>BNCR01000006.1:16571820-17213867 GCA_014656515.1 Oryzias celebensis
GATGGTTATTACAGTATCATACAGTATTAGATTTGAAAAAGATGTTAAGATATGTATCTGAATGCTCTTTATTTAAAACAAAAATGTGATTTGTCTTGTCTGATTGTGACAGTGTGGTGTTCAGTAAGCTGTTTGTTTGACTTTTTGTGTTTTCGTTGATTTTTGACAACCTTCTGTTTTTTCTTTGCTCATTGAAATGTGTGTGGATGGGTTTGAGGCAGCGGTCTATTGTGTCTTTCCATAGCTGTAGTGACTTTTCGAATGATTTTCCTCTAGAAATGATTCACTTTTCGATGCAAATTAAATCACAGTTTACGGTTTAGCAATACTAGTTTCTGTATATCCAGATAAATGGAGTCGGATTTAGCCTAAAACAAGCTCGGACAAATGTTAACACCCAGGATGGGTAGTTATGAAAACAAAAGCCTCCTCATGTCTTGAAGCTAGAGCACAGTAGTACAAATTTGAAAGTTGCATACATTTTCACCAGCAGATCTTCATGGCATTTGGTGTCTTTCCTGCAAGCAGCACTGCACCTTTTGCTCATCTGTGAGTAAATGCACAGCTGATTCTTTCTGTACATAACGTGTGAAGAACTGCACAAACATGAGGAAAACAGCAGTTTTTTGTGTGTGATGTAAAGTGTGACACTCCTGCAGAAATGCAACTGCAGTGCATTAGACTGTGCATTATTATTTTGCTTGATCGAAGCTTCCGAAAGCCATTTCCCATGATCGAACCCATGCTCTCACTTGTACTGTATGTTGTATGAAATGTATTATCATGTACAATATTATAATTAGAATATAGAGCCGTTGGAGGGACATATTTATCATGGCTAAATACAGTTAACGGACACATGCTCAAATCAGTGATGGCGTATATGAAGGGGTGTGTCTTCATGAGTGATATAAATGAGGAGTACATTTTTGTGTATTACTTTTGTATTATTTGGTCTTATCCTAATAAACATTAAATAGTTTATGTAGCCTCATTTTTTTTGTTTTATAGGAAGTTTTTAAAATATTTATCTTAATGTTTTAGTGCCCATATTACTGGTTTTAAATTAAAAATTTAGGTGTTTAGTAAAAATTGAAAATCAAATTTCTGTGAGTTGTGAGGCTTTGTTGCATGACTTTTGGTGATTTAAAACAAACCCAAATGCTCCGCATTCAAAGAAAAATATATTTTCCTAAATTTTTATTAAGCTTTGCATCATTTTGTTGAAGCAAAATAGCATCCCTGCTCAGCAATCCCACTGAGATTCAATTACTTTCTTCCAAAATACTGGATAAATGCAAAAAAAATAAAGAAAAAATGTGGGGTTTGAGAAAAAAAACCAAAATATTTACACCTAGCTATCAAGTATCAGAGGTAGATGCTAGTGATTTGCTTTTTTAAATTATTTTACATTTATACAAAATACAAATGGATTTAAACGTAGAAGTATGACTTTCTTTCTTCTAAAATAGCTTAAAATGAACTGAACATTACGAGAAAAGGGTCAAAATTGGGACAAAATACCAAATTTTTGAAACAAAATTCCTAATCTATGAGGGAAAAAGTGGCTGTGTTTTAGGAAAAACTCAAAATGCACTGAAGTCTGGATCCTTGAGTTAAAAAAGAAAAAAAAAAGGTCAAAGTAATGAGACTAAAACTACTCTGACCGCTCAAGTAAAATGAGAAAACTTGTCTGGAACACAAAGAATTATTTAAAGATCTATTGCCCCAGTTTTGAAAGGGCTAAAATCATTCCTTCTTGTGTTAGGACAAGATCTATTCCAAAAAGTAACTTTATTTTTCTTATATATTTACAAAGAATGTACAACAAAACTCTAAACACTGATTGTTTTATTTTTCACTCGAGCAAATTCTGAAAATAATTTTACGGTTAAAATTAAAATTCTACCATGTTAAAAAACAATGGACTAGAATTCTATTTACACCCAAAAATATTCAGAAAAATGTTTTTATGAGCTCATATAAGGTTGAGAAAAAAATATTGAGTCTTACATACACTAGAATTGAACATAATACATAAATACAACAGCAATCATTTTAAAATTCTTTATTCATAAACTTGATGCAAGTTTACAAATTTCTGTACATGGTCAAAAATTCTTCAGATGGAAAATGAAAGGAAAACCAAAGCGAGCCAACAGAGCCAGACTCCATGTTTCTGTTGGTGTCCAAAGATGAACAGATTGTGGAGAAGATAAAATCTTTTTTTGTCTTTTAAACACGCTCCGGGGAAGTCCCATAACATGGCTGGCAAAACTCCCATCATCTCTTTTCTTCCCCTCTCCTTTTACCAGTTTTGGCGCTTCTGGAGGCGCTCTCCACGTTGACTCTTTTCCCAAAGGGATAAACTTCTCACATCCACCATCAGGAAACGTATCACCCTTCTCTCTGATAAATCCAAAGTTGTGCAACAACTGTGTTGGGAAATATAATTTGAAAATATACAATTTGATTTTTTTAATGCTGTAACACCTGCACAAATAAGTTGTTGCCACTGATCCCAATGAGGGAATTTTAAAGACTCCACGCCAAAACTGGGAATAAATGAAATGCAAAAAGCGGTCAAGCGGCTGCCAAACCTTTACTTGTCAACAGTTCAAAACCTTTAAACCTATCAGATCAACGGGCAAGAAAGAAAAACTGACAGCTCAACACAGTCGTGTAGGAACAACCTCTGACGTATGGTTACCTGAGTTGCCTACTTTTGCAGACTCTGCAAAAGAGCCATCAGACTGATGGATACAGTGTGTGTCTTGCGGAATAGAGGGACCAGCAATACTCATGGTGTACTACTGTATATTGCATTGTCAAAGATAACGTGTGCAGGTTCAAATTTTCATGAAATGAGTTGTTTTGTAATAGTAACAAACAGAGAGGAGGGCGGGGCACTCCAGAGACGGAACAAGCCCAACCTCACACAACGGCGAAGGGTTTGAAGGGGTGTGGCCAACTGAGTCATGACACCAAGCCTGAAAATGTACTTTGATGAGTAGTAACAGCTTCTCACTTCCAACAGTAATTTTTTTTAAAAAGGGGGAAAAAAATGCAAGTTTAGGAAAACAAGACAAAAGAAAATAGTCGACCACGCGTTGCACATTCTCTCGGTTTGCATTTGAATATTGATAGTAGCTTGTGGCAGCACTAAGCTTTGACTTCAAAGGAAACAAAGTTTGGGCTCAGCTCTGCCCAGAGAGCAGTGAAGCTTTTAACTGCAGAAGAGGTGCAAAAGTTTCTGTTCTTTTAAAGGAATTTCATCATTGATGTTATTAAAAACCAGCCACACCTCAAATTACAGGACGCTATCAAAATGGGTAGAATGAGGTTTGTTTTCTCTATCCCAGCCCTCCTGTTGATTCAGCCAACACTGGGATCTGTACAAGTTCCTGTTCACTTTGTACACAAAGAGCGTCACCGTCTGCATCAAGCTAAACATCAGCCTCTACGAGCGATAACCCACAAAGGAGACTAAGGTTCATTCAAATGAAAATAAAAACAGTCAATAAGGAGCTGAAGTTCCAACATCTTCTGGTGAAAATGAGTTTCACCATGTGGAAATGTTCATCTGTTGATTTGTTCATCAGCTGCTCTTCATTCAGGGTTTTGATTCTGCGTGGCCAAAAGTCCATCACAGCTTTAGAAAAAATAAAGGTAAACAATATCAGACCCAATTTTAGGATAAGTCTCCAAATATATCAAAACAGCTCCTTTATTATCTATGATGCTGAAATAACAAAAACAAATGCATAACGATATTTCTAAAACAATATTTGCCTTTATGTACCATTAAATTTCAAAGAAAAAAATAAACAAAAATCATAGTCGATTAAAAACAACGAGGTGCAATGAGGTGCCACTTCAAGAGCTTCTGTATCAATCTTCTTTTAAAATTCACTTTAGGGGAGGGGGAACTGTGACGCTCACTTTTTCAAAGCAGCTTAAAGAGAAAGCATTCCCCTGTGATAAAAAAGGGAAGAAATTCGTTATTTTTTTTCTTCTTTTTCTAAAAGAAAAATGAACAAAAAAAAATAAAAAAAAAACAGGACAGGGGTTTATCCCACAAACTCCTGCGAACTCAAACGCCGCCGACAGGAGAAGTGAGATCAGAGTTCTGTCTTCTGGAGCAAACAAAATGATACTCGTCAGATGAGTTGATGAGATGGTTTTTGTGAAAATGATTAGATATTTCCCAGTTAAGTCAGAGAGGGACAATATTTCAAAGAAAACAAGATGCCCCGAATACATGGTTCCAGTGCATAGTGGCGGCAGGTCCTTATCCATCCTCCTTCGGTGGTGTGTACCAGCCTGGAGGACAACAGAAACACATCTGGTGAGATAGTTACACCACTGTAAACTTACAGAGAAATAAACCAAAACAACTCACCGTTCTTTTCATGAATCTGCACCAGGGATTTGTATGACTGTTGTGCTCTGGCAAGACTGTACTGGTTCTAAAGGAGAAAAAAATGCCATGAATTACTTCATTTATCTTATTAATAAAGACATTTAACATCAATTAATTAATTAGAATATTAACTTAATCAAGCCTCCTTTAAACTTCACCAAATAATAATAAGCTCTCTTGATTATAAAGGTTTTTACATAACAATGAGCAAAATAACAATCATCATTCTGCAAACTAAAGCTTTCACTTTGAAACCTCCCAGATTTTGAATTCATAAAAACGCATAATGTTACGTTCACACTGGCTGTGGTGAAAAGTTCAATGACAAGTCCACACACGTGTATGCGCATTTCGGGCTAAACGTGCGGCCATTGACCACGTGTTGCACGTTAAAGCAGGCCAAACTTTGACCAATCAGGGACTCTGATTTGGGAATGACATTTGGATGGCGTGCCTTTTCAAGACACAAAAGTGCCAACTGGTAAAAAACTGATTAGTAATTGCGGATTGATTCCAGCCAGAATTATATGACATCAATAGAAACAGACATGGTAAAAGTAATAATAAAGCTCCATTACCTTATTGGCTCCAAACTGCACCCTAGCTTTGCCTTTAACCAGAGTTGCATTTATCTGCATAATGACAGATTCTATGGAATAGGCACTGCTCCAGCCCTGGGAATACAGACAGGAAGTCAGATTCTGCACAGCGAGCAGAAAAAAAACTGTTTAAAGATGGATGACGTGCTCACCTGTTTTGTTAGAAGCTCCATGCACAAGGCCCCCCCTCCAAGAACATAACTTGAAGAAGAAAAAAATGAAGTTTTTAACTTATTTGACTTGTTTAGAAGACTTGAATTTAAAGATGAAAAAGAACCCATAGATGTGACAGTTTTAACAGTAAAATGTTTTTTCTTGCCTTAGCTGTTTCAATTAATGTGTGTGTGTGTGTGTATAAATATATATATATATATATATATATATATATATATATATATATATATATATTTGAATTAAGGTCACTTTGTTTTTCAAAAAGCACAGATATATAAACTCCACAAATGCTTTAAATAACATCTCAAACGGATGTTACTATTGTACCAAAAATATTTATGAAGGTTGAATTTTTACATTTAACAATGCAAAACTTGTTTTTAGAATTCAAATCAAACTAAAAGTTAAACTAAAAATATTGTTATAATCAAAGGCAGCCTGAACACAACCACGCAGTTGTGTAGGAAATAATTTATACTTTGTCACACTAAATAATACTGTTTCCTAATCACCAGAATATGAATCCTATCCACCTTTAAACAAATATCATTTTTGTCTTATACAGAGACTATCACGTGCATAAAAACTGTTCTATTCCTACACAAATATTGTAATATTCTCAAAGATTCTGGTATCGTACCATCTGTGTCACATATAACAGTGTTTGTGTGAAACTGAATGTAATCTCTCTCATAAGACCTCTCAGAGTTGTGTAATGGCAGCAGATCATACAATTGTTTGGTGCAAAACAGAAAGGACTTGACTCAAGCGGGTGACGTGTGTGGTGATAAAACACACCACAAAACAGCCCATTCTTTTCAACGATTTACTAAATTCAAGATGTGATTTTTTTTTCCCCCCAAAAAACTTTGTGCGTGTAAACACAAACAGGAGATTTAGAAATGTGTGTTTTTTCGGCTTACCCTCCAGAGAGCACAGGTGCGACAACCCGTACAAAAGGTGGGTCGAAAGGAAAATTATCCTATTGGGTGGGGAAAAAGCGCAAAACTCAATCATTAAATAAAAATAAATACATCTAAAAATGTCTCAAAACTTACTTTATAAGAGAAATTCAGCAGAATGTAATCCACTCCTTCCTTTTCTTTTAAAACCTGTAAGTCACTATGTAATGGACTGTCTGGGTCTACCCTGGAAAAGAAGATGAAATGTCAAAACCAACAAATGCAAAAGTTTTTTTTTTTTTTTGGGTAAAAAAAAATGAATGAACAAAAGAACTTACGTCCTTAACTTGACGTGCCATTCATACAGGCTGTCACTGACTAGTTCGACTGAATAAATACCTGAAAAATGCATCACAAAAACAGAATTTGACTATAATATTGGCTCATAAAAGGGCACACTTAAATTAGATCCCCAAACTCACCGGTCTTGTAACTTTGCGACCTGTAGATCTCCCTGAGTTCTTTCATTAGGCGATCTGAAGCTTGGACTGAACCAGAGACGGCACCCTGAAGGGCAAAGCGTCCAGGTGATCACACTTTACTACAGTCATTTATTTTGAAATTATAAATTAGAACTTACATTTAAGTGATCTTGTCTCTGGTTTTTTCGTATTTTTTCCAAGATGGCCAAATTTTCCTTTTCTATTCCGTCATCTTCCGATTTTTTCCCATCAACAGGCTCCTCCTCTTTCATTTCGTAATGGTCCAGGTCTTGGTCCAGGTCTATGTCCTGCTGCCGTAGTGCATTAAACATAGAAGGAGAAATGGAAATCCCATAAATCCCATGTCTTCTCCACAAAGTCAACAAACAAAACGACAATTTAGGGACAACTAATAAGGAAATGTGCAGACCAGATCTCTACGTTTTCTATGAAAATATTACACTGTATTGTATATAGTGTGAGCTGAGGATTTTTGACTATTTTAAGAGGTTACTCTTCTATCTGAGTGGATAATTCTCTAAATCCTTTGGAGTGTTGTGGATATAAAAATGCACCTCTCCCATTTCTTCCTCCTCCTCTTCCTCTGATGTCACCTCATCAGATGGCACATGCTGAAATGGGGTCAAACGTGGAAAGTTAGAGTTTCAAACCCTCGACACATCCTTAGCGAGCGCTCTATTCCTGCACTCACCTTGCGGTCTTGGGTAATGGGACCGGCGGGGAGAGGCTGGTCCAGCATTTCCACGTCTGGATGCTGTGGAAGGTTGTAAAGCCGACAGAGGTCACAAATGAGGCGCTTCAACTGCTGGAGAAGCTGCAGGTAAAACCAAAGAGGAAAGGAAAAAAAAACACTGGTTAAAGAAATACATACAAACAAAATCCATACCTTTGTGTTAAATACTTTGGGGAAACATGTAGCGTTAAGGGGAAAAGCAGACCTCAAACACTTATTCCCAGGAAATTGAATATAATAAACAAAAACATGATCTCTGGAGGTAAGAACCTCAGTTTGGAGCTGAGAAAATACCTCCTTTCATAAAGGTTTAACACTGTTTGAGAGCTCCCCGCACTGTGAAAACACTGTTAACACTACTGGGAAGCTGAGACATAAAACTGTTTCCATTACTATGATTTTGCACCAAAACGTCTGCTGCAAAGACGAGCTATCAGAGGAGCAGACAGTGCTTAGTCAGCTTTGACAGCCTGAAAAGTAATGTGAGCAGCAGGTGAACAGAACAGGGACATGGCTCACATTTCTGCACTCTGGTTGATTTTTAAAAATGAAGCAGCTGGGTTTCTGTGTTTACATAAATTGAGAGAGACATTTTTTAGCAGAGCTGGAACTTTAAAATGTCTAGATTTTGTGTCAAATTGAAAAGAAAAATGGGATTTTCCCACTTAGCCAAAAGGATATTTTGCAGTAAAAGGAACTTACTCTTCCTGTTTCTTGTTTTTGTTTGCAGTTTTAAGTTTGCTAATTCAATATTTCATATGAATAAAACAAATCTTAAATGATTATACTCTGGAAAAAAAAATAATTTGAACATGTGAAGGATGTGGGTAAAAAAATGAAATCTTTTTTAAAGAGTGAGTTACAGTTCTACATGAGAAGGATTTGTTGATGCCACAGTTTCAAAGAACTTGTTCAGGTGGGTTTGAAATGAAAGAACGATAATGTATGACTGTGAAGTTGTCCAAAGAGCCTCCATGAAGGTAGAACGCCTCAGAGCAGAGGAATGACCCAAATGCTAGGAAAAGTTCCAGCCAGCTTACCAACGTGCTGCCTTTCCTCACATCCTCTAAGCGCTCCAGCACTTCAGCGAGACTGGGATCATCGGAGTCAACAAACCATATTGGGGGAGTGGAGGGATAGGATTCCTGCAAAAAACAGAAAATATAAATGAGAATTTAACAGGAATGTTTTTGGTGTTAATGACTATGTTTACTGTTTAGTGACTTCAGAAAACCCATATTTTGAAATATTTTCTGCTGTCCAAAAATGAACTTTGCCATTAGCACCATGAATATTCAAGATGAATTATAAAGAAAAATAGTCAAAAAGCTTTTTTTAAACATCATACTATAGGCTACTTTTAAAAACCATATTACGTCTGTGTTATATATACTGAATACATGCAAATTCTGAACTGTTTCTCAGACTAAAAACATCTGCAAACTCGACTGATGGTAGAAATGCAGTCTACAAAATAATAATAATAATTTAAAAAAAAATAAAAATAAAAAAAAAAAAATGAGAAAGATTCCATCATAAATGGCATCCTAGTATACTTTTTCAAACATTGTTTATACAACAAGCAGAATAAGGAAAGTCAGATGTCAAAAATGCAACACTCAAAAGTGAAGTGGCTCGATGCAATCTATCAAAACAAAAAGTAAACAAATCAACAATTAACTCTGAATTGTTGCAATATTTTTTTAATTGTGTTTTAGACAAAATTAGGTAATTCCATTGTTGTTAATCAATTTGTTGTCAATAAATTCTATCTTTTTGAATGATTAGAAATCTGATGATACCTTCTTTTTGTTTAGCCCTTTAAAGCATGTTTGTTTGTTTTTTAAAGAAGATAAGACATTGCAATCATGACATACCAGATATGTAAAGACAGTAACACTGCAGATTTCTGGAAAAAAATGCTTCACAGCAGCTGATAGCAGCAATTCCATCTTAAAATAACCTGGAATCACTACATGCATAAACTATCAGAATAATATTTTATGGGTTAATTAGTAAACAGAATATGAACAGCACAGAGGAGGTTTGTCCATAACACGCTCAAAACAACAACATGAATCTTCATGAATTGATGAACTTCTGTAAAAGGACTTGAATTTAAAACAGTCGCAATGTTCTGAGCTGTAGACTAACACAATGACCACCAGAGACTTTTCACTACAAAGTGACACTTTGAAATGGAGATACAAGATTTTACTGGTTTTATGTTCTGGAACCACTAATTACCATTCATAATAATTGGGCTTTTTTCTCTGCCAAAAGGGTGAAGCTTAAAAACAAAGTTTTTATATAAAACATAACATAAATAAAATATAAAATAAAATATATTTATATTAGGGCTGCCAACTTTAAAACACCCATTTAATTTTTAAAAATGAACACATTAATATATATTAAGGATGATTAATGACACTCCACAAAGCAACTGTCTTCCGCCGGTTTAAGCTTCTGTAACATGTGTCAAATTCTGAATGTACAATTTGTCAGGCACCATCCTGCTTATAACACGGTCACTTACAAAAAAATAACTATTTGATCAATTTTTAGTTCTTAGTTTAGTTCTTGTTATTTTTTAGGTTTAGATCGCTTTTTCACAAAAGGTGGACAATTTGATATATGAAGTCATGGTAGAAAGTACATGCGTCACTGAGCCGGCAACAGCCTTGAATTGCAGCGGCAAAGAAAGGAAAGTGATTTATTTATATGTGCTGATCGTCATGATAGGTTAAATAAAGTGTCAGTTGAGAGGAAACGTTTGTTTTGAAGAAGCCTGCACATATAGAACATTATGATAGGAACTACTTCTGGAACACCAGCAGCCAATCAGATTTGAGTATTCATCCGGACCATTTAAAGGGCAGAAACACAATGTTTGTTTCTTACTGCTGTATATCAGCATCTTTGTTTTCTTGGAGTAATACTGAAGACATTAAAGTCAGTTTTCACTTCTGCTTATCTTACTGTTGATGTGTTTTGTTCACACAAATTAAACTTCTGAATTAACACTTTATAATTGTAAACATTTCAGACAATAAAAATGAATGAAACATTCTCTCTCTGGCCTTTTTTTTTTTGAAGGCTGCATATTGTGGTATAAAATTTAACTCGTAAAACACTGTAATTAATCGTGATTAATCCCAATCCAAAATGGTTACTAATCTGATAAATCTTTTGATTGATTTACAGCACTAATTTAGATATATTTCTGCAAACAAGCCCTGTCTTCTAATGTAGAAAAACGTTTCTCTTTCTGGTTTTATCATCAGCTAAAAAAACATAAAACAACCAAACTGATTTTCAGGGTTTTTTTAAATCCTGAAATGAAAATAGCTCAAAGTGTGGTTCAACCTTTGCTTATTTTAAGTTGTTTTAAAACATGAAAAAAAGAAGAAAAAAAAACACATCCCAGTGAACATTTATTTCCCAGGGCTTCCCCCTTATATTTGGTAATTCTACAAAGTGACATGTGAGTAAAGTGCAGCAGAATCCTGATAGAAATGGGTCGTGTGAGTAGATAATGTTGCAGGAACCCTTGCTTTGTGTTAGTTTCCATTTACATTTGCTTGCATCAGAATTATTTTAAAGTAGCACAAACCATAAAAGTCAGCAACAAAAATTCCAGTAGTAAAGACTACCAGCTCACAGCAGATGTACACCTGCTGGAGTATTTTTGCTGAATACACACATGGATTTAGAGATTTTCAACACATCTTACTAAGCAGCTTACTGTGCAACTTCACTGGGAGTAAAACATTGCAAGCATGTATGGCAGCATGCATAAAAAGACCCACTCCAATGAAAATCACGTTTTTGCTGTTTTTACATGTTCTTGTAGCATTTTTCTCGTGATTATGGGCAGATAAAATAATTTAATATTACAACTAAGTTTCTGTGAGTATTTAATCCAAATTGTTTTTGATCAGGAGCAGATGAAAACCTGCAGTTTGAAAAAGCTCGGGTTTGTGATGCACTAACTAAAATGGACGAGCCAAAGTCTCCTGAATTATCCACTTGCAGACAAATAGATCCATTAACGTCTTGTGAGGTGCTATAAGCTAACAGGTGAGTATAAACAAATGGGAACTTGGTGAAACTAACTTCTGCGCCCACAACCCAAAGGTGAATTTCTAATGAGCTTGTGCCATGCTGCAGAAAATATGTCTTAAAAAATAACACAGGCTTTATGATTTTGGCTAAAAACTGCATACTAATAATTAAAACTCCATTGGGAATGATTACACAATAGAAAAAAAGGTGTAGGACTTTGATTGATTTGTTTTACTTTAAAAATAGAAGATGAAAATAAAAACTTTAACTTAAAACTTTGAGATGTCACCAAATTTATTTTAGCAGTTGCATCTCAATAGGACCAGCATGAATAAAATTGTAAAAAGTTTTTGCTTGCAACAGTTTTTACATCCTTTCTGTGTTGGTTTGGTAGGATTTGACAGCAAGCATCTCTTTTGTTAAAGAAAAAAAAACAACTTCCTGTCCTACCAACAACAGCTTTTCCATTTTGTCAAGGTTTCAACTTAATAGCTTCTTATTTTCTCACAGGACCAAAAATATGGCATTAGTGCTCATGCACAGAACCAAGGCGACCTTATAGCATCAATGTGATCTCACACATGTATGTTCCAGAACAGAGCAGAAAGAAAAACGTAAAAACTGTTGATGCATGTTTGTGCAGAAAGAGGAGCAGGAGGATGTGGTCAGAATGTGGGACGCTTCATCAAAGCCACCTGATTGCACCAAAACAAGAGCTGTGACAACAGCAACTCTAAATAAATAAATAAATAATAATTAATAACATCTTTAAAATTATATATGTTTAATTAGTATTGTTTTTAATTAAGTGTATATGCCGTAATCTAAACCTGTTCGGTTATATTTGATCAAAATAAGTGTACAAAGTACACACCTACTCGTACATTTATCAGTTTTTATAAATGTTGCTACTTTTATTATAATTAATAAGTTAGCAAGATAGCTAAGTATTAAGCAAAAAAGTAGGAAACGCCACATTCATCTATAAACATTTTTCAGGCGCAAAACGGACATTCTGTAATAAGAAAATGACCTAAAATATTCATTAAAAAGGGTTAAAAAATGTAAAATAAAATAAAAACTTCACGGAAGCGCCTCATTTATAACAGCACACAAAAAATGATGACATTTGATTAAGTACAACACCTATAAAGTTATCAGCTTAAGAGTTGAAAGTAGTAACGCAGTTATTTTAGCTAACAGAACAAGCTAACATTACTTTCAGTTAATAGGCTAGCCAAAAAGCTACCGCAGCGTCGTTCCTAAATGACGTTCCATTGTATAGTTTTGAGAGTTAATTTGACCCGGTTTGTTGGTTTGTTCGTTTTTTGTTGGACTATTAAACGTTGCAGTAAAATAGGAGACATTTTTGTACCGTAGTTGCGCCGGTAAACACGGCGGGTTGATGGGCTGCTATGGTTTCAGTGACTAGTCAGAGGCTGCGTTAGCTCGCGCTGGCCTGGACTCACCGTGATGTTGCAATGAATGATCAGCAGCTTCTCTCCTGTTACGTTGAACTGACAACTGAGCTCGTCGGGTTTCCAGTCTATTATTCGGAATCGCTCGTGATTTGGGTCAAAAATTGACTCCAGAAACTTCAGTTCGGCCTTCAGCCCCGACACCGACATCTTCTGTTCATCTCAAAGCAACCAGGCCGCTGGCAGAGGGGAAGTCGGGGCGGAATGCGACCGCGCAGTCGTGTCGGCTCCTCGGATCGCGCACGTTAGCGTGAGAACAACAACAAAGGGCAGGAGACGGAGTTATATGAAGCCACCGCGAGGAACACGGCGCGCGCTCACTTTCATCCGCAGGACAAGACTCAACACAACTGCAGCTGAGCGCATTCTACTGTAAGCTTTCTATGCTGTGAAACTGAGATGCTCACACTCTATTTACAAGTTTCTGAGTAAAAAAGTAGGTTTTCACAACTTTATAGAACGCATTTGTGCACCAATAAATACACAAATATTACAAATGCAAATATTTGTCCACATTTTATATACTTGCCTTACAATAACGAATAAAGGGTGAAAAATTATCCCCAAAAACATTGCATAATTATTAGGGTTGTAACCAGTGGCGGACTTAGCAGTTTGGTGGGGGCCCCAGGCAGACAAGAACATGGGCCCCTCCACAGCGGTTGTAGTGTTTTAGTCAGGTTTTATTAAAGAAGGTAAAAAAACAGAAAAAACTTAAAAAGAATGAAAAAACAGTTTACTCTAGAGTGGTGCAGATTAAAAAGAAACATTTTCAAAATGACAGCCCCCTCCTCGCCTTTTCTGTTCATTTTCTTATGATGGAGCATTAGGGCCATTGTGAAAGAAAATAATAGGAATAAAATATAAGGTATTCAGCTGCACGGTGGCACAGTGGTTAGCGCTCTTGGCTCACCACAAGAAAGACCCCGGATCAAGTCCTGGCTGGGGGACTTGAAACAGTGGCACCAATGGGGGCCTTTTGGTGCATGTTCTCCCCGTGCATGCGTGGGTTTTCTCCATGCATGCAGTTCATGCATGACAGAGTGTGGAGTGGATGAACTTGACTGGCCTGCACAGAGTCCTGACCCGAATGAGAAAGAACACCTTTGGGATGAATTAGAGCAGAGACCAAGAGCCAGGCCTTCTCCATCAACAACAATGTTTGACCTCACCAATGCACACATGAAAGAATGGTCAAAAATTCCTATAAACACACTCCTCAACCTCGTGGACAGCCTTCCCAGAAGAGTTGAAACTGTAATCGCTGCAAAAGGTGGACCGGCATCATATTGAACTCTATGGGTTGGGAATGGGATGGTACTTCAGTTCATATGAGAGTCAAGGCAGGTGAGCAAATACTTTTAATAATATATTGTAAGAACAGGTCATGTTCGTTTGTCTTTGTTTAAACATTTTAAGAGCTAAATTGGACATTTTATTTTCTAAAAAAAAAAAAACATTCTCAAAATTTATGACGTCATTCGCACAAAATGTTTTCTTTTTTATAATTGTACAACTTTTTCCTTGTAACATTTTGACTGTTTTCCCGTAATTCTGTTGCTCTTTTTTCTGGGAATCATTGCAACAAATTTCTTGCAATCTCTTTCCAGTTTTCTTTTTTTGATGTCACAAAGCTTTTTACCGCTTTTTTTGTTGTTGGTTTTACCTCTTCGAAAAGCCTCTCAGCTTGCTAGCTTGCTGTTGACAGAATTGCTGCAGAAGGGCCAGAGGAGAACACTTGAACAGTTTAATGCTATTTCAGTGATTTAGAATTTTTTATGACACAGTTTGACAATACAAGGTGTGGACATTATTTTTTACATTTTTGTAAAGCATTTTTTGTAAAGTATTCAGATCAATATATTGGTTGTGGGGGGGCAGCAATCACCCACCTCTGCCTAATGGTAAGTCCGCTGTCTGGTTGTACGATTAATCGACTTAATTGATCAACTTATTTTATCCAACCAGATCGATCTGTCTGAGGTAAGTTGTTAATCAAATCAACCTCCACTGTCAAATCAATTCAAAATGAATTTAATATGTTTTATCATTGTCAGAAAATATGGTAAGTTTATTTTACTATAACATAAGAACACATGTGATGGCAGCAATAAATGATCAATCCATCATTACAGTCAAATGTGTGAAAACACTTTGAATTTAGCAGACATGTGACCATACAGTGTGGTAAAATGTTCTAATTGTAATATTTTGATGTGGGAAAATCAACAGTAGAGTAGACTGAACTTTATGAAACTATAATGTGAATGGATTTGACATTAATTCTTGATTACTTGTTTGTACACATATTTAATTTAGTCTTGATTATCTTCTAAGAAATACTTCACCTTCACGGTTCAGTACCAGGTATTTATCTCTGAGTCACACTAGTTGAACTTTCGGTTAAAGATGTCCTGGATCGATCTTAGATCAGTGAATCGGATCAAATCAGATCATTCAGATCATTTCAATAAATATTGTGAATATTACATGTGTGAGGCTATAATTGTAGTCAGAATGTCTTTACTGTAAACTTTATGTTAAAATGCTAATATAATCAACAAGTTTTAAAGATCTGAGTCGCTGCATCATTTAGTTTCTTCACAAACAGGTTAGGTACTGAGAATTGCAGGAGATCAGTGATGAGATTCCTTTTTTATACAAAAATACCCTCTATATTTTTGTTTCTGTCGAATACGTTTTTTTTTTTTTGTAAATTTGCAATTTCTGAAAAAAGAAAAGCTAAAAAAGAATAATTTGATAAATGTTTCGCTTGTTTATTTAAAATAAACTTATATTCTGCGAGCTTTTACATTTATTCATCGTAGCTGAACTTTCTGATTGACTTTTAGATGTCACAAAATGAAAGGATTAAAGTAATGCACAGAGCTGACACTAGATGGCAGCAAAGACTTGTATCTGTGAACTCTATTCTGTCAATAATGAAGGGCTCTTTTAACTTGTAGGGTTTATGATTCTATTTATTTTCTTTACATTTACTTTAAAACTGTATTCCAAACAATAATAAACACAAAATAACAATAATGTAATTTCTTTTACAACCTTGCTGATGTCACATTTTGTCACGATACACAAAATTGTATATCAGTGATTTCAACCTGAAGTTTCAAAATAATTGACACACTGCTCATAAAACCTTAAAATTTTGGCAGTTAAGACTGTAATATTGGAAGACTCTAGTATAATATGATATTCCAATTTCTAAAAAAACTGATTTTCCGATGTTCATTTGCTCTAAGTTGTAATTATCTCAATTTTAAGAATAAGATTTGAAGTAAATGAGTCTGTGTGTTGAATTGAGTTACAGAAAAAAACAACATTTTGGCTATGATCTCTTCTATTGAAGATTTGCAAGAGAAAGTAAATGTAAAAGAATAAAGTGATTTTTTTTTACAAATATGCAGTTAACTAATAAGTCTTTTTAAACCAAGTATTTAAAAAGTAACAAAAAAAACAGATATTTTGTTAATAACAAACTTACACAATTTCTCACTCACCAGATGGACCTTTGTGAGGCTTAAGACTTAGTTTGTTACTCATTTTGATCACATGATCACAATTTACACACAGATACAAGAACAGTTCCCATATGAGTCATTTTTGTAACACAACTATGGGACCTACACAACACATTAGTATAAGATTCCAGTAAAAACTCATTTTTCAAAAAAATTGATAACAAGGGCCAACCACGATGGATTCATGACTAAACATTTTCTTGAGGCAGTAATAGTTCTGCTTACACAGAATTTTCAGCTTCCTTCTCAACATCAGATTCTCTCTGTGAACCCTTTGGATCTGTTGGCCCTGTTGGTATCAGGGGGTGATTTTTCTAATTGTTTTTCTCATTTTCTGATCCTGCTTTTGGTTTTCCTTGTACCCACACAAGAACAAACAGATGGGAGCTGTATGTCTCCAAATGACCATTTTTACAGCCACAGTTCTCTGCTTCAGAGGGATAAATACACAGATTTATTCAAAGTGGGGTTTTTTTTGTCTCGTGAAATGTTTGAGGATCACAGCATCTGTGTCTAACGTGTTTGTGGATTATGCTAGTTTGATAGAAATGGAAATTCCTGGTTCTGTTTTGTGGATGAACACACCAGTTCCTCCTCTGCCTCATTCGAGTAAACGCTCATTGGGAGCGTTTACTCGAATGAGTGAAACAAGCCCCGACGCGCCCCCTTCTGGCCATGTTAGGCACAAATATCAGATTGTCAAAGAGCGAGAAAATTACAGATACAAAGCAAAATTGAGGGATTTTTCTGTGATACTAAAAAAAAAATTACTCTAATATGTACACACCACGCAGAAGTTCATTGCTGTTGAAGACAGTCGCAATCAAAACCACCATTAGTATGAACTAGACCGCGCGATTCTGGATACGATTGATGCGATGACTGATCGCTTTAAAGTATAAACAGGGCAGCCGCTCTTTGGTGTGAGCAACAAGAGCCGGGTTCTTCCTGGGAGCTGTATTTCTTTAATAATTCACCTTGTCTTACTTAATTTTCTCTCTGAGCTGCGCATGACTAATAGTCAAATAGGGTTTGCATAAATCGGTCCGTTCGTCCGGATGGATGGATGGATGGATGGATGGATGGATGGATGGGATGAAAGACATGGTGTGTCTGTATGTGTGTAAAACACATACTTACAGTGGGTACGTAAAATATTCAGACTCCCTTACAATTTTCATTCTTTGTTCTATTGCAGCCATTTGCTAAAATCAACTAAGTTCATTTTTTCCTCAATAATGTACACACAGCATCCCATATTGACAAAAAAAACAGATTTTTTTTACATTTTTTACAGATTTATTAAAAAAGAAAAACTGAAATATCACATGGTTGTAAATATTCAGAACTACCTGCAGGATAACACATGGAGAACTTTTACACTCGAGCTTAGGAACAATATATATCTTTGTAATTGCACAAAAAGTTTTTAGTGCTGTGCTGTTGGAACGAAATGACGCATTACAGCTTTCACCTTATGACCAAGTGACAGTCGGTACAGAAGAAGAAGAGCGAGCACTGGCGTGATTGTGGTGCGCTTCTTGGAACTACTGAGTCGAACTGATTTAGGAGACCCATTTGAGACCCAGGTGTGAAAACGAAAAAGCCATTTCCTTTGACTTTGTCACTCTAACTGTGTCACAGAATGAGCAGTGTTGAAAGGGAAAACGCAGTTTAGAGGATTATATTTTCATTGAGACAAGTAATGCAGTAACATTGTAAAAAATGAAAAAAGCATTTCTGATTAGCTGTTTTAACTGTCAAATATGATATTTCTAATTGAATTTTGGTACACATTTACTACAGAACTTTTTGAAATTGAAATGTCAAATGCAGTTTTCTTCATCATTTTAATGAAGTTACAGAATGACATTTAGAGGATCAAGTTTTCATATTATTTCTGAGTCAACTGATGAAGCTATATTGTGAAAATGAAAAGGCATTTCCGGTAATTCACTTCCATACAGAATATGAAAATACTGTATATGTGTGCTAAAGTCGTTTTTCTGCTAGCAGTGCCATCTGCTAGCAAGATCAGCTACTATGCCAAGTGAAAGGTATCATAAATCACCAGGAATAACAGCATTAAGAATGCCAACTCTACTCTTACCGCTTTTTTTTGAAAAGTGATTGTCGTGAGAAGTTAAAAAAACATCCTTTCAGAAGAGGAAAAGCTACTGTACTGGGAGAAACTCTGAATGATCTCATGAACCCAAACCTGGAGATGTGATTACAGATGTTTTTGAACAACTCTTCATATTAAAAAAGCTCATCTCTCAACAACCTTTTAGGTTTTCCACACATTATAAGTGTCTTTATAAGTCTATGTATCGATCAGGCTAAAAACATTAGCTAGTAGCTCCTCCCACATCCGGTCGCAGTATCAAGCTCAGTGACCCATTGTTGGAAAGGTGGCGAGCAGCGAATTCACCCCACAGCGAAGTAGATGTGGCAAACGCAACTATGATGCACGAATCTTATTCAGTAAACAGCTTGGCAGAGGCTTGTGGGAGCGGCTACGGATTAAGCGATTTTGGGATATTGGGGTTGGTGATTTTACAGAGGACAGCAGCTGAAGAAAATATGGACGATTTTTCACTTCTCCCATGCAGTTACACCCTTCACCAGCCTGACTGAGCCTGATTCTGGGAAGTACAACAAAGATTAATGCACTATTTAAAGACTCACAAAACCTTCAAATTAGATTAGGACTGAAATAATGAGAGACTACTATATTTATTTTTAATTTTCTTGAACTCTAAGGGATAATCATATACATTTTAAGAAAAGCACTTGAAAGAAATAAGTCTGTGTGTTAAACTGAATTACAGATAACACAAATGTTTTGGTTTAATCTCAGTTATGGAAAATCACCAGCAAGTTCCAGGTAAAAAAAAAAAAAAAAAAAGTTCAGTTTTTTATTTTCTTTTTTTTGTTTTTACAGAGAAGCATTTGATTAATACATCTTTTACCAAGCATTGATTTTGTATTAAAAAAATAACAACAAATGTAAATCTTCTCCCACTCTTCCATATGAAGGCATAACACCTTTTTTGTCAATAATTTTGATCACACGACAACAACTTACACACAGAGATGATGATGAAAAACAGTCATTTTTGCAACACAAAAAAATAGAACCTACTCATTATATTTTTATATTTACTTTTTAGAAAAAAAAACTTATGGATGGAATGAAAAAAAATGTCTTAACCATGTCTAAAAATCTTTTTTGCAACAGATAATATTTTCACTCCATCTCTATTTCCGTCTCTCCATGACATCTTTGAGAAGTTGTTCGACTTATTGATCCAGTGAGCCCGATGGAGGTACTCGTTTCCTCATCTTTCATCTCTTTTTCTTTATGTTGCTTACAGCAGCAGCAGAAGCAGACCAGACAGATGAAACCAAGGATCACAGTAAAACCAATTCCAGCTGCCTAACATGCCAGAGAATAAAAACAACAAGCTCTTAACTTGTAAAAAAAAAAGTTTCTTACAGTTTAAAAGCATTTAATAACAGAATTTTATTAGTAGCAAGTTGCTCCTTACCTGAGAGTGTGTGTACCATGTCTGAATCTGGTTGATCTTCTCGGATGAGTTGGTGCCTGGTTTGCACCATCTCATCACTCCACCATGAGTGACTTCATAGATCCCAGACCAGTTTGTATTTGCACAAGCTATATATCGACCATCAAGCAACAGCATGACGATCCATGTAAGAGGAGCAACTACAATGTGGAAAATGCAACATGAACGACTGCGACACTTACATTCATTTCTATTTTCATTCCATTTGTGGTTTTGTACATAACACATCAATGTAAAAACCAACAGTGCTGGACCAAAAAAATAACTAAAAACATTCAAAGTGTTCCAAGTATACCCAGAGCAAGGGCACACAAATTCTACTTCCATCATCTTCTCTAAGACAACAAGAAGCAATCCCACAACAACATTTGATGTTAGAGGGCTGTTTTGAATTTCTTTTGAAATCAAAGAAAGCAGCTTTTTTTTACATGTTGCCATGTTGTGTTCTGCAAAAAAAAAAAAAAAATCATGAAAACGTAAGTCAGTCCATTTGTTCTAAGCATGACCCAAGAGAATTTGTCAAAGTATTAACTTGTACACATGCAACTAATATGTTTTATTTAATCACTTTTGTCTTCTTTTTGATCATTTAATTGTGAAATGTAGTTAAAAATGTAAGTTTTAAAACAAGCATGTAATTGTTAATAAAGCAAAGCTATCAAACATTAAAACGCATTGTAAAAGGAAAAGAGAGCTGTTTTAAAGTAATTAAGATCATGAGTCAAACCGATTTACCTGAAGTGCCAAATGAAGAGTTTTTGGAAGAGGAGTCTTAAAGAGTCAAAAGGTGAAAAAAGCAATGCCTTCTTTCTGTGAATCAAAATGTTCAATTTTATTTCTGTCTAGCAAATCAAGATGAGGAGAATGGCAGGGAGAAAAAAAAAACATCTGATGGAGTTCTGAAACTTTTATCGTTGTATAAGTTTCGAAAACCGCCCTTGCTGTTATGCAGGATGTTTACATCACGCGCAAAGGACTGATGTTTTCCTGTTTGTCTGCTTATATGGTTATGTTTTGCATCTCCGTGGCATAACCACCATGCCAATGCTTAAGTGTAAGAAGGATAGGCTGTCTGCTGCAGAGAGTTCTTCTCTGACAGCTATGTGCTGGTACAGACTGCACTCCTTCTGCAGAAGCCGGATGGACAATCTTGTTTGATTGTGTGGTCCGATGGTAAAGTGACCAGCAATAGTTGATTGCACACAAGGAGCAGGAGGCGCGAGTCCACAATCAATTCAATTTTATTTCAAAAAAATATCTAAGAATGCTATAAAAGGTCAACCACCATAAACACTGGTTAAGAGAGAGAGAACATTCTGTAGCTGGGGCCCGGAACTGCTAACAAGTGGAGGCTTGACACTAACCTACGTAACACGTCCACCCCACTCACGTGATGCAGAGCACACACTCCAATTGTGATTCCCTCCACCAAGGGCACCGAAATCCACACGGGGGAAAAGCCTCCACTTGAGCACTGGCCAACACTCGGGTCCTCAGCACGACAAAAAAAACAAAAAAAGAACAACAGAGTTAAAAACAGACAACAGGATTCACACTTAAAATCTAAAAATGCACGAGCGTCTGGGCGGGCTGAGAGTTACACCTCAGGGTAGTCAGGACAACCCACCATACACAAAACCCACAAAGTTACAAACCAATAATAAAAATAGTCCGTGGGGCGATGGGGCAAACCCCCTGTTATCCCGCTGACGGCGAGGGAGCAAGTCCGTATCCACCGTCGTCTGTCGGTTTAACCGCTCCGAAGCCGCGCAGCAGGCATCCACGCCGGCAAAAACCCCGTCACCCGTCGACGCGTCGAGCGGCACAAAAGAAGGAAGACTTAAAAGTTAATAATGACAAAAGCAGCAGCTGTCTCCAACAGCGGAAGCACCGGCAGTCCCTGGTGAGGGAAAACACATTAAATAAATCGCTTGAGAGAAAACTGCATACCTGGATGTCGCCAAGCTTACCAGGTGGATCAGAGTCGTCACCTGAGAGGGACAAACTGCACTACACTCACGGCTGCAGGAGCGATGATTGAGCTTCTCAGTCATGCATTTACCCCAGAGCTACAAACAAGCAGTAAAATACTGGTGACGCCGGCTCACACTTTGTCCAAAGACAGGGTCCCACCGCAACATTACCTGTACAGCTAGCTGGCAGTGTGCCGCAGGAAGTGGGCGGTTCCAACGACCAGAAGATGCCCCTGACTGCCAGTGGGAACCTCGTTGATTTTATAGCGTCCCACCAGGTCGCTAATTGCCATTAACCCACTAGCTACACCTGTGATAATCTATTCCGCCACAATCCGCCCTCCCAAAGTGCATCGTCGCCCCGACGATGGTGCACGCTGCTAACTATACCCATGGCCTAAATGAGAGAGTAGGAACTACGGCTACCCCAGAGCAGCTTGGTCCCTCCCCTGCAGCTCTAGGGAGCCTGTGGATGTTAGAATGGTGTCCAGCTGTGGGCCGTGAGGTGCGGCGCACTTGAAGGCTACTGGTACCAGAGTCACCTGGTAAGGTGATCTGGGAGGAGGACGGTACACCAGGCTCAGTAGGGCCAGGCTCCACCTGCCTATGCTGCTGCTCAGGCCCCCTTTCCTCCTCTGCCTCAATCACAGGTGCATCCCTCAATATGAACCAGTCCCCATTCTCAACTGGTTCCTCTTGCTCCTGGGGGAACCCCTGAGGAAAGTGGGTAGAATGGTCACCCGCCGACTCCTCTGCCTGTCCTCTCTGCACTACCGCCTTTATTAGTGACCGATGAACTTGCCGAGACTTACAGGCGTCATCTTGTGGGGCAATGGTGTACATAGAGCCCCCATCTCTGGGAGCCTTCAGAACTGTATATACCCTGTGATCCCATAAGTCCCTTATTTTCTGTCTTCCTCTGAACCCACGGTCCCGCACTAAGACCAACTGTCCCTCAGCAAGAGGAGGGTCCCTTATCCCCTCATCATGTCTTCTCTTCCTGCGCTCAGCCGCTACTTGGAGCCTCCCCCTAGTACCCTCAAAGGCGAGTTGTAATCGCGTTTGATGTTCCTGTAACCACTCCTGAACAGTGCCCATTGTTTGGCTCCTGTACCCGACCCAGTAGGAAATCGACCGGCAGTCTCGGCTCTTGGCCGAACATTAAAAAATATGGTGATTCACCTGTCGCCTGATGGGGGGTGGTATTATATGCATACAGGAGCTGCGGGAGGCACATGTTCCAGTCTCGCTTTCGAGAGACCGGTAGAGTCCTGAGTAGGTCGTGTAGGGTCCTATTAAAACGTTCACACTGCCCGTTACCAACTGGGTGGTAGGGTGTAGTGCGAGATTTTTCAACTCCATAAAGGCCACAGAGCTGCTGAATGAGAGCACTCTCAAAGCTCCGGCCTTGATCAGAGTGTACACGGGCTGGGACACCAAATTTAAAAAACCATTCGTTGACCAAGGCCTGGGCCACAGTTGCGGCACGCTGATCACGAGTGGCAACCGCCAGGGTGTATTTGCTAAATACATCTGTCATGACCAGAACATGCTCCTTGCCACATGCCGTGGGTTCCAACATCGTAAAATCCATGGCCACAATCTCATTTGGCCTAGAGGCCAACAAATGACCCATGGGGGCACGGGCTGCCGGCCGAGTGACCTTTGCCACTTGGCATCGCTCACACTGGTTACACCAGTCTGCCACATCCGACGCCATACCAGGCCAATAACAACGGTGGCGGAGCAGGTCAAGGGTCCGGTCTACTCCCTGATGACCATGCTGCTGATGGACCGATGTCAGCACTTCTTCCCTCAAAGAACTAGGGAGCAGGATCTGCAACACTGCCTCACCGCCATCGTCACGAAAGACCCTTCGATAGATAACCCCACCTTGCTCAACTAGTCTGTTCCACTGCCGGAGCAATGAAAGCGTGGGTGGGGACAACTTCCTACGCTCCTCCTGGTTCGGTCGAGTCTGCCGCTCCCAAAAAGGCAAAAGCTCCTTCCAAGTGGGGTCACTCTTTTGGAGCAAGGCTATGTCTGAGGGACAATGATGAGGACGGGCGGCCACACTAGCTTGAGTGGCCCCAACCACACCTGCCGGTCGCAGTTGCTGCACTGACAAAGGCAGACTGCTACCCGGAAGGCTGTCCTTCCAGGCCTGAATGTCCGGGAACTGTTGCCGTGACAAGGCATCTGCATTTTTATTGCTGCGCCCTGACCGGTACTTTATGTCCAGGTCAAATGCTGCCAGCTGGGCGGCCCACCGTTGCTCTACGGCACCAAGCTTCGCCGTGGAAAGATAGCTGAGGGGGTTATTGTCCGTATAAACGATGCATCTCTGGCCGAGGAGGTATTCTCTGAATTTCTCCGCTACAGCCCACTTGAGCGCCAAGAACTCTAGTCTCATAGAGCTGTAGTTAATGGGGTTCCGTTCAGTGGGCCGCAAGCTTCGGCTAGCGTAAGCTACCGGACGCACCATACCCTCATGCTCCTGAGACAGTACTGCTCCCAGGCCCCCATTGCTGGCATCTATCTCCAAAATGAAGGGACGGGAGAAGTCGGCATAAGCCAGGACTGGTGTTGTAGTCAGCTTCGCTTTTAAAGTCTCAAAGCTACGCTGGCACTCCTCAGTCCAGTGGTTTTCCACTCCACGTTCTGATCGCTTGCGGACCTTGGCGCCCTCCAGCTTTGCCACCAACCGGTGCAGAGGCGCAGCCAACTGGGCAAATCCCTCGATAAAACGTCGGTAGTAACTAGCAAAGCCAATGAATGAGCGCAACTGGAACACTGTTGTGGGGGGCTGCCAGTTAGCCACCACCTCCACTTTGTCTGGGTCGGTGGAGACCCCTCGGTCTGAAATCACATGCCCAAGGTAACGCACCTGCCGCTGAAAAAAGGCGCATTTGGTGAGGTTAACCTTAAGTCCCTCATGTTGCAACCTTTTAAGTACCAGCTCTAATCGCTCCAAATGCTGCTCAACTGAGGAGGAAAAGACTACGATGTCATCCAGGTACAATAACAAGGACTGACCTTGTTGCTCACCGAACATCCGTTGCATCAAACGCTGAAAGGTACTGGGGGCGTTACACAGGCCAAACGGCATGCGATTCCACTCAAAGAGGCCAAACGGGGTGCAGAACGCTGTCTTCGGGCGATCTGCCTCTGCCACTGCAACCTGATGGTAGCCGCTGGCCAGATCCAGAGTGGAGAACCACTGAGCCCCTGACAGGGCATCCAAGGATTCCTCGATTCGAGGAAGCGGGAACGCGTCCTTCCTAGTCCTGCTATTCAGCTGCCGGTAATCCGCACAAAGACGGAGGCCACCGTCTTTTTTGCGGACCAGCACAATTGGGGATGCAAAGGGGCTGCTACTCTCACGAATCACCTGAGACTGAAGCAAGTTATTAATGTGCTCCTTTGCTGCCTCATACTCTGATGGAGGAATCTGCCTATAGCGCTGCCTGACGGGAGCCTCCTCCACCAAGGGAATCTCGTGGGTAATTAAACTTGAGCACCCAAGATCACCCTCGTGCCGTGAAAAGACCGTAGAATATCTTTCTAGGAGGGCCCGAACTCGCTTCTGTTCTGCCACAGAAAGAGAAGAAAGGTCTATCGACTCCAGCGGAACCTGTGGTGGGTCAGATGCTGCCTGTGCAGCCACCAAGGCTGTCCCAGAGGGTACCTCAATCACCCCTCGGGGTAAACTCACGATCCCAGCTGGGGCCAAGGTGCCCAGTAGTGCATGTGGGTGGACCCTTACCGCCGTGGACCCAACGTTGATGATGGGGATGTAAGCTGTCCCTCGAACTACCTTCACCAATGATGGGGGTGCTAAGAGACCCGCTGGGAGGTCTGAGCCACCTGGCTCGAACACCACCACCGGGTCGGAGCACTTCTCTGAACAGGTAGCAGCAACGACTGTTAGGACGCCACCTGGGACCCAACAAGGCCTTCGACCACGTGTTCTCGCCTTAAAAGCACTGGGGGCCCCCTGCGCTTGAGCTTGGTGACACTGCTGCAGGCCACTCAAAATCGCACCTGGGGCGGTAGACACCTCAGGTTGTCCAAAGAGGGCACACCCATGGTAGGCAAAGAGATCTTGATAGCAGCGGCGTATGATATTCATCCCCAAAACAACCAGGTACTTGCATGGGTCCTCCACCAGGGGGATCCCTGACGACCAAAACACCGCATTGCGGCAACAACCTGCCGCAGAGCCCTACTTCCAACTCCAGGTAGCCGAGATATGGTATAGCAAGTCCGTTAGCTGCCCTCAGTTGTAGCCAATGGCAAGAGCGAAGTCGCTCTTGCCCCCATGGCTCAAAGTGCTGCTTGAAAAAGCTTTCTGTGACTGTGGAAACCATGGACCCAGTATCCACTAAGCATGAAACAAGACAACCACCCATACTCACCTCCAAATGGGGACAGGAAGCCAACAGCCCATCTAAGTCCCCCCTGGAGCCAGAAAAGTCCCCCTCCGAGCTGTGGCTCTGCAGCTCGATGGGCACTAGTTTTCCGCCGGTAACAAATTACTGCCGGCCTGCCGGCGCCGCTGAGTGGGCGGGACTATGCCAGCCGAGGGAGCTACCCGAACACCATCACAATCCTGGGCAAAGTGCCCCGGCTGTTGGCATCGCCTACAAATAAGGGAGCCGCGACGGGTGGACGGCTAACTGGGGTGGGATTCTGCAGATGCGAGAGGTCACGAGACAGCTGCAGAATCTGTTCTTGCTGAAGCCGTAACATCTCCTTTATTTCCGCTAGTTCAGACTTTTGGGGGACGGTCTGGGAGGTACTCCCAACCCCGCACTGAAACCCCGGAATAGAAGGACCCAAATAGCTACGGCCCCGAGCCCCTCCTGGCAGACCTTCGCGCTCCCACCTTATTGCCTCACCCCTAACCTCCAGCAATGTAGCGGTGGGCTGCCGGCGCACAAACTGTTTCAGTTCACGGCGTAAAGTGCAATCAAAGACATGTTCTACAAATTGATCCCGCAACAGACTTTCTGCGTTTGGAACGCCACTAGGTGCGGCTCCTTTAACGGATGCCATCAGGCCCATTAAGGCCAAAGAAAACTCCTGCAGCGTTTCTCCTTCTAACTGTCGCTGAGAAAAAAAAGCCTCTTGCAGGGCAACGTAGGAGTCAGTGCAGCCGTATAGTTCCTGCAGCACTGCAATGACCTTCAACGGGTCCTCACGATCAGAACTAGGGCGATATTTGATCTCATCGCGAGCCTCCCCCTCCAGGTGATCGAACAGAAAGAACGCCTGGTCAGCGATGTTTAAATGGCGAGCTCTCATACAGGCCTGCACCTCTTCAAGCCATTCGTTGAGCCCAATACCAGTCCGCCCTCTGAATAGGGGACATTTTCTGTCTCTAGGGACATACAATAATCTCTCTATGACAGGTGGATTACTCGAAGGCCCAGCCAAAGTGGCAGAGGCCATACTAGGGCCCGAAGCAGCAGAAGGTTGCTGCCGCAGCCTCTCATTTTCAGCTTGTAACCTGGAAACCAGGTCTGACAACTCTTGGATTTGGCCTTCCATAATTGAGTCTCGGCTCCGTAAGACAAATACCTGGCCAGAGTTACCTTCCTCACATCCAAGAGGGGACAGCTGCTGCTTTTTTTTTTTTCCACTACCAAAAGAGACAAAAAGTAATAAAACTTTACTAAAAGGATCAAGTCTCTAAACACTCACACACACACACACCAACACACACGCACACAAACACACCTCTGCTTCCAAGTGTGCGATCCTGCCAACAACGCCAATTTGTGGTCCGATGGTAAAGTGACCAGCAATAGTTGATTGCACACAAGGAGCAGGAGGCGCGAGTCCACAATCAATTCAATTTTATTTCAAAAAAATATCTAAGAATGCTATAAAAGGTCAACCACCATAAACACTGGTTAAGAGAGAGAGAACATTCTGTAGCTGGGGCCCGGAACTGCTAACAAGTGGAGGCTTGACACTAACCTACGTAACACGTCCACCCCACTCACGTGATGCAGAGCACACACTCCAATTGTGATTCCCTCCACCAAGGGCACCGAAATCCACACGGGGGAAAAGCCTCCACTTGAGCACTGGCCAACACTCGGGTCCTCAGCACGACAAAAAAAACAAAAAAAGAACAACAGAGTTAAAAACAGACAACAGGATTCACACTTAAAATCTAAAAATGCACGAGCGTCTGGGCGGGCTGAGAGTTACACCTCAGGGTAGTCAGGACAACCCACCATACACAAAACCCACAAAGTTACAAACCAATAATAAAAATAGTCCGTGGGGCGATGGGGCAAACCCCCTGTTATCCCGCTGACGGCGAGGGAGCAAGTCCGTATCCACCGTCGTCTGTCGGTTTAACCGCTCCGAAGCCGCGCAGCAGGCATCCACGCCGGCAAAAACCCCGTCACCCGTCGACGCGTCGAGCGGCACAAAAGAAGGAAGACTTAAAAGTTAATAATGACAAAAGCAGCAGCTGTCTCCAACAGCGGAAGCACCGGCAGTCCCTGGCGAGGGAAAACACATTAAATAAATCGCTTGAGAGAAAACTGCATACCTGGATGTCGCCAAGCTTACCAGGTGGATCAGAGTCGTCACCTGAGAGGGACAAACTGCACTACACTCACGGCTGCAGGAGCGATGATTGAGCTTCTCAGTCATGCATTTACCCCAGAGCTACAAACAAGCAGTAAAATACTGGTGACGCCGGCTCACACTTTGTCCAAAGACAGGGTCCCACCGCAACATTACCTGTACAGCTAGCTGGCAGTGTGCCGCAGGAAGTGGGCGGTTCCAACGACCAGAAGATGCCCCTGACTGCCAGTGGGAACCTCGTTGATTTTATAGCGTCCCACCAGGTCGCTAATTGCCATTAACCCACTAGCTACACCTGTGATAATCTATTCCGCCACAATTGCTTCATTCTTAGGGTAGTTCGTTAGTGCGTCTATATTACACAATATTGCACTCTGAAATACTATGTATAATGTATGCCAAACATGGATTTTGCGTGCAGATAATACCATGCGAATTATATATTTCTTGGTCACAAACATGTTAAGAACAATACTTTTACATCTAAAAACAGTTTCATGTCTTCTGTTTTGAAACAGCAGGCATTAAATGAAAATCAGCTGTAGTGGACACCAGGACCATTTTAATGTAAATAATGTTATTGTAATGTTTAATGCACATGATTTTAGGAGAAAGAAGTGAAGCAGAGAGGAGTCTCTACAAGATGGAAGAGGAAGATTCAGGTAAAAAAACTCGTAAGTGCCCTCACTGAATGACTCAGATAAACTGCACAAAATACACAAAAGTAAAGCACTTCTTTCTGAATGATGTTCGCAGTCTTTGAAGATTCATTCATTTTTTGAAAGAAATTAAATGACTTTTAATGTTTAACCTCATGCTATCGATCTCTGTTTTGAGTTTGGAAATAAAAAAAAGCAAACGTAAGGATAAAGTGATGGTGTAAAACATCATCAATTCAAATTGATTTGATGTAGATGTTAATAAAATGAAGAAAAGAATAATTTTGACAGTACGTTTTTACTTTCACTTCAGAAAGCCTTAAAAGAAACTATAAATCTTATTGAACCTTTTAAAGCAGAACATTTAATTTATGATAATTATGATACTGTATATGTCCCACTCTGATCATGTTTTGATCTATTTTCAAATTGTTCCCAGTGGTCTTTTAATTATAGTCATGCAATTTTTAACCAAAATAAAAATAATAAAAACAATGTTTCTAGTTTCTGAGAGCGGCAGGAGTTCATTAGAAATTTGCCTCTGGGTTTTAAACGAGACCGTTGGTGCAAAATCAACCCTTCATTGATATCCTAGAATTCTGTTGTTTACATTCTCTCCCATTAGAATACAACCCCAAGCTAATGGAAGTGAATGTGACTTATGTTTCAAAATAAAAGTCATTCCTGGAAATGCTTTTTCATTTTCACCAAACAGCTACATAGCTCCATCAGTTGACTCAGAAATGAAACGAAAACTCGATCCTTCGAATGGCTTTTTCTTTTTCTTCTTCAGCACCGCTCATTCTGTATCTTCATTAAAAGGATAAAGAAAATGTCATTTGAAATTTCATTTTCAGAATGTTCTCTGGTAAATTTGTACCAAAATTCAATACGAAATATCAAATTTGACAATTAAAACAGCTTAACAGAAATGCTTTTTTCATTTTCACAATGTAACTGCATTATTTCTCTTAAATAAAATGAAAAATTAATCCTCCAAACTGCATTTTAATTTTCTACTCCGACACCGCTCATAATTGTGGTGACAAACCCAATGAAGGTTGTTTTTTTGTTTTCACATCTCGCCCCACCAAAAGTGTCTCATAATTCAGTTTCACTTCACAGTTCTAAGGGGTGCACCACCATGACGTCAGATTCACTGCAGAAACTGTTAACTGACTTGTCCCTGTAATACATGTATGTTATATACATATAGAGACAGACAATGTATTTATTTTCATTCTTTAAAGGTCTGTTCCTCAAAGCTACTGAGATGAAGGAAGACTCTGGAATTCTTCTGCACATTAAGGAGAAAGGCTGTGCAGCTGTCAAAGTCTGATATCACAAGTCCTGTTTCCAACAGTACACCAGGTTCTTCAACAAGCCCACTGCAGCTGGGACCACAGAAGAAGAAACGTAAGACATGTTATATGGTCAATGACAGGCTGCATATATATTGTTACGACCCTAGTCGTATTTGGTTTTGTTTTGTTTTAATTATGTGTATTTTATTTCTGTCAGAGAGGGACAGATCAGCCACGGAATACTGGTGAATCAAGATGTGCTGGGGATGATCAGCTGAGAAAAAGAAAAATACTTCACTCATGGAGAAAAGTGCCACCGTGTGACTCTAGGAGAGCGTTTGCAGACTGTTAATGCTGTTGAAGGTCTGACGTGATCATGAAAATGTGACACCACAGGGTTTCTACATGTACAACACTCTTGCTTCAACATTTTTTTAATTGAAAAAAAGCTCCCTTTTTTATATATGGTTACAATTCAAAATAACATAAATATGTTGAATCAGAAAATATGATAGGTTAATTTTACTTAAACATGAAAACACGTGTGATTGCAGAGTCAGAATGTCTTTACTGTAAACTTTATGTTTGAATGCTAATATAATCAACACGTTTTAAAGGTCTGAGTCTGTGCATCATTTCGTTTCTTCACAAACAGGTTAGGTACTGAGCTTTGCAGAAGGTCAGTGATGGGATTCTTGTCTTTAGACTTCTTTTATACAAAAATACCCCCTATATTATTATGTAAGTCAGTCTGATTGTTTCTGTCTGATAAGTTTTTTTTTTTTGGTAAATTAAATATACTTCATAGTCTAGGGAAGATTGTAATTTCTAAATAAAGAAAAGCTGAAAAATAAATCACTTGACGAGTATTTACCTTGTTTAATTAAAAGAAAATTATAGCCTCAGTGCTTTTGATTTTTTTTTTTTTTTTTTTTTTTTTTGCAGCTGAACTTCTGATTGATTTTTAGATGTCATAAAGTGAAACGATTTAAGTAATGCACGAATTACTTCTTTTTACATTACCTATTTCTTCCTTCTCTCCAAGGAGGGACGTAACAATTTGCTCTAAGTTTAATTTAATTTAAGAATAAGAGTTGAAATCAATTATTCTGTGTTGAATTGAATTAGAGAAAAAACAACATTTTGGCTACGATCTCTTCTATTGAACAGCACTTGCAATGGAAAGTACATGTAAAAGAAAAAAGTGAACTTTTTTCTACGAATATGCAACTCACTTATAAATCTTTTACACCAAGTATAAAGCATGTAAAAAAGAAAAAAAAATGTTTTTCAAATAACAAACTTACACCATGTCTTACTCACCATATTGATCTTTGTGAGGCTTAAGACATATTCTGTCACTCATTTTGATCACATGACAACAATTTACATACAGAGTCATGAGTCATTTTTGTAACACAACTATGGGAACTACACAACATATTTGTGTAAGATTCCAGTAAAAACTTACAGTATAGATGCAAATTATTTCCTAAAAACATGTTTTTAAAAATGGATCACAATGACACCTTGATCGATAAATGACTTAACATTTTCTTGAGCCAGCAATTGTTCTGACATGGCATTTTCAGCTTCCTTCTCTGCACCAGGTTTTCATTCTGAATTGTTTGGATTTGTTGGCCCAGTTGGTATCAGGGGGTGATTTTCATTCTCCTCCTCTGGATTCTGATGCTGCTGCCCCTGCTCACTCTTTTGGTATTCCAGGTACCAACACAAGAGCAGAAAAACTGAAGCGCAGACCACAGATGTAATGATTCCAAATGCCTAATATGTAAAAAAATAATAACCAAAATGTGTTAACTTGTAAAAAAAATCAATGGCTTTCAGATCAATAGCATTTAAGTACAGAATTTTATAATTGGTTAATTGCTTCTTACCCGAGAGTTTGTGTACCATTTCTGAATCTGAGTTAACTTCTCAGTTGAGTTGCTGTCAGGCTTGCACCATCCTGTCAGTCCACCCTGTGTAACTTCATAAGTACCTGTCCAGTCTGTCAAACCACAAGCTACATATCGACCATCAAGCAGCAGTAAGATGACCCATGTAATAGGAGGAACTATAACATATAAGAAAATGTCTACATTGGGATATTCTAAACTGAAAAATTGTCTTTTTTTTAGCTCAAACATTTTGGACATCTGTACACAACACAATAACATGAAGACAATTAATAATGGACCAACAAAATAACAAGCAACAACCAACACATTCCAGTAGTATCCACAGCAGGGACACACAAATTCTAAGTCCAGCAGCTTCTCAAAGAAAACAAGAAGGAATCCCACAATAACATTCGATGCTACAGGGTACTTCTTAAGTTCTTCCACAAGCGAAAAAAATGTCTGTATTTTGCTTCCAGTCATCTTTTATTCTGCAAAAAAAAAAAAAAAAATCAGTGACTAGTCAATTTGGGCATAACATAAGACTTTTTGTCAAAGTATAACTTGGAAAGTCTGTGGCTGTGCATATGCTGTCAAAATGTTTATTTTGAGTATTTGCTTTTTTAAAAAATGGTCTGTCTTCTCTTTTTTTGGATGTGTAATTATGACAGCTTGTTTTAAATTTCCAAAATGTTTTATTGAATAAAAAACAAAAATCAGAGAACAATACTCTTTGTTTTCCTCACTCTGTCTGTTTCTTGTCCCTTTTGCAATTATCTGTGTTCAATGCATCTTCTAGCTCTTTTAAATGGTCGGATCAAAGCCTACAATCTTTTTCTTTTTTTTCTTCATTTAGATCATGAAAATCTTTAATTACATTAAAGTCGTACTTACATTAAAGTTACTAAACATGACCAGTATGAAAAGATGGTGATGTGTGAGATCATTTTTCCTTGTGAAAATCTATTTAGTTTTTTTCAGGAAAGATTCTTTGGAAAGAAGGAAGTTACCTGAAGTTTCAATGGAGGAATCTGGTAGAATGAAAAACAGGAAATGCAGAGCAGACACAGTCTTCCGCTATCTCAGTGGATCACTTGAACCCAATGATCTTTAGACAAACAAGCAAAAAAACAAAGTATAAATAAGATTGTTTAGCAGTGCTTACATTCTGAAAAACCTGATCAACTAACATCCGTCTTCGCTCAACAGTTTTGTGTTTTCATAAAATCTACAGCCAATTTCCAGTAGCAGAATGGAGGACAAAACCCAGGAAACAAAATAAAATGATAGAAAAAACAGAGACTAAATAAAAGTAATCTAAAGGTTATATTTCAAAACAAAAAGAACATAAACATAAAAAGTTTATCCTATACAACTGAATATAAAGACAATAGGTCTGTCCCACAGTTACACAGGACCACATTGTAAGCCTGGAACCAAGCAATCAGCTCAAAATGCATATCTAAGGAGCTGTAATGCTTCTTACATTTGTTTTTGAATCTTTTTTTTTCCTATTCAAATATTTATGGTAGATGGAAAAAAGCCTAAATTAAAAATCATTATTAAAATATTTTATTCTCTCTCTTTGTTCCACACAAATTCACATTTTACCTGATAATCAACACCTACAACTTTCCTTTTTACAAAAGATTTTTTTTTTCCTTTTTTGACAAAGTGGTTGAATAAAATGACAAATTCAAGATTTTTACCAAAAGTGATGACTGAAGAATCCCAGGAAGAGAAGTGTTCAGAATCAAAACCTAGAGAGAAATGGTGTAGCCTACTGGTTGTACTTGCCAACTTTGTTTTTTATTTAGTAAATGAGGAAGAGGAAAGACGTGGAAAAAATACCTGTCTTAACCTACAGCTCCTGCGTGTACACGTCTTCCCGCCTCTTCTTTCATTAACCTCTTATAACAAAGGCTCCAGTTAGAGAGAATTAACTATTATAACCCAAAATGCTATGTCCAAGGCATGGATTATTATGTTCTATTGTCAAGATTCAAACTACAATCACAATGGTTCTGTAAAAAAATTTCCTTTTGGATCATCTTGTTACTCAGTCCTCCTTGCTAATGTTTTCTTTCAAATTTGCATTTTTATGAGAAAGCTTACATGTAACAAACTGTTCACGCTGTTGTTACTTAAAAAAGAGTTTAAGTTTTAAAAGAGTTTAAGAGTTTTTAAGAGTTTAAAGCCTGACATATCCTATTTGATATATGAGTCTGTCAGCCCTCCACAAGAAAAATGGAATAAAAATAATTTTCTCGTGTATTTTTTGGGGTCTTAGAATATTTTTGTTAGCTCAGCTGTGTGACCTGATGCATCAAATAGGATACAAATTGAAATGTATATATACATTTTTGTTAGTTAGTTAGTTAAAAAAATGTTAAATTTCTGTCAATTATTTAATGGTTCAGGATTTACAGGGTTAACTATTAAAACACAAAGCTGATTTATTAAAATGTATCTTTTCTCCTGAAAATTTACTAAAAGCATTAATAGTCTCAATAAGACAGGGAACAGAAACATCAAGTTTCCTCACTAGGATCAGAACATCATCAGCATATAATGTAATCTTATGTTCTTTATCCCCTATTTTGAGATTGCATAATTATGTCATTATTTGTCCCAATAGCTTCAGTCAACGGTTCCATCACAAGTGCAAAAAGAAGTGGAGACAGAGGACATCCTTGTCTAGTATCTTTGGAAATTGAAAGTATGGAGACATCAAACCACCTGTAAGCACTGCTGAGAGAGGGTCTGTAGATAACAGTATAAAACACAAAGCTGTGGCTTGAGCATGGCTGTATTTGGACTGCCCTCATGTAAGCTGCACGGCAGGTTTAGTCTTGGATGTTATCAGTCACTAAAAGGAAGTGTGACGTTCAATTCAATTTTCTGCACAATAAAGACAGAGACAATTTTCCATGACTGTGAAACTGAACATCACTAAAACACTCATCCCTGCTTACTTAACTAAGAAGAAGAAAGAAAGAAAAGGATTACAAGAAGGCAGCATCTGACAGACATAGTAATCAAATAAAAACGATCACCATTCTAATGAACCTGAACCACTTTGATAATGTGTCAGATCTTCCAGCAGAGGGCGCCATAAATCCATTAAGAAATGTCCTTGGTCCCTAACTTGGCCCTGATTCTTTCCATTGGTAGGATTTTGAATATTTCTTTATACAACTAAGTCACAGTGGGAGGTTTTTCTAGGATTCAGTTAAATAAAATGCACCTTTGTGCTAGAAAAATAACTTTTTGAAGTAACTTAGAGTTAGAGTTATTCTTGTCCTTTCTGAACTGGTGACAACCCGAGCGGGAACTGACTCGGATCTTTACAAACTGTGAATGTTTGTAAAGATTTTTGTAAAGATTTGTGAATTTTTGGACAAGTCCAAAAACAGTGCATGTAAGTACCAGCTGATAATTTACATTTAATGCATAAAGGGGATTTTTTTGGATCTATTTTATTCAGAAAAAATGAGTTCCATGTTGTCTATGTTTATGTTATGCTGAGTTTCTTAATGTCTGTTACTAATAAATAATGAGATAATGGATAGTATACAAGCTTTACAACAAGAAAGAAATGCTCCTCCACTTCTGACCCAACATGATTTCATCTGTTCTCAGGAAAACTGGAATCTAAAAAAGTAATGTTGCCTATTGTCAAGACAAAGATGGGCGTGATAAGTGCATGGCGGGTAAAAAAAGCCTTCTGTAGCAAAACAAACTCACATCATCATCACAAGCATCCCATCAGATTTTCTGCAGGTTCCTGTTTTTTTCCTGCATTTTCTCCTAAAAACCAGAATTTTTAAAAAGTCAATAAAGTTTAAAAGCACTTTAACTGAAATATTTTAACTTTGTCATACTTGCAGCAGAAAAAATTACTAGAGGACTGCACTGAATGGAAAAAAAATATGCTGCTGGGATATTCATAGATCTTAAGAAAGCATTTTGATACAGTAACTCATAAAATTCTGCTAGATAAATTAGAACGACATGGGATTAGAGGAAAGACAGGAAAATGGATACAAAGTTATTTAACCTTCAACCTTCAGTTATAAACCTTCAACTCTTAGAAAACTCTGCCCCATGCGTGCTGACGAGGACCAGGGGGCGGGAACATATTACACCAATTTTAAAATCGCTGCATTGGCTCCCTGTACAATTCAGAATTGGTTTCAAAATTCTTTCATTGGTTTATAAATGCTTTTATGGTCTTTGGCCATCATATCTATCTGATGTGATTTTAAGGTATGAGCCCTCGAGGACCCTGAGGTCCTCTGGCACAGGCCTTTTGGTTATTCCAAATGTTTGAACTAAAACATACGGCGAAGTGTCTTTCAGTTACTATGGACCTCGTCTGTGGAACAGCCTCCCAGAGAGAATCAGGGCTGCAGAAACTGTTCATGTTTTTAAAGGAAGGCTCAAGATCTACCTTTTAATTTGGCTTTTAGTTCAAATTTAGGAACTTACTGATTTTTAAACAATGTTATTTATTTTATTAACTTCTTTAAAAAAAAACTCACTCTTAGTGATTTATATCTCTATGTTATTACTTATCTATTTATTTGTTTAATTCTTTAATAATTCATTTACCTTTGTATTTTGTTACTAATCGCTTTTTTAACTTTATTTTTTACTTTTATGTATTTCATTCCTTTTACATTATGTTTTAACTCCAGTATTTTCCTCAGGGGGACTTCCAAATCAGTGACAGTCTTCTTAGTGAACAGGGTCACTAAACTGGGATCTCCTGGGTCTGGGTTCTTGCTTATGAAAATACATAATATAGACCAGGGCTCTGCAACCCGAGATTCTGCTGACATTGTACTACCTACTACTACATTTGCTGTATTGAGATAATCCTATGTGACAGGGTGTCTTATTTTGAAAGGAAGTCATATGAACCCTTGTCAAATGATACATTATTTCATATTTTGAAAAAAGGCTAATTTCTTTTTGTGTTGTTACATTTAAGCCAAAAAGGCCAAAGTTAATGTATATTTTTAAAATAGTAACACTAACATAAATCCAAAGTAGAGTCTTGTTTTTCTGAAGGGAAAAGCAACTTTGTGGCTCTTACTGGGTTGTAGTCAGTTAGAAATCGACCCAAATGGCTCTTTGGGCATTGAAGCTTGCAGACTCCTGGTATAGACCCTTTAAAGTCCTTGAATACAGCACGCATTGTCAGACATTCAATGTTTAATTTCTTCATTTGCAGACGCATCAGTGATGCAGCATGAAGTTTAAAAATGATTAACACATCGTTCAGGGAACCTTTAAGTTGTTGTAGTCAAGACTGCAATATTGGTAGTCTCTAGGATATGATACCGTTCAATTTTATGAAAAGCAAAAATTTTTATGTTCAAAGGCTGTAAGTTGTAAATATGTGATGAGGATCCAAAATGTTTTGCATTTTGATTGTATTTATTTCTTTTCATGACTGCTTGAGTTTCCATGATTAAATTTAAAAGAATTATTTTGCTGTTCTGGAATGTTTCCAAAAAATTCCTGTTTTGTTTCTGAGTAAATGACTCCTCATCATTTGCAGGTGTTCTTGCCAAATGTTCTTTTTTGATTGACTGTAGAAATGTTTGCAGGAAGTGTTCCCTGGTTATATAAGGAAGTTTTGAGAATGGGTCAAGAGGCCTTCCCCTGATTTCTGCATTGCCCAATAAAAATGGCTTTTTCCAGCAAACAGGAGTAGTTGGCTGGTTTACTTAATTTGCCCGATACGCTTGTTTGGACCACTCATAACAATGTATCTAAAAAAAACTTTTGGCTGTGATCTCTTATTGAAAATGACTTGCTAGTTACAGGTAAAATAAAAAGTGAACAACTTTTTTTTTCCACAAAAAATCATTTAAATTAATTCTTTTTAAACCAAGCAATGATTAAGTATTGAAAAGAAAAGTCATTTTTTTAAACAACAAACTACCATGTCCCACTCACCATACTGATCTTTGTGAGGATTAAGACTTATTTTGTCACTCATTTTGAAAAAATGACAATTTACACACAGAGAAGAGTTCACATATGAGTCATTTAACAGAAATATAGGACCCACACATCAAATTTGTATAAGAACATTCTATAAAAAACTCATAAATGCTAAATTTTCTTAAAAGCGTGTTTTTAAAAATGAATCTTGATGACCAGCCTCCACCGATTAATGATTAAACCTTTTCTTGATCTGCTGACATGGCCTGGTCAGTTTCCTTCGCTACATCAGGTTTTCTCTGTAAAGTGTTAAACTTAAGATTGTTGGCCAAATTCATATCAGGGCTGATAATCCACCATGTCATTCTGCTGTTCCAGATTCTGATCCTCCTGCATCTTTTGCTTTTCCAGTTTCCAAAGCAAGGCCAGAAATAAAAAGAAAGCGCAGTGGAAAGAGATAATCATTCCAGCTGCCTACCAGGACAATGAATAATAACCAACATGTGTGAACTTGTAAAAAATGTATTGCTTTCAGATCAATACCAGTCATGTAACAAATAAGTTAATTGCTTCTTAACCAAGAGTTTGTGTACCATTTCTGAATCTGAGTTAACTTCCCAGTTGAGTTACTGTCTGGCTTGCACCATCCTGTCAGTCCACCCTGTGTAACTTCATAAGTACCTGTCCAGTCTGTCAAACCACAAGCTACATATCGACCATCAAGCAGAAGTAAGATGACCCATGTAATAGGAGGAACTATAACAAATAACAGCATGTCTAAATTGGCAGGTTTTAAATAACAATACTTTCTTTCTCTTACCTCAAAAAATTTGGACAACTAGAGACAATACAATAATACCAGGACTACGAATGCTGGAACAGTAAAATATGACCACTCTGAGTGGCTTATCATCAGCCTCTTTGTTCACTACCCCAGTTCTGTATCTACGTCTGTCTTGTCAGCCGCCTGCCTCGATTCCTGCCTGCCCCCAACCATCGCCTGCTCTAATCTTTGACAAGCTCATGTCAGCTCTGACCCTCGCCTGCCTGACCACTGCCTTTTGAGAAACACCAATCCTGTTTCGACTAAATAAAAGATACACGGAAAATTGATCCAACCATCTCTAAGTGTCTGTTACTAAATGCAATGTAAGTTCACCCATGAGTCATTTTTGAAATTCAAAGTTTTTCCTTTGAGGTTATTTAATTTGTTGGTCAAATTTCAATGTGGAGCTTGTTTGCTCAACATCCACGGTCCATTTCCTGATCATGTTGCTCCTGATTTTGTTGCTCCTGAACCTCTTGCCGCTGAACCATTCCCTGCAGAACCTCTTGCTTCTGAACCTCTTGCTGCTGAACCTCTTGCTGCTGAACCATTCCCTGGACAAACTCTTGCTTCTGAACCTCTTGCCGCTGAACCATTCCCTGCAGAACCTCTTGCTTCTGAACCTCTTGCTGCTGAACCATTCCCTGGACAAACTCTTGCTTCTGAACCTCTTGCTGCTGAACCATTCCCTGCAGAACCTCTTGCTTCTGAACCTCATGCTGCTGAACCATTCCCCGCTGAACCATTCCCTGCTGAACCTCTTGCTGCTGAACCTCTTGCTGCTGAACCTCTTGCTGCTGAACCATTCCCTGGACAAACTCTTGCTTCTGAACCTCTTGCCGCTGAACCATTCCCTGCAGAACCTCTTGCTTCTGAACCTCTTGCTGCTGAACCATTCCCTGGACAAACTCTTGCTTCTGAACCTCTTGCTGCTGAACCATTCCCTGCAGAACCTCTTGCTTCTGAACCTCATGCTGCTGAACCATTCCCCGCTGAACCATTCCCTGCTGAACCTCTTGCTGCTGAACCTCTTGCCGCTGAACCATTCCCTGGACAAACTCTTGCTTCTGAACCTCTTGCTGCTGAACCATTCCCTGCTGAACCATTCCCTGCAGAACCTCTTGCTTTTGAACCTCTTGCTGCTGAACCATTCCCTGCAGAACCTCTTGCTTTTGAACCTCTTGCTGCTGAACCTTTTCTTGCTGAACCTCTTGCTGCTGAACCATTCCCTGCTGAACCTCTTGCTGCTGAACCTCTTGTTGATGAACCACTTGCCGCTGAACGTTTTGTTGCTGAACCATTTGCTGCTGAACCTCTTGTTGCTGAACCACTTGTCGCTGAACCTCTTGTTGCTGAACCACTTGTCGCTGAACCTCTTGTTGATGAACCACTTGCCGCTGAACGTCTTGTTGCTGAACCATTTGCTGCTGAACCATTCCCTGCTGAACCTCTTGCTGCTGAACCATTCCCTGCTGAACCTCTTGCTGCTGAACCACTTGCTGCTGATTGTTCCTAGTCTTATTGTCACAAGAAAAGCAGCAGTAGAAGCACAAGTTGAAAGCAGGGAAAATGCAGAGCCCGAATCCAATCCACTAGTATTCCAGAAAATAAAAACAAAAAATGTGTTATACAGGTACATATTTCTGGTGGATGTAAGTAAAGATTTTTTATGGTAATTGCTCCTTACCTGAGAAATTGTGTACCATTCTTGAATAGTGTCTAACCTCTCAGATGAGTTGTTGTCTGGTTTGCACCATCTCATCAGTCCACCACCTTCCATAATTTCATATCTGCCTGACCAGTCTGTGATTGCACAAGCTAAATACTGACCATCAAGTAATACTATGAGGATCCATACTATAGAAGGAACAAAAATGTTCATGCAAAATTTGCAATTACACCAATTGCAATAGCGACAATTTTTGTTGAAATAGTTTGAGGTTTGTTTATGATACATGAACATTAAAATCAAGAATATCCCTGCCGGAACCAAGATATAACAAAGAGCCAAAGCAGTATTCCACATGTGTCCATGGCAAGGGCACACAAACTCTACATCCAGCATCCTCTCCAAAGCAAAAATAATGAATGTCACAACAATGTTTGATGCTATAGGGCTTTTCTGAATTGCATTCAAAATCCAAGAAAACATAATCTTTGGCGCTTTCAACCATCTTTAGTTCTACAAGAAAAAAAAAAGGAAAAGTCAGTAACATAAATTGTTCTTACATTACCAAAGAGTATTTATCAAAGCATAACCAGCAATCTCGTGGATCACTTGAGCATGACGAGCTTTGAACACACAAGAAAAAACATGTTGTAAATGAATTTGTTTAGCAGCACTTACACTCCAAAAACTTGATCAATGAATAAGTATCTTTACTTAAAGTTTTTATGTTTTTACCATATCTACAACCAATTTAGTGGTGACAAAAATGAACAGAGACTAAATGATTTGATGGCAAAAGAGACTAAATTCAAGGAACGTAAAATTTTATGAAAAAGTAAAAAGACAAGGCTGTAAAAAACATGAGACTTTTAGTGATTCTTGTATAATATAAAGATATCGAGTCTCAAAGTAAAACAGGACTATAGTACTTCGTAAGTCTGGAACAAAAAAATAAGCTCAGAATGAGTTGGCTACTCATGGAGCTGTGACACCTTGATTTGTTTTTTAGTCCTTTTTTATCTTAGGATAAATGTGTCTTGAGCCTCATTTAGACAAGAAAGCAAACATTTAAAATAATTTTGAAAGAGTGTTTTATGGTTGATCAAGATTTCAAATTCAAGAGAATTACCTGAAGTGATGACTGAGGAATCTTTGGAAAAGAAATCTTTAAAAGAGTCCAAACCTGAGGTGAAAAATAGCAACGCCAACTTTCAGTGAGTCAAAATATCCAAAAATGTTTTCCTTCACCAAAGAGGAAAGAGGTTTGGGGAAAAATTGCTTGATACAGTAAGTACCTCCCGCACCTACACATCTTCCTGCCTCTTCCATCATTACATTTTTTTTTCCAGGGTGTGGTTTTAAGATATCTAATCTCAGAAACTTCATGTTTTAATACTCAACTTCTATGTCTTGAACTCTACTATCCTTACATTTATCTAGTTTTTAAGAATAACGTATGTGTTTGACTTCTCCTTGGACATATTTCCTTCTAAATTTGCATTTATCCCAAAAGGTTTGTATTTCATAAACTATTAATACTGTACTTAAAAAAACCCGTAAAACAGAAAGCTGTGGTTTGAGTACGCCTGTTTTTCTGACCGCTATCTTGTACAGTGGCAAGTTTATTCTTGTTTGTTGTCCATAACTGTATGAAAGGAATGTAATGCTTGTGTTGTTGAATTTCTCCTTTAGCTGCACAAAGATAGAAACGTGTCACTGCAGTGAAACTGAAAAAAGGCAACACTAAAAAACTAAAAAAAAAAAGGAAAAAAAAACTGTAGAAAACTGTTTTGACATTAATTCAAGTCTTCTTTTCTTGCACACCTTCATATGGCCTTTGAGTCACGGCTCTCTGCTACAGGGAGCTTAACCCACAGGTCTATCCTTAGCATTTTTTAAGTTTTGTCTCATGAAATGTTTCTGGATCTCAGCTTCTGTGCCTTTGTGTTTGTGGTTTGATAAGAATTGCAATCCTTGGATATATATCTGATTCTTGTAGGATGCACTAATATATGGACATAAGTGACTATCCACAATTCATAAACAATGTGCTTGCAACATTTTGTTTAAATCAGCGTGACAGTAGCAGCATAACTGTCATAGTGGATAAATCCTTTGTGTTTTTCATTTCTATGAAGTTGTGTTTCGATCTGGGCAGTTCGTTGACATACTGTATGTGCCCTTTGTATTTTTAGCATTGTTAAAATATATAAGTATAAATAAGCATTGGACTTTTGACAAACTTGAACATTTTAGTGTTTTAAGAACCAATGCACTTTAATTTAATAAGTGTGTTTTATAGCGAATAAACTCCTAAAACGTAGTGTACTTTAAAATCACAACTTCTAAGTTGTCTGTGGTTCAAGAGTGCCAGGACCCAATGGATGGGGCGGTGAATATTCATCTGTGTTTCAAGGTGTATTCAGACTGGACACATTTGGTTCACTTGAAGTGAACCAGAGTTCGTTTCCCTGGATAATCCAGAACACATTTTCAATCTGGATACACCCAAATGAATCCTGGTGCAGGACCAGGAACATCTCTTGGACCCATCAAAGTAGAAAAACAAAGTAAAGTAACCAAAGTAGGAATAATGAAATGGATGAGCCGCGAATAAATGTAAAGCAACAGTTGTCGTGTTATCAAAAAGGAAAACTGGTTCAATTGCTGACTTGTTAGAACATTTATTTTAACACTTTTCTGTGTATCATTTATGTTGCACACGCCCGGTGCTGCTGTGATGTCATCCTAAAAGCTTTTTAACAGAATTATCTTCAAAACAATGCCATAACACCACAATTGGATATTCAATGGTAATGTTTTCATACTTGCTCTGTATAAAAGTTGGGCAGTGTGAAAATCAACATGGTGACGCAGTTTTAAAAGTCTTGACTGATAAAATAAATTGTTTGTATGATCAAGACAGGCAGCTTTGTGTTATGTTTGTGATGGCTTGTTTTTGAAGTAAACAGAGAGGATTTAGTGATCTTTATTTACAGTAGGTGAAATGTGGGAATATTAAAGAGCAATATAATAAATATCTACAGTTGTATTCTAATATATATATTTAGAATTAATTGTGATTGATGTACTTTTTGGAACTTTAGTTTGCATGTGTCTGATGTGTAGCTTCCAATCTACTTTGTTATAGATAACAATCCCTAAGAATTTGATTTCTGTGACACTTTCAATTAAAGCAGTATTTATTTTAATTGAGAGCTCTGTATTTGCATTGTAATTACCAACATACATCACTTTGTTTTTGTCTAGGTTCAATGATAGTTTGTTGGAATTCATCCATGGTTTCTTTTTTTTTAATTCTGTGTTCAACATATTTATAAGTTCCCTTTGTTTGTCTGCAGAGTAGAATATATTTGTGTCATCAGCAAATAAAATTAGTTTTGAAAGTTTTGAAACAACGAATATATCATTTATGTAAACATTAAATAGCAGTGGGTCAAGATCTGATCCTTGTGGGACACCACAATGGATCTCCTTGGCCTCTGATGTAAATTTTTTTGTCAGGCTCTTTGACTCCTGCCTGGCTTTTGATTACGTCTTGTCTCTGCTCTTGGCTGTTTTGTTTGTTATTAAAACCTACCTGCTTGCACATGGATCCACACACCTCCCGCCAAGAGCAAGGGCACACAAATTCTACTTCCATCATCTTCTCAGTGACAAAAAGAAGCAATAAACATAACATTTGATACTACAGGGCTGTTTTTAATTTCTTCCGAAATCAAAGAAAGCATCTGTTTTTTGTTTGCATCCATCTTTTGCTATGTAATATAAAAAAATAAAAAAAGGTAAATTAGTCCAGTTATTCTAAGTGGGACCTAAGAAGATTTGTCAAAGCATAAACCAGAACATCTGTGTACATGCAACTATTATGCTATGTTTTTTTTTTAAAACCTTTTTAAGCAGCCTTGTCTTGCTTTTGATCATATAATTGTGAGATTTAGTTTAAAATCAAATTTTAAAGATTTTAATGTAATGTATCCTGAGTCTTAGTAATGAAGCAAAACTATCAAAAAGTAAAAAACATCCCAAAAAAACCCTGTTTTTTTAAGGTAATTAAGATCATGAATCACATTGATTTACCTGAAGTGCAGACTGGGGAATCTTTGGAGAAGTTGACTTAAAAAAAATAGTTCAAACCTGGGGTGAAAAATATTAATTCATTGACTTTTTATCTGTGTATAGGTGTCAGAAATAAGAGTTTCTATGTAATAAACTATTCACACCGTCTCTTCTAGAAAATATGAATTGTAACACACAAAGCTGTGGTTTGAGTATGGCTGTTATTCTGACTGCCCTTTTGTGCTTTGCATGGTAGGTTGTAATATTTGTGTGCAATTGCTACATTTTTCACTTCTTATTGTTCCTTTTTAGGTTACATCCTCCTGTTTTCTTTTTCTCTCCCTCTTTGTTCCACACAGCTTTGCATTTTAGTGTGATAATTTAGCCTGGTTCGGGGAACATAAGATTTTCTCTCAGGTCTTTGCAGATGATGTTGCCCTGTTGGCTTCTTTGAGCCAGGACCTGTTCTGTTTTTTTCAATATGTAACTATTAATATTGCAGATTCTAATTTAGAAAAGATTTTCCGTGGACTCCCACAAGGTTCCGTCCTTGGACCAAAACTGTTTTCAATTTACATGAACGATATTTTTTTATTTTTCTGGCACTAAAAAGGTAGCAAATGAGAAATTATTTCTAAATTGTACATAAATTCAATTTGTTAAAGAAATAAAGTTTTTAGGTGTAATAATTGATACATTGTCTTTGAAATGTCATGTAAATTGCATGTAAATTAAATTACAAACCCAAAGTTTCCAGATCTATTGGTATTCTGTTTAAAATAAGAGATACATTAAACAAAAAGAGTTTGTATCTTGTTCACTGTTCATTAGTTGTTCCGTATCTTTCATAATGTGCAGAGATTTGCGGAAATGAAGGAAAAACTATAATTGAATACTTGGTTAAATTACAAAACAAAGCTGTTAGAATAATATATAGAGCAGGGTGTTGTGAACCAACACATTCTTTATTTATTTTGATGAAAAGTTAAAATTAAAGGACATTGTTTATGTAAAAGAATTAGAAGTTGTTTTCCAAGACATATACAGAGACTATTTACTTTAAGAGTTAGTCTGTGTAATTTAAGAGATCTTTATTATTTTTAGCAGGTTAAAGTTTGAACTAATATTAAGGCATCTTCAATATATATTATTTATTTTAGATTTGTATATTTATATATTTGCCTTTTGTTTTATGTCTATGGTTTGGCACTCCGGTGGACAGTGGTGTGAGCTAGCTCTGCCAGCTCCTGGTTCACTGGGCAGTTGGCTTGCATAGCGAGGCCACGTTACACTGAGATCCCGCTTCAGCCAATGTGGGTAAACACAGGTGGGCCCACATTGACATGTTCACTAGGATGTTGTGGTGCATTACTGTCACCTACTGTCAAGTGTTCTGTAACTGCAGTCCACTAGTATAAGTTGTAATTATTTAGACCTAATGTTTCTTCTCCAACATTAAACAAGTATATTATATTTTTTTGGTGTTTTTTAAAATTCCTTTTTTGTGCTATATGAAATAAAATAACAGCATGTGAATAGACAGCTATACAATATACATATTTATAGTCTATGACATCAGACCACAGTAAAGTCTTTTATTGGGCCTCTGTTATACATATGGTGATGGGATAAGTGCATGGTGGGGAAGGTATCCTTTTGGAGCTAAACAAATCTAAATCCTTACATGTATTCTTACTGCTGTCATGTGATACATTTTTTCGTGTGATTAATTAATTGGTTTGTAATTAATTAATCTAATTAATCAATTTTAATCTCAAATACTTTTAACCTAATAATTGCTGTAAAAAGCAATAAGGTTAGTTGCTTTAATTGCTGTAATAAGACTCATTTTAGGTATTTTCATTTAAATTTGTGAGATTGTGGTGCAGTAAAAGATCAAAATTAAATTAAAAAGGAGCTTTATGGAGTTTTTTATAACAGTTGTGGGTTATTTTTATTACGTGTTGTGACAAATTATGGTGTGTTGTCTTGCAGATTTAAAGTATTTTATTGCAACCCTTCTGGGCCACCATATCATTTTAGATTTTAAAAAATCAAACATTAAAAAGCCTTTCAAATGAAAGAGAAAGTATTTTTTATGGTTGAGTAAGATTACAAGTTCAAGAGATGTACCTAAAGTGGCGACAGGAGAATCTTTGGAAGAGAAATCTTGGAGTCAAAAATTGAGGACAAAATGTTAATGTCTACTTTCTGAGTCAAAATAACCAACTTTGTTTTTTATTCAGGTGGTTAATGTTTGTGTGTATTTTATGGCTGCTCAAGCTTTGACTTCAGCAGGAATCCACTTGTGAATCTTTCCCAAATTATTGAACAGGCTGTATTTCAAAGTCAAATTCATGCTACAGTTAACTCTGCTGCTGGTCTTTCTATAGATTTTTTCTTTCATTTAAATTTCCATTAAAGTGCTTGGATACAGAACTCTGTGAACAGCCAGCTTTGTCAGCAGTAAGATTTTTTTTTTCGTATCTTCATTTGCAGAGATATCAATGATCAAATGAACAAACATGTAATTGTTTATTTAAACATTTAGCTGTTATTTTAAATTGGAGCTGTTTATCTAGACATGTTGTTGTTTATTAGACATATACTTGTCATTCAACCTTGTAGTTGTAGAATTCATTAAGCTCACTCTTCTTTAATTGTTCTGGCACATCATCTATCCATCCGGGGTTGAGTCCTTCATGTGGGCAACCCTGAGGTTTCTTATTTTTTCCCAAAATTACGCTTTTTTTATGAAGTTTTCCTCACCAAGAAGGAGGGTGTAAGGGCAGAGATGTTTGATCAGCTTAGTCTGTTTAGCAACCAGCTTTTGTCTACATTTCTATGACTGACCTTATGTTCTTTGCAAAACTGGTGTAAGCCCATGGACGGCTACGGCTGTGATATTGAGCTTTAGAAATAAAATTGAATTGAAGATTGACGGCATTAGAAGACCAAAGAAACCTTTGAATTTATTGGTTGTTCAGACAGCAACTTTGAAAGTCTCCAGTATGTTGATCTTCTCATGACGATACCATACATTTTAAAGGAAGCACTTTAAATATTTATGATCTCTTAATTATAATTATCTTTGTATTGTCTGTGTGTTAACTGAATTGCAGAAAAAAACTTTCCCCTTTAGCAGATGGTTATTATTATTCTTATTTATCTATTGCAAAGAAAAATCTAACATACCATATAAGAAAGTTTAAATCAAGTGCTAATAATAATTATAAAGTAAAAACAAAACACAAAATGTTTGAACAACAAACGTGCACTTTATTCTACTCCTTATGGTTCTTTAAGAGGCCTAAGGCATTTTTTTGTACCTCAACTATAACTAACTGCAATGTTAGCTCATCCATGAGTCATTTTTGAAATTCTATGTTTTTTTTCCTTGGAGGGTATTTGATTTGCTGGCCAAGATGCTATCTGGAGATTGTTTGCTCCACATTCATGTTCCACCCCCAGATCCTGCTGCTCCAGATTCTGTTGTTCCAGATCCTCCTGCTCGAGATTCTAATGTTCCAGATCCTCCTGCTCGAGATTCTAATGTTCCAGATCCTGTTGCTCCTGATTTTATTGGTCGCAATTCTATTGCTTCTAATTTTGTTATTCCAGATCCTGTTGCTCTAGTTTCTTTTGTTCTGGATCCTGCTGCTCCAGATTCTGTTGTTCCAGATCCTCCTGCTCGAGATTCTAATGTTCCAGATCCTGTTGCTCCTGATTTTATTGGTCGCAATTCTATTGCTTCTAATTTTGTTATTCCAGATCCTGTTGCTCTAGTTTCCTTTGTTCTGGATCCTGCTGCTCCAGATTCCGTTGTCCCAGATCCTGCTGCTCCAGATTCTGCTTTTTCTGGATCAGGTTGCTGCTGACATGTTGCACAGAAGTAGCAGCAGCATAAGCCCACACCAAGAATGATGCAGAGTCCAAATCCAATCCACTAGTATTCCAGAGAATTAAAAAAAATGTAACTTTAAAAATATATATTTCTTCCAGATATAACTAAAAAATTCCATAAAAAGTGAATTGCTCCCTACCTGAGAAATGGTGTGCCATTCCCGAATATATTGTAACCTCTCTGATGAGTTGTTCTCTGGTTTGCACCATCTCATCAGTCCACCACAATCCATAACTTCATATCTGCCTGACCAGTCTGTGATTGCACAAGCTAAATACTGGCCATCAAGTAACAGTATGATGAACCACACTACAGGAGGAACTGAACTGTGTAAGAGAAATTTAAAATCACAGCAACTGTAAATGTAACTGAAAATTGTTTTGCAATTGCAACTGCAAATGTAACGTTGCTCTAAACGTTCTTGGTTTTGTACATAAAACATTAAAATAAAGGCTATCACTGCTGGAACAACAGCATAACAAACAACCAAAGAAATGTTCCATCCTAGTCCATGGCAAGGGCACACAAAATCCACATCAATTATCTTCTCAAAAGCAATGAGAAAAAATGTCACAAGAACATTTGGTGCTGCAGGATTATTCCAAACTTTTTCCAAACTCAAAGCCATCTGTTTGCTGCTCGAACCCATCTTTAGTTCTGAAAAAAAAAAAAAAAGTTATTAACAAAACTTGTTGTTAGCACAAACCAAGAGTATTTATGAAAGCATAACGAACAATCCCATGGATCACTTGAGTCTAAGCTATAAACACACAAGCAAGAAAAAAGCAAGTAGTAAATAAGTTTGTTGAGCAGTGCTTTCATTCTAAAAACTTGATCAATAAATATTTGTCTTCACACAAAGTTTTTCACATTTTATCACAGTCAAATTTCATGAGTGAGTGACAAAAAATGAACAGAGACAAAATCATTTGATGGCAATGAACTTCAAGGAACTTAAAGCTAACATTTTAATAAAATTAAAAGACAGGACCAGAAAAAACATGAAACTATCAGTGTTTCTTGATAAGTATAAAAATAACTGGCCTCAAAGTGAAACCAGACTACAGTACTTTGTAAACCTGACGAATTGTGACACTTTGATTTGTTTTTTTGTTTTGATTAAGATTTCAAATTCAAGAGATTTACCTGAAGTGGTGATTGAGGAATATATGGAAGAGAAATCTTCAAAGAGTCAAAACCTGAAGTGAAAAATAGTAATGCCTGGTTTCTGTGAGTCAAAATGTCCAAATATGTTTTATTCAGCAAGTCAAGGAGAAGAACGTGGTGAAAAAAAAATACTAACACTAACAAATACCTCCTGCACCTACACGTCTTCCCGCTTCTTATGTTTTTACAGTTTTTTCTTGTGAATGTTGAGAAATCTTATCTCAGACAAGTAAATACACGTAAGAACCTAATATTCTATGTCTTATACTTCACTATCCTTACATGTATTTTTTTAACAATGATGTATGTGTTTTGGTTCTCCCTGCAAACATTTTCTTCTAAACTTGCATTTTTCCCATAGACCATAAAGTTTCTATGTAAAAAGGTTTTTATTTGAACTGTCTCTCGTACTTAAAAAACCCTCTAAAGCAGAAAGCTGTGGTTTGAGTACAGCTGTTATTCTTTGTTGCATGGCAGATTCATTCTGTATGCTGTCAATAACTGTCTGAAGGGAATGTAATGTTTGTGTTGTTGAATTTCTCATTACTCTGCACGCAAAGATGCAAACATGTATAACTGCAGTGAAACTGAAAGAAGACAACACTGAAAACGTTAACCCCCTGAGTGTTTAATAAAAAAACACAAACTATAGAAAAATGTTTCACATTAATTCAAGTCTTCTTTTCCCGTATACCTTCATATAGTCTCTGTGTCACGACTCTCTGCTTCAGGGATCCTAAACCACAGGTCAATCACAAGCATTTTTTTTATTTGTCTCATGTGTGTTTCTGTTTTAAAAGACTTCACATTTTTAATGAGTGTTTTACAGTATCTGCCTTATTGTAAAGCGCTTTGTGTTTTGAAGGAAGGAAAGGCGCTAAGCAAACAAACAAATTGAGAGGAGAGTGGTAAAGAAAAAAAATAACTGTCTCATCAATACCTCCTGCACATACATGTCTTCCCACATCTTCCAGCTCAGTGGCCTTGTGGTGGACAGAGTGTCTGCCTGGAGACTGGAAGTCCAGGCTGAGTCAAACCAAAGACTCTAAAAATGGGACCCAATGCTTCCCTGCTTGACACTCAGCATTCAGGGGTTGGATTGTGGAGTTAAACCACTAAATGGTTCCTGAGCCAGGCTGTCAATGCAGCTCACCGCTCCCTCAGGCGATGGGGTCAAATGCGGAGAACAAATTTCCCCCAATCTGGGTGCGTGACGACTAATGGGACTTTCTTTTCTTTCTTTCATCTTTACATTTTTTTTCTTGTGAACAGTATTGAGAAAAAAACTTCTTGGTTCTTTTATCAGACAAACCTGAGAAAGGTATTGAGAAATGTAATCTCAGACAAGAAACTACATGTGTAGAAACCTAGCTTTCTATCTCTTTAATTCCACTTTCCTTTCATGTCCTTTCATGTATTTTTTAATAATAAAGTATGTGTGCTTTTAAGTATTCCATTATACCTTAACGTGTGTGCTTTTCTTCTGATTCCTGGTTTTTGTTCTGCATTTGATCCACAAACCACATGATTCTTATAAGATTAAAAAAGTTTAAAAGCACTTTACTTAAAGTATTTTAGCTTTGTCATACTTGAGGCAGAAAAGACCACCAGAAAAAAGTGCAAGAGTTTTAAACATATTCCACAAAAGTAGGTTTGTATCTTATGTTACCAAAAAGTCTTGTCTGTCCATTAGTTTTTTTTTGGCTTCTCATATGCGCTGTGACACATTTACATGTATGAGTTAGTTTCTTTATTAGTGTTCTCCTTTGTGATGATGAACGGTACAATCTGACACAGATGCCTGCCTGACACACCTGCACCATCTTTGGAAGTTGTTCTGGATTCTTTGTTGATGATTGACATGCTTTGTTTCTTCAGTTGACATAAACCTTTCTCTCACAGTCATGTTCAGGAATGTTGGCTACAGTCTTGTGGACTTTCCACTTCTTAACTTATCTTTGCAGCTGTTGTGACAGGAGCATCTCACATCTTTCAGATGGTTTGATAGCCTTTACTAACGTGCTTATCTGTGTTTATTTATTTTGTCTTTAATCTCCTAAAAATAACTCCTTTCCCTTTCTATGGCTTTATCCAGTGTGGAACCCACCATGTCCCCAAACATCACAGTGACTTCAGAATGCACCAATATAATCTATGAATACTAATTGAAGACTAATTATGATATCAATTAAATTGTTGTTAAAATGAATTGTTACACCCCCGATAAATATTATTACGTATGTAGCTATAATTGAAGTCAGAATTTCTTTTTTGTAGTCTTTATAATAGAATGTAAATATAATCAAGTCCAAAGCTTTGCAATCCTTGTTGGGAAAGTTCACCTGTTCGAACTTTATATTTTGCTGACCTATTTGAACGTCTGTGTCAAGGTCAGGTACAACAGTTTTGGTCTGGTGGAGGCACGCTGCAAGGCGGTTACTGAGAAGATGTCGGCTAAGAAGGTGCCCTTGTAACTGTTGGGAAAACTATGTGACAAACAATGTGCAGCACATAATCTTTTATTTGTTCTGATGAGCCTGCATTCATCTGACCACATTTCAATGAGTTGCTGTGTCCGAGCTTAGAGCCTATTCAGACTGCAAAATCTTAGTCCGACTGGAAAGATCACCTCAAAAGATGGGTCAGAGAGCGGTTCCTGGTCCTGGGTTCGCTTGGGTGTATTCAGACTGAAAATTTGTTCTGGATTATTGGGGGAAAAGCCCTCCTCTGGCTCACTTTAGGTGAATCATAGGTTTCCAGTCTAAATATACCCTTAGTTAAGAGTTTAAGACTCCAGTATATTTGAGAAGCTGATTTTTTTATTTTCATAGGCTCTAGGTTGTAGTGATCAAAACTTTGAGAAAAAACATTCTTAAAGAAATTAGTATGTGTGTTGAATTGAATAATCGAAAAAAATGTTTTGCTCATAATCTCATTTATTGAACATCATCAGCAAGTTACATGCAAAAGAAAAAAATTGAACTTTTTTTTTTTTTACAAAGAAGTGGAATATAAATCCTTTAAACCAAGCATCAATTATTTAATGAAAAAAAAACATTAATTTTCCAACAACTTAAACTGTTTCCCTCTCATCATATGGATCTTTGGAAGGCTGAACACTTCGTTGTCTCTCATTTTGATCACATGACAACAATTACACACAGAGTCTATTCAAGAGCAGTTTGCATACAAGTCATTTTTGCAACACAAAAATAAGAAACTGACAGAATATATATGTATAATAACTTTTTTGTAAAAACTTGTGGGTGAAAAATTTCTATAATACACGTTTAAAAATGTATAAGTAATGATTAAAGATCTTCTGTAACAACTGTTATTTTCCTTACTTCATCTCCTTACTTCCTCTCATCTAATTCCATCCTTCCATCAGGTCTTCTCTTAGAAGTGGTTTGATCTGTTGGCCCGGCATCCATCTGGGAGGTATTTGCTTCCACGTCTCTTGACTCTTCTGTAACCTTTTGGTCACTCTGCTGCTCAGGGTAGCCGCAGCACAAGGCGATCAGACAGATGACACAGCAGATCCCAGAAATAATGATCCCAGCTGTCTAACATGTCACAGAATAATGATAAAAATGTTTTAACTTATAAAAAAATCCACTTTTTGCAGATCAATAGTTTATAAAAAATAGTTAAATGCTCCTTACCTGAGAGTGTGTGTACCATCTCTGAATCTGGTTGATCCTCTCAGATGAGTTGGTATCTGGTTTGCACCATCTCATCACTCCACCATCAGTAACTTCATAGATCCCAAACCAGTCTGTGTTTGCACAAGCTATATATCGACCATCAAGTGACAATAAGATGATCCATGTAAGAGGAGGAACTACAGCATGTAAACAAATGGGACAAGGAAACCAACAGCTACTGTCACCACTTTTTCTTTTTTTCTCACATTCGTGTTTTTGCACAAAACAAATCAATGTAAAGACCATCAGTGCTGGACCAACAAAGTGACAGGAAACATTCAAAGCGTTCCAAGTATGCCCAGAGCAAGGGCACACAAATTCTACTTCCATCATCTTCTCAAAGACGATAAGAAGCAATCCCACAATAACATTTGATGCCACGGGGCTCTTTTTAATTTCTTCTGAAATTAAAGAAAGCATCCGTTTTTTGTTTGGATCCATCTTTCGTTCTGCAAAATAAAAAAAGGTCAATTAGTCCAGTTGTTCTAAGCATGACCCAAGAAGCCATAATGGGTTTTTACATATTTTTCTAAGCAGCCTTATTTTGTTTTAATTGTATAATTGTGAGATTTAGTTCAAAATTCATTTTTGTAAGATTTTAATGTAGTATCCTGAGTCTTAATAATGAAACAAAACTTTCAAACATTAAAAGCATTGTAAAAGAAAACCTGAGTTTTTTTTTTGTAATTAAGATCATAAATCAAACTGATTTACCTGAAGTGCAGACGGGGGAATCTTTGGAGAAATTGTCTTTAAAGTCCAAACCTTGTCACCCCAGTCCAAACCTGGGGTGAAAAATAGCCATGCCTACTTTCTGTGAGTCAAAATATCCAAAAATCTTTTGGTCTTTCCAACAAATCAAGAAGAGGGGAGTGGTAGAGAACAAAAGAACTGTCTCATAAGTACCTCCTACATTTATATTTATTCCTACCCCTTGCATGTTGAATTGAGATATCTCATATCAGACAACTAATTATATGTTTAGAAACCCACCTTTCTGTCCTGAACTTCAGTATATTTACACTTTTTTTTTAAATAATGAAATATGTGTTTGACAACTTCTTTGCAAATAGCTTCTTCTAAACTTTTTTTTAAAACAATTTTGTCAGAGTTTCTATGTAATAAACTATTCCCACTGGCTCTACTTAAGGAAAAAAGAAACTGTAAAACACAAAACTTTGGTTTGAGTATGACTGTTATTTTGACTGGCCTGTTGTAAGTTGCTTGGCAGGTTTATTTTTGGATGTTACAAAGTCATTTCCCTAATAGCACATAGACATGAATATGACAGGAACTAGACCAAAAAAGAAACAACTGTGCAGTGGACATTAACTGTATTAAACCAGGAAGTAGAAACTGTGAAAATAGCACCTCTTTGGCATGTCCTTAGTTCTTTTTCCTTTGCCTTTTCTCTGAGCTTTTTCTCTTCTTCCTCTCCCCCTCTGATGGGGATGTGTTAGATGAGTCAGACGCAGCTTCTGAGGAGGAGTAAGCTAAGCTGACAGTCGAGCTATCTGATGACAATGGAATCGCTTGGCTGTGGGCTGTCTCTTCTCTCTTAGGAGCTGTTTAATAAAAAAAAATTCTTCCACAATTTTTTGGTGCTGACCTTCCATTCCAAAATCTAGCTCTCTAGAAATTTCCCAGAAGTCTTTGCAAAAACCAGCGTGAATCAATGCTCACTACATTGGCTGATACAATAATTGACAGACCATAATGTGTTGTGTTTTAACACTTTTTGCGGGGGGAAAAAGTGTTTAAATGTCACTTTCTAATAAACCATCAACATTTTCATCATCAGAACACAGTAAAGTAATAAATAGAACTATAAAGCACAGGAAATATATCCACTGTATTTAAAAACACAAATTATCCAATTTGATGTGAATTTTTTCCAAGTAAACATTAAGAAAAATCCAGACAGATCAGAAGTGGAAAACTAAGAAAACTGTTAGATTCTGTTGAAGAGTTTCTCAGAGTTTCTTCTGAGACTGACTAGAGGAAATTCAGCAAGGACCTGCCTCAGCATCTGGCAACTTTATCTGGATGCCAAGTTGTTCCCTCCCAGTCAGAAGAAGCCCAATCAAGTCCAGTATTTGTGTAGGGTCAGCAGCCATTAAACCTCCTTTTTTTTTTTTAAGAAATGAGGAGTGAGAAAGGACTGACGTGCAAAAATCATTTAGACTGGAGTGGAGCTCAATGTAGATGAAGATAATGTGGGGATGAACGGAAGTTTAAAATGTTTAGTGTCAACAGGATGGGAGAGGACAAGTTTGAATGTTTAACAGCTTTTAGTAAAACATAGCAGAATGGTAGATGCTGTATACTTATATAACGCTTTTCTACCTTTCTCGAAGGCCCAAGGAGCTTTACAGTTACAGACCCATTCACACACACATTCACACACTGATGGTGGCTCCACTGCCAAACACAGGCACTTTCATCAGAGGCAACGTGGGGTTCAGTGTTTGCAAGGCGGGATCGAACCTGCTATCTTACGATTGAGGGTCGACCGCCCTAACGCTGCACCACAGCCACCCCTGGATGGTTAAAACAACAAATTTAATGGTGACCCCTGACATTTGCATGGGACTGTGCATCATGAACTCACTTTTTTGCAGTTCTCTGTGAAATTAGTATAACGTGTAAAATAAAAAAAATAAAAAAACTTTGAAAATCAAGTATTTAACATAGAAGTCCACACAGAATTGACTTGTTCTATTTACCAGTGAAGTTTTTCACAGGGTCTGCGACTACAGCAAATAGACATGATGGACCATAGCATTGCAGGCAGTTCAGCAACTCTTACTAAAATGGCAAAGAAATCAAGGGAAGTCTGTGTTACTGCAGTTGAAAGGAGGAGAAGGCCAGGAGATTGGTGGATGATGAGAGTTTGTAGTGCTAGACGAAAGCCATTTTCGTCAAAAAAGGAAGGTAAGTTAAAGTCACATCAGCTTTAAAAAAATGTCACATATTACATATTGTGCCTAAATAACAACCCTAGGAGTGTTACATTTATCAAAGGGGGAAGTTTTTTATGATGATTATTAAAATTGTGCTTTAATTATTTCACAGTGTTGATCTTCATAGCAGTATTAAGACATATCTGTTTATTTCTGTGTTTCTTTTCCATCAGTATGGTACAGGAAGAATGGCTGGTGGCTGGAAAAGAAAGAAGTGGTTCTTTGGGATGTTGGGCGTGAGGGTTCAGCATCGGCAAAGTACTGGAAAGCCAATTCTGCGTCTTATAGATAGAAGATCTTGAAGACATCGTGTCCCCTTGATTGCCCATCACATGAGGCCTGGGTTGTCAATTATCAGTGACCAGTGGCGTGGATTAGATCCCTGTGCATTCTCAGAGCCACATGAGAATTCTTTTCTGTTTTTGATTTAGGTGAATCTTCTTCAGTTAACACCTGCTGTGTGATTTATTTCCACCTTAATTTGACAGTAGGTGTAGAAGACAGGGGGCACCGTTTAAAAAAAATTCAAGGAGGTCACAGGATATCCTTTAGCTTATCAAACAAGTTGAATTTGATTTTTGTCTACTGTTCTTGTCATGTCAACCAGACATCTAAAGTAACACAAACTGATATTCAGCCATTGTTTGCAGTGCAAAATGTAATCATTTTACAAAGATTTAAAGCCACAACAAGGAAAGTTTATTTTTGACATTTTTTTCATTTTTGTAGACCTACATTCACTCACATTTACCTTTTGTATTGTTTTTTTTTTCATTATTATGCTGTGGTCTTTAATTCATTTTTATCCTACTGGGAAAATGTTTACTTTTATAACATTTTTCTCAAGTATAGAATGTTGTTTCTATTTAAGAATAAATATTTCCGTGTTCTGTATCCCTCTGTTTTGCTCTTTTTTTTTTGAGAAGGTAATGGAGCATTTAAATTGCATTTTTAAAAGCTTTACTAAACAAAGTCTTCACTTTAGATGAGGTCACAAAAACCGTTAACTAACAAGTAAATTATTGATTTACAACATAAATACAGGTCTCTAGATATTTTTTTAAAAAGTTGAAGTTTTATTTTCCATGACCTCTGAGTTGTAATCATCTAAATTCTAAGAAAAACATAAAAAAATAGTCTGTGTTGAATTTAACTATACAATATAAAAACGTTTTGGCTCAGATGTCATTTATTGAGCATCACCAGTAAGGTAACATTTTAAAAAGTTAACTTTTTTTTTTTTTTTTTTTTTAACAAAGAAGTATACAGCTTATAATTTTAAACCAAGCATGATAATGTTTTGAATAAAGAAAAAAAAAAAGTTTTTTGAACAGCCAACTTACACCTTCTTCCACTCATCATATGGATCACCTAATGCCCAACTTTTTTCACAACTTTTGACCAAACAATTACAAGTTACAGAGTAGATGTAACTGTTCACAAGTCATTTCTGGATCACAAAATATGGAATACTCAATATATTCATGCAATAAGATTTTGATAAAAACTTTTGTGTGGACAATTATCTTTAAACACGTTTAAAAAAAAAACTTTAAAACTTTTTGTTTTTTAAACACGTAAAACAGCTTAAATAATCAATACGATCCTCATGCTTGAGAGAAAAAAAAGTCTCTGTTAGACTGAACTAAAAAAATTAATCAAGAAATTCCTCTTTTTACACAATCAACATTTCCCAATCAATAATTGGATATTCTGTAATTTTTGTTTATTTATCTCAACCTTTTTTGTCAATTCACAATTTATTATATTTGTTAGGTTGTTTTAGTTATCATTTGTATCATCAGCAAACACCTGAAAGATGTCATTAATGTATAGAATCTGTAGGGCCTAAAACCAAACCCTGGGCGACACCACAAACAATGTTGCCATCTCTACTAGTATTTACCCACTTAAAAAAAACTGTTGCCTACTTTTAATTCAGTTTAGTTCCATGCAACACTTTTGATACCATATATATCATTTTTTCAAGTAGTATAAAATGATCAATTATGTCAAAAGCTTTCTAGAAATCAAAACATATATTTCTACTGCAAAATTCTTTTTATTCATAGGATTTTTGATTTTCTCCACAGCCTCTTAATAGAAGCTAAATCAATCGCCCAACAGCCGTTAATAGAGGCTGTTGGGCCATTGATTTACATGTTTGTTTAAATTTTTAAAAAAATGCTAATATTAGAGGAATTGATTTAGTATGGGCCTTACAAATTCCTCTAATATTAGCACTTTTTGAACCAGGTTTCAGATCCAGCTTTTACACTAAATGGATGACAAAACTTTATTATTCTTTGATGCAAGTATAGTTTTTATTCATGCTACTCATTACAGTGTGTTATTGACAATTTCTCTCTATGATCAAGATTGTTATTGAAGACATTCCTAGTATAATATTTACATTTTGAAATCAAAATGAGTGCATCGGAGCTGAAAGAGCTGTCTCGTTAAGGCTGATTGACACTTCCCTCTGGGACTGGGTGTCATGTCTTCCTGTGGCTTGTTGTGTCTTCCCAGGGCTGGGTGTCTGGCTTTTGACTCTGCTGCCTTTGGTCACTCTGTGTCTCATCCAGATAGAGTATAATGTCAGGTCTCTCCAGGGCTGGGTGATGCATCTGGCTGTGCTTGATGTTGGGGTGCAATGGGGATGAGAGACAAGTCCCTTTGGGGCTGGGTGTTGCCCCCCCCCTCCAGGTTGGGTTGTGTCACTCGAGCTGGGTGTCGTGTCTTATCCAGGTAGCATAAGATATGATAGCAGCCCGGAACCCATACCACAGTTAAAAGGATTCCAAGTACCTAACATGCCAGAGAGTAAAAACAAAATATGTTAAGAAACTTGTTAAAAATCTATATAACGGCATTTAAGTACAGAATTTTAAATATGTTTAGTGCTCCTTACCTGAGAGATGTTATACACACAGTGAGTATAGCTTAGACTACCAGATGAGTTATTGTCTGGTTTGCACCATCTCATCAGTCCACCACCATCTGTAGCTTCATAAGTTCCTGACCAGTCTGTGCTTGCACAAGCAGCGTATCGGCCATCAAGTAACAGTATGTTGAACCATGTTATGAAAGGAACTAAAGTGTGTAAGCAAATAGAACATTTGTGTTGCCAAGCGCATTTACGACATAGAGCACAACACTTTAAAAGTAAGACTGCCAATGGTGGACTAATAAGATAACAAAGAGCAAACGGAAGATTCAAACGTATTCCACGGCATGGGCACACAAATTCTACTTCCAGCATCTTCTCAAAGACAATAAGAAGCACCCCTGTAATAACATGCAATACTACAGGACTCGCTTGGATTTCTCCCAGAATTGAATGAAACAGTCCGCTGACGTTACTTGCAGTCATCTTTTGTACTACAAAAAGAAAAAACAAAGTTTTCAGATTTGAGTATATATGTATTATTGATTATAAATGTATTTTAGATATTATAGATGTAGATGAGTATTTTTAAGGTAATTAACTGATTTACCTGAGGTGCAGATGGAGGAATCTGTGAGTCAGAATGCCCAACTTTGTTTATACCTAGCCAATCAAAGAGGAGTGGTAAAAATAAGAACTGGCTCATAAGAACCTCTTGGACTTGCATGTCTTCCCGCCTCTTATTTTTCTTGGGTGTGGTATCGAGATATCTCATGTTAGGCAAGAAATTACATGTTTAGAAACCAAACGCTCCATGTCATGAACTCCACTATCTTTACATGTATTTTTTTTTAAATAATGAAGCATGTGTTTGAGAACTATTTTTTTCTAAACTTGGAGTATTCTCAGTAAGTTTGTGTGATAAACATTTAACCCTGTCTCTATCTAAGGTGTTAAACTAGTAAAGCAAATCTGGAGTTTGACTATGGCTGTGATTCTGACTTCTGTCTTATAAGTTGCTTTTTAGTTCTGCATGTTTTCAGTGTCTGAAGGAGTTAATGTTTGTGCACAACTGGTTTTTAATTCTCGGCACTAAAAAAGATAGAAAGATGTTCTCACTTCACTGAAATGAAAAAAGGGCAACACTAAGAAACTATGCAATCGTGCTTTCAAATTCATTTCAGTTTTCTTTGTTGACATAGTCATGTGCCTTTACATAGCCTTTATATGTCACAGCTCAGCAGCATGGTAACTCAGTGGTTAGTACTCTTGCCCAACAAAAAGAAGGTTCAAATCTTGTCAGGGACCTTTCTGTGTGGAGTTTGCGAAGTACAGAATGCCCTTTTTAATTACATAAACAACATCAAGACAAGTAACTTGGTTTGTTTTTATACTATCAATTTCAGGTACTTTTTCAAACCATGGCTTCAAAGTGGGGTCTTCTCTTTGCACTGTTCCTGTATCTTGGGGAGCATCAAAATCGAGAGAATCTTTAGGCTGAAGAGGGCTTAACCCATATTTCCCCTTTGGGCCATTTAGCTTGTCTCTCTTTTTCTGCATTTTAGATTTCCTTAGTTTAACAGTACTTAAATGCCACTCATTATCAAAGAAAGGCAACTCCTCTAGCATTTTTGCCCTTTGCGCCCTTGTTACCACATGACAAGCTGTGTCAATGACTCTTTCGTTAGCCCGGTTGCTTATCCCAGATTGAGGGGACTCCTCAAGTGTTATTCTTGAAATCTGGGTGGTTGATGGAAGCATGAGGTCGTAAAGGGTGGTTATATCATCGCCCAATATAATTGAATATGGTAACGTATCCACAGCAGCTGATAACAAGTAAGTTTGACCACCTACAGTTAAATAAACTTCGGCTGTGGGATATATCTGTTCATGACCGTGTACACAGCTTATGGTGGCCTTGTTGCCATTTTGTGTTTCTGGGGAAATCATACTGGCATGTACCAGAGACTGAAAACATCCTGAGTCCAGCAAATCTTCACCTCCTGTACCATTAACTAGAACAGGTACCGTACAACCTCTTTGTTCAACTGTGTTAACCGACCAGTCACCTGCTGGCCTTGGAACAGAGCACAAAAGAGAATGTTTAGTTTTCAGAAGTGGACAGAATTGCTGTGTGACCCAAACCATTACAGTGAAAACATTAAAACTCCTTTGTACTTGCTTTTAAATTATGCTTTTTTTCCAGGCTGTGAGGGGTTTCTACTGTACACATGTCTATTCTGAAACTGACCGGACCCCGGATCACCTCCAAAGGACTTACTTGAATAGGCAACATGGGTGTCCCGGCCAAAGTAAGTACTTCTGATTCCTTTCCTGGCTGAAGTGAAGATTTCAGCAAGCTGAGCAGCTTCTTCCGCTGTTGCTGGATTATGCTCACAAATCCAAACCTCCAATTCTGGGTGCACCATCCTCAGGAACTGTTCCAGAATAATCTGCTCTGAAATTTCTTTCACAGTTGCCTTCTCTGGTTTAACTCATCTTCCGAACAAATCTTTGAGCCAAACATAGAGCTCTCGTGGTGGCTCTCCAGGCTCCATTGTCAGGGATCTGAAACGTTGTCGATAGGTGTCAGCTGTGATTTCATATTTGGCCAAGATTGCATCTTTCACCTTATCATAGTCTTCTGCATCTACCATGTCCATTAGCACTTAAGCAGCTTGGGCTTTTATAGTCAACAGGGGCACCAAACGGACTGCCCACTCCTCTTTGGGCCACCAGCAAACCTGGGCCATTCTGTCAAATGTGGTGAGGAAGTGTTCAATGTCATCATCTATGGTTAATTGATGGAGTTTAGGCTCTCTCTGTGGCCTCAAAATTTGGCCCCCTGGCTCAACACTGACTCCTGCATTTGTGTCATCATCACCGTTATTGACAGGCATCCTGCAGTTCTGACTTTCATGTGGGCCACGCCCTTCCTCCTTAATTTCAGTCACCTGATGTTGGATCTGCTGGAATTGGTGCTGCATGCCTTTCCATCTCTGCTCCTGGCGAGAGAACTCCTTTTCCAGCTTCTGGTCTCTGGTTACTTGAGAGTGGACCAAAGATTTTCACCAGCTCTTCCAGTCTGTCTGCTGGGCTTATTGCTGCCATGGTCTCTCAGTCATCTGACTGTCCCAGTCCATCATCAGTCTCACTCTCCTGGCCTGGCTTCTTTGCTCCTCTGGTCATCATGTCTTCCACTCAGCACTTTTGACATCACTTGTAACAGAGTGCCACAAAGCGGCTGTGCTAAATTGACTAGTTAGAGGCGTTTATTTTCACCAGCCAACATGACACCTCCATCCAAACAGACCTTCTTCCTGAACAAACACTTCTGCTTATATAGCCTCGCCCCAATTGGTTCACACCACTACAGAAAGGAAAGGAGGGGTTTTAAACACCCCTCTCATTCCAAATGGTTTCAACTGAACCTTCAAAATGACTGCCAGACAGCTAACAAACATTTGTCCAATCATAACCTGGTGAGCAAGACAAAAACATATAAGGAACAGAATCATGACCTGGTGGTGGAGACAAAATCACATAAGAAACAGACACAAGAGTAACAAATGTCACTTTTTTTACAGTCTTCATGCATGTGTGAGTCTTCTCTGAGCATTCTGGGTTCCTCCCATAGTCTAAAAACATGATTCATGAGTTAAGTGGTGATCTGATTTGTCACTAGTGCATGTCAGTGTGGATGTGTGGTCCTGGCTGCAACATTTTCCAAACCTGCTTAATCCTTTTTAGGGTTATGAAGCTGCTACAGCCAACCTGTTGGGTGAAGATGGGGTACACACTGAACAGGTTGCCGGTCTGCTGCAGGAACACACAATTCCTCACTTTCACACCTTTGGGACAATTTAAAAACACCGATTAACCTATGAAGAATGTTTTTGGACTGTTGGAGAAAGAGAAAATGCCCATAGTGCCTGTCTGGTTTTTTGTTTCTGATTAAACATGTCCCAAACTTGCTTTATGTCTGTGTCAGGAAACGGGAAACTAAAGTTGTTAGTGTTTTTTGCCTGTTCTTAAGGTACATGTTGTGGTTCACTACTGCCACCTACTGTCAACTATCTTTTAACAGCAGTCCATCGTTATCAACTGCAATCATTCAGGCTCAATAGTTCTTTGACAACTATTGTATTTTGGGGGATTTTTATCCATGTTTGGGGTAAATGGAAATAAAATAACATGTTGTTGCTTTTTTGCCAAAGACAAGTGCCTGGTGGGGGTAAAACATGCCTGTTGGAGCAAAACAAACCCAAATCCTCACATGTATACCATCAGACTTTAAACTTAGCATGTGGGTTTCCACTGGTTAGTGTTTCTTTCCTACGTTTTATCAAAATGCCACACAACTTGGATTATTTTATCTTAGCTGTGCTTGAGGCAGGACAGACAACCTTAACAACAAGCTTAAGCTTGTTCATGTCTTTTGTTACCAAAAATGTACATTTTAGTCTCATCTGTCTTGAGCTTTGTGGATTGTCATTTTTATTGAGACACATTGTATGTATGACGGAAAGGGTTTTGGCAGTGTGACTTAGACTCCGAATCCAGACCACTGACGACATTCAATACTCACAGAGGGTACTACAGTTTCAGAAAAGTTCTTTTTGGATTGTCAAGTGCCCCAGAAGCCGTTCAGAAAGCTATGGACTTTAATTTGTTTGGAATGCCGGAACAGTTTGCTCCATGGAGGATGAAGTGGTTTTTGTGCAGAATGAGGAGCAGATAAAACAAAAACTGAGACAAGTCTTTCAAAGATTTCAAGAAAGAGGCTTAATCATCAACAAAGATAAGTGCATTTTTGGATTACAGCATGTCAAAATACTTGGACGTGATCACTGTAGAATAAGTCAAATCGGACCCCAGAAAAGTGGAAGCAATTAGCAAAATTCTCAGACCTTAGAATGTACAACTATTTAATTCAATCCTAGGAACCTGTTTAATCTTGATAAAGTTCATACCGAACCATGCAAACTCATCAGAACCATTACGGAAGCTGACCAGGAAAGGACAAGAATGGAAATGGACAAGTGAAACAGAGAGCTCATTTCAAGCAATGAAAGAAGCGTTTATAAGTGAGCCGTGCCTGGCTTACTTTAAACTAGACGATAGTAGTTAGTAATGCAAGCCCGGTATAACTGGGTGCAGTTTTGCTACAGACCCAGTTAGATGGGCAGAACAAGCCAGTAGCATACAGAAGTCGTTCATTAACCCCAACTGAGCGTCACTATTCACAGATAGAAAGAGAGGCATTAGGTTGCTTATGGGCTGTGGAACATTTTAGACCCTACTGGTGGGGAGGCAAGTTTACTTTGCGAACAAACCACAAACCTCTCATTTACATGTTCAACCCAGACAAAACTACGCTGAAATCTCCAAATATACAGAGACTTGGATTGAGATTACTATCATATGACTACAAGATAGAATACATAGCCGAAAAGTCAAATGTCGCAGACATACTTTCGAGACTTCCTTTAGCTGAGACAGAAAACATCAAGTATGTGGAAACATATGTGGACAGAGTATTGTCATTGACAATGCATGAAGTTCCAGCTATGAGCCTATAAGACATAAAGCAGAAGATGGAAATGAATGAAATGCTTAAATGATTAAACAAACTTCTTGAGAAGGGAGTATGTCCAAACCCAGTTCCTGAGGATCTGAAGCCATGAAGCAGATGTGACAGAGAGTTGTGTACATATGACGGACTCATTCTAAGATGAAACAGGATAGTGCTGCCCAAAGGAATGGTGAAACAAGCACTGAGGATTGGACACGAGACACACCAAGGGGTGTTTTGTACCAAGCAGTATCCATGGAGTAAATTCTACTGGCCCAATATGGACTTAGATGAAGGAAGTGATCAGAAACTGCTCCACCTGTGTCCTCAACCAGCCACTTCATGAGGACCGACCTCTACAACCGCTAGAACTACCACAGAGACCATGGATCTAGCAGGACCTATCCAGAACCAGTATGTACTGACAGTGATAGATTACTACACTTCGTTTCCAGAGGTAGAAGTCATCTCTGACTCTTCTTCAGCTACGGTTGTAACTGAACTGACTAAGATATGTTAGATTTAGATCCTTTAAAGGCTGTTACTGATAATGGTAGACAGTTTGTTGGACAAGCTCTGGAAACATTTTTAAAGACATGTGGAATCAAGCACATCTTCTAAAAATACCAATGGCGTATTGCTCCACAACACACACAGCTTCTGGAGAAACACTAGCTATGTTGATGTTTGGAAGAGACATTCACACTAAATGTCCAGATCTGGAAAATCAACTTCTAAAAAACTGAGAAATAAACTGAAGTAAGAGATCATCATGAGGAATGCAAAAACAAGATGAAAACCTTTGCTGACCAGACCAACAGAGCAAAGGACCACAATTTCAAATTTGATGACATTGTTTAAATAGCAAGTATGGAAAATGGAAAGCTGGATTTGACATTTAGGGATAGTCGCTATGTGCTGCTGAGAAACACTTCAGATAACTCTTTTGAAATGGTCAACGCAGAGGATGGATTAAGATTGTTCAGAAATGTCAAACATCTGAGAAAAAAGCCAGTGGTGGTTGAATTTGACTAACCGAAACCTTCATCAATAATCAAGGAACAAACTCAGCATGACAAAGAGGGAGTGTCCATTGCTGAAACAACTCCAGCAGTAGAGACCCCACTGGAACATGAACCCGATGCATCTGATTCGTCGCTACCAGGAAGGGACGGATTATCAGAAAGCCCATTACATACAGAGAGACTTGAATAAAGAAATAAAAAGTTACATTTTTGTTTTCATTTTTTGAAGAATGGGTTACAGTGTTATTTGGTTTTGTATTTAGTTATGTAAAAAAGTGATTTGTTTGGAATAGGAAGTTTTAAGTGGAATAAAATTTTATTCTTAACAAGGCAGGTAATTGTATAGGGAGAGGAATGTTAAGATGTGATGAAGAAGACGTGTGTTTAATAAATGAAGAAACTAAAGGATCTTTTATTGGATCAACACACAACATAAAAGCTGGTTTTGTCATTTGAATGGCTCATTTCTTGAAAAACAACTGCGTTCAGAATTTTAAATGTCCAAGTTACCTAATGAATATGTTAAAGTTTTCTCAAAAACTAATTATGATAAAAAAAGAATTCTTCTCTTTTGAATTTTTTTTTCATCTTTTTGTTCCGTTTTGTGATTGGACGTTATGAGAGGCACCGGCTTGTTTCTGAGCGTCTTCAAGATCTCGCGGGATTTCAGGTCTAACCATTGGTTTGAGAAAAAAAAAAAAAAAAGGAAAAAAAGAAAAAAGGTGATTCCCTTTCCGCACCGGGCTGGCAGCAGAGCTGCACAGGTAGTCAGCGGCATCTCCCGCTAATCTACCCAGCGACACCTCCCGTCTCTGGGGTGGGGGGAGAAGTGTCCGGAGCCTCGGAGAATCCGTCCCGCACCAGCGCCCCGCACCACCAGCCTCCCGTCCAGGTCCGCGGACCGCCGTCAACCGTCGCCTCCGAAGATGATACCTGGCAAGCGCAGAGCTGCGGTCATGCTCCTCTCTGCGGCGATACTCGGAGCGATGATGCTGCAGCCCGTCCACTCCCAGAACGGTAGGAAACGCGTTTTTATTATCATTGGGAGGAGGAATGACATTACAACGCTGAGCCAAATAGCGGCGTTTTAAACCAGCTTCCGCGTTGCAGTGATGGTTTTTTTAATGACTGCGGCCGTTACAAAAACATTTACCAGCAGAGCAGTCAGATAATCCCAGAGAACCGCTTCAGGCCTGTCAGCCACCAACATAATTAAAAAATAAAGTCTGCGTGGTGGTCAATGAATGATTAACACACTCTGCAATCTGTTTTCGCCGGGATGAAGTGGGCCAACAGCGAGGCCTGGACGGTGTCCCTAAAATGTCCTTTGACGCGTGCACTGGAATACTGAGTGGATCAGGCAGGAAAAGGACAAGTTAGTTAGTTTGGCACATAGGTGCGTAAATTGCACTGAAGTTGAAAAATAATCTCATCAGGATCCATGGCAGGTGTCTTCCTCCACCTTTTCTCCTCCTGCCACTGCTGCAGGCGGAGAGGCTGCGCACCAAGCTGGAATGTGCGGCTTTTATTTTGTAAATGAGATGTAAGGACTTCAGGAGCTCTGGAAATAGCATCAGTCCATTTTGCTGCATGCTGCTATTTATAGAGCAGATATGCTGCGCTGGGCTTACATGTCCTCCTCCAACACTGAATGTGTTAACTCTTTGCTGAGACATGCTGCACTGCAGAACCACATTGATCTCCTGACATGCTTGGGAGTCTGCTCCTGTGTGAGTCTCATCCCCATCAAGAGATGAGATTAGGGCAGACTAACCCTCTCCTTGTCTGTGAGGAAGAGGAAGAAGATTCCCATACACGGAGCTTGCAGAAGCTTTGGACTTCTCTGGAAGTAACAGACGCTGCATGTTTATTTCACCATGAGGGAAAGCCTGACAAAAGTCCACGTTCCCTAAACTGGCTTTTTAATCTATGGTGCATGTTTTACATGATACTTTCCAAGTGTTTTGTTGTTTTGATGGTTTGATCCAAGTGAATCTGTTGGATATTATAGCATAAGGTTCCTTTTGCATACGCAATGCATTAAAAGAAACATTTGTTTAATCAAGGATACTTTTGAAAAGCGGATTAAAAAAAAAAAAAAAAATATATATATATATATATATATGTATAAATAAACATCCAAGTTATTTACCATCCAATCCTTAAAGACCCATTCCAATGAAAAATGACTCTTGGTGTTTTTAACACAAATATATCTCATGATGGAGAAAATATATAAAGAAAATTAAGCTTAAAGTTGTGATTCTCAGTATTTCTTTACTCAAATCACTGTGAATCAGGAGCAGACAAAAATTCAGTTGCAAATTGCTTATAGAGGTGAAATAGGTGCTACAGTAGGCGGGAATACAAGCTCCCTGCTCCGCTCCATTCTGACAAATCCACTGTTAGACGACTAGATCCATAATTTTCTTCGTCTGAGATGGTATCTGGCTCAAAGCTGTATGACGTATGACTGGATAGCTCTGATGTTTCTTGCCATTTTTGTTGAGATGGTAATTTTAGGTTGGAGTGACTGAGGCTGTCAGCTTGCAGGACAACATGTAAAGAGATTGGTGACAGGAAGTGGGGGTGGGCTTACTCCAATAGTCTCACCCACAATTTAGAGGTGAATTTCTAATGAACTACTGCCAATTTGCAGAAACGTTGATTGTTTTTGGCTTGAAATGGCATAATCATAATACTAATAATAAAAAAAAAAAACACTGGGAGTGTTTGTCGAATAAATCAAAATATGATTGGGGTGGGTCTTATTGAAGAACCGAACCTGGATTGCTTTTCAGTCTAGGTTTGATCTTTAATTATTCTGAAAACTTCAAATAAAAGAGGTGGGAAAAAGTTGCACAAGAACAATAATGTCATTTCCTGCAGACCAGTGATGTTGCGCTTCAGTTTACCTGCTGCTGAGTGTCAGGTGAGCCAAAAAGAAGCAGCAAGGTGACATTTGATAAACAAGCAGGACATATTATCTTGACCTGCCTTTGACAAGTCTTTGGTGATCCTTTATTTAATAAAAAAAAAAATCTTCTCCTGCTTCCTTTAGGAAGATGTACATGTTTAAAGCTATTCTCTACAAATATTTTATTGGACAGGTAGATAAAATTATTAAAATGTAATATTTTGCTGTAAACAGGTCTTAAAATATGCAAATAGCCAGATTCTTTGTCACTCTCCAAAACAGACTTAATGACGGCTATCATGTCCAGAGTTTCAGAATTAAGACAGTATAAATATTTTTTAAAAAGTATGCAGATATGTAAAATAAAAATCTTGAGTTGCCCACAAGACAATGCTGTTCTTGAAATTTTGCAGTCCCAAAATGCTCGTCTTCTTTTTTTTTGCTCATGCTGTTTTAGTGCTAACTGTTGTCTTATTTTTTATCTTGCGTTTCAGCTCTAATTAGCATTTATGTTATTTTTACATCAGAGACATTTCTTTGGTTTTCATGACAAGTCTAAGACTTACAGTCTCAAAAAGCTCCCTGGTGACCCAAATTTAAAAAAAGATCTCACTAATGGAACGGCAGCAAAGTCTCTGCTGATTAAGTTTAACTCAAACCGTATTTTATCTCAAAAAGAATCAGTCAGGGTTTTTAGTGCTTAATTGATGCAAGTTTAAGTAAAACCAAAACACTGTAAACTTAAATGTTGTCCATAACAGTAAACTTTATTGAAGGATTTTCAAACAGAAAAGACTTGTATTTATGTGCACTCATCAGCTTTAAAGACCAACTGCTGTCAGGTGTGTTTGCATTAACTTTATTATCAAAATTAGACCCATTTGTATCAACAGAAAGTTCACACCTTTGTTTCAAACTTTTTTTACATCAAAAATGTCTGTTTTACTAATATGATTGTAAAGAAACCTGAAATTTTTGTTCAAATAATTGGTGTAGCTATACACCGTTTAGATTTTCTCCAAATTAAATAATAATTTTAGCATAAAAGGTCACGATTAATTAACTTTACACATGTTTAAAACAAGTACACAACAAAAAAGAATTTATTTATATCAAGAAGACAAACAAAAAAACAGAATAAATAAAAATGTGAGTGTGTTATAGGCGGTAGCAACTAAACTGCTAAGAAGTCAATGAGAACATTGAGTGAGAGCATCTTCAGTGAAGGTCTGTGCCATATCATGAAGTAGGTGCATCTTGTCCTTTTTTTTCCCTTTTTTTATAGTTGACACAATTTCCTGATGTGTTAATGAAATGTCTTTGACACGCTTTCCTGAAAGCGCTGCACACAGTCCAGCTGTCCCTCCTTTTCTCTTTGTTAGGAAACAGTTTGTACCTGATCACTGTACTAGTCTGAAGTAGTGCTACTTTAAAGTCCTGAAGTCTGTTTATTTGTTTTTACTCAAACTTATTAAAGTAATGTCCATTAGTTAAATGTTTTCTCTAGTGAAAGAACAAATGGAAGGTAGATTTCGAGCTTTCGGAATGGGGCGAAAATAGAATGGGTAGAAAATTTGAAAACATGAGAATATGCCAAAAAAAATCCTAACTATGGGAATGTTTTGGTGTGATCAGAATTTGCAAAAAGAATTAATGCACAATTCTGTATTTTATTAATTGATGCATCAATGACTTGAGTTATTATTAAAAAACACATTAAAAGAAACATAGATGTCCTTTTTAAATTTGGATTTAATGAAATCTTTGTTGCGTAATCTGTGGATTTACAGCAAACTGGATCATAAAATGAAATTTTAAAGAGCTACTCAAATGAAAATGGTGTTTTTGTGTTTTTAACATGTCTTTGATGCATATTTCTCATGATGGAAGACATGTATAAAGAGAATTCAGATTTAAACTGCTTTTATGAGTATTTCTTTATTCAAGTCATTGTGAAACAGGAGCAGATGAACAAAATGCAGTTTGAAAAAGCTTGTTGTTGTTACGTTGAAAATATAATCGGTGGGCCACAAGCTCCCTGCTCTGCTCCATTCTGACACATTCACTTATAGGCGACTAGATCCATGTACGTCTTCATTTTCTTTTTCTGAGCTGACATTTGGCTCAAAACTGTGTTGCAATGTTAGGTTGGAGGTGTGAAGAGATGCAAGCTAGCAGGAGAGAAGCATGTAAACTAATAGATGATGGAAAGTGGGGGCAGGCTTACTCTGCACCAACAGTCCCACTCACAAGTGAAAGGCAAATGTTTTTAATGAACTACTGCTGCTCTGCAGAAACTATGTCCTAGAAACGAAACATGCATTTGTTCATCTTTTCAGCTGAATACAAACACATCAAAGAAAAAAGCGAGTATTTTTTTATTTTTTTTTACTAATGCAGTTAATTTGTGTGCTTTTTATAATTCTGTTTAAATATAATTGATATGGATGGTAATTTTCACCTTAGCAAAGCAGATAAGATACGTAAAGATATGCATAAAGATGAGCCTGAGCTAATAAAAGCAGGACATAGCAGTGTTGTCCACCTCTTCTGCATAGAGCAGAAACATGGAGGGACAGGAATGATTCCTCAGCACACATCTGTCCCGTCCGTTGTAGCACAAGTCACGTCTCAGCACTTCCACGCCTATGTTTCTGACTCCCATTATGCTTTTTTCTGTGAACATAATGTACGGTTTATGTTCTATCCTAAAAAAGATTCATTCTTTTTAGCTTTATTGCAGGGTTTTACTAACAAAAATGCAAAAATAATTCATTTCTGTATGGCTTATTTTGTGGCTGTTTTTGCATCGTTTTTTTTTTTTTTTTTTTTTGCTTTATTGCAAAAACGCTTCTATGGAAACGGGGGGGGGCTATCAACACGCGCCCACACTATCCCCAGAGACCAAGAGCTGGACTGCTTGTCTAAATCTCTCAATTGCATGCTCTCCATGGTTTCTGTAGACCAGGGGTCTCCAACCCTGTTCCTCGAGGGCTACCATCCTGCTTGTTTTGCAGCTAACCTTGCTTCATTAGATGCTGATTAGCTGGATTGAATCAGCGCAGTTTCTGATTGACTGAACACACCTGATCCAGGTGAGCAGCAATTACTGAAGCAGGGTTAGCTGCAAAACAAGCAGGGCGGTAGCCCTCGAGGAACAGGGTTGGAGACACCTGCTATAGACCTTTCCTACGTCTTGCCTCTCCTCCCCCTTTCTGTACAGCTTTCTGTTTCATTTATTTATTTATTTTTGGGGGGGTTCATTTAAGCGGTTTGTGTTTTCAAATGGTGAACATTAACTGGACCCTTTACTGATGGGTCCCATTGTTGACTATCAGTCCAGATGAGGGTTGAGGACCACAAGTAATGTTTTCACACACGATGTTCTGAAAACGACAAGGTCACGGAGAGGACGTTCTGCATTTGAGTGCAGCGCTGGGATAGTAGAAATGCATAAGATGCCATTCATTTGACAGTCGGAGCAGCTTGGCAGGGAAGTCCCAGCAGAATGAATGAAAGTCACCCGATCCCTTTCAGAAAATGTAAATGATCCTTTTTGATCATCTTGTTTCACACAGCCCTCATTTGTGATTGTTTGATTTTTCATCATGTTTTATGTGTTCCGTTTGATTTGAAACAACAGTAGTAGATAAAAATTCAATTTGTAAATGCTGGATCTTATTTTAGATCAATTTTATGTTTTCTAAACCAAGAAACAAACTTTAAGTCTATAAAGTCTGGAAAATGTGAGTTTTTCAACATTTTCTGTTCTGTTTTCTATGTTTTGTTATATGTCTGTTTCTTTTATTTAATCTTTTATGTTCTTGCTTCTCCATCCTACCTTTTTTCTTTTGTTTTTTCCTCCACCTGTGCTGCTTTTCTGGTCCACCTCCACCAGCTGGCTTCGTCAAATCGCCTCTCTCTGAGACAAAGCTCACAGCCGACACCTTTGAGCTGTACTGTGACGTTGTGGGGAACCCAACCCCAGAAATCCAGTGGTGGTACTCCGAGATAAACCGAGCCGACTCTTTTCGGCAGCTGTGGGACGGCGCCCGCAAGCGGCGGGTGTCGATCAGCACAGCGTACGGCGTCAACTCAGTAAGTGTACTGGGAGTCTCGCGTCTCACGCTGGATGACGCTGGGACCTATGAGTGCCGGGCCAGCAATGACCCGCGGCGAAACGACCTCCACCAAAACCCGGCCACCACTTGGATCCGAGCGCAGGCCACAGTCACTGTGCTGCAAAGTGAGTGGTCAGTTTAGAGGAAAGCCCCTCCCCAATCCCCATCACCTCTGTGGATCTGCTTCCTTAAACCTCCCCAGAGGACCACAGTCTTCCTCTGTAGGTACCCTCCTCCCCCTGAACACCTGGAAAAGGACGATTGCTGACGGCTTTTGCTCATATTTGTGCCAAGACCGTCTGTGCTCATCATTTCCCTTTTAAATATTGAGCCTTTCAGAGTTTAATAAAGGATAATAGTTTCATTTTTCTTCCTTCAGTTATTTTCTCCACATTTATTTCATCAGTGTAACTTTTTTCACTGATAATATTTGCTAATCAAAAGTTCTTTCACATGGTTATTGAAGTTCAATTGTTAATATTTGAGTCTGCTGCTAAAAAAACGCACGTTTCTGCTATTTGCCAGAGAGAAAAAGAGATTTCACTTTTTTTCAACAGGATTTTAAAAGGTTTGTTAAATTACATGATATGTAAAAAAAGACATTTAATCCCAACATCTGAAGGAAGAAACTAAATTGTGAGCGTTAATAAAATATAAAAGCTGCAAGAAAGATAAAAACTCAAACTCTTCTCAGAAGATTGATTATGTTTGAAAGCTAAGTCAAGGTAGTTTGTTTCTGCAGATTATATTTTTAACTTTTAGAAACAGATTAAGTTTAAGAGGAGGCATCTGTTAAATTTGGTGCTTTCTGGCCTGGCGTCCACTTCCATGGACATCATATTTTACCACAGTGCCACCAAAGCTCAAATAACAGAGACATAATAAAGGCATATCAAACGAGCTTGTGTCTTAAAATGTGACATATTTTCAATTTCTCTCTGAAACCTCTGAGTTTGTCTTATTAACATGATAGGTAGGTTTTAAATATTTTATTCAGTAAATCCAAATACTTTAAAGGAAACTGATATGTCCTTCGAAAAATCCCTACAAAGAAGTTTTGGCTTCTGGAAGGTCCAAGTTATGATGAAAGGAAGATGCAAACTTTTAAAAATAAGATGTTTTTCAGCCAATTAGGTGACCGAGAATGGAGAGAACAGAAAAAACAACAATATTAGCAAACTGTGATGTTGAAAAGCAGCTTAAGTCTTGAATTAAGACTTTTCAAAACTGGATTTCTACACAGAGACCCTAAAGATATTGGAAATTAAAACAATAATTCTGTATATTTGCAGTATATTTAATAGTAAGGTTGAAAAGCATGTTTACATTAATTTACAGCTGACATTTTCTGGGTCTCAGGTTTAAGCCCTCAGTCTTTAAGGTCATCGTTTGCATTCAGATATATTGGATTATTGTGTCTTTTCATGTAAAATGTCTTTATTCTTTCCAGTTCTATCAAATTAATAGCTTGCCAAGTGAAGAGTCTCCAAACTGATGTTGAATGCCCTGAATGTCTGGTTCTAGATCTTACAGTTTTCCCCAAACTCCTTATTTGCTTTAAAAAAAGATTCTATCAATTCCACCGAGACAGAAAATGAACAGACTTGTGCTTCAGGAAAGCAGGATGATCAAACTCATTCCTCCCACTTTCCTCTCTTCTTTGTTTGAACGGTTGTTGTCTGCAGGCTCTGACTGAGCTCTTTCTTCATTTCTATTTCAATTCATTTCCTCTGAAGGAGTCTCAGCCACGAGCTCTGTTGGGCATCACTTCTGTTTTTGCTGAGCTATCTCTCCGTTGCAGAGCCGTCCATTGCTGCCTCTGAGAATATGGTCCTGACTGTTGGGGAAAGCGGCAGTCAGAGCATTACGCTGCAGTGCAATCTGACCAGCTCCTACAGCGCCCACAAGGAGAACTTCTGGATGAAGAACGGCGAGGAGATCCCAGAGACCCGCCAGGACAACAAGAACATGGAGCTCAAGTAGGAAACCAAACCAGGGAAAACGATTGTGTGAGTGAGCGTCCAAGAGTTTTGAACTTGAGGTTTGGTTTTGATCCTCAGGCTGGAAAGACCAAGAGCGGATGCTGCTGGAGTCTACGTGTGCGTCTACATCTTTGAGAACGCCCCCTCCGGCAACGCCACCATCGAAATCAAATGTAGGTTTTGAGAATTGTCCCCGCAGCCCTGTCCTGTCAGGACCTGTGATTTCAAACAGCTCTGCTGGCTGCTCAGGGGTGAGCAGCGCCCTTGACGCCTCCGTCCAGCCAATGCCCCGCTCAGTGGCAGCAGATGGTGTCTTGTTTGTCTGATGGCAGGGGATTATGTCTCAACAGTAAAATCCAGTCGGCCTTTTCTGCAGTCACACAGGCATTGCTATGCAAGAAAATTAGATTTTAGGACAGTTTACTTATTACTTGATGGGAAATTCTGTTCATTCTAAAGGGGGGAAATGCTCTAGGCTTAATAGTTCTCGGAACCGCAGAATTTTGAGATTATTACATAAAGCTTATGATCATATTCTACTGATAAATAATATTTAAAGCTTTCTAACTCACATTTTTTATTAGAAATAAAAAAAAGATGTAATTAAACATGCCCCACACTTTTCGAACCAATCGTAAATGCAACATTAACACTTTGATTACAACTATTAAGTTCTGTTTTTCATACATTTTGGTGTTGTTTGAAAATAAAAACTAAAATCACAGAAATCATGAATTTAGCTGAGTTGTGATTTTTTTTTTTTCCTGGATAGTCTTGAAGGCATTTCATGCTTAACATTCTTGATGTTTTCTGTGTTTCAGCGGCTCCTGTGATCACAGGCCACAAACGCAGTGAGAATAAAAATGAGGGCCAGCGTGCCGTTCTCCACTGTAAGTCTCTGGGCTATCCCCACCCAATCTGGACTTGGCACAGAGTGGATAGTGGTGGTTTTAAGGTATGTCACAAAAGTAAACAACAGATTTGTTTTTGTCCTGATGGACAAAATTAAGAATGTATTTGACTGTCTAACTGCAATAGCGGTGGTTGACAGTGTGTCAGTCCATGTGCACATGAGCAGTGTGAGCAGCCTCCCTGTTTGGCAGCCATCTACCTGGGCAGAAGGGAGCATTAAAGGTTATGAGGTTAAAATCCGCTTTAGCTTAAGCCACCATTTGTTTAACAACTACAGAGTAAAGCTGGATACGTTGAGTGATTCAGAAGCATTTACAATGTAATACAGAGTGATTTTAGGTGCAAAAAAAAAATAGAAGTAGAGCAAAAAAAAAAAAAAAAGGGAATAATCGATCATAATTTGTTTAGGTATTTGATTTTAAAGACGCACTCAGATGAAAATCATATTTTTGGTGTTTTTAACATATTCTAATGGCTTTTTTTCTCACGATGGTGGACATATTAAAATATAAAGATTAAATAAATAGATTAAATAATAGCAGTGATGTTGGTGCTGCAGTCACCTGCTCTGATCTATTCTTGTAGACGAATAGATTCACGTTTGTCTTCATCTTCCTCGTCCAAGCTGGCATCTGGCTCAAAACTGTACAGCTGTAAGGGGCTGTAAGCTAGTGTGTAAACTAATGGATGATGGGAAATGGGGGTAGGCTTCAGAAAAGGTTCCTTCTATGCTGCTCACAAGTTTCCTGTCACTTTAACAGGATATTGACAACTCAACTGGACGCTTCTTCATCAACAGCCGGGACAACTACACTGAGCTACACATCGCCAACCTGGACATCAACGCAGATCCAGGCGAGTACGCTTGCAACGCCACAAATGTGATCGGCAGCAGTAACGAGAAGTCTGTGTTGAGGGTTCGCAGCCACCTGGCCCCCTTATGGCCCCTTCTGGGAGTTCTGGCCGAGATCATCATCCTCGTCATCATCATTGTTGTATACGAGAAACGTAAGAAGCCAGAAGATTTACAAGACGGTGAGTCACAACTCCACTATTACCCGTTTAGGAACAAAAATAAATGAATACAAAAATTCTGTAAGTTAAACTTTGATCCTTTGTGTAGTTTTTAGTGCGTCTTTGTTTTTTCAAAGCAAGACAAGTTTTCATTCTGCTTGGGGTTCAGTTTTGAGTCCACTTGAAACACCAGCGGAGCCACACTCAATGCTGTGCCATCCTTTAATTATTCAGCAGGTCAAAGTTGACCCAACAGACAGACAGTGTTACAGAAAGTCACACCATGTCCGTACAATATCCCTCATTAAACATTCATGTGAAATATAATGCTGCAGAGGTGGAAAGTTTGAATTATTGATAACTTTCAAGGAATCTTATGCAGCTCCTAAGACTTTACAAGCTGATCCAGCAGACCAAGCATATTCATATTTAAATAAGATATAAAACCCAGTGGAGTTATGTTTTTTTTATTTCAAAAACTGAATCAAATACTTTATTTTAAAGAAAGTTAGCATTGGATAAAATATGCATCACTAATTTAATGGTTGACCTGATTCATTCATTCAGCTGATTCATGTAATGGTGGAGTAGTTAGGTCTAGTCTATTACCATTTCATAAACAGGGCCGTTGTCTGTCAACAGACAAGGCAGGCAATTGCTGGGTGCTTTTGCCTAAAAGAGACCTTCTGGGTCTTTTTAAAAACGTATTTTAGAAATATGTATTTTTATTAGCGAAATCTATTTTGGGGATTTTAATGTATTGAATTTCTTTGTATATTTAGATTGTGCCAACTTTTTTGTTTCTTTTTTAAATTATTTTTATCTAACTTTAATTGTTTAAATCAAGTTCTCTAGAGATTTTGTTTAGAATTTTTACATTTTTACTTGTTTTTCTCATTGCTAAAGAGATTATTATACAATTCATAATTTAGTTTACATTTATATTTTTTATGAGTGCCAGATTTGATTAGATTTGGGGTTCTTTCCATAACTAAATTAGCGAAGAGGGGCCCTTAAAAAAACATTTGAAATGTTAGCAGCGTCCCTGTGCCTATAAGAAAACAAATATATTTTATATGTACTTATATACTCTCAAAAACAACTTCAAATAAATTAAGTGATGGAAAAAAAAATCAGTTTTTTATTCTTATTTCTTTTCTATTTCAAAAGCTTTGGTGGATATTTTTAACAGGCTTTTAAATTATCTCACGTGCTCCCCTTTTTCCAACTTGCATAACGTAAACCTTGTTTGTGGTAAGTGTGAGAATTGCATGCTGCCTGAATTTCAGTAAGCATTGAGCCTCATCCTTCTCAAGTTCGCAGCTCACTGAACACACCTGTCGAGCTTCTGTTTTTGTTCAGCATCAGTTTTTTTTTTTTTTTTTAAACCAAGACTCCACCTCTTTGCGTTACTCTCATCGTTTTGACAGACATGAGATGGCATGCAAACCGCTGCGATGCAGTGAAAGCGGTGTGTGTGTTTCTGAATCATTCCTGCTGTTTGTTTGGCTTTGCTGAGTTGCTGCATTGCATCTGAGGGCTGACAGTGAAAGATCTACTCCTCGGAGTGAACATACAATCCTTTGGAGCGCTGCTTATCTGTGCATGACAGCTGCAACTTTCAAAGGAGACTTTTGCCTGTGTAATTGCCCAGTACACGTCCATGTATTATTTAGCTGTGAAGTGAGCGATCTCACATTGTATTTTTTTTTTTTTAATCAACACAAAAGCCCCTTTCAAACCATTTAACCTCATTCAGTGCAGAAACATAAAAAAACATTGAAAATGCATCGGAAATGCCAACAGAACCGTAATTACAAACTTTTACCATACATAAATGCAACTCTGCAATGAATTTCCTCTTTCTGGTTTTCATTTCTTTGTATGTTTTCCTTGTTGCTGCAGATGATGACCTAGGTGGACCAGTGTAAGTACAAACAACTCCTTTTCACAGCCTCTTTCTGTGTAGTCATCATGATCTGCCACAGTAAAAAGCTCACTGCCAAGGAGTCACATGAACGCGTGCACGGTTCTAAATGACCTATTAATGTCAGGAAAACGAATGAAGCAATTTGACCCAAAAGCTGCTGCTTCTATTTTCTCTATGCTCTAGAGGACAACTGACATTTTTATTTGGAGATTTTTTTTTCTTTTAGTTTAGCATACCAGCAGTTTAAATAAAGATAAATGTTTTTATAGCAAATACAGACCCTTTCCAAAAAAAATACAATATCATATAAAGTGCACTGATTTAAATAATTCCATTCAAAAACAAAAGTTTCATATATAGAATATAGATGCAGGGCCCACCATTTAATTGATTTCAAGTATTTATTTGTTTATTTATCTCAACTGAGCACAGGAGAAGAAGGACTGGACTGCTGGCCAGTGGTCTAAGCTGCTGTTTTCTGATGAAAGTAAAGTGTTTTTCATTTGGGAATCAAAGTCAAAGGGTTTGGAGGAAATCTATTAAGGAGCTGAACTCAAGCTGCTAGAGGTCCAGTATGAAATCTCCACAGTCAGTCATGATCTGGGGTCCAATTTCCAAACTCTGCTTTTTTCAATCCAAAAATCACACCAACATTCTAGCAGAAGGTTTTAGAGGATCTCATGATTCTTTCTGCTGCAGATCCTCAGCAGAAGGAATCATGAGATCCTCAGCGGAAGGATTTCATGATTCCTTCTGCTGAGGGGTCTATATGGAGATGTAGATTTCATCTTCCAGCAGGACCTGACCCCTGCTCATACCATTGAAGCATTGAAGATAAACATGTCATTTTGAAAATATTTTATTTTGATTTGACAGATCATAATCTCTGTGTTTCTTTTTTGGCAAAAATTAAGAAGTAAATGGTGATTTCTCCACAGTTTTCTAGTATTCTGACATCCTGTTGAGCTGGAACCCAAATCGATGTACCAAAAAAAAACAATAATTCAGTTTCTATGGAAGTTAAATATTTTGAATGGAATAATGAAAATGAATACACTTTTCCATGAACTTCTAATTTTTTGGAAAGGGCCTGTAGTTGCCTACAAGAGTATAAATAATACTTTTGAGTGTGTGCACTCGTGGTGCAAGAAAATACTACAAAAAGATAAAAACAGATTTAAGAAATTGTCTTTTATTATTTGACAATGATAGGATTATGAAGATGAAGCTGCCAAAAAGTTCACTTAATTTAGATTTACAACTTAACACAAATTGATTAAATGTAGATTAATTACTTACTTTTCCACTGCAAATCTGATCCTATCAGCATAATTAAAAACTAACACTTTTTCTTGTTTGCTGGAGCTCATGACACAAGCTGTGCTGATTAGCAGCAGTTTTCATTCGTGTTTGCTCCTCGCACTTTTGCACGGTTAACATGGTGACAGAATTTTGGTCCAGTGTCAGCTATGCGCATGTTCAATCTGTGTGGTTCATGCACATCTCAATGTCACATGAAAATAAGTCATGCATTCCTTCTGTGAGTCACTGTTCATGTTCATGGTTCTGACACAGAGTGTTCTTGCTTTTATTTTGTATTTCCTGGATTTTCACATCTGAATCAAGACTTTTGTTTGGTGGAAACTTTTTATAAATTTAAAGTTGCAAGTTTGGCGGTGTTACGCAGGCATGAAAATCAGCCACCCCCACAGGTCCTTGAAACCTCCCGTATAAATGCAGTTTGAAATTTGTTTGCGAGCTGTTCTTCATCTGCTGCTCCAGCTTTCAAAGGCAGCATTCAGGAACATAAACCTCTAACTCTCCAAAAAGGAAATCCTAAATCAATAGTTCAGATGATTCTTTCACACAGAGGAATTTTGTCAGCCTGTCATCAGTGTGTACCTTTCATTCTGATAATTAATCTCCCCGGTTTTGGCTCAGGAGCCAATCAACTTTTATTCTCCTCAATCGCTGCTGTTGGACTTGTTAGTAACAGCAGCACTTGTCACAGATTTTCCATTTTCCTTGTGGATATCAGCTCATTCACAATGTTTGAAATCATCAAAAACCTTTCCACAGTGAGCTGGACGGGGTTTTGAGGCTGCCTTTGCCTTTGACTACAGCTGGGATTGGCACCAGTCACTTGGAACAGGATGCAGCAGAATAAGGAACTGAATGGGAAATTCCCTTCTGAAAAAGCGTGTCATTTATTTAAGTTGGGTCAAAAATATGTTTCCCTTTGAAGTCTTTTCATAGTTTTTTCTCACTTAAAAATCCCACCATTTTTTGGGAGCAAACGTTCAGTGACTCGTGTATTTTCTGAAACACAAAAGGGCTTGTTGAGCGTTTTTTAAATGAAGTTTGCTATTAAAAATTTGACTGTTAGTAAGACTAAAGTGCCATGTTTCAGTGCTGATGTTAATAATTCTACAAAGATAAGAAGTAAAAAAATGCTTCGTTTTCTCTTGAAGGAAAACAAACTCGACCAACAACCACAAAGACAAAAATCTGCGCCAGAGGAACACAAACTGAGCAGTGCGCCTGCTGAGTAAGTATCCAGTCATCAATAAAGCCAAATAAAGATTTTTTTCCAGTCTGATGTTGTGAAAGTGTGTTAATGCTGTCAATTCTGTTGTTGGGTTGTAGGTGTCATCTCACATGTAATGACCACATGAAGGTAAACAAGAATGGACTCCATATCGATTGTAACATAGGATGTATCTGCCATTAAAAGTATGATTGTTGAGAGTTCACTGAGGCATGCCTTATCATTTTCTCGTGTGAGGCGCATATGTACTCAGATGGAGGTGTTAACATTATATCCATTGTTGCTGCATGCAGTTGTTTAGGTCCTCTTTGATTTATTTATTATTTGAACTCTTCTCGCCTGATTTTACACTTCTAAAATAATGCATGCAAGGTGTTGACCTTCTGTTCCAAACAGAAATGGCTTTTTTGTTTCTCAGAGAGTTGCTTCAATGTAGAATATCCGTACTGTGAAAAAAACTAATCTCAGAAATGTATAAGAAAAGGTGGTTATCTGGTATGACAGATGTGTACAGTTTTATCATTCCTCTGCATACCTTTCATCCTTCTATCAGACAGGATATTTCACATTTTAAGGGCTTTGCAGTGTCCCTCTAAAAATTGGTTAAGGTTTACTTTAATGTATGTATTGTATGTATTAAATCTTTACATTTGACATCACTAATAATATATAAAATATACATATTAAAACAAAGCACTTAATTGTTCAGAATTGAAAAAAAAATGTATAAATCTACTAAAGGAATAACTGTATTTAATGTTTTAACATATTATTTTCTAAAGTATGTGTATTGTACAGCATGGCTATTATCCTATGCAATTATTACCCATATCAATATATTGAATATCATTGCAGCTTCTGATTTTTGTGACAAAGCTTTAAACTAGTAGGATCACCGTAGAGCATTGATGGCAAACCCCACAGCTGCATGAGCTCTCAGCAGCTGGCACATGTGAAGAAGTACCAAGATCTCCACTCATTTTTAAGAATAAATATCTAAAAAATGAAAGACAAAGAGGTTTGTGTCTTTATTTTGTTTTTGTGTAAAGCGAGTCTTATATGGATGCACCATAATCTTCAACTTCACTGATGAAGGGAAGTGATGGGATTTGGAGAACAGCACCATCTACTGACACCATCAGAGAGTTGTAGCAAAGGTGAAGTTACTGGTGACGGATAAAAACCATAAATACAAGATAAAAAAAATGTTTGTGATGTTCTGGTTTCATTGTAAATTATGACAATTGACGAGGAAACTGTTTCGCTAGAAGAACAGATGACTTTAGGTTACAGATGCTTTACTCAAATTCAGTTTGCCTTAGTAGTCTGTTTAAGAGTACTACAAGTATATTTAGTCTATTCTACAGGTGAGGCCGTGTACTTGAAGTTTACACTTTATTTTGTTTATTGCTTGTTGTAATTTTATGCTGTAGTGGCTTTGTGAAGTTCTTTATAAATACATTTTCATTCATATACACCATATATATTGTAAACTTAAAATCTTCCAATTAAGTCAGAAGAAGTATTCTGTTAGTATACAAGATTCTGTTGAAGATAAACATACTTTAGGCACCAGCATGTTTTTTACATTTCTGAACTGAAAATAACTTCTTTCCGGTAGCATTTTTTTTTTTTTTTGAATACGTTCTTAAGAAATCAAACAATGGAATCCACGAAATTCATTGTTTGACTTTCCTTCTCTTACAGTTGAAGTGTATGACACTTTATTTATAAAAATAAAAAAGCACTTGTCATGCTTTGAGCAGCTCAAATCACTTTAGAATTAAAAACAGACAAACAAAAAAAAGTAGCCACCAAAATGTAAATGATAACCAGCCCACTCCTTTGCCCCGTCCACCCTGGCCCCTCTGTTGACACATGCACCCCATGACCCCATACACACTGAGTACACACTTGACAGAAAAACACAACTGGTTTTTTGTTTTTAATAAAAGAAACTTCCGGCTTTGGTGTGAGGAACCAGTATATTATCAATCTATACCACGAGCTCAGCCACAGAAACATCGCCACATGCCCACCCAGATCAGGCCTGCAGCAGGGTCCACTCCACAGCCATGAGGCTGCAACGCTTCAGCCCACCCACCCCAGTGAGGGCGAGCACTGGGGCAATAATCACAGACCAAACCAGCAAGCCCTGGCAAAAAGTTCTTATGCTCCTTTAAAAGCAAAATAATCAATTTGATCATCTATTGAAGACTATTCTATAAATCTTCAGATTTAAGGCTCTATTGATACTACTTGTGAAGTGTGTCATTGGACCATAGGAGGAAGCTGGTGAAAATCCACACATGCACGGGGAGAACATGCAAACTCCATACAGAAAGAACCCAGCCGGGGTTCAAACCAGGATATATGACAGCATAATCACCACAGCCCCAAATATAAAACCTACGAAACACAGAATCGGTTACAATTCTTGCATTGTTCTGTCTCCGCATATAGGAAGAGTCAGTGCTTTATTTCTGAAATAAAGTAAATGAATAAAGAAAAAAATAAGACATTCAATAAGAATTTTAGCAAGTACCGCAGAAATGACGCAGTTAAGTAGAAAATTACTGTTCTTCACCTTTTGGTACATCAGTACAGTGGAAGTCACAGCAAATCCACACATTTGGTTTGGCAGAGAGTTTTACACCAGATGCCCTTTTTGACACAACCCTATATTTTATCTGGGCTGGGGACAGGCGCAGGGTTAGACCGGGGCCCCCCTGTGGCTACACAGTTAGGAATTACAAAGAAGGGTCTTGCCGAAGGACCCACACTGTAAAGAGCTCATGGCGCCCCCTGGGAGTCAAACCTGGGTTCTGCATGCACCAGTTCTACACATCCAGCCACTCTAAAATACAATATTATTATGTTAGCTATTTTAATGTGGTTTTAAAATGAAATTGCACTATTTAAAAAAAAAAGTCGTTTTATGCATTAAAAATAAAACTCAAACTGTCTTCATGAATTCATATTTTAAGCATTTAAATTTTGTCTTTGACTTTTCTTACTGTATTTAAAAATGTCCTCTAAAGTTTGGGGCTTAAAACCAGTATCAAAGATTCTAACCTACTTCATAACTGTACCCATCTCTTTGGTTGAGTGGAGAACCATGCAGTTTAAACCAATACAACCCTTATTGGGAATCTGGTTCTTCCATGCTGTTTATTTTTGTCAAAATATGGAATGAATAAACTCAGGACACGCTAAGCATATCCATTCAATGTTAATGTGATTTTTTAAAATTCATTTTCACATCTATTTTATTATTATTCTTAAACACATTAAATATTATTATAAGGGAAAATAAGTCTTTTGCCTTTAAAAAAAAGGTTTTTGCTGTCAAACTACAGGATGTTTGACTTTTAACCCTAAATCTAACTGGAACCAATGAAGCTTTTATCCTAAATGAAACCGAAATCAAAGTGTGGAAAAAGATGGATATAATTGAACTTAAATTAATTGATGGAGAAAATTAAATGACTATCTATTAAATGACTTATGTGGAGTTGGACCCCCTTTTTCCTTCAGATCTGCCTTAATTCTTGGTGACAACAAGCTACTGGAAACATTCCTCAGAGAGTTTGGTCCAGATTGACATGATCACATCACACAGTTGCTGCAGATTTGCCGGCTGCACATCCATGATGCCGATCTCCCGTTCCATCACATCCTAAAGGGGCTTTATTTGATTTAGATCTGGTGACTGTGGAGGCCATTTGAGTCCAGTGAACCTATTGTCATGTTTAAGAGGGCACTAGGGCACTTTTTCATATGAGGCTAAAAGGGAAGGTGCTCAAGCACCCTTAAGGCCCTATGTGTGTACATGCCTGACGCCACCACCAGCCTGAACCGTTGATACAAGGCAGGATGCTTTCATGTTGTTGATTCCAAATCATGACCCTATCATCCGAATGTCACAGCAGAAATGGAGACTCATCAAACCAGGGAACGTCTTTCCAATATTCTATTGTCCAATTTTGGTGAGTCTGAGTGATTTGCAGCCTCGGTTTCCAGTTTTTAGATGACAGGAGCGGTACCCGCTGTGGTCTTCTGCTACTGTAACCCATCTGCTTTTAGGTTGGACGTGTTGGGCGTTCAGAGATGCTCTTCTACCTCGACTGTTATTTGAGACTGTTGCCTTTTTAACAGCTGAAATAAGTCTGGTCATTTTCCTCTGACCTCTGGCATCAACAAGGCATTTCCACCCACAGAACTGCAGCTCACTGGAAATTTTCTCTTTGTCCGACAGTTCTCTGTAAACTATAGACATGGTTGTGGGTGAAAATCCCAGTAGATCAGCAGTTTCTGAAATCCTCAGACCAGCCAGTCTGGTACCAACAACCACGAGACATTCAAAGTCACTTCAATCACCTTTCTTCCCCATTCAGATTCTCAGTTTGAGCTGCAGCCGATCGTCTTGACCATGTATGTGCCTGAATGGATTATCTGGCTGTCCTGAATGGTCGATTAAGTTTGTGTTAATGAGCTAGTTAAAGTAACCAGTGAGCCTATTCATTTATTTATAGTTTCCTTTTGTCTCCATTTCAGCAAAAAAAATAAATAAAATAACCTAACATCAGAATAGTGCATGAAAAATCTCATATTGAGACTTAATAAATCAACAAATGACACATCTAATAGAGCTGGACGTCCTTCAAAATAAACACATCTTTCTACCATTGTAGAGCATCAGCTGTGCCCAAAAATATCAGTCTTGCTTTTCCAAAAGGAACAAAACCAAATCTGAGGTTGTTGCAGACTTGTAATGATTCAGTGCCTTCAGTAATTCATCAATCTGAAAGTCTGTCTCAACTCCAGGGAGCAACTCCAAGAAGAGATCCTTGAATTTTCCTCCCCAGCAGTCCCGGACATGCAGGGAGGGGTGCAGAGCGCACGTTCCACCTTGGCTTCTATGGCAACCCCGATAGATTGGCTCCGTCAATATCCACGTTAATAGAAAGCAGGGGGCTTTATGGATGAATGATGTCAGAGCTGCATGCGCGCTGCTGTTTGTTCACCTTGCGCTGAGAGAGAGTCAGATCTTTCGGGGGGAGGTGGTGGAGAGGATGCTTTGTCATTGAGAAGCTCAGCAGCATTCTCCCATTCCGGCACGTCCGACGCTCAGCGCGCTGCATCCTGATGCGCCCCCGGCTGTCTCTGAGCTCACCTGGATTTATATTCTTTTTATTTTTTGGTTCACTTCTCCTGTTTTTTTTTTTCTTTCTTTGATTGCTGCGTGTTGTTGACTCATCTCAATGTTTGATCCGGAGGATCAGGAGTCAGGGAAGACAGGACCCGTCCTGCGGATGCGCCGTCTCTGTTCTGCCTCCAGCTGCACCCCAACTGTATGATTCAACCCCCCTGTTTTCATGGGCTGTCATTAAAGCGCACCTTCTATTGGTTTTTCTTGCGCACAATGGAGAGATTCCAGTCTTCCATGCGCAAAAGGCTGTACAGTTTGCCGCAAAACATTGTGCAGAAACCCTTTGTGAGTGACAGTGAAGGAGACAGGGATGACAAGGACGCCAAAAGGAAAAGTATTCGACTAAAACAACTGTCCTCTCCGTCTCCTGCCAGCAGTTGCAGGAGCTTTGAGGAGGCCAGAAGCGAGGACTTGGACAGAGACGTCGTAGTCAAGACCAACTTGAACGGGGACTGTCGCTTTCTCAGAGGCAGCCTCTCCTCCATCACCGGGCGCCACCATCCCGGCTCGGATTCGGCCGAGCAGCGGCGCCTCATCCCGGAGGCTGACGCGGGGGTCCGAGAGAGTTTCCCCGCGGAGCACGGCCCCGGAGCCCAGCAGCTGGTTGGCGTGGCGGGGCAGCCCTCACTCTTTGACCAGTCAAGTTTCATCAAGTTGGAGGGCACCGAGCAGATCATACCCGAGGATGACCGCCTGTACCAGGCTGGCTTCATGCACCGGCAGTTTGGCGCGATGCTCCAACCGGGAGTCAACAAGTTCTCCCTGCGGATGCTGGGGAGTGAGAGGGCCGTGGAGCACGAGAGGGAGCGCGTAAAGTCTGCAGGCTTCTGGATAATCCACCCCTACAGTGATTTTAGGTAATTAATGAGCAAAAACACAGTGATCCTGTTACACAGTTTAGGCTTCTGATGAAGGGAAAAAACATGACCATTATGACTCATCCTGAACAGTCTTAAACCATTGTGCAAAAAGGATTATTTTAGGGGTTGCAACATGATCATGATGAGGGAAAAACCGCATGTTTCATAAGCTGATGGGCTGCACACTTTGGCTCCTGAATGTCATTATTTATTTGGAGACAGGCAAACATTTGATGCACAAAAGACTCATGCAAATCCTCTTACATCTTGGTTGTCATTGTTCTTTTAAAACACATATGCAGGGTATAAGCCCTCTTTTTGCTCAGCCAAGATGCGTGTTCTCGTCTTAAAGCATTATAATGGTCTAAACCACCAATTTCTGTGCATTTTTTATGTTTTGCACCATGAATTAGTCCATAATTGTCTAATTTACTCTCCATGCAGCCCAGTTCTTGTTTGCACGCTGCATGCAGACCGGATGTGTATCACCACCATCAAGGGATTTTCGTGACATATAACCTTGAGGCTCACTGTCATGGTATTGCACCCTGATGTGTGTCACTGCAGTTTTTTTTCTCCCCCCACTCATCTGAATTACACATCTTTTTTTGATGATTTCAAAGAGGGCAGGGGATTACAGAAAGTGCAGGAGGGGGGTTGGAAATGGGGTAATCAAAATAGGGTAACATGACCATTCAAGATATTAGAAGCACACATCAGTGGAGATTATTACAACACAATTAGTCTAATGGAGCAGAAACGGTGTGGACGGGGAGGGGACGCGGCACAAAACACTGAAAGAGGGAGCAACAGAGGGAGGGATTGAAATGGAAATGATGATGTGAGGAATCAGGCTGTCCAGCTGTTAACTCTGTGGTTGAGGTACGAGGTGTCATCATTTCGTGCTTAGTTGGAGTCACACTTTGAGCTGGGCCAGGGTTTTAGTGCAAAGTGCGTGGTTCTTTGGGTGAACGCTTTATCCTGCACATCTCATTTTAAGTTGCAGCACTAAAGATTATTCAGGGATTTTATTTCTCTTTGTTTTGTTTTGTGTTTTTTTTTTTTTTTTTTTGGGATGGGGGCTGGAATGTGAGGGAAGTTTCTGACACGCACCTCTTCTTCTCAGTATCTGCTCATGTAAACAAACACCTTTTCCAGCATGACCTCTGCAGCCCCCTGATATTAAAGCTCTTGTGCTTGCAGGAGCAGACATACTGAACTGACATGCTGTGTAAATATGGTTAATATGATTGCTGGTGGACCTGAGCCACATTACAGGTGTGTGTTAAGCCACTGAGCTGCTTGCAGGCTGTTGTGCTTCAGCTGCACTCTGGCAGCAAGAGATAAGTATCTCTAGTACAAATGCGATCCCTTTTTTCAGCTGTCCTGATTGATCTAAGCTTCTTTGACCATTTTAAGCCTTGTTGCGTTCACTTTGCTTGTAACTCCCCTCTCTTTGTGCTTTTGTGCATCTTTAGTCGTTCTGTGACCCAAATAGTGAGAAATTCTCCCAGTTCACCAGAGAACTCCTCTGCGTCGTTGCCGGTGCCAAATCAGGGCTGCAAGTTACCTGTGGTTGTGCACGGCCTGCTGGCAGGCGGTCGCTTAAAGAGAACTTCAGCATTGTCCACAACTGATGGCACTAATGCACTGTCCCTCACAGACCTTTAATTTTATTTATTTATTTATTCGTTTCGCCCAGCTGTTCCAGTGTTCTGCAGGACTGTGAGTGCAGAGCGGTAATGCTAACTACTCAACATCTGGCTGGATGGGAGCTGACTTTTGTGGATGACATGGATTCTCAGGAGATAACGGTTGATTTAGCCAGAGTGGGAACATGCAATTAAGAGCAGTGTGTCAGAACAGAGACAACAGGCAGATGTTGAGAGAAATGCAAATGCTTTGTTTGGCAGAGAACAACAGAAAGCTGATTAGAACAAATGGCCACACTGCTCTCACCGGTGTCTCTGGGTTTTTTTTTTTTCTCTTGATGTTCCCTGTTGCAGCTTGGGTGTAAGTAACTGCACGAGGTACGAATGTAGGACAGTCAGGTCACAACTAATCTCTTCACTGCCCCTCAACTTGAAAACGGCACACTGCATCCCCATATTTATTTATAATAAATATATACTTTGAAAGTTCAGTTTGCAACATGGACTTGAGGGCTGAAGCCCTTTCTTATGATTTTACTTTACCTTTCTGGTCAAGAAAAACAACTTTTTAAAATTAATTTAAATTAAAAATACAAATTTCACATATTACATTCATCCCTTTTAAACATTGTTCCACATTCAGCACGTTTCACACAAGATTAATACACTATTTTCATTAAAAAAGACAAAACTTGTGGCATCACTGTAGTCAAGAAATTGCTGGTAAGGCTGCATCTCTTCATTCAAATGCAAACTTTTGCTGCTTTATCCTGATCAGATTTTTTTCCTGATTGAAATTACAAAGCCATAAATCATGGAGGGTTTGCTGTGGCAACTATCTAAGCAGGGTTCATTGTAATGCATGCGTCTGTGCAGAGAAGCTCTTTTTTCCAGCGCTTGTGCTGCAGGTACGGGATTCTGCTTAATCAATGGACTGTTAATGGGATCTTTGAAAGTGACCTAATTTCAGGCGTGCTTTGGTATACGTATGTAATCGAACCATTTTCTTGATTCACAGTAAAAAAACCCGTGAAAACACATTCCGCTTGGCGCTTTAGCAGTTTCACCACAACATATACACTGTAAAAAAAAAAGAAACCCAAGAAATGAGTACAAGATTCTTACCCCATTGTCAGATTTTTTATAAATGAAAAAAAAAAGTTAAAAATCTGCCAGTGATGTACAAAAAATAGTCTTATCAATGATTCTTATTTTAAGAAGAAATTCTGGTCACTAAGACATGTCTTATCAAACTAACATTATTTTGCTGTTGCAAAACTTTTTTGATCAAATTATTTTTCTTTCAGAACAGAAAATAAGAGCTTTTTCTTAGGGAAAAAAGGGAATTTAAAATTTCTTAAGATTCAGTGGTTACATCTAAAAAACATCTAACATTAAAAAAAATTAAATGTATACACTCTACAATATCATAAAGTATCACAATATATCTCATTTGGGTGCACTTGTTTTTCTTTCTTATATTGACTGATCTTATTAACATGAATATTTGTGATATTACAACACTACACAGATGCGTGAGCTTTTGTCACATTTTTCGAGCTTTCTTAAACCAGTTTTGCTTTAAAAAGTTTTCTGGTTTTAAAAGTAAAGCCAGAATTTTTTTTTCTTTTTTGTGGCTCGTCTCTGTTTAACACAGAGCAAGAAGTTGCCACAACTTGACTTGTTCTTCTAAAGTATGCAGAGACAATTTATCTGCTAAGCATCCTTTTACCCAAGGACATTGTAGAATTGTGGACAATGAACTCATCTCTGCATGTTGTTCATGAAGCAAAAATATCTGGATATTTTTCAAACCTGTCAGATCAGCTTGCACTTTCCTTCATGTTAATGACATCAGTTAACAAGTGATGTGCTTGTTATTAAAATGTGAAATTATCAGTAAAAATAATTGTTTTGAAAATACATTCAGTGATAACAAGACATTTTATAGTGGAATCCACTTTTATGTGTGTTTCTTTTTCCAGATTTGTTTGTTCATTTCACTTTTTCCTTTCACTAGATTTTACTTCCATTTGAAGCCACCTAAATTATGGCAATAAAAATAATGCAAACAACAAGCGAGATAAGAGATGGAAAATGAAAGGGACCAGACAATAAATTACATAAAATGTTTTCTGTGCAAGAAATTTGAGCAGGTGATGTAGTGTTCAGAGAGAAACAGTTCCATAATGGAACAAATAAAAAAGTTAAACCAAGAATAAAAGATTTTTTTTCTTCTTTTTGTTTATTAAAAACAAACATCAAAATCACGTTTGTAAACAAACACTGGCATTAACATCATGTTAGTTTTCACATTCTCAATTAAGCAATTGGAGAATTCTAAAATTTATTTCTGTACAGATCTTTTAAAATATGTGATAGCTTTATCTTCCAAAAACAGAGAATTCACACGATAGGGAAGTTGTTTCTTTTGATCACCAATTTCATTACTTTTAAGATTCAAAGTTTTACGTTCATTTTTATTTAGTGTTTTGTTTTATTGTTTTATTGTTTCAGTGTTTTAATGTGTCTGTGAGTTGTAAACTGACGGGCTGTCTCGGCAAGGAGTCCTTGCAAAAAAGTTTTTTTTATCGTCAGTGGGAATATCCAGCCTATAAAGGTTAATTATAAGAAGAATATTATTTTTCCTTTGTATTTTTGCTTTAAAAAATCCACAAAATAGTTATGTTTTTTTTTCCTGAATTTTTCTACCAATGTGATTTTCAGACATTTTGACCAACAAACCACCAAATAGGTTTTGTAGTTTCAGCAAACACTCAAAAAAAGCTCCTAAAATACCATCAGATTGTGTTCCTGAACTCCAGTGGGCTTTTAAGTGTTTTGGTGTCCAAAGTAAAAATTCTTTCATGAATGCTTTTTGCTTTTACGTAATCGTTTATGGGTTTTTTTGTTTGCTTTTTTATCTGAAAAATGTGAGCAGTCTTGGTCATTTTTAAACATTTGAGCTCAGTGGAACCTTGGAAGTGGAAAATCTTGCTCTCAGCTTATTTAGGTATTCTTGGGCTGTGTACACAAAGTGGCTTTGATGTGTTTTATTGATTTTTTTCACACCTTGGTAGCTCGCTGACTGTGCTGCATGTAGCTGACAATCACTCTTGCAGTTTCAATTGTTTCTGCCTCACAGTTGCAAAATATATATTTATATTTGTGTTATTGACATTTCCAGACATTTGACATAACGTTTTTCTTTTTATTTTGTCAGATAACATGTAAGGAAACAAATAACTTCTTATCTAGATGTGTAAATGTTTCTCCTCTGTGGGGTTTTGCAGGTTTTACTGGGACCTGACAATGCTGCTGCTGATGGTGGGAAACCTCGTCATCATCCCTGTGGGCATCACCTTCTTTAAGGACGAGCACACGCCGCCCTGGATCGTCTTCAACGTCGTGTCGGACACTTTCTTCCTCATGGATCTGGTACTCAACTTCCGCACAGGGATCGTGAAGGAGGATAACACAGAGATTATCCTGGACCCACAGAAGATCAAGATCAAGTACTTGAAGAGCTGGTTCATGGTGGATTTCATTTCCTCCATCCCCGTCGACTACATCTTTCTCATCGTGGAGACTCGCATCGACTCAGAATTTTACAAAACAGCGAGAGCCCTGAGGATCGTTCGCTTCACCAAGATCCTCAGCCTGCTGCGGCTCCTGCGCCTCTCCAGACTCATCCGCTACATCCACCAGTGGGAGGAGGTAGATGAGGCCGTTGCATCTGTCCTTCCTCATTTTCATAATAAGAAAGATTCAGATTGATCTGTGCCAGTGAAAGTTAATTTGCTCCACGTATAATTCGGGTCTGCTTTTGTTCAGGACTTAAATCGTGTGATGCTTCCGCACATGCATTCATCAGCTACTTCCTAAACATGACAGACATTTTCCCGCATTATCATATTTGCATTATGCTCCATCTCATTCAGCCATTATTGTTGCAGATGCTCAGCACTAAAACAGCCTCTGCTGTTTTGTAAAAGATTAAGTGTTATCAGTCAGAAGTTCGCTGCGTCCATCAGAGCACATTGCACTTAATGTACATCTCAAATCCTCCAGCTTGAGGGACAGAGAGATTGAAAGTATCATAGGTTTAGTCTGAAAGAGATGTGTTTAATTCTGTCTCTTCCCCTTAATTCAGACGATCTCTGTTGTAGGTTTTCCACATGACGTATGATCTTGCTAGCGCCATGGTGCGCATCATGAACCTGATTGCCATGATGCTGCTGCTGTGCCACTGGGATGGCTGCCTGCAGTTCTTGGTTCCCATGCTGCAGGATTTCCCTGCAGACTGCTGGGTTACAAGAAACAAGATGGTGGTGAGTGTGTTTTCACTGAAATGCAACCCCCAGCACGTCCTCCTCCTCCTGCTCCGTTTGTCAAAGTTTACCTGTATACCAGAAAGTCCTGTGCACAGATCCACTTTAACAAAAATACCACGAGGCTTTCAGAAAAGTCTCCTGCATTTTTAAATTTTAAGGGCCCCTGCAGACACCTGTTGCACACATTTTTATCAGTTTGAACTACTCCAAGGTTGGAGCTGATCACATGGGCCGAGCTGTGTTCTTTAGGAGTGTAACATGGTGTAAATAAAAATAAATAAACTCAGCAGCTCTTCTCTTTAATTGAAAATAAAATAAATGGGTTTTGGTTTGTTCAAATGAGACTTTGCTGATTCTTGGACAAATGTGTTCTCCTGACCACCCTTCCAAACTAGTCATACACGTCCACAAAAAAACAACATTCATGCATAACATTTATAACATAACTTAAATAAAATATTTTTTCCGTACCTTTCCAGAATGACACTTGGGGTCAGCAGTACTCCTACGCCCTCTTCAAGGCCATGAGTCACATGCTGTGCATTGGGTACGGCCTGTACCCCCCCATCGGCATGGCTGACGTGTGGCTCACCATCCTGAGCATGATTGTGGGGGCTACCTGCTTTGCCATGTTTGTGGGCCACGCAACAGCACTCATTCAGTCTCTGGACTCTTCCAGGAGGCAGTACCAAGAAAAGGTGGGATTTTGTCTTTTCAAAGAATTTTATGTAAACATGTAAAAAAGACAGGAATCTGCAAAAAAAAAAAAAAAACGTTTTTGTCATGATGTTAATTTGGGACTTTTAAATAACTTTATGTATTTTATGTAACTTTAATAAATCCTAAACCATCTTTTTATCTTCTTAACATTATCACGTAAATGTACATATTTTTAGAGCGCTGCTGGAAAGTGTAGAAAATTTGGTGTCTGAATGAAATGATACAGTTTTGGATTAATGAACCCAAATGGATGCTTATAGAAGGAAATAGGTTGGCTTCCCTGATGGTCCAGGGTGCTCTGCTGGTAGAGTGCACTGTTGAAGGACACAGTAGTTAATGCCATTAGCTGCAGCCTGCAGAGCACAACTGTATTTGTCAGATGGGGAGAGTCACAGCTTTGCACCGTTGGCAGGTTTCACAGATGGCCTGACAGTTGACTGTTAACATAATGAGATATATTATAGTCCACCTCTGACCTGGCACATCCATCACTTTAATACATTCAATTTTTCACATGACTTTGCATTTTGTTGCAGTCCTGAAGGCAGATCTCTCTAAAGTTGCAGTTAACACGTGTTTCAGTGGAGGCAGTTCAACCAAAACCACTGCGATTTGGTGCGGTCGGTTTGACCCTTATTGTCCTGCGGTTGCAGTATAAACAAGTGGAGCAGTACATGTCGTTCCACAAGCTCCCGGCCGACATGCGACAGAGGATCCACGATTACTACGAACACCGCTATCAGGGCAAGATGTTTGATGAGGAGAACATTCTGGAGGAGCTGAATGAGCCGCTGCGAGAGGTGAGCTCACATCTCCACACTGTCAATGCAAGACTTATCTTAAGAGCTCTTCTTTTAGACACCAGAAACTGAAGATTCATTTAAAATAAAAGTCTAATCACTGCCAGAAATTCATATACAGACAAGAAATAAGATGTAAACAATATTTTTAATATGTTTCGTTTTTCAGGTTTCTTTTTAAATATATATACATAAATGAGAACATCCTTATTTTAATGATTCACATACAATTAATGATATAATCCAAAATGGCTGTCTTACTTTGCATGATAACGTTAATAGTCATGTAATCTGATTAGTTATGACTGCATGAGGGCAGAGAACCTTATTAACAGAGCACTAAGCTGCTTTTATAATGATTGAAATGTACACATGGAGAAGCTCGGGTGTTCCCAAAACGACCCTTTCCTGTGTCTTCCTCAGGAAATCATCAACTTCAACTGTCGCAAACTGGTGGCCTCCATGCCACTTTTCGCCAACGCTGATCCCAACTTTGTTACCTCCATGCTGACCAAACTGCGCTTTGAGGTCTTCCAACCGGGCGACTTCATCATCAGAGAAGGAACCAACGGCAAGAAGATGTACTTCATTCAGCACGGCGTTGTCAGCGTCATCACCAAGAACAGCAAAGACACCAAGCTGACTGATGGCTCTTACTTTGGAGGTGAATTCCGCCAACTTGCCTCCTGGTTTGCTGCATGCATGTGCTCTGCAGAGGGCTAGTTTTAATATGTGTGCGAAGGAGCGGTGATTGTAAGATTTGTTTTGATTTACTTTGCATAAGCACTCAGCAGATTAACTTCCCTGACCATTACAGCTAGAAAAAAAATGTCCTCATCATCTCCTTAAAAGGCCTCGGGACTAAGAGGAGCAAATCTCTGATTTTTTTTATTCCATTTCTGTTTTAATCTAAAAACTGTCCTTTTGTTATTTTCCTGATTGATCACCTTTGTTTCTGTTTTGCGGATTTTAATTAAATACACAAAACACTTTCGGTGAACATCAGAAATCCTGGATTTCGATTAGTCAAACAGGAGTTTTCTTCAGCACACAAAGGGGGTGCCTGGTATTATTATCAATACTTAAGTGCTTTTTTTTCTTGGTTTATATTTTGTTTTTTTTTATAGTGGTACATTATTTTATTTGTCTGATCTGGCACGGCAGATGAGGCCAGGACCAACTGTAAGCTGCAGAAATTGCATTAAGTGCTCCATCTGTAGAGTTCAAAGGCATCAGTCCTTCCGTGTTCCATCATCCGACACCATTCCTCACTTTTCTTTGTCGCAACACAAAGACACGCATTTGACTGCTGTGCATTGCACATCTTGCATAAGAATGATGAGTTTTTTATATAACACACAATATTAATGATCCATTTTTAATGCCTGCTGCTAATACCTGCCTCAGACTGAATCGGCTCTTGGCTTGGAATGTTTCTTTTCTTGTAGAAATATGCCTGCTGACCCGGGGGAGACGGACAGCCAGCGTGCGAGCAGATAACTACTGCAGGCTGTATTCTCTGTCTGTGGACAACTTCAATGAGGTGCTAGAAGAATATCCAATGATGAGGAGGGCCTTTGAGACCGTGGCTTTAGACCGTCTGGACCGTATTGGTGAGTCACTGGGAAAAAAAAAGTTCTCCTGTGGTAAATCAAACACAGCTTTATAAAAAATGTAAACATATTTAAAAAAAAAAACAATCAATGAAGAAAGTTACAAACATTTCTTGGAAATATTGTTATTGGTGCAGCAATTTAAAAAAATCTGCAGTGAAGTAAAATTTCAATTAGAGAAGAGAATACAAAAACAGCAGGATACTCATCCTGCATCAGAACCAGAGAAACCTCCTCCAGTCTGCCTTTCATGTACAGGTCTGAAGACACAGAGGATTTATATAATTAGGTTAACAAAGTCCAGACCACCAGCAGAGACTAACAGGAGGGGCTACACCATGTCAAACTGGGAGATTTAAAAAACTTTAAAGTACAATATTATATTATATTATATTATATTATATTATATTATATTATAAATAATGTAAAGGGAAAATGATTGAAACATCTTTATTTGAAACATGAATTTCTCTAAAAATTATGACTTTTTATGATCACAGGAAAGAGGAATTCTATTCTTCAGCATAAAGTCCAGCATCACCAAAGTTCTGGCACACAAAACCTTCAAGAAACAGAGATCATCCAAAGAATTGTGCAACATGACCGTGACATGGCACAGTGCACGCAGCTGATCCAAACCAGCACGGCGCAGAATCTGAATCTTCCCTCTGCTCCTTCATCACCCACTCCTGTCATCTGGACTCCGCTGATTCAGGCCCCGCTTCAAGCTGCTGCCGCCACCACCCCTCTGGCTCTGGCCTTAGCCCACCACCCTCAGCTGCCCCCTATCCTTTTCCACAATCCCCAAGCTCCAGCGACGGGCTCAGTGAAAGACCACAGCAGTCATTCCAAAAGTGTGCAAGTGGGTTTGAACAGTGGCTGTGGCTCAGGGGCCAATTCCCCTGCCAGCCCAACCAATTTTCGCTCTATGGTTGAGAGTTCAACTCTGGAGATTCCCAGGACTCAGTATCCCCCCATTCCCCCAGTGCCGTTCCCTCTGGCTTCACAGCCCATCTTCACCGGCAGCCTGCAACCTGCCCCCCCTCTTCCCATTCACCAGCCTCTTTCCTTCCCTCCTCTCTCCGCTTCAGTCTTCCCAATGACCCAGACCACCATCTCCTACACCTGCTCTACTCAGCTCCACCCCCAACCCTTTCCTGGTGTCATGACAACCCCATCAAATCCATTAGGTTTGCTGCAGCTGGGGGTGCCAGGGAGGCTGCCAGTACGATTCCCAGCTCCCACCATAAGCCCTCTGATCTGCAGTTCCGTTAACCCCATCCTGAACCAGCTGCAGCAGGCCTCTGTGCTGCAGACCGCGGTGAGTCACGACAGAACAAGCAAGACATCAGGCGAGGTGCTCCTCCCACATTTTCCCATTATCACCACCGCTCATTCCTCTGCTGGGTTCCATCAACCTGCCGCTCCGAGTGGAGTCGGAGCGGCAGCCACTCTGGCCCACCACTCCCTGGTAGGAGTCCAGTCCGCTTTCCTCCCCCAAGTTGTCCCTGAGCACTCGGCCCTCGCCTCCTTGGCACAGTATGGCTCAGCTGAGGCCTCGCCTTGCTACACGCCCCCTGTTTATAGCCCCAGCACACAGAGCCCTGTGAGGGGTAGGACTCTTCACGTCTCCGACATCCCCGGCACCACAAGCTGTCTAACTCTTCAGACCTCATGCCCTGCCAGGACGGCCTCTACTCTGAAAGAGACCGAGTCCCCTGCAGATCTCTTTACTCAGCAAATAAAAACTATCTCAGGCTCTCATAGCTACACACACCAGGAAAGGCCTTTGGCTATGAGTGGCTCCTCAGAGGGGGCAGCAGGATTCTCCGTCCCCTCCACTGCCATCAACAAACCCTTCACCGTGAGTCACCCTGCTCCTTGGACACATTTAGGCGCCGAGCCTAGAAACCAGCCCTCTGCTGTCGCCTCTCCACTCCCCAGATCCCCCGCTGAAATGTTTGAGAGTGAACAGAAGCAGTCCAAACTGCCATCCAACTTGTGAGTTTCAGCCACACCCTCCTTCATCACCTGAGTCACAGGAATCAACCCCAAGCTGGGACCTTTCGAACCATGTAGGAGGCGATTCAGAGCAGATTGGAAATGACGTGTTCAGCTTTCAATCAGAGTGAATGGAGTTCGGATCATAGACTGATCTATTTCTTTTGCACAGAGTATGTAGTCTTTCCATATAAAATCTAAAAAGATCAACAGGTCTGTTCAACCATGAATTACTGTCCTGCGCGTTATGTCCTATCCTCTCTCTATGATATTTATTTGAAACTTACAGTTTAGGCAACTTCATTTAACCTTTTAGCTACATCTAAAACTTTATTCAGTTGAGTCTGAAACCAAAAATTGCTCTTGCCCTCTGTTTGTATCCTTTTCTAAAGTTCGGTGTGATTGCAGGCTCCCCTTTTTCCCCTTCAGTGATCTGCCGAGGGACAGACTGAGCACTTTAACAGATAAGAAAGGTCGGAGGATGGAATGTCTTCCAGGATAGCTTTTCAGCAATATTGCACATCCAACTGGGTCGCACGAATAAGATGGAGAAATGAATGTAAACCTGCAGTTTGAATGTGTGTGACAGATAAAGGCAATTGGAATAATGGAGGCCGACCCGTTTGAGACTGGCAATAACGTACACAACATCCCCTTGAGAGGAGGACCGTGGCCTAATATAGCAACATATGCAATTATCTGTGTGTTTTTATGTGTATATATATTTAAAGCATTTGTGTCAATGAATGAGATTCTGATTTTAGTTAGAACTCAGTAATATAAGGGAAATTAATTTTTAAAAATAAAGCAATTGTGGATAATCATACAACCTGAAAACCAGCAATGCACTGAAGTTGACGTGAATGTTTCTCGCACCAGTCAAAGGGCTAAAAGGAGTGACCTGGAGAGGCGTTCAACCAGAAACCCCGACGGGTCGTTTTACCGCATATTTACTTCTTCGGTTGTAAGATTGTAAAATCAGTTTTTGAGCAGTCTCTGCTTTGCGATGCTCCTTTGCATCAAGCTGCTGTTTTTAAAAGCACTCTCCATTTGACAGTGTGATGAAATGTCTGTCTGCTGCTGAGCTGTGAGCAACCAGCCATCACTGATGTGTCCCATCCAGTGACTTTCAACCTACAGTTGCTTGAGTTTGATTTTTAAACAGCCTCCAGTGAAGGAGACGTCATTTTTCCAGCCGCTCACTGCCAGTAGACTTCATCCATCCTTCATTATTGTTATCCTGTCAGTGATGATCTGGGACTGAGTTTAGGTTTATCTTAAGTATATACAATTTTACACACATTAGAAGAGAAGTTATCCATCTATTAACTAGTTTATTTCTCTTTTTTGTTGCCTTTATACCAACAGAGATGATTTAATGCCCTGTATGTGAAGCACATTTTATTTTAGCTACTGAATTCAATGCAATAAAGTTACATATGCTCTAAGCTGTTTGTCCTGTTTGAGTGACGAAAAATAAAAAACAACAACAAAGAGAAACTTGGTTAAAAGCTTATTATACTGGTGGAATGGATGCTTGATGGATTGTGAAATGAGAATAATCCCATGTTGTCACTAAAAATGTTTAAAAAGTCTAAAACACAGCTGACATTCAAAACAAAACGGTATATGAATATATATTTGACTTGTTTAAGTGCGAAAAAAAGAGATGTTGACGGACAATGCGAAAAGCCTGAATCGTGTTCAGCGAAGTTCATTCATTTCTGTTAATGCACATCTCGTTTAGCATTATCCCGCTTATGCCATGGTCACTTACAAAAGAAATAAGTATTCAGTCGATTTTTAGGTTTAAATTGCACTTTCACAAAAAGCGGACTATTAAATGCAGTCCACACTGAACTTGCACTGCAGTGGCGAGGGAAAGTAGAGTGACGACAATCTGCAGTGCTGCTGTGTGGGTGGCGAAACGAGGAGCACAGGTGATGGTCGTTCTCACCTGATGAGGGACGGATTGAAAAGGAAGCAGGGAGACACTTCCAGAGAGCATTCTGCCAGAATTACCAGCCACTTGACCTGGTGTCAAGTGGAGGATGCCACTTCCTGGCATGAGATTTTCCTACCCATCGCACAAAATGACAGATATAGCTAGTTAAAAAAAAAAAGAACTTCCAGCTTTAAAGAAACAAACACATTAAAAGTGAACAACTATTATTTTTTATCTTTTCAGTCTGTTTATTCAAGGACCCATTTTAGCTTCTTGTTCTGCAGATGTTCCGGTTCTGCTCCCTTTCAGGTTCACAGCTGGTTTATGTCAGTCATCATTACAGCTGAATCTCATTCACTGATTAGGATATGGAGTCTGTCTGAGACCACGCTTTGACGTTACTCGTGTGATTTGTTTTTGTTCAACTCTGAGGTAAGTTCAAGCGCAGCACTGCCTTTGGTTCTGTTTCAGGCACATTTTCCTCTGTTTGTCCTTTTTATTAATGCTAATTTTTATTAATACTAATACATTTGAGGGGCTTTTTCTAGAACATCTTCAGTAACTGGTTTTAGCAACCATTTGCTTTTTGCTTGTAGTTTGTGTGATGATTCCATATTGGGATTTCATGGACTTTTCATTACATCTTTGTAGCTTTGAATAAGCATGTCTCTTCAAACCAACTCTGATCCTGAATTAGCTCAATGTTCTAATCTAAGGCATCAGACAGACTTTGGCTTTTTCTTTATGTGCAGCTTAAACAGGCTAAAGACCTTGGTGGGAATCAATGTTCTTTTCAGCAGAATCCCTCACGGTGCTGACTACATCTGGTTACCACGGTGATGTGGGAACAGCCCACTCCCTTCGACTGTCTCAAAGACTTTTGTGCGCTCTCTGAAAAGCAGCTCCTCTTCTTGATGTAAATAGTGACATCTTTGTCGCACATTTGAGAAATCAGGTTTGACATTTGAACGAGTTGCTTCAAAACTTTAGCCATTAAAAAAAAAAAAAAAAATCTCAGAAAATAGGTGACTTCGGTTTGCTTACTTTTCTGTCCGGACTGAAGGGCCAGTGACTCAGCCTATTCATCTTTTTGATGAATCATGGACTGAGCTAGATTTCATGATACATTTCTTAATCACTGAGTTTTATTTTTGTGTTATAATAAATATACCCTAACCCTTTATACACAGATCCCATTGTCACTGTCAATATATTGTGGAGGGCTGAATTGAATCAATGCCACAAAGGAGAGCGGCCTCTGTCCCATGTGTGGAAAGAGGTTCACACCCAAGGGGCACCTTCGCACTCACTGCCTTGCTTTTCTCTTGAACTGTTATCCCCTTAAAGTGTGAAAAAATCCCTAAATCTGGTTGTCCTCTCCTGTTCTGGGACCCCAGTTTCACCAGGACTCAGGCGCTTCAGGATCTGCAAAAGCACAACCGCGTGACGACAACTCCCGAGGACTCTGCTCTAGTTCACCCCTTCAGCTAACAGGAGACCACAGATCGTGCAGACAGCTGTACAGACTTTATGGATGATGTAGATGAGGTGCAGGTTGGAAGGGTTTAGGACCTGGTTGAGAAGCAAATGCTCAATCGACAGCTAACTGTCTGCTCAGATGTAGACCCTGAAGTTTTCTACATTCTGTTCCTGATTATGAATCACTGATAGCAGATGACTCACAAACATCTATTCGCATCACTGTTAAAAGACTCTGTGTACTTCATGAAAAGTACAGACATGTCTTTGAATCACGTTACAATAAATGCTGCTATGTGTCAAAGGACCTGCAAGGACTCAAAAGTACAATGCAGCCACATGAACAAAGATCTTTAACTGAGAGTCATCAGGTCATTCTGACATTTTTTTTGCAATTCTACAGGTAAAAAAGTGCCCTGGGGAGCCATCTAGTGGCTTAGTCACTCTAAAAAGTGTCAGTTCACTGCTTTTTGTGTTCCACCATCTACTACTGTGGAAGCCTGTTGTCATCTCTATCCGAAAATAAAGATCTCTAAATTTGTCTCAAAATCTTAAAATGATGAAAAATCGTAGTTTTCTTTTGCACCCTGAAGCGTGTGTGGTCAGGACATCCGATGGATTGCACTGACGTTTTAGACGGGGATTTACAAATCATGAAATGTTTACAATGTTTGGAAGAAACTTGAGAAGTAACAAGATCCAGACTGTGGAGAAAAAGACTGCAAAACAAGTTTGATGAAAAGAATGATGAAGCAGTAACAGCAACACTTGCAAAGCTTCTGCAGAAATGCTGGATGGCTGGAAAAGCGGCTGACAGAGAAACTGATGATGAGACTGATGGACTCGGTTGGAGAGGATCTATGACTCTAGAACTGCTTTATGGTGTATAAATGTTTGCTTTTTAAGAAAATTATAGAGTTGAAAGCAAATCAAGTCAACAGCGTGCTATTGCTGGTTATTTTTTGTCCAAAAGAAGTCAGGCTATAATCTGGAATTGATAGCAATGTTTCTGCACAACACTGAGGATGAAGTGGTTCAGAGTTTGTCACTTCAGGTCTGGAAAGTGAAAAACCAAAGAATCAAACAGATCTTAGACAGATCAGTGATTCAGTTCCAAACAGGCAAGTGAGCCAGAACTTCAAATGCAAACACAGATTAATCTAACACAGATTATTCATTTTCCCTTTTTTTCTATAGACGTCTAGAAGTTGGTTAAGCTTGATAGAGGCGGCCGTGTTGCTGAGGTAGAGCGTGTCAAAGTGTAATGAAATGTTCATCTGGTGTTGTCTGCATTTTGTGGCTGAATTTCACCGCAAAATAAACCCATTAGCCGTCATCATTCTGTCTGCGATGTCTTCTTGAACCAGCGATCGTCTTCTTTGTCCTTTGCTGGTTCTTTAACCCACCCACTCCCCAAAAAATGAATTATCCTCATAAGTGCATACATCATTTTTTGGCTATATGTTGATATCTGCTTAAAATACCAATTTGCTTGCTAAGACGTGTGTTTATTCCAGCTTTCCAAAAACATTTAAATGTGACTAAGTCAATTATTCTGTGAGGCTGATGAACTGTTATTAATCTAAAGATCTTTGCAGTTATGAGTTAATGTCAGTTAAACAGTTGGCCGATGGACACCGTCAGTTATTTAAGTCTAAATAATCAGTCACTGAAAATGACAAACCCCCGCGTTCGCCTGGTGCGTTTACCGAGCTCCGGACATCCGCGACAGAACAAAGCAGTTTATCAGAGAAAATGTCAAACACCAGAAGAACTGATCAATTATGATTGATTGTTCTAATTGTGTCAAAAAGAATTTCCTGACAAGATGCTTTGTTTTGCTGCGGATTGTATAAAAATGTATTTTGTTGCAGACTATAACCTGGCCTGTGTGTCTGTTTGGGCAGGCCAAGATCCGGGGTTCTGTCATTCAACCAGTTGTCTGAGATTTTAAGGAAATAAAGGGAGGAGCTGGCGCATGAGACGGAATTAAGGCGGCTTCCGTAGTCAGCGACCAGGATACAGGAAACCTCAAGAATCACAGTGGAAAAATATTTTGTTCACGAGTTAATCTAAATGTTGCCAAATTTGCAGCAGTTTTAATTTATTTACATTAATGTTTCGTGTTAGTATCAAATGATATTATTAGTTAGCCAAAACGCTCTGAGTTTATATAGATATTACAATTTATTCTTGGAAATTACAGGCAAATGTGTCTATATGTATTCTAAAAAGATTTTAGAAAACAATGTTAATAAAGTTATTATTTAGAAGTTGATCCACGTTTTTTTTTTCCTTTTTGTATCTTTTAATGATAATAAGAACACAATGTTCTGCAGATGTACTAATTTGAGTAACTTGACTAATGATAGTTGCAGCAGAAAGTTGGGGGAAGAGAAACTAATTGAAAAGCTCTGCTTTAACAGAACCTGTTTATTTTAGGAAAAAGCAGAGTTCAAAGATATCAGAGGTATGAATTGGACTGAAATGTGCCACTTTGTTCTTGATCTGCAGGGCTTCTTCAGTCTTCATCGGTCCCTCCATTTTCTGATGCTGGATTTAGAGCGGAGACGGTTTAATTAGAGCTGGGGTGATCAGCTCATGAATGTTAAAATTAAAGAAGATTCTGGAGTGCTCTCACTTGTTGTCAACAAAAGTTTCCAGTCAGCCTGCAGCCTGCTTCTAAGTCTCTCCACAGCTTCAGCCTCCTCCGTCAGTGAAGCCTGCAGCTGTCCTAGAGGAGGAGCAGGGTTCCCCAGCAGGGTGGAGGCTGTCGGGCCCACACATGCCTTATCATCCTCCTTAAGGATAAAAACAATAACATTGTTCTCTGACACTCCTACTAAAAGTTAAATTATTACCCATGGCATCACACCTGCAGTAATACCAGCGTGTGTCCCTGTGCAAAGCTCTGCAGCAGGCCTGTTAGCTGCTGCCATGCGCTGTCACAAACTCCACTACCTGGCGTCCGGACCAGCAAGACAACACTGGGGTTGTATTGATACCCGAGGGGTAGGAGGAGGCTTAACATTGCCTGGATGAAGCCTGGGGTGTCGGTGCAGCCCTGTGAGAGGAAAGGTAAGTCTTAAGGATTATCATTCTGAAAGGTTTTCAAAATAAATATCACTGCATCGTTTTTAAATGTGATGATGTTATGTGAACTTTTAGTATTTTTAACTACATGTACCTTCTTTAAACAAATGGGTACATAATATTTGCTCCCCTGTTCCTCTGTACTTTCACCACTGATTTGTACCACAAGTGCTTTCCTTAAAAACAAAGAAAATGTAAACAACCTTTTTGTCCAAATTTGAAGTGATGAACAAAAAAACATTCGTGGTAATCACCCATCTTCTATGATGTGACTTGGAATGTTTCCATTGCCGACAAAGACGAGGAAAACCCTGCAGACAGACAATAGTCATTCCATCAGGCTATAGTTCAGACCTTCAACTTAAAAGGACAAATGATGAATAAATGCTACTTATTCTCAAAAAAAGATTTTTATTCCCACTGTGAGGTAGTTTTGTGTTTAATGGCCAAACATGTGCCATATCATATCTAAATATATCAATATATAGCATCCAAGGGGTTGAGAATGACAAATAGTAAACATTGAATTTATTTATATAGAACAAATACATTAATTATATATAGAATTTTTTTAAAGTAAAAACCTTGATTTTTTTTTTTTTTTAAATAATTAAAGACTCCATAAGAAGCTCGATGCTTCTCCCCGAACAGCCGAAAAAAAAACTTTGTTTGGATTATTAACCATCCATCTAGTAAAAACCTTCTAGTTAGTTAGGTGAGCTAAACCGACTGTCAAATTGGCTAAACATTTCACTTTATCATGAGACGAGTATATCTTATAGACAGAACCAGCAACCATACTTTCACAAATGTTTTAGATCATATATTTTAACGGGATTGTTACCAAATTGATTCATCTATTTCGAAAGGAAACAATATTTTAAGCAACTTTTGATCAAGCCAGAACTCTCATACCGGCTGTTGACTTCAGCAGCAACATGCTGGAGAACACACGTCATCGTCGTGGCAACGTCACCAACCAACGCCAAGCCATTACGGATCTGAAGGGTGTGATAATCTTTTTGTGGTTTGCTTATTTTTCTTGTATAAAGCATAAAAAACAAAAGATGAGAATTGATACTTTACCTCGTTCTTCTTCATTCTCTCAATCAGGAAAATAAGTCTGGAAAAAGCTGTGGGAGCATCATCATCTTTGAGGAAATCCTTCCTTTAAAAACAAAATATAAAAAGCATATATTTATGCTTGATTCATAGTAATATCAAAATTGTAAAATAAAAAAAAAACAACTTTCACTTCAAGTGTGGATCGAGCTCCTCCGCTGAGCTGAGGCGTTCGCAGGCATCCGGACAAACCACGTCATCCGGAAGAACGACGGCAGAACACACAGGAGGAGAGATGCGCTTTAAGGGTTCAGGCCAAATCTTCTCCTCTGTGCTCCTTTGCTCCTCTTCCGCTTGTTCTTTGTCCTCTTCTCCAGATAGTTTGATGCGCTTGGTGCTGATCTGAGAGGTGGGGAGATCCACTGGAGAAAGAAGGAATTTCAGGTGGAAAGGAGTTCAATAAAATAAGTGGTAGAAAAAAAAACATAAACTCAAGGTGAGTTAATGACTGAAACTACTATTTCTAGCTAACATAATGTCTATTGAAAAGGTGAAATGATTGATTGTGGCACATGCTATACCTGCATGCCTGAAGCAAGACCAGTGTTGTCTGTGAGCTGCTCTGACACACTGAAGAGACTCTAGCGCACTGGAGGAGAGTGGTAAACTGCAGCATTTATCAAAATCTCACAGAAACAACCAAGTTTTAGTGTTGCAGACATTCACCTTCTGCAGGGACCACTGAGGTTTGTGAGCAGAGGAAGAGGATCTCCAAGTAGAGTCTGAACCGTCTGACACACAGACTGTGCGAGGGAAGTCAGGTTGTATCCTCCCTAGAAATGTTTAAAAATCAGATAATACACCCCTTTAACATTTCTTTGTTTTTTTCATTGGAAGGATAGAAACTGCATGACCTGCATCACATTTGTCGTGTTAAATTTTAATGAAATGATCTGACCTCCAGAACAGCACACAGTTTCCCTCCTGCCAAGTTCATCAGAAGATGAGTCAAGTGGGCAAAGATGTCAGGAGTGGCACACATTTCCCCCTGAAAACCAACAAGTCTAACTATGCTTTGTTTGGGAGAAAAAAAAAACTAACACAATTTGAATTTTTATTTTTAGTCAAACAAAGTTAAACAAATGGAAGAAAAACTGCCCCACTTCCTCTGCTGTAAAATGTGTCTCCTCTAATTCATTAGCCTGCATTTCTCTGTAATACTATATTTAAAGCTGTTTTTTTACTTTTTTTTTATTGCTTTTTTTAACAAAACACAACTTTAAAATCAATTTAAAGATTTGTTGAAATAACGTGAGTTGATTAAAGATGTAATTTCTAACCCTGCAATATTTAAAAAAAGGTCCAAAAATTGAATTTGAAAAATAAATAAATATAAAGAATATCAAAGTTTTCTAAAAAATAAAAAATACATATAAAAAAAAATAAACTTAAGGCAATTATTCTATTAGTTCAAATTGTTTCTAATTAATTTACTATTTAAATTTTTTTAAAGACCTTTTTGCTAATAATTTTACTTTCAAAATATTAATTTTATGACTTTGCTTTAAAAACAGGACTTTCCAAAGGCAAACATGAGATAAAATAAAGCTGAAACTGCAGGTAGCAAAGACAACGTGAGGATATCCAAGCTTATGACAATAAAAAATAATAAAATACAATAAAAATGAAATGGAGTAACAAGCTGGTATAAATCTAAACTGGTACCTCTGAGTCACCAATGGCTGAGTCAAAGCCAGCACACACCAAAACCAAATCTGGACAAAACTATAGATAAGAAAGACAAGGTCAAGCACATCATATGTAATTCTTTAAGTAATATTTAAACAAATGTATTTTTTCACATATTGGCTCACCTCATAGGCGACTGGCAGAAGGACATGAAAGAACACTGAGAGGTAATCGCTGTTCTTCATTCCCACCTACAACATCATAAAGGGGCCTCATATGTAAATGCATTAAAGCAAACCTGTTTAAACTGGGATTTGGTCTAAATGACAAAACCACAAAACCACATGAGGGCTGTTGATCTGTTTAAGTTGATAACCACATAACAAAGCTGTTATTATGTTTTCAGAGAACCACAAATGAGATCAATTTCTCTGCATGATGCGGTGCATTCAAGCTCATAGAACAGATTAAGATAGCACTTAAAATGATTTATAGCATTTAATTTAAATCTTTTGATGATATAAACGCTTCTTACAAAATGTAATTCAGAGACATCACAGATGTGTTTCTGGTGGAACAATTTAAAAATAATTACCAAAAAGCTTGATTTAGGAGATAATACCAAAAGTGACCTAATCTGAGTTCCCTAGACCTTCCGTACTTTTTTTTTTATTGTGCATCTTTAAAAATTGTTTTTTTACATTACTAGTTGACATACTTCTAATATTTTTAACAAAGTAATATAGACTGAATGCCTGCATGATCCTAAATACAGGGTCATATAGTGCAACTAATTTTTTAAAAACTATTTCTAATCTTTGATTGAGGTTGCTTTGGGTTTAGAAATAACCACGGGCAAAACTGTCCTAAATTAAAAACTAAGTTCTATATTAAGTAATAAGTTAAGAAAAATCAACATGTTAAAAAAAATTAGGTATAAAAATTAATGTTGCTAGAAAAACATATATTGAAATGGAATCATCTTCAAGTAACTTTTTAGTTTAAACTGAGTATTTAAACTTGCTCAAAGGTTCCAGGTAATGTTGCAATAATCAATCAAATGCAGCGTTACCAACTACAAAAAACAATTACAGCCCTTTGACACAAATACATGTTGGTTAAATTTGTTAATGCTGGAGAAATTGTCAGTATGAGTGACAGGAGAAGCTGACCTTGTTCCATGGCACGTTTATGTTGAACCCAGCTCCTTCCCCTTTGCCAACAATGTCATAGTCTGAATCTCGAAGATTGGGCCAGAATTTCTGATGCTCATATCGGTGCCAAGAAAAGTAGAGGACACTGATGAGGATATAAGAGAGTAGAACTTAAAAAAAAAACGTCTTCTGATTTAACTACAGGAACTCCCATCACTAAAGGCTCACCTTGGGTCATCCTCAAAGCAATACTGCACTCCTTGACCATGATGGATGTCCCAGTCTACTATCAAAATCCTGGGGATAAAAAATCCCAACACAGTCAATTGTTTTAAAATAGCCTTCTTTAAAAACATGTGCTACCCAGTTCGTTAATAGTAAAGATTCTAGATACCTTTTGACTCCATATTTCTGCTTTGCATATTGAGCTGCTATGGCCACATTGTTGAACACACAAAAACCATTGGCTGCACTCCGCATGCTGTGGTGTCCTGGAGGTCTGGTAGGAAAAAAAGTCCTACAATGTCATGCTCTTGCGTATTGTTTCACAATGCAAGCCACAATAAAGAAACTAAGCCAGTAGTATAAGAACAAGAAGTCTCAATGAGTTTCCTTACCTGACCAAAGCTATGCCGTTCTTCACCTTTCCCATCAGAACGCTGTCCACCAGTTGTAATGCAGACCCTACGGCCAGCTTGGCACAATGGTAAATGTTCTAAGGCAGGAAAGGCAAGAGGTATTTAAAGAGGGCTTCAACTTCCATTTACAAAAACGTTTTGACTAGAAGTAACACTGACAGGGTGGAAGTAAACATCACCATACTGGAGGGTGAACTCTTTCAAGTCTTCTAAAGTCATATGAGGAGTTTGCTTCACTGCCTCCAGATATTCCTCACTGTTGGGTTAAGAAGAAGGAAAGAACACTGCTTAGTGATATCTCTTTATTTTTCTTTAACCCCAAAATTGTAACAAAAGGGAAGAATCACATCTGACCTGTGAACCAAAAGAATCTCTGCATCCACAGCCTCACGGACAGGAAGAGAGACGCAGCGATCTGAGAGCCCATTTCTGATTAACGCCTCGTGAATCACTGTCAAGCGCTCTGGAACTTCAATCTTACATGCTGGACTGAAATGCACAATGAAAAATCATACATTATGTCTTTTTTCATTGTTTTCTGACAATTTCTAATATTTGTTAACCACTTGGTAAACCACACAAATAGAACATATCTGAAACATAGAACTAACAGGTAAATGTTAATATTAGCAATCCAATCTTAAATAGGACACGTCTGTTAAATTTAATTGTAAACACATTTATTATAAATACATGTAAAAATACATTTCTATCATAAGGCAGTCTATCTAAAGGAGGGAAAAATACATTTGAATTAACAAGAATCTTAAATAACAATAAACTTTTTTATGACAGAGTTTTTTTTTTTTTACTAGAAAACATAGTAAAAGTTACGTTTATTAATTATAGAGCAAAAAGTTGACTAAAAATGTTTGTAATTTTTATGACATCTTTACTCCATAAGAGTGTTATTTAGATTAAGAGAGCAGTTAAATGGTTTTTAAACCCTAAACAAATCTTCAATAGCTTGTACTTCAGAAAAAAGACCCAATAGGACATTTTATTAACACTTAAGTAATTGTTTTAATTAATTAACTTGAAAAACTTTAAGTTGCACGAAATTGTTTTAAGTGTGTCACTAATATTTGTCCGTAGTGCAACATCGAGGGAGGTTTTTCTTTAATTCCTACCACCATAGCAATTGTTCTGTTGTTGTTTTCTTAATATAGTTGCTTAATGGGATTTTAAATAGGCTAAATAAAGTAATGCCATGACTTTAGTGATCACAATCAATATTACTAATCGTGAGGTTACGTAATATACAAACTTCAGAGCAAGTGGTTGTGTGAATTGATTTGTTTACACCAAAAAAAGCGTTTTCCACGTTACAGACTGGCAAATAAAAGTTCAGGGTAAACTAAATTTAAGAGACCTATCAGCAAGAATTATATAAAATATGAACTAAGTATCTCTCAACCGCGAAATACCGTCCTAATATTTGCAATACACTTTATTTAAATTCGAAAACTCGAAAAGAGGGCTGTGTTTACTTACTCGACCCACAGCAGTTTGTATTTGGTCATTTCCTCATCATAAACCAGAGCAGTTCCCATCGTGTTTATTGCTTTCTTTTCTTGAGAAGACTCCAAAACGTGTAACAAAAATTCAAGTTTAAGTCAGGGTTTTCTCAAATGATATAAAGAAACAAACAAGTTTTAATATTTATACACAACTCCCAACAACGGACGGACGCGTGTTATAAAGACCTGATGGTTATCCTTGAAATACGCAAAATCAATCAACAAAAACACAGAAAATGAAATCATTAAATAATACGGGGTTCAGTTTGCAATTTAATTTTTACTGGAAAAACCAGCATCCAATGTCCAGCAGCAACACTGTCTTCTTTTACGAATTTAAACGGCAGTTTCATCCTCAAAAAATCTCACTACTGCCACCTTCAGGCTTCATGCAGAAAATACAGGAAAGACCAATTTTCATGAAATGTTTTTGTTTGAGGTGGTCGTTGTCACAATAAATTGATAATTACTTCCTTGTACGAGAAGATTCATTACAATTGTGAAATGATCATATTAACTTTTAAAACACTGAGTTCATGTAAACATAAAAAACACCTCACAATTCAGTCTTACTCTCATGTCAGATTAAACAAACAAACCCTAAATCCAGCTGCTCTTTTATTTATTTTTGTTCAAACTAAAAATAAGATATTTATTTATTTAAAAATATTTTTCAAAGAAAAATAAGAAAACACACAAACTCAAAATATTGAATGAAATAGTTTATTGCCTGTCCAAAATTAAGTGGAGAGCAACATGAATACAGTGTCCTTGGATGATGTTCAGGGCACCAGCACAACTCTCATGGTGTTGGTGTAACCAGAGCCTGGGCGCCAGCCGGTTACTACAATGGCAACATCACCAGACTTGAAGAACTTACGGTACTTGCCTGAAAAAAGAAAGAAAAATCGGAGATTAGACCCTTCTCTCCTGTTGTCACTTTCTATAATTAAAATAGTTTTATAAATAAGGAAAAAAAATAACTGTAAAAAACTTCCACTCACCATACTCCATGGCAAAGTTGACGCGCAGGTCGACATCCTCAGCCCAGACGTCATTGGCGGCCTTGGTGTAGAGCAGTGGGTAAACGCCGCGGTACAGGTGAGCCTGACGTGCGGTCTGACCACAGCGGGTCACGGCGAGGATGGGGGCACGGGGCCTGTACCTTGACAGCATGTGAGCAGACCTACAGAAAACAAATGTATAGTGACTGTCTGAAGATTTAGGTGGCGAGCAGTCCACAAAAACCTGCATCCAAATTTAGCCAAACAGTCAGGCTGGTGTTGCTTGGCATTAGGTAAACATGAGGCCAAATGTTGCGTTTTTTTTCTTCTGTTCTTGTAATAACAGTACAATTTGATGAAATCTGCAAAAGAGCATCTTCTAAGCAAGCTAAAGCATTTATAATACAAAACATAATATGAATCAGTGCAGCTTTCAGTGTTGTATATCAAATGTGATGAACTCCCGAACGAGTTAAAATTAGCTTGTGTAATGTCAGAGTTCATATCTAAGGTGGTGTCAAGGAGAGAACACATTGATAGCAGCGAATGCTGACACACTTAATACGAGCCTGAAGTTAATAAGTCAAGGCCATCAAAAATGCTGCTGTTGCTGTGTGGCGAGCAGTGGTGGCAGACACCGTGACTCAGAGCTTTACAGAGTGGCATGACAGCGTGAACGCGCTTTACCTGCCAGACTTGGTGAGCACGATGATGGCACTGGCGCAGCACTTGAAGGAAGCCTCGACGGCGCCGATGGCGACGGTCTCTGTGGGGTCACGGGTCAGATGCGAGGTGCGACGCAGCTCCTCAAACATCTGCCTGTGAAACATGGCCGCCTCGGCTTCACGGGCGATCTGAACGTAGGAAAAAAAAGCGCAAACTTTTAAAAACATTCCCAAGACTTTGGGTTTCGAGCTGCACTGCTAGTTTCAACAAACATCTGTTTGTGCTTGTAAAGGACAAATAAAAGAAAGTTTAGTGCAAAAGTCTTCGTACCTGAAAGCACACAGACAAGAAGCTAAACAAGAGCTGCAGCCATGTTGTCCGGGGACTGTTTCTGTGCACTGTAGACACTATTTGAACAATCACATCACACAGTTACAGCACAATGCAATGATGGAGCAGCACCCACAAAGAAACCCTCACACACAAGCCGTTAGTTTCTGTTCTGCATCACAAAAGTTTAGAAAAAATGCCAACAATATATGCACCTCTAAAGGACTTGATCCTCTAGGAGCCCAAAAAAACCTTAACATGCAGAATTTTACTAAACACACCCAAAACAAACAAAAAATATTCTCTATAAAGATAAACGGCAGTAATTTATATTTAAAAAACTAATACTTTTACAATTTATGCAAAATGCCAAACTTTTACAACCAGATTATTTAAAATAGTTATCTTTCACAGAGGTAGAAAAATAATAAAAGTTTCCAACACAACACTTAAACTGCTAAAGAGTAAAACAAACAAGGTTTTATTCGAGTAAATTAAATTACAGTCAGCTCAAAAACTATCAAGTAATTAATGTCAATTGATTTGTGCAAGTTTTTCTTCTTGCAGGAATAGTATCTAATCAAGCAAAGTTCCATATATCAATCTAACAGAACATGCAGTAACTTCTCACTCCTGTAATTTTCTAAACCCTGATCATGAGGTAAGACAAAAGGGAACAGAGGCAGTCTTACTCTGTGCTGTGTGCGCACAGATTCCAGAGGGTAGTCTCCCTTGGCAGTCTCCCCGCTAAGCATGATGCAGTCGTTACCATCCAGCACAGCATTGGCAACATCGCTCGCCTCTGCACGGGTTGGACGTGGCTTCTTGGTCATGCTTTCCAGCATCTTAAAGGTAAAAAGAAAGCCAGCTGAGTTTCATTTGTGCAAACAAATGTGAACTCATTCATCACTTTTCAGCTTGTCTAATACCTGTGTGGCACAGATGATTGGCTTGCCAATTCTATTGCACTTGCCAGTCATCATTTTTTGAGCAATGAAGACCTTTTCTGTTGGGATTTCAATGCCCAAGTCTCCACGGGCAACCATGATGCCATCGCTAGCCTCCAAGATCTCATCAAATCTAAAGAGAAAGTCAAAATGAAGAAAAGAAAATGATTTGATGCTTGAAAAAAACCCTTACTTTTACCGCCACACCTAAACCACCCACCTGCGCACGCCCTCGTGGTTCTCCAGCTTGCTGATGATCTTCACGTCCTTGCCTTTCTCCCCCAGAACTTTCCTGACGGCCTGAACGTCAGCCGCTTTACGAATGAAAGATGCAAAGATCATGTCCACGCCTTGCTCCAGCCCAAACTGCAGGTCCTGAATGTCTTTGTCAGACAAAGCTGGCAGGTCAACAGCGGCTCCGGGCAGGTTGACACCCTTCTTGCTGCCCAGAAGGCCTCCATTCTCAATCTCGCACATCAGGTAGTCGTTGCCTAAGAACATGCAAGACAGAGAGATGTTTACATCCACAAGTAGCCTCAAAGAATGATTCACTAAACTTTAAAAAAAAGGTGCTTACCAACTTCCTTAACCTTGAGTGAGATCAGACCATCATCAACAAAGACGTTGTTTCCAACCTGCAGCACCTTGGTAATGTTTTTGTAGTCGACCCACAGATAACTCTCATCACAGTTGTCTTTGTACTTGTCATCAAGGGTGATCTTAATGTTCTGACCCTTTTTGAGCTCCACCTCAGCGGTGCCACTCTGCACAACACCGGAAAACACATTGTTCAGTTATTTTCTCCTTTGCAAAAATCAAAATTTCACTCTTAATGTGGCAAGAACTCACGCCCTTGATCAGACCGGTCCTGATTTCTGGTCCTTTGGTGTCCAGAGCAATGGCCACTGGCCTGTACTCAACAGTGCCTGGACCAAAGCTCTCAGTTGCCTCGCGGACATTCTTGATGGTTTCAGCGTGGTACTGTTGAGGAAATATAGATCACTGTATCAACAACTATAGAAAAATATAAACCTTACATTATCAAAGCGTGGGCGTTTCTTTAAACAAATAATTATAGCCTGCTTTACTCAGAGGCTCGCACTTTAAATGGTCACACCAGGGGAAAAAAATGAAGCTGAGCGACAGGTGGTCAAACAGGCAGCTCGACTGGGCTACAAAACTGTCAAGGTTGAAGCATAACTTCACACAATTTATCACATGACACGCCTTTGCCCAAAATAGTTGACATGGATGCCTGAGTTCAGCAGAATATTTGACAATTATTCTTATGTAACATAACTGCTATAATCAGAATCCTATTTATGGGCATTGAACGTTCTCTGAACAAATGAAGGCAGACTAAAAAATACAACAAACTACAGTGAAAACTGATGAATGTTGCTGTGCTTGGTGAATATTGTCCCCCCGTTGTTGCTTCTCTGGACTTAATCTACCCCTGCTGTTGCTGTGAGTGTGGCTGCTATTTTTAGCTGCACTGGCAAGTGGCACACAGATGACAGAGAGGTCATTTATTTGTTTCCTCTAAGAATACATTCAGTTTGCTGAATACAGGATACGCTTTAAGGCCCTTTAATATCATAGCTAACAAGTTGCACTCACAATTCCATTGATTTTAGAAGTCATGGCTTTTAAAGGCGAAAGGTCAACAGTGTAAGGTCAGCCAAAAAGGCTGATACTGTAGGCCTTTAATATACAACACACATCTTCAGGGTCAATAACATGTTCTTAGATCACATTACAGAAAAAATGTCTGAGTGGCAGTTCTGTCTAAGATTGAGGGCTGAATCTTTTCTCCGATATTCACACTTCAGCTGCACTTTTCTGTGTGGATTTTAGATGATAAATGAGTAACAATATTTGAAATAACCTTGTTTATGATCCCCACAGGTGCTTTAATCACTAGTTGGTTCGGAAAATTGCTGCCTCTGAATTTACTGCAGGTTTGAAGTGTTACAGCAGGCAAAGCAATCAGTCTCATTTTCACTCACTTCATGGGTGCCATGAGAGAAGTTCATTCTTGCAATGTTCATCCCAGCTTTGATCATTTCCTTGGCCATGTCTACAGATCGGGATGCAGGCCCTGCGTTGAAAAGTTGAGTCAGCAGAAAGAGACATCTGAGTTAAGTGTGATGTGCCAAAAAACAGTTCAAGTATCAAGTTGTTTCTGTAAGAACATCGAAATCTGTAGACTCTGACCGATGGTGCAGACGATGCCGGTGTTACGAGACACAGCAGGCTCAGAGTCGATGTCCAGCAGGCACATGTGCTCGATATACGTATCGGCCATGGCAGCATGCAGCTGCTGGGTCTGCATAACGGAAGAACCTGCATCCTTTGCCTTCGACATGACTGAATCCGTATCTGCAGGAAAAGACCTTTACAAACAAACAGAAGACTTTAAAGCACAACAAAGCTACTTTATACGCCTACAGAATAAACAGGATTATAAGATAATATAAATATCTACACTGATGTGACATTTAAAGGGTGGAAGATATGATTTGGCCCTTATAACAAAGAAATGCATTGGTACAACATTCACTAAAAGAAGAGTATAGATGCAAAAAAACTCAAGCTTTCACTGGAGTGCACTCATAATCGTTATGTGACCTAGTTATGGATTACATTGAAGTCTCCCACAGTGCAGAATATTTCAACAACAACCTGAGAGCATAGTTTCAGAACTGAATGAGGGGATTTACTCAGAGATTTACTTTTTATGGGCACAAGAGGAAATTTTTTTAAACAAACGTATGTTTTTGTAATAAAGATGTGAAAACTTAGAAAAAAGTTATAAAGTGTTAATTGGTCAACAAAAGACTAGTAAAAAAAACTTTTCAAAAGTCAATTTACTAAAAAATAATAATAAAAAAAAACAAATAAAAAAATACAATCTGTAAATTAATACAATATACAGCTTTACTTAGAGTTAGGAATATGTTAAAGAATTTTTAAATAACAGAAGTAAGAGATAAATGCTTTATGTGCTCACTTTTTTCATGTTTGTAAAATGAAAAACTTTTGTCTGAGCGCTGGTCCTATGAAAAATTATTGCCAAAAAAAAAGGACTAGAATAACTTCTTTATATAAAAAGACATGGAAATGTAATTGAGTCTAACACCAAATTAGGTACAGCATATTTCTGATTTCTTAAGTATTCATTTTAAAATTTCTCTATTATACTCACCTGAAGTGAAGTTGCAGGAACCGGGGCGCCTCCGGCTCTGACCGGGATGCCTGACTTTATTCGAGAGGGGACTACTTTGTAGTGTGTGCTACGGCCGGGGGGTTCCACTTAAAACCAGCGCGCAGTAATCGAGTCGAAGTAGCCGTTTAGCTTGCTAAGTTTGGAGAGTGTGAATAAAGTGAGATTAAATATTCTTCAGAAGTTAAACCACGGCCTGCTTTTTTCTTTTTAAGACAGATAATGATCGTATTAATAAGTAATTTAAACAGTTCTAAACTTGGCGGGCGCAACCGTTAAGCATTGTTTATTTAGCAAGTTAACATAGGAGCTCACCTTCAATTCAAACGGAGTTACCTTTATTTTAAAAAATAATATTTTTTTTGTTTAAAGACAAGTTTATATGTGGCAATTTGAGGAATGGGTCCCAGCAGTGGCCCTATATTGGTTTTCATTATTTCTTTTAATCAAATTTGCTTTTCTTTCTGTTTATTTCATGGGATACGTCACAAATCCGTAGCTTTGTGTCTTTACACTGGAAAAGGGGGAGTCAGTTTAGAGTTTAAAATAGAAAAACACTGTGGTGAAACCATTTGCAAATCACCAGGTTTTGCTTTATTTTTCTCTATTCAGAGACATTTAAAATGCAGCTTTGAATATGAAAGTGTAGATGCAAATAATGGCCTGAGATTGAGTTTTAGTTTCTCAATAATTCTGCAGCTCCATCTTGTGGTGAACTAGGAGAATTACATGAAGCGTGCAGTCTGGACAGTAGGAAATTAGAGTCTGCATCATGAGCTGTAGGTTATGTCAGCTGAAAGACCCACTCCAATGAATATCCCGTTTTTAGTGCTTTTAACATTTTATCACGATGGATCCTGAAGTGTTCCCAGCCCAGCCGACAGATGTAGGCTCTCCATCGTGTCCTGGGTCTGAGGCCTCCACAGACACTCCCACAGCATCCAGAGACTCGAGGTACTCAAGACGGGCCTCATCAACTTCCGGTCCGCTGATGCATCCACTTGCACACAAATAGATCCATGTACTTCTTCATTTTCCTCATCTGAGCTGGCATCTGGCTCAAAACTGGGTAGCTCCAATGTTACTTGTCATTTTTATTTTTGTTGCACCGGTAATGTCAGTTGGGGATGAAAAGACCTAACAGAGAGTGTAAACAGAGGGATGATGGAAGTCAGGACAGCTTACTCCACACCAACAGTACTGCCCACAACTCAGAGATGAATTTATAATGAGCTGCTGTCATAGATTTTTTCATTATTATTTTGTCTAAAAACTGCATATTCACAATTAAAAAACCCCTGGGAATGCTTTTACATTAGATCAGAGTGGGTCCTGATTGAACTTCACAGTCTCCAACTTATTTTCCATTTTGATAACCCTGTGAATCTGGTTACAAACAGTTTAAAAACAGATGACAGGAGTAAAACCTCCAGAACAGAAATTGAGATGCAGGTCAATTAATGTAAAATGATTAACAATAAACCATTAATGAGGTTGATCAAGCTTGAGGTATACCAACTAAACTGACTAAATTGCAATTACAGTTCAGTTATCCTCGATTGTCTTTACATTGACAGTGTGACGGTGATATCATGGCTCTACTCAGAGATGAGTGGGTATGTTTTCTAAGTGGATTACCTTTACAAATGGTCTGTTTGAGAAGAGCCCTGCACAGATGTATTTAGTCCAAGAAGTGTCTAATCTGAGATGACTGCAGAGCAGCAGGCGTCTGCTAACAAGGCTAACTGATGATTAAGGTCAGTCTGCGAATTCACAGACAAGGGAACTAATAGATGACAAACATCGCCATCCCTCAAGTCTTCCGTCAAGGCTGTCTTTTCTCAAGATAGTTTCATGCTGTTCGCTTTTTTGTGACGACCATCGCAAGGTTTGATCTCTGGGTCAGAACAAGAATCACGAGTGGAGCATATGTGTGGAGCATGGCAGCCCCTGGCCTCATCTTCACCTTTCCAGTCTGGACCAAGCTTAACTGACAGCCCCCTGAAAAAAAAACACGCTGTGAGTCACATGACCTAGAAGTCAGGCTTAGGGTGTGGAAACTTCTCTGTTCAAAACAGAAACCAAGAAAACAAAGAGACATCAGATCTGCCACACAGGAATATGTGAAAAATGTTTTTTTTTCCTACATTGGTAAGCTATTTTTTATATTCACAGAAATAATTGTATTTACTTTTTAATAGTGAAATGCAAACATTTTGCTGAGTTATTTTATTCAATGACATCCCTGCATCTACAGTAAGGAAAAAAGACAAATAAAACTAAATTTTAAAAATCTGGAGAAATGATGATATATGTCTGTATATAAAGTTGCATCTGTTTCTGTTGCAACAGTCAACTGGAGCAAACACTGGTTATTACTGAAGAGGAGACAAACACTAGAACGTATGGTGAGATACCAACACCAACCTATATGGTTTAAAAGGAATGCTTGAATATACAGCAGGTTTATTTAAGAATCCACTGTTTGGTGCTCAGTTAGCCAATTAAATACAATTTTGTTTTAAACAAATATATATATATATATATATATTTTTTTTTTTTTTCGGGGGGTAAAAAAGGAATTTTCTGAGATTTTTTCCTGTTTAACTTCACAGGATGCTAATTGCCAGCAGTGGACAGACAGTTACACTGATGAAGGAAGTAATGACGACAGCGACTCAGATGACCTTCAGTGTGGAATCCAAGTAAATTACATTTTCATATTTTTGAAATGTTTTCAAATAGTTTTCATACTATTTAAGATTTTCAGCTCAAACAATTTAAAAAATATCGGACTTGGCTAGTTGGACCGATTTTCAAAATTTAAACCATAATATAGAAGCACTTTTACACTATTTTGCATTTTATAATCATTTTTGTTTTGTGCTAAAAAAGAATTAACGATTTATAAAGTTCAAGAATGATCAAGGTTTGCAAAAAAGTTGCTTTATAGTAAATATTTTGCAGTCATTCATTAATGTCCAGGATTTTACGATGCACAGTAATCAGAAAGCTTAAATTATTTATTAAAGAAGCAACATTTAAACCCGGACAAACTTTCCTTTCCTGCCTCTTTCACGTAGCATCTGCCCCACAGTTTTGGAGCTGAGCTGAATAGACGTTAAGTGTATTAGTGGTTTTATTTCTTCTCAGCAGTGGAGTTGTGCCACTGACCTGAATCGACACCCCCAGCTGGACAAAGACCTCAGAGACATTACTACTCTGTACTCTGACACTGCAGTCACTGTAAGGTAAACTTTTGATTATTTATTTTAGTAACCAGTTCTCTGTAAACAACTATGTGCTGATCTTTTGTTTAATTCTTCCTTTGCATGGCTCTTTTTTTTTTTTTTTAGGGAATATGAATCAATCGATGGCGTGGACGTTGATTTGAAAATTAAAACCAGCTGTTTGACTGTAAGTTAAGTCAAAGTTCCTCCAGTTTTTTTTGAAGTAGACTATAGACTAAATGTAGGTCTATATTTAAACTTCAAAAACATAATTTTGTCTATGAAGTACTCCATAGAGTATTTTTCTGTCTTCGGTCTTATGAGTGAATTACACCGCTTTATACAAATTATATTTTTTAATGATTTTTCTAAATACTCAATGCAAATGGCAGTCAGCATAATTTTAAAGTCACTAGGAGTAGTCATTAAATGTTATTAAACAAACCTCCTAAATAGACATTATTATTTTTAAATAAGAACCTTTAAATTCACTGTTCCACGACATTTGATTGATTCTAAAGAACTGAAAATGATGATTTGTTGAATTTGCTGCATTAGGAGGTCATATTTACTAAAATCAAAAGCTATTTCATTCAAAAAATCCTCATAAGTCAAGTTACATTTGAACATAGAACCCCTTTTTTTGTAGCAGCTTTACAATTCTTGCATCCATTGAACTTGTGAGTTTTTGTAGGGTTTCTGCATGAATTTCTTTGCAGGATGTCAGAATAGCCTCCAAGAGCTACTTTTTGGATGTGAATTGCCTCCTAACCTCACATATATTTATTTGAGGATGCTCCAAAGGTTCTCAATATAGTTGAGGTCAGGGGTGGATGGGGCTCACAGTTATTTTATTTTATGCCCATAGCAGCCAATGATGCAGAGGTTTTCCTGCAGCGTGAGATGATGCATTGTCCTACATAAAGATGATTTTGTCATGAAAGCACAGTTCTTTTGTACCAGGAAGAAAGTCAGTCAGAAACTCCACATGCTTTTCAAAGGTCATTTTTTTACATCATCAGGGACCATAAAGGGGCAGACCAGTTCTCTCCCTGTGATTCTGGCCCAAATCATGACTCTACCACCTCCTTGCTGACATCGCAGCCTTGTTGGGACATGGTGGTCATTCACAAACCACTCACTACTCCATTAATCTGGACCATCCAGGGTTGCACAGCACTCATTAGTGAACAAGAAAATGAATCTTCATGTGTGTCTGGGTCTACTGCAGCCGTTTCTGTTTGTGAGTGTTGTTTAGGGAGGACCGAATCAAAGGTTCTCGTAGAACTGCCAGCCTCTGGAGGATTCCTTCACCTTGATGTTGGTGGGATTCCAGAGACACCAGCAGCTTCCATATGTGCTTGCTGCTTTATTTTAGCAGCTGCTCTCTTAATCCTTTATATTTGTCTGGAAGAAATCTTCCTCGTTCTGCTTTTATTTGCACCAACCCGTGTGCACTCGGAATCCGTTACAACTCTCTTAGTAGTACGATGATCACGCTGAAGTTTTCATGAACTATTCAAAGTTATCATATCTTGTACAAGACATTTAACTATCATTCACTTTTCAGCAACAAAAAGATCCTTTTTTTAACCCATATTGTTTGAAAACGTTGGTCTGCCTAATAACGTGGAACGTCCTGCTTTTTCCTTTCATTGAGTCCACCCGGCAAACTAATGATCACAGGTGTCTGAGATTGATTTCGGTGATCCAAAGAGTCGAGACACAATATCATCCATGAGATTAGTTGAAAAACAAAGAATTTTATCTTCAAGACAAAAATCTTTTATCTCTATAATTTTTGACACTTAAATACAACTTACAAGATAATTTTGAACGCACTGTACATGAACTGCTGAGAGCATTTTTGATGTTTTCTGAAGACTGTTGTCTGCAGAGGGCGGTTGTATTATCTGTTGCTGCTTCGAGGGCGGTAAATTAGGCTTCGTTGATTCACATTGAGCTGAAAATGAAATTGCACCAGACATGTTAATAAACTTTGGACGTTTGGTGGGTTTTTAAAAGAATGTGCTGGAAAAAATATTAACATTTTTTACCATAGTGAACAAAAACGTAGATATTTTATATCCAGACAAAATGAGGAAGAAACTGCTCAACTACAAAAATGCTGGGTATTAAACTGAGATTTTAAAAACCGATGAAAAAAAAAAATAATAATGCACTTTCTGAAAATAATTATAGATGTGTAAAGAACAAGTCCTGCATATGAAACAAATAAGATTATAGATTATAATACTCAATGCTCAAATAAGATCATCCTGCTGCAGCAGATTTAGTTGAATTTAAATTGCAAGAAAAACACATCAGATGACAATCTGACAATCTCTCATGGCGCACCAGTGAACCATGACACACTGGCTGAAAAATACTTCTCTAAGTTGACTCTCGTAAGTTTAATTTTGCTCATGTGTAAAAGTGGGCCCTAAGAGGGATTTGAACCTTGGTCTCCCAGGTGAACGACCTTTGACAGTAACTTTATCTTCACCTCTATCAACAAAGAAAGTTAAATCAATGGTTTATAAGACTGAAAACTTTATATTTTCTTTTCATGCTGAAAACACAAAATGTAAAGAACATATTTTGACAAGGATAAACCACAAATACATTTTCCAATTTTAATGCAGGGCATGTTATTGCAGGAACAAGTGGCCACTGCCTGGGCAGTCAGTCCATCAGAGCCAGTTGTTGTCCGACTGCATTTCTCTTTGTCTCAGTACCTCGACGGACCTGGTGAGCACTGAAAACCTTTCAAAAAACAGAACTTTCTAGTAGGACAGAATTGATTAACTGAATCAAAGTTGAAAAATATCAGTGTTCACTAAGAAAACACAATCACAATTTATTAACAGTTTTTATGTTTTTGTAATATAGAGAATTCATCATTTTATTAATTAAAATTTAACATTTGGTCAATTTAAGCATTTGTTTTTGTGGAAACAGTGAATTTTTGCTCCACAAATTCATAGACAATAAAATCACATTTACTCTAAAATGGAATAGTAAACTAAAGAGGGGAAAATCTGAGTAATTCAGTGGTTTTGCAATAATACCCAGTTCTAGGCTAGAAGTTAGTTTAATGCAAAAATATGACTCCTCAGGAAACATGTATTTGGCTAACGTCATCTTTCATAACAGCACCTTCAGTGGAGGTCTTTCAGCCATCGAATGCAGGCTATTTCAGTGTAGGACGACAGCTACAGAAGTGAGTATCAGACATTCCGACCGCACATTTTTTGCCCCACACTCTGATAAACAAACCATTTCTTTCTCTTTCTTAGCATTCTCACCGTCTTCATAAATCAGGAATGGAAACACCTGAGAAACGACAACATAGTGGTCTGGCAGAAACGCAGACACAGCTGGTTCAGACCAAGTGGGACCATCAAGAAGTTCCGTGCAAGACTCAGCATATGGCTGCCACTGTCAAAGTATGAAGAAGAACGTTGAAGATGCTGCATTTCACATGACTCTGCAAATGCCCTGATTTTAATTTATCTGAGAACAGGTCAAGTAAGACTGAGGATCCGACTGTGAAAGGAAAGATCAATTTAACAGCAATGAAACGGCACCGTCTCATGAACCACTCAACCTCGTACACCATCAAGAATCCTGCAGGAGAGCTTTTTACATACACTCCCAGTGGAAAGGTGAGACCACTCTGCTTCAAAATTCCTCAAATATGAGAGTTCTGTAAAAGCAACAAAGTTACACCCACAAAAGGGAGTCTTTATTTGCTTGTGACTCTGACATGTTTGTTTTTTTAGTATTTTTTTTTTTTTTATCAAAATCAGATGTGGCACTGGATTTTATTGGGACAAATCACAATAAACTTGAATCAGAACAGAATTCAGACATTGGTCAATGGAGGAAATGTTTGTAGCACAATCCAGATAAGCAACTCCAGACCTCGAGGGCCACAGTATCTGCACGATTTCCAGAAATCCAAGCCCGACTCATGACTGATTACCTGCTTCAGGTGTGTCCAGCCAATTAGAACATGCCAGAGCATGGTATATTGAAAACTCCAGGAAGACCTGGAGTTGCCCATTCCTGGTCTAGACCTTAATTTATTGCAGAATCTGAGCAGAAAGTCAATAACCAGACAAATGCAAGAACGTTATCTGCCCTTGAAGTCCCACTCCGATCATCTTTTGATCCATTTTTAAAGTGTTCTCATTGGTCTTTTAATTAGGATACGGGCCGCATGGAGAAACTGGGCCACAGGAGGAAAAAAAAGATGTTCAAAAAGAGTTTTTGATTTTCAACATAACAAATAACAACATATCAACAGGCCCAAAATAAAATTGGGTCAACTTAACAAAATTTAACTAAGAAAAACAAAATCTCCAAACAAGTGAACTAAAATTAACCCACAAACAGGAAACACAAGAGGGGTTTCATACTGACTGATCAGACAGTGGACACAAGAGGGATGTAAATACAAAAAAACATTCAAAACTTAAACTCATTAATCAAAGAGACAAAGTATAAGTAATTCTGACATTTAAAACAGACAATAATAAACTCCACCCTTAAAAAAATGGGATTAATCAAAAGAAACAACAGCCAAATTTAAAAAATAAACTCTTCGGCTGTCCCCCATCTTCTTCAAATGGAAATCTTCTGGAAATTGTCCTGCTCCTCCCTTTGCCACATCTCAATCCGGCCATTATCATTTTCGTGTCACTCCCTTTGAATGTTTCCTGTTTTTGGAGAGATTGCTACAGTCTCTCTAGAGATTTTATGAGAAAAGTTGTCTTTACAATCTAAACGCAGTGGACCTCTTTTTCAGAGGGTGATGGTCTCAGCGGTCAGATCATCCGCACACGTGAGCACCAAGCAGCTGGTGGAGCTGCTCTTCTCCTCTCAGGCCATTGGCCACTGCAAGAGCACCCCACCTCTGCAGCATGGCTTTTTGGCACAGGTAAGCTTATTTCCTCCTTCCTGATTTAAGCTCTTGAGATAAATGTCCAGCAGCTGTAGTCTTCAATTATCCTCTTGTTTGTTGGAAGTTATTTAGATACAAGAAGAACCTGTTCCATAATGTGACCCAGTCGAGTCTGTTTTCTTATTTAATGTTTTCCAGAACATTTGATTCTTTTTTGAATTTCTAATGACCTTTGCTTGCGGGACCACTGTGGTTTAGTTTTCTGTTACTTTATTTGATCAACTTACTTTTTTAACATTAATTTGAAATGAATAATGATATCCTATTTAGATTTTCTTTCACTTCAAAACAATCCTAAAAACACATCTGGATTTCAGCACCTTTTTTCCTTCTTGTTTGTCCACATCCTGTTTTTTATTTGCAGTTTTCTGTAAAATGTCATCAATACATCTGTTCTTTCTCTTGAGTGACCGCCTACATTTACTTATCAATTTTTTCTTCTGACAGATATCAATAATTATTATAAATGAATTATTCCAAATGAGAAAACGTAGGTGTTTTTTTTAATATTTATAAAAGTGTTTATGTCCTTTTCTGTGTGTGTGGCTGATTTGAAATGAACCTGCCTGATGCTGATCAGATTTATCACTTTTGGTGGCTAATTCTTTTAGATTAAATGAAATGAGATTAGATTAAATGAAATTAGATGAGTTTAGATATGACGATGTGAGAAGGAAGGAAAAGAGATGAGACGAAGCTAAATGGAATGAGATGAGATTATATGAAATTAGATTAAATGTGTTAATATTGGTTTGGAGATAAGAGACGATTAGATTCAATGAGATGATATCTGATTGGATGTGAGGAAATTGGATTAAATGAGATGAGGCAAAATGGAATGGGTTTGGTCAAAATGAGATGCAATGAGATTCAATAAAATAGAATTAGATAAGAATAGGTAGAATAAAATGAGATTAGATTGGATGAGATGAGGGTGAGATTCGATTAAACAACTGGATTAGATGAGAAGAGATATGATTAAACGAGATGAGACTAGATTAGACAATGAAATGAGATGAAATGGAGAAAAATAAGATGGAATAAGAAATTGAAACGGGAGAAAATAAGACAACAGAAGATAAAATGAGGTGAAATGATATGGGATGGGATGAGATTAGCACATTTTAAAATGCCTTCCTTTTTAGTTTTAAGAAATTACAAAAACATATATATACATAAAAAAGGCAGACAAAAAAATGAGTCTGATTAAAACAAAATCTGCACTTCTGAGCAAAATGTAAATATTAGACACTGGAAAACTATTAACAAACCTTTTCACTCCAAACGTAAAAAATAAACAGCACATCTTGTGTTTTGCACAGATCATGAGATATGCTGAGCAGAGAATCCCCACTCTGAATGAGTACTGTGTTATTTGTGACGAGCGGCATGTCTTTCAGAACGGACCCGTGCTGAAGGTGGGAACTTTAACGCTGTTTACTTTTGTGCTGAAGCAGCATTAGAAAAAGAAACACTATTATCTAGTTGTCCTAACTATCTTTTAAAATATTCTACTGTATATAAATATAATATTCTGTGTTTGCAGCCAGCTGTTTGCAGCAGGGAGCTGTGTGTGTTTTCCTTCCACATGCTCGGGGTCATGTCGGGAGCAACTGATGAAGTTGCAACTGGTGCAGAGGTCAGAAACGTATTCATACATGGTGTTTGTGATCAGAGAGCACATGCAGGTCAGACCTTCAGGAATCCCTGCTATCACAGGTGATTGATCTGTTAGTAGCCATGTGCAGAGCGGCCCTTCAGTCATCACGCAAGAGCATCATCTTTGAACCGTACCCCTCTGTTGTTGACCCAAACAACCCCAAAACTCTGGCCTTCAGTCCAAAGGTATCAGCAGAAGGACTTCCTTCTCCTCTTTTAAAGACATTTCATTTTGTCACTCAGGAGAGTTTTTATATCTTACAGAGAAAAAGTTACGACCGGCTGCAGAGAGCTTTGGATTGTATCCTGTTAATCAGGACTATGGCACAGGTTACTACTATTTTTCTACACATCTAATAATTTGGGTTAAATTTAGTTTCCTGACATCTTCACTGATTAAACCGGATGATTGTTTCATTATCCATCTCCTAAAGGGTTCATACTCAGAAACAAAGAAGCAAATGGACAAGATAGACCCTCTGGCTCATCCTTTACTTCAATGGTGAGAGAGGAATTTATATTTCTTGTGTCAGATCTTGTCATAATCTGCAAACATTTGAATTAATGCTTATGTGTCTTTATATAAATGTTTCATGACAGGATTTTAGCAAGCAACAGGTCACACATTGTAAAGCTTCCACTGAACAAGGTACGTTTGAGTAGCCAGAAATCTGAATTTGAATTATACAATTTGGTAGAATAAATAAAAAGCAGTCAAGCCACATTAAGTCATTTTATAGACTGTTGGAATATATTTTATAAATCTGTTGATCACGTTTCGGCACATGCATTCAGAGGTCGCCACAGCGAATCAGCTTTCACTGATTCACACAGGTGATTTGACAGAGAATTTTACGCTGAATGTCCTTGCTGACACAACTCTGTTTTTATCCGGGCTGGGGACCAGCACAGGGACACCCAGTATCTATCCTTGTATCTATCCACAAAAAAAGGCAGAACGTCATGTTTTTTTGGCAAGAAAATGAATTTTGTTACCCCCTTGACATCTGAATATATGTATGTAAAGGAGAAGATTCAGTTATGTATTGCCTTTGCTAATTTAAGGTCATTTTCAAGTCCTATTTGTTTGATTCATATTTGCATCAATGGATTCTAACGAGTTGCATAAAATACACTTTTTACTGAAATTGGGGTTTAACTAATTTTACTTTTTAATCCATACATATGACACATATTTTTAACTCAACAAAAATGAAGAAAACCCAAATCCTCATATTGTTTTCAGTCCTTTAGTCTTTTTAGTCTCTCTCCCAGTGTTCAATCCCAAGTTTCAATGTCCAGAAAAAATCCAAATCCACTAAAAATAGGAGTCTAAACAAAAAATGGAAAGATCTCACCCCAAATGGATGTGGTTGAGGTTTCCTCTCATAATCCAGCTTTCTTGGGCAGTTCTTTTTTTTCTTCCTGGGGTCCCTCGTAGCCTTCCCCTGCCTTTTTCATTATTCCTCCATCTGACAGCTGCCAATGCCCCAATCTTTTCACCCTTTTGTTTCCTTGCTGGTGACTCCTCCCACTTCCTTCAGAATTTACATAATTCATCACAAAATTTTACACATGTAGATAAAAGAAAAACAAGTTTCTATTTGAGTTCGAGCAATAGTATTTTTCAACCATTGTGAAATTGATTTATATCAATCTCGTGATGGTTTTGGATTGATTTATTTTGTCCTCTGATGGCTTTGTGGCAATGTTACAAGATGTCAAAGGGTCAACAACTTTCGTATGACAGTGTCCAAAGTTCTGGAAGGCCTGTGCACTGCTTGTTTTTTTTTTTCATTTCAATTTTATTTTACAGATCTTTTCCTAACCTACTGAATCAAAAATATTTCACTAATGAATAACAGAAAGGACAGAAGAATGATGATAAAAAAAAATGATTTAAAAAAATCAACACGACAGCTCAGGAGAACTGGGATTGGGCACTTTTGACTTATGATTTCTAAAATGTTTGAATCCCCTTGTAGATCTGAAAAACATAGATTCCATGTGTTTGTGTAAGGTTATTAACCATAGAAATATACTTCACAGAATATATTTTTATCTCCACAGCAACTAAAGTTCATGCACACCCCCCATCAGTTCCTGCTGGTCAGCAGCCCTCCATCCAAAGAGGCTCGCTTTCAAACAGCCAGGAAACTTTACGGAAGCACTTTTGCTTTTCAGTAAATAAAAACACAGATTATTCTAATATAAAAATTCTGTCTTATACTGTGCACAATGCCAACTTTGAACTGTTATTTTATTCTTTTTTTTAGTGGTTCCCACATTGAAAACTGGCACTCCATTTTGAGAAAGGGATTGGTTAACGCTTCTTTTACAAAATTTCAGGTAAAGTTCAAAGAAGACTTTTTTAAGTACTAAAAAGCAAATAAAAGCATGACTGAAACTGGTGTTCTTCCTTTTTTAAGCTTCATGGAGCTGCATATGGCAGAGGCATCTATTTGAGTCCAGTTTCAAGCATTTCCTTTGGATATTCTGGTAAAAAAAATCATTTCTCCTGAAACTCTGAATCCATTGGAATTTCATGATTCCAAATGTTCATTACTTTTTACCTGTGTTTCTTAATATACCCTCTCTCTGTGTGTAGACATGGGTAAAGGTCAACACCAAATGCAAACAAAGACAGAACTTTTAAAGAAATGCAATGGAATCAACAAATTTAAGCAGGTAGGACTATCTATCTCCTGAAAAACATCTGTTTTAATGTAAAATATGCAAGATCTCTTCTGAGTTTCTGAAACTTAATTCATTTTTTAGAAACAGCTGGGACAAAGGTTTCTGCAAAGCCGTAACCTGAACTGTGTTGCACTGTGTGAAGGTGATTTTCTGAATCACAGAATAGCTCACTTAAAAGAAAAAAGTAAAGCTCAAAAAACAGTTTTTTGTCTCCACAGTAATAACTTCGAAAGATCTTCAGAAGCACGGAAACATCTGGGTTTGCCCGGTGTCCGATCACGTCTGCACCCGCTTCCTCTTCGTGTGGGTAAAACTTCAGGCTGCCTCTTCCTCTTCTTTGAGAATAATTAAGGATTTCAATCAATGTTTTCATCTGGAACAGGTATGAAAATGGCCAGGTGGGAGACATGCACATCGACACCCAAGAAGCACAAATCCAGAAGGAAATTTTACAAGTGATTGATTCAAAACCAAGCTGAGAAAACCAAACTGTCACACATGTATCCGCTCTATATTTTTACCTAAAATTACAGCTTAAAATGAACAAACAAACAAAAAAACATATTTGTGAAGATTCTCAGTCATTCAGTTTTTTATGGCTGGTAGACTTTTGATCTGAAGAAAAAAAAAGACTTTTAGTTGCTTCTCCTTGCATGAAAACATTTTCTCGATTAATAATGACATTCCAGTTACCCTAAAGAACAGAATTCTGAAAAAAACAACACACACATAAAAAAATACTTTGAAAAGGTAATTTTTTTTTTTAATAAAATATTTGTTTCCCATATGCCTTTAAAACTTCTTTTTACTTTTCTACCAGTGCTAATTTAATGTAAACCAAAGAAAGATCCAAATATGTCATCACCAATCACGAGCTGATTGTTAATGTAATAAATGGGTTCCACCACAAGATAGATATCTTTTAAATTAGAATGTCTTCCGTACTAAAGCAGAGCAACTGTTCGGTTGCTGAAGTAGAAAGTGTTCTCATTTGTGCGCGTTTGCAATGACACATTAAGCTCCCATAGATGCTTTAGATGAGTCACAGAAGTAATCACAAGCTAACAAACAACTGTGCCTGAACAGAAAACAACATCTATAAATGTTTGTTAAAGTACTTTTAGAAAGCACAAAAGCTGTACAATCTGAACAATATAAACACCACTATGTACCCCGTGTTTGCGCTTTAACTGTCTGAGTTTTAATCACATGTGGTGCATGCCATCCTTTGAGGCAGAAACACATCATTATAACAGGAAACTGATTCCATATGAGCCCTGCAGCTGCCTCTTCTCCTTCCACCTCAAAAGCATTCCCACTGGGACCTGAATATATTGTTATAGTTGCTCTTGCAACATCAAATATTTCTACATTTACGTAGATTTGATCAAACTGAAGCATGTCAAATGTGATTGTCTGCAAATATGTCCTTTATCGAAGAGAGTAAAAAGGTGATGGAACAATCTGGGTCACCCCAGAAAGTGATGGATTAAAGGGGAGAAAGCCAAAGCTGCCGTAGCCTAAAGGCAGACTTTCTTTAGCACCACATGGCCGTCTGTTCTTAAAATAGAGTTGAGGAAAGGTTGTTACCCATATATATTATAAATTAATTGTGTGCATTTTTATTCTAGAGGTTTGGCTGTAATTTGCTTTAGTAGTTGTGAAACCGTAAAAGCATGAAAGTATAAATGCAGAACTCAAGAAAGATCTTTTTTTTAAGGAGCAAATTGATGTGTGTGCCTTTAAGAGAACGGTGTCCTGCGCTACATGTGTTTGCTGAGCCTCATAGGCGCCTTTTGGCATCAGCTGTCCTCAGACCTGGCTGGAACAAGGACACTGTTTTGTTTTCTACCAGTGGAGAAATAACTGTCTTTCTCACGATGATGACTATCATCTCAGAGGACAAAAGAAAAGATGGATGTACAGCATGGACAAAAACTGAAAGACAATCAAGATAAGTTGCAAGTTTTCATTGTAAAAACTCTTTTTTTGTTAAAAAGCAAAAAAAAAAAAAAAAAAAAAAAAAAAACTTGAATACTGTTATTTTGTCAAGATTTGACAAAGAATTGCATAAAGTGCAGAACAAAATGGAAGATTGGTCCATTTCTTTTGCTACTCTCCCTGTAACGTCTCTCCGACCGAGTGGTAGCAACTTCAGGAGAGTTCTCCTCACAGAGAACAGCAGTTCCCATCCCATGCTCGGCCTTGCACCCAACACCCTACACATGCGTGTCAAAGAGAGAAGCAAGATCCACAATTTATTGCGTATTGCAAAAGCTCGCATCCAAGGCAACGGAGGTGATGATGGGGTAAGACAGGTGGTGTTCACTGGCTCAGGCAGAGGAATCACAAAGACAATCACTTGCGTGGAAATCCTGAAACGCAACATAGCGGGGCTGCATCAGCTGTCCAAAGTTTACTACAAGAGAGCGAACCAAGTTTGGGAGAGTTCACAGCAGGAAGCGCCGGCTCTGGTGATGGAGGAAAGGGTTCCTGCCATCTGCATCCTGCTCTCTAAAGATCCTCTGGATCCAGAAGAGCCCGGCTATCAACCCCCACAAGTCCCAGGTGTTCCCCCAGAGAGTCCCTGTGGTCTGCTCAGCATGCCTGCCTGTCCTTCCCCAAAGCACATCGCCAAGAGAATCTGTTTGGACGGGCAGATCGAAAGTCATCTCTAACCTTCAAAAGAAAAGTCTGACTTTTAACGTTTTTGTGTGTTTTTCACTGGTTGACATTTTCTTCTTTCTGTTTTAAATAAATGTGTCTTTCTTTGTTCAAAAACCACAGACTCAGTTCTCACTTTTTCCAGTTCCAGCGCAAAATATTAAATTCTACCCACTTTTAGTAGGTTTAGTGATGATTGGAAAATAAATTTGACTAATCTCCATCTCCATCTCCATCCACATTTACTATTTTTTATCTAAAGTGTTGGTGACATGAGCACTTTTACTCAGAGGTTAATTTGTTCTTTCTTCAGTTTGCTTATCTTCTTCATCTAGTCATCACTTTAGTTGTAAACTAACTTCACAAACATCCGACAGAAATAAAAAGTTACACAAAAACAAATAAATGCCCCATTGAAGACACAAAACAGTAAACATAGCACTTCTGGGCTATGTTTTGTCTTTAATTTTGAGACGTATAACTACTGTTGAGACTTCAACAGCTTAAACATAGAGAGAGCAAAGAGTTGGATTGTCAAGAATAGTTTAACAGCTTTTGATTACATATTCATTTTAGCAAAAAAAATATTAAATTATGTGTTGTGTTGTGTTGTGTTATATTATATTATATTATATTATATTATATTATATTATATTATATTATATTATATTATATTATATTATATTATATTATATTATATTATATTATATTATATTATATTGACCAAAGATGGCCAAACATCCCATGAATCCAATCTACGCATGCGCAACAGGATGTCACGTCTGCACCAGGCTCTTCCGAATAACCTGAGCTCCTTCCTTGCTCGCCGGTTCTTGCAGCTGTCTTTGCCGCATCATGTTTCGAGCCGCCGTCCGACTCTCTGTCTCCGGTGTTCGGAGTTTAACCCGCACACAACCAAGATGCCAAGGTATTTACGTTTTTCTCGCGACTTATGACTATTTTTAGAAGTCGAAACATGGTACATTTTCAGAGCACAACTTGAGCGGAAATCAGATTTATACGAATGGCTAAGCTAGCTAGCTTGCTAACTCATTGAGGTTATCCAATTTACCTACTTTTGTCAAAAAGAACTGAAAAAGTTAACGTGTTAGCGGGTAAATGAATAAAAGCGATCATTATTAATTTATCTCGACCATTAATCGGATGAGCGGAGGAGTTAATTCTCTAAAAATAAACCCGGCGTTCGCTGAATGATTGTTGTGTCCTTGCTATGACCCAGTTGGAGGGTCCTGGGCCCTGTGATAGCGCTGCTAACATGCTAACTCTGTTAGCTTCGGATCCAATCTGGATCAATAACCATTGTGTGAAATAGCCTAATATCTTACAGAAACACACCATGTTGTGACAGACTTTTAAAGGAAACGTTTTAAGATTTTTTTTCTCCCTATATATCTATTATTTTCTGTTGTTATCCGATTAAATAGGACACTAATAGGACAGATGGGCACTGTAGGGTTACAGTATGCATCAGTCTCCAATGTCAAAATGTCAGAAGAAGGTTAATCCTACAGAATTTATATTTATCCGAGTCTTCCATGCTGATGTTCTCTCTCAAAAACTGGATTTGTGGTTTTGTTTTAGCCAGCACACCATAGTTCTCAGCAGACAGTAACAGTTCAATAAAAGTCTCCTTTCCTTCTGTGTAGCTGTTTTGGCCTCAAGGTGCTACTCACATGGGAAACAGGAGACAGATGAGGAGTTTGATGCTCGCTGGGTCACTTATTTCAACAAGCCAGACATTGATGCGTGGGAACTTAGAAAAGGTGAGTTCCTGCCTGTAGTGGATCTCATGCACAGGTGTCGATGTTGCACGTACGCACTGGGCGCTTTCGCTTAATGCAAGCTTCTTCCTGAAAAGTCTCTTGAGCCACTTCTGTTTCTGTTATGATCTTAAGGGCAAAGCGCATGTCTTTAACGTGGATGTTTTTATCACTTTTTTAAAAGTTAAATTAGTTTTATATGTAGCTGCACTTTGTTAAATATGGAAACCTCTATTGCTTAGACATTTTAAGGTCACTTGTCCTTTTATTTTTAAATATCAAAAAGAGGATAAAAATATTTTTAGGTCGCACTGTTGAGCCTATAAAAATGCCTTTCTACAGAGGTTGTAATTTTGAGTGAGGTAGCATTCGGGGGTGGAGCTTGTGGTTATTCCCAGAACTATATTTCCACCACTACAGTACAGCCATCTCAAGTTTAATGTCCTGTAAAACCTGCTATGCCATTTCTTTCGTGTTTAAGAAATAAAACATTTTATGAATAAATGTACAGCCGAGAAAAAAAAAAGTTTGTTTACATTGAGCTGCAGTGTTTTGACTAAGATCCAGAATAAGAGGTACCTCCAACCGTCTACCTAAAGCTTTCGGTCCTTTAATGTGAAAGGCTCGTATGTGAAATTCTTGTTATAAGACAGTGTGTTCTTGTTACACTCTCTGTGTTAAAAATCATAGCTGGAAGCGTTTTCATTTTGCAAAAATTGTAATATTATGATGACTTCTTTTATGAGAGTTGAGTTCACGCATGCCCCCCTTACCCCCCTACACCCACAAAGGTGGCATAACCAGTAATGTCAGCATGACTCTGCAATAATCTGTTGTATCTTCTACATAGCTACATATTCAACTACAGTTGGGTTTGTTTCTTTCCAGAACCAACCCCTCTGTGCCATACCTTTGAATCTCTGTTTATAGATAACAGCAAGTTGTTTTTCTAGTAGCTTGGAGTTTTACATCACTTAATGAAAGGCAGGTTTAGTTCAATTGTGTTGTTGTTTTCGTGACATTATGCATGGTTACCCAAAACTCTTTTTTTTATTCATAGAACCTTATTTTTAAATCTAGTTTAGCACAACTGTATTTTTATTGGTTATTTGGCTCATTGATTTCAATAAAAAACATTTCTTATAATCTAAGACACAATGCCAAGCTCACAATTCTGAAGAAAACACAGATACACAGATGTCAGACTGGGAAACCACAAAATACCAGCATGTGATGCTTTTAGATTAAAGGAAATACTGATTAAATTTAAGTCTGCGTCACTTTGCCTTATTAGGAAAAAGTGTTTGTTGGTGCTTCCTGATTTAAGGCGTAACCCAGGCATAAAAGTGCATAGCTTATGCTCCCAGGCTGATGCCTCTGTCCTTCAAGGTAAACGATTGCATCTTAGATTAGTCTTTTTACCACGCATGTAAACACACTATGAATCTGAGAAAAAAGAAAAACTCAGGGAAGACTGTGTCAGGACAGAAGTAAAAATGAGAAATATCAGTAATAATCCCAACAACAGGCAAAACATGTGTTTGAAAATGTTTTTCATCATAAAAATATTACTGAAATGTTTGGTCGATGCAAATATTTGAATATTATTAATTATTCCATAAGTGTCAGTTTTGGATCAATTTGCTTCTCATGGTGTTTAAGAGTTTAATGAAGCTATCAACCATTTTTCTTTAACAGCTGTGTTTTAACTTGCATTTTAGGTAATGAGTGGTTGATGTAAATCCACACTGGTTGATAATTACGCTTATTGAATAAAATAAAAAAAAATACCCTTTTAAAACAAAGTGGTTTCATGTAGATTTAATCAAGATATTTTTATGTTTTAGAGCACCTAATCTATTGAGATTTTGTGCAATATTGGAATATAATGGAGTATTTGTTGATAATGTGTATTAAAAACTAAATATGGAATCAGATAGTTCTTTCTTAATCTTGGACCTGAAGAAGACAATGCTAGCTACAAGCTACAAATAAACTACTCTTTTAAATTTACATACCAATATCATTGTAATAAAAAGGTTTCCCTGTGTTTCAGGCATGAACACTTTAATCGGGTATGACCTTGTTCCTGAGCCAAAGATTCTTGAGGCAGCGCTGAGAGCCTGTCGCAGATTAAACGATCTGGCCAGCGCAGTCCGAATTTTGGAAGCTGTGAAGGTGAGAATTGGACCCCTCAGCAAATGCTGCCTTCTATCACATGTATGTTTTTAAAATGTCGTTATCCTTCATTGTCTCAGGACAAGGCTGGCCCTCATAAGGACATCTATCCATACGTGATCCAGGAGCTGAGGCCAACATTAGACGAGCTTGGCATTTCTACACCAGAAGAGCTCGGCATTGACAAAGTGTAATGGACTGAGTATGTACTATTCATAACAAGCCAGGTTTTCATCTCTTATGGTTGTAATAAACAAACCTGTTTTTATTTCTTTCAGGTCTCTCAGCAGAGTGCATTACCCAGGACACACATCTCTTGTATTTACATGTTTGCCTCATCAAAATGCGGTATATTGTTTGGCCTTTATTAGGTTCTTTGACCTGTAAAATATGGATGAACATAATAAAGGAAATGTATCTTTAACTGTCACAAGTATATCAATGCTTTTTTTGACCGTTTCAGAAGCTTTTTGGAGCAAAACTAGGAGATGATTGCTGTTATTTCTGTGTTAAAAACAGAGCTTTTTGGACGTGCAGGACTCCATCTGGCCAGAAGGGGACAACATTGTCACATAAATGTTACTATTATTAAACTCAGATTGATTTTGTTCCATTTGCATTTCAGGGGAATTGTTTGTTGGTGAAATAAACTTCTTCCATTTGAATTTCTTTTACAAAAATTTTCTTTACTTTAATTTCTGGATTAAAAAGAAAAAGCTAAAATTAAAAGATATGACAGATTTACTTAACACTTCATGGTTTTAATGGAGTAAAAGGGTGTTTTTAAATTATCTTTTAACAGTGTGTTGTAACAAAAGCAGATGCATTGATATTAGCCTGAAACGTTGATGAATTTGGAAACATTTTGATTATCACGGATCCGTCACTATAAAAATTTTCAAGATCTGTTGTGCATTTGTGAGAGGTAAGGGTGAATATTACCTTACAAATGCTAAGAATGGATCACTTTTTTCCTGCTATTTAATATGTGTCAGGTTGTGGAAGTCTGTTGATGAGAGCAAACTTTTGAGCTTCCTAAAATGGAGCAAAGTGAAGCACTAACAGTCCTACAAAAGAAATTTAGAGCAGAGGAGTTAATTTGGCCCAAATTTACTGCTTCATACTATCTTTGAGGGCCTTGCTTTTTCTTTGTTTAGTCACAAAACAGGAAACCTTGCTTTTAATAGCATCCATTTTTCTTTCCTTCTCCTCCCAGGTAACACCCAGCTGTCCTTGCAGGAGTTTAAAAGCATCTTGGGACCGTTCATTCGTCTTTTGTGAATCAGAAACATGAGTCCAACACACCAGAATATCCCCAAAAAGATTTAAAATTGGAAATATTTTTCTAAACCTCAAGTAGATTGAAATTCAAAATGAGAACTTTAAATGTTCAACATATTCTAGCCTCAATAAATCAAAGGATCTTTTTATTAAATGGCATGAACAATTTTTTTTCACATTTTTGTAGCTGACAGCTATAAATGTCTCATCTAAAGTTTAGTATTTCAAATAAAATAATATTTAAAAAAACATTTGAAGTCACAATAGCAAATTTTTTAAAAACTTTTTTTTAATCCCTCCGTCTTTTATTGTTTTTGCATTCTTAGATTGGGAAATATTTAAACTTTAATGATATTGTTTTTAGAAAACTCAATAATTTGTGTTAATTAATGGAGAGATTAAAAGTAAACTTAAATTAACACGTTTGTTCACTTGTTTTTAACTCCCACTTAGTTACATGATCCTATTAAAATTCAGGACTCAGATGCTTGCAAAGCCCCACAACAAACAAATCATCAGATTTGTTTCAACCTGTGTGTGTTTGTGTGTAGTTTCCTTTTCAAAAGCTTGGTTTATTTGTTGGACTGAGACAATTTATTTGTATCCTGCAATCAATCAGTCGCTGTCAGCAGCAGCATCTGCCCTGGAGCTTTTTATAGGCTGGTGGGAGGAACCATACCTACTAATTCTCAAGCAAACCGAGATTTATCTCATGGAGTTCCTTTTTAGCCCAGAATAGAAGCTCTGCAGACGGTCATTACGCGCAGTTTGGTGACTTTGGTTCATCTCCAAAAATAAATGTTAGTCAAAAATCAAAATGCAGACTGAGAATGTGTGTGGATTATTCGCAAAACGTGAGGAAATATTTAAAAAGAAAGAGAATAAAAATGAAAGAAAGCGGTTTTTACGCACGGGGCGGGCCCTTCACTCTCCTCAAGCTGTGGGTGAGGGGGTCAGCCAGCTAAAGACAATCAAAGATGTTTGAGTTTCCATGCGCAGTGGCCGGGGAGGAAACGCACACGCAGCTTTAGTCCCCCTCCTCCAGCTCCGATCTCTGCGGGGGTTTCTGGAGAAACTTGCGTTTGTTTCTGCCGGAGGAAAGACGAGGGGGAAAGTAACCGGGACCTGTTGGCAGGATGAATTTCTCCAGGGCGCAGACGGTGAGTGGCGGTAACAAAGCGGCTGAAGAGGATGAATGTGGAGTCTGTGCTTTCAGACGAGATCCACACGTTTTCATGAGAGGCTGCAGGCTTTCGTTGGCTTTCTGTCACAGGAAAAGTCGTTCTCAGAAAATGAGGTCCAAATATTTTGGTTTAAATGGAACACATTTGTGTCCTAAACACAAATGGCAATAGACATGCTTTAGCTAAAACTCAAATTTACATATTTAATGTAATCATATTTAACTTGTTTAATTAAGCTTTTTTTTTTTTTTTTTGTAAATGTTGGTGATTTTTGGAACTTCTTTCCATAGTCGAGCTTATCAGAGGAGGTGAGTCCTGCAGGAGTGAAGCTAGAAGCAGTGATGGAGCAGCTTCAAAGACAACAAGAAGCCAAAATGGAGATGAACCTGCAGGAGAAACACCTCCAGCTCCAGTTTGCTCAAAAAGCTGCTCCGGCTGGCACCTCCTGGTTCAGGCCAGACCTGTTTGGGACTGCCGGTGGAAGGATTTATCAATCACCGCCTCAAGTTTTGAGCGGCGGTTTGAGAAGAATGGATTCCAAAGAAGATGATGAAGACTCAGAGGAGGAGGAACAGGAGGTGTTGGTGCCTGTGGAGAATGAGGAGGGAGATGAGGCCAAGAAGCTGCAGGTTTCAAGCTTCCAGCCTTATTCTGGATGTTTACAGCCAAAGGCTGTGGAGCAGCACCCCACGTCTCCACCTTCAGCCGTCAAACAGGAGCAAGAGGAGAAGTCGTCTTCTCCCATTGGTCAACACTCATTCACTTCCCCCAGTGGCTTTGCTGAATGGAGCTACGATGAGCCTTACAAACAGGTAGCTTGAACTTTCATAAACCCCAGATTGTCCTGCAATCTCTTTTTTTTCAATCGATCTGACTCCTGCATGCCCCGTCTTCATTGTTAATTGTCAACTTCCTCTTACTGAGAGGCAGGCTGACTTCTAACCAGTTTTCTCACACAGAGAGGAAGGAGTGTGTCCGTTTGGCACCATGCCCGGCTGCTGATAAAGCTTAATTACTGACATGGCCAGAGATCTTCTGCCTCCCTTGTCCTCGTGTCCCATGCTTTTGAGCGAGGGAATAAAACAAAACATTTCTGCCACAAGCTGGGTTAATTGTTCTTGGCTGGCCTCCAGTTCAAACGGTGCAAAAGAAGCCAGTGTGCCACGAGAACAGAAGATGAATGAAACGGCCTCAGGTGTTTATTTGTGGCCATGGCTCTGTGGGCTCATATCAGCAAGAAAAATAGGAAATCTACATCGGTCTTGATGGTTTTAGTCTCCCAGTAAAAGAGTGTTTGGGCAGCAGGAGCCTCTTTTTTTTCCTCATCCCTCTCTTGATTGGTTCTTCTGTGTTTATGTTCCCCCTGCAAAGGCCCCATGTCAGTGTAATGCATTATGATTAATGAGGGCTGTGGGTGAAGGGACAACCGGGTTGGTGCATCCCAGCATGAAAAAAGCTACTTATAAAGTTTACTTTATAGATCAGAATGACCTTTTAGCTGAAAGTGTTACGAGTTTTTGACATTTCTTACTCGCAGTTTTGACCTAATTTAGTAAATCTTCCCTTCTTCTTCTTCTTCTTCTTCTTCTTCTTCTTCTTCTTTATTGCTGGAAGAGCTTAATGTTCATCAGGAACCACCAGAGCTTCAGCACTTCTATTCTTGATGTTCCACTGTAGCTCATTGAATAGCTTTGCATAATTTAGCCGTTACTTAGCAACGCTAAATGGCAGCTTAATTTCGCTACATGCAATCAATACGTTATAAAGCCGCTGCAGTGGGAATGTTTACTTTCAACAGGCCAGATCACCAAACGGGGAGCATTTATCATGTTTAATTAAAGCATCGACTGTCAGGACTGCTGAAAAAATGGCTTTTTTGTGTGAAAGGGGAGTAAAAGTGTTCACGTTTAACTTCTGTGCTGCTTGAAGTCCCACTCCAACAATTCTGCTTCTATTGTAAAATCGGTTCCAGTGGTCTTTTAATTACAATTATGCAATTTTTATCTTAAATTCTTTTATACATGTCCTCCATCACAGGAAAGATGCTACAGAACACCCTAAAAACATGATTTTCATTGGAGCGGGTCTTTGAAAGTGCAAAATATGTAATATAGTGAACCTTTTTTTTTCTTTTAACCCATTAAGTGTAGTGATATTTGGTGGTTAAACTTGCAGGGATAAAACAGGAGTGAATGTGGATATTTGTTGCCGCAGCGATAAAAAGCCTTTCATCATCAGACTGCACTTGTTTTAAGGGAACCGGCAGCCAGCTGAAATGGCTCCCTTTAATTGTTCTCTCAGCTCCAGCGTCTTTAGCTGATTCTTTTGTTCGGCTCTTTTATTGAATTATCTCTGAAGATGCTGACATGCTTTTCATGCTCCACAGCCTGTGTGGCGCTCTCACTGAAGGCCCTTAACCCAGAATCCCACCCCCTCTTGGATGATCCCGGCCCACAGCCCAGCAGGGGTCCAGATAAATGATCTTGACTTCTGGGCTGATTAAAGACTTAATAAGTTGATTCAGATTTTCGCCCTGATTTCATTTTAAATTGTTACTTTTCACTTTTGCTCTGCAGGAGAAACTCTAATTTTAATGAAGCTCATTAGACAAACTAATTGGTCCAAGAACATGTGATTACTTACACCTTTACTTTTAATGGAATCTATGGACTCTACACGTTGTAAAGTTTTTAATTGCAGTTCAAAAAAATACAATTCGTTTGAAAAATGTTAGTTTTTAAAAAAAGAAAAGAGCCCTTTTTTTGACCTACATACTGAATCTGGATTCCCAAGCCAGGATGTGTGAGAGCTCTGAGCAATTAACTGAAAGCTCTTTGTTAATAGATCCACAGTAGGTCTCAGTGGCTTATCAATAAAGAAGGGGGGAGGGTTTTATTTCCATTTGATGGTCAAAAGACTGATGTTTATCTGCCTCCGGTGGGCTTTCTGCTAACAAAGTACAAGCCCCTCCAGCTTTTACCTTTTTACTACAAGACGGCGACTTTTTTTGTCAGTTCTGTTGAAAAATGTACATGTGATGTTTGGAAATGCTTTCCCAGTTAAAATGAAATATCCTTAAATCACAACGGTGACATTAATGGGAAAATCTTCAGTAAACAAGGAGAATGCTGACCATCTGCCTCGAAAGGTCTTGGTAAGGGGAACCAGCATCAAAGAGAGGAATGCGGGTCTTCATTTAAAGAGGGTCAGTGTTTATTACGTTGATGCAGCTGCTAATTGTTAGCGGTTTGAATGTAGTTTTTACCATAAACATGTGCAGAATTGCAGTTTGACTGGAAACCAGCAAAATATTCAGGTCAAATGAGACGGTTTTCAGATCTCAGACTCTCTGTTGCTACAACAAACACAAGTCAGTGCAAATACGAGTTTGAAGGCCAATAGTTTTATTCATACATTTGGAGTAGTGCTTAACTGTATGGTTTTGTTATTTGAGGTGTAAAAAAAAAAGAAAAAGGAAAAGACGTGTTTCTGATCCTCTCATTATCCAGTTAAGGTCATAGAGGTGACAGTTTATCCTGAATATGTCCGTGATTCTTTAGAAGGACCAAAATCTAATTGAAAGTCTTTATAAGAGATCATTTGATAGTTTCTCCCAGTCAAGTCTACATTTTTACATTTTTTTTTTTGCTGGACAATGACTTCAGGAGGCAATTCTGGATTGTTGGACTTTCCCCCAACTTCCTTTGTCCCCAGAAAACTCTTCAAAAATCCTTTAACTGTTAATGACCTACTGGTAATTAGTGCTGTTTTGTTCTGTGTGTGTTAGAAGGAAGGGGTCTATCACAGAGAACTCAGATTCGTTTAATTTTTTATGCACTATATACAATAGTCATGCATCTCTGTGCTGGTTCACCTAGAAACATCTTTAAACAAAAATAGAAGCTCATCAGTAAAACCAATGGGAACCAAAACTGAAGTAAACTCAAAGGATAACTGACTCAAAAAAAGCTACAGATCTTTATCAAACCTGCCTTTTTTTTTTTTTTAAAGAAAAGTCCTACCTTTTAATCGAAAAAAGCACAATTTAAACCGTCTCAGAATTGACACAACATAAAACAAATAAGTCTTAGTTTCTATTTATCTAGTTTAACCCTAAATGAACTACTTTTTTATGCTTTCATTAAAAAGTTTAAATCCTTAAAGAAATTGATTTACTTCATAGAGATTTGCTCAATGCTCACAAATTCATCTCCTAAAACTACAAAATAATCTAAAGTTTACTTTAAGGTTCAGGGAAGCCCAGCTTAATACTTTGTTTGAAATCAAAGCATAAAGTTTCACGATTGATCAAAAACAAAGGCAATAGCCTAAAAAGCTCAGCAGTAGGCTGTAACTTCAGCATACATCATAAACTATTAAAAAAATAAAAATAGAAACAGTTGAAAGTGTTTCTATTCGTGTCTTGATAAACATGCAGAGAGGATGTGGGGTGTGGACTGAGGACAGTGATGGAGGAAAAGTGAGAGGAGAGCCATCCCGAGACTTTGCCAAGGTTAGTAGGTCTGATACACGGAGGCCTGACAAATATTACTCCACATCCCCACATGTGAGGAGTTTCCTGATCCTTTTCTTTTTCTACTTGCAGCTTTATGAGCTGGATTCTGATCCACAGCGGAAGGAGTTTCTGGATGAACTCTTTATTTTCATGCAGAAACGGGGTAAATATACTGTTTTTTTTTTTATTTTGTTTTGCTGAATCATTTTAATTTGTAGTTTTTAAATTTTATGTCAAACATTTTTTTCTCTGTGTTTGTGAAGTCCCACTCTGATCATGTTTTGAGCCAGACTCCAGCTCAAACAAGGAAAACGTAGACGTACATGAATCTAGTCGTCCACAAGTAGAGACATCAGAATGGAGCGGAGCAGGGAGCTTGTGGCCCACCCAGCGTACTTTCTACATCACAAATACAATCTCTTTCTAACAGCATTTTTCTTTTGCTCCTGATTCACGATTTGAATGAATAATTACTTAGAAATGCAGTTTTGAGTTTATTTTTCTATCTTCCATCATGGAGAAAAACGCCATGTTAAAAACACAATTTTGACTGGAGTGGGTCTTCAAAAACATTTAACGGATTTGTACCAGATTCTTATTTATGACTTCTTACTTCAAATTCATGAACCTAAAATTGTTTGAATGATAAGTTGAGCGCAAAAATTGGAGTCTGAAGAAAGCGCGGCTGATGATCCTCAAATAAGTGAGCAAACTTGGTTGCTTTCAACATTTCACGCTTCCAGCCATGTGTTGATCTTAAGTACAAAGTAATCTTATTTCTTCAGCTGCTTTTGAGTCTGCTTCATTAATTGGCTTTTCTCCAAATCGGGATTGGAGGGGGTTAGGTGTCAGCCCTGTGACTGGCAGACGGAGTTGGCTCTGCCATCACCCTCCCCCTGCACTCAAATCAATGCAGCAACAAAACTTCAGCTGCAGAATTATCCCCACCCCCATTCACCTGAAAGTAGCTTCATTAAGTCCCATTACCTAACTTTGACCTAAAGCCTTATGGTGGCTTAATCAGAATATGTTCATTCTTTGCTTCCTTCATGTTCTTGTTCTTATATTTCAAATGAGACTGATTAACATATGCGCTCACTTTTCTTTTGTTTTTTTTGTGTGTTTACAGGCACTCCTGTCAATCGTATCCCCATTATGGCTAAACAGGTCTTGGATTTGTATAAGCTTTTCAAGCTTGTAACAGAGAAAGGAGGGCTGGTTGAAGTTATTAACAAAAAAATATGGAGGGAGATCACCAAAGGTCTCAATCTACCGACGTCCATCACAAGCGCCGCCTTCACCCTTCGCACTCAGTAGGTGCTTCTGCGGTTTGCGGGAAATAAAAACCTGGAGTGTTTCACTAAAGAAAATACAGTTTGTTGTGGATATTGAATATGACATTAGTTTTAAAGACTTAAAGCATTCTAATGCAGGGGTAGGCAAACAATGGCCTGGGAGACATTTTTAAATTTTTTAATCTGGCCCACCAAACTGGAATAAATTACATTGATAATCCTTAATAATGTTTTATTTTCCCTGTATTTCTGGTATTTCCTCATAGATGGTACACTTTAGGTGCAGTAAGTTATTCTGGACTCATGTTGGAAGATTTGTTGTTTTTCTGACATTCACGTGTGCTTTCAGAGTCATTTTTCTGATCATACCAACTCCACCTGAACACAGCCTTTCTAAATCTCACCTCCACCTCAGATTAGCATGAATTTCAAATAAAGCAAAAAACATATTAATGACTCAAGAAGGGAGAATGTACACAGGTTTCTTTTAATTGAAAAATTTTGACTTAATATGAACGGCAACAAGAAATTGCGACGTTTTGAAGCCTGCCTCCAGTGGTCTTTTGAGGTACTGAAACATTTTGCACTTTTAAATTTGGGAATAGATGATGAGGGCTTTATTCAAAGACTTAAACTTAGATCTAATTGATCTGAAAAGTTCTGAAAAAATAGGCTGCCGTGTGAACAACCATTGGATTTCTTTGTCATTTTGCAGGTGTGAGCATTTCATGGTTATGCTTCAAGATAAAGGGCCCAAACACTGAATAATGTAAAACGCTTGCAGTTCTGAATTACTTTTCATTCTTTAATGAAATTGTAGTCACATTCTCACTCATTTCTTGTTAATTGTGTTTGTGAATATGTGTTCACATCGAATTGCTTTATTAAAAAAAAATCAATTCACATATTTTTAAGCATGTAGATATAGTCATGTTCCAAAAATGAAACGATTAACGGCCACTACAAACAGGAAAATTACTTGTTTTAGGTCATTTTCCTAATTCATTTTATCTTAACCAAAAGTATACATTAAAATGGTGTGTTTTCTGTTATTGTATTTTATGTGGAATTGATCTCTTGACAGTTTTCCTCATTAACACAAGAATTTTGTTCCTTTCCATTCAGGTATATGAAATATTTGTACCCGTTTGAATGTGAGAAGAAGGGTTTGAGTTCTCCAGGTGAACTCCAGGCAGCCATTGACAGCAACCGCAGGGAGGGCCGGCGCCCCGGTTACACCAACAGCCTTTACCGCTACTCTCCCACCTCAGGATCCGCTCCTCAAACTCTCCTCCACTCTCCCGCCATTCAAGCCAACCCAACAACACATAATGGTCTGACCCCATCTGGAAGCCCACATTTAAAACGAAACACAGGTGTGAGCACCTCTATCTATTTGTGTTGTCCTTTACTTTTAACGTTTTTATGTAAGATTTCTACAGCATAGTAAAAGTAAATTCCCTGATAAAATTATTTATGGAATTTTCCGTTTTTTTTCTTGTTTTTCCAGAGGAGACTTTAACCCCTGTAATACCCAGGTTACCTGTTACTCTTGGGCAGCAGCAGCTGACTCAAACTGCCACACTGGAGCATCTCAGAGAGCATTTGGATCGCGCAGCAGGTGGAGCGGCAACAGCCGAAGGTCCAAAGAAGAAAATCATGCGACTTGCAGAGGAGCAGCAGCGCCTCATGCAACAGGCCCTCCAGCAAAACCTGCTGGCCATGGCGTCTCATTTCAGCCCGATGAACCTCAAACTCAACAACGGCCACGGTGAGCCCCTACTGCTCTCATTAATCTTAATCCTTTCTAAACACAACAGTTGACGTCTAATTTATTTACTCACAGAAAAAAAACAGGATTTGTCACTAAGCATCTCTACAGACGGACCAGCCAGCATCAGCGTATCTGTAGAGGTTAATGGTACTATTTACTCCGGTGAGTTTGGAACATTTTTTTTAAAAGAAAACGTTTCTTTTTATGATTCTTTCATTCGAGTACAATGGAGTATTAGGGCCAGTTTACAAATGACTCTAAAGTCATACATTTACAAGAAAAAAGTCGGAACTGTTAAATTACAAGAATAAAGTTATATATTTACGACTCTTATTCGTAACTTTTTTTCCTCATAAATTTATTACTTATTCTTGTTAATTTACATGTTTTAAAAGTCGTAAATTTACGAGAAAATAAGACGTAAATTTATGACAAAAAAGTTCTGAATTAAGGAGAAACAACACCAAAGGTGTCTGTTTATCTGAGCCATGCTCGAAGATGAACGACATGGAGTATTTTGCGAAGCTTTATTTAGAAAGCAGAGAAATGTTGAACTTTTAGTCGACTCAGAATCAAATTATTTTTGCAAAAGAACATTGAAGAGAATATGCAGAAAACTGGGCCTTATCAGACGGAGGCATCACACAGACTTGGAGGAGATGTTGTTTTTCGTGGAATAAGAAATGATTTGAAGTGGACAGCTGCAGGGATATCGCTGGCTTCATTCACGGGCACTGCAGAGACCCAGCAAGACACCCATCAATAAATAAATATTAATAGACCTAAATCAAACAATGGAGCTTCCAAATATTTGTAACATTATCAATAGGCATTCAGCTTACTTGTTCAAATCCAAAATAGTGCACACTGCAGCCAATTTGGGCAAAAAGTTCCTGATAATCAAAATTCAAGAGAAGTCGTCTTTATTCGCTGTTTTTTTGTGTGCTTTAGGTACTTTGTTTGCTCAGAAGTCTGCTGCTCCTGGACCGTCTCAGACCCTGACCCCTGCAGGAGCGAGCGGGTTCAGTGCTCTACCCTCCTCACCTTCATCTTCCACCTCTTCAAAGGGGCCAAACTAAGGCTTTTAAATTCAAACTGTCATTACTTTTTAATAACTCCAGAAGCAGTGTTCAACACAAAACACATCATAGTGTTTTCCACTTTATCCTGAAACGATTTATCAACACTTTTTCGAGTAAGGAGAACACCGGGGTTTGACCTTAAATCAACTGTAATGTAGGTTTAGATCTGTTTACACTAGTGCCTGTTAGAGAGGTTATAATGAATCGGTTTTTGCTTTTTCTGTGTGTGTGGTTTGTCTGTCGGTCAGAGCTGAGTCTTTTTTGAACATTTCCTGCATTTCTACACCAGACTTTCTGCTGTTACCAGTAGAGAAACTTGATCAATCGCTTGATTGATGAACCATCATCACTTGATGGAGTGTTTTCTTTTTTTCATTTTATTTTGTTGTGAAAGTCTAGTTTATACATTTTATAGGTAATTTCAGAAAATATGCATGCTATTAGTCTTTATGAAGTATTCCTAAAAAGAAAGGACATTAAGGTTACTTAAATGTTTTTATTTAACTTTTTGTTATTTAATCCTTTGTTTGGGCATTTTTTTCTTTGTCAAATCTCACCTGTGAATCAAAAAGTGAGATTCAATATTTATGCAAGAAACTGTGTAAATAGCTTGAAGTGAAACAACATTTACCTCAACCAACTTTCCACTCATTGTCTTATGTTTTTCAGACTTATTGAACTCCTACTAAATATTTCTGTTTTTTTTTTTTTTTTAATGCAGAGAATATATCAATACGACCTCAGGCTGTGTACGAACACTGCAACAATGCTACCTCGATACAAGTCAAATATGCAATGCTGAATCATGCCTGTGTTCATTTAGGCGTGTGCTGAAATCATGTGTGTGTGGACAATCAGTCACACGAGTGTGAACAAACAGGAAAATGTAGATGTTTTGGGCTGTGCTTGGGTTAACATATTTTTTGGTATGTTCTCATGACAAATAAAAGAATCATGTGCAGCCTAACTGTTGTTGTTAATCAGTTTGAATTTACTGCAAGTGTAAATTTACAAAGGAAGGATTACTCTGGACAGTTATGCTCACCTCCCTTTTCATGCTGTATTAAAAGAATATTTATTTAAAAGATTACAGACACAAGAAGACTGCTAAGATGGATTCATGAAAGAACAGAGAAAGAAACTTCTTTACTATTGTGTGCATAAGTTTGCAGCTAAACAAATGAAGTAAGTTCAATTTAGAACAATGTAATTTTATAACATCCCACTAGGAAAGAGGAGGATATGAAATACTTTTTTTTTATTTTGCAAATATGTGCCATCTCTGCTGCCTGTATTTAAGCTGCTGGAAATCCAATTTCCCAGAAGGAGTCATCCAAAAGGGATTAATGTGTAAAGTCAAAGTTCATTCACAAATAATAATATTAAAAAACATTCAAAGGCTTTATTGTACACACTTTGCTATCACAAAAAGGAAATGAGGTGTATTCAGAATGAGAAAATTGTTTAGTCCCAAACAAGACCGCTTAATTTGGTCCAGATTGAGTCCTGAACCTTGCGTTTGGTCTGTATTCAGACTGCTATCAAGCAGACTTTCCTGTTTTGAACTAAAGCTTGTAAACAAAACCACGTGACTCTAGATCCCTTCACTCATTGGCCAAGAAATCACGAGGGTGGGAAAAAGCAACTAGAGGCGAAAATTATGCAAGTCCTGCGCTTTGTAATCTTTGGCGGAGTGGTTCACTGATTGAACTTTATATTTCGTGAATCTCTCTGTATCAACGTCAGGTACAACCCTTTTACTTCTACTTGACTGGCAAGACGGCTATGATAAGTGTCTCTGACGTGTATTGTCAGAAAAACATTGTTAGAAGCAATGGGCCTCACTAACCATGTTTCAGTGTGTTGCTGAGTCTCATCATTGTGGTGTTATGGCATTCTTTTTAAGAGAATTCTGCTAAGGAACTACAAGGTGGGTTTTAGGATGTCATCACAACAGCGTACCTGCGTACCGCATAATGAAACACAAAAAAGCTATGAAGTGATTTTTGTGCTTGCATCTTGCAAGCAAAAGTAACAGTTTTGAGATAAGAATTTCCAAGCTTGCAAGAAAAATGTAAAGTTTTAGGGATAAAACCTATTTTGCAAATGAAAATATCAAATATTGGCTTTCAAAAACCTTTTTTCTGCTTTCAAAAAATATTTTTGCATTTGCAACACAAATGTTTTCAGACGCGTTGTCTCTCATCTTGTTTTTTCTCCTATCTTTGATTTTCGTTTGCAAATGATGAAGTTTTAGTTTTAAAACTCGACATTTTTCTTGCAACTTAGGAATGATCTCAAACTGTGACTTTTGCTTGCAATATGGCGGCACAAAAAGCACCTAAGAACCGTTTTTGGCTGTGTTTAAAAAAGAGCGTAAGGGGTTAGACCCTTTTTTCCTGTTTGATAACACAAGAGTCGTTGGTTTACATTTGTCCGCAGCTCATCTGTTGTGTTATTCCTACTCTGACCACTGCCTATGGTGGCCGTTTTGGTCCAGTTATTCCACTCGAGGAGTGAATTATATTTAGACTGAGGAATCACAGGCTGAACCGAAGTTCAGTCTATCTGGAAACGAACCGAGACCAGCTCGACAAATTGGTCCGAGAGTGGTTCCTGGTTCCGGACCAGGGTTCACTTGCATGTATTCAGACTTAACATTTGTTCCAGATTATTGGGGAAACAAAATCTGGTTCACTTTGAACGATCCAAGTGTGTCACTTGCAGGAGCTTTAGTAAACGCTTGCAGTTTCGTCCATGCAGTCATGATGGAATAGATTTTTGGACACTGACAAGAGGATTGGTGGTCTGGGCTCTGCTTTGCCGCTAGAAAACAGAGGGGGGTGGTGGTAGGTGTTTGTGTTTTGACCACTTTTGTGCTACAAGCCTGCCCTCATTAAAGGGGTCTCAAGCGTAATACCAAAACAAACGAGACTAACAATTTCAAGTCGAGAGAAAACAGCCCATTGATATGTCGTATACATTTTCAGTTTAAGTTGGGATGGCAGTGACTCTTAAATCAATAGTCCCAGGCACAATCATACTCCTACTACCAGTCATATCAATGGTCATGTTCTTCTACTTCAGGAGAATGACCAAACTTCTCCCCATGTATGGTGCACTACAATTCATTGATATTTGTTTAGGTGCAGGAAGTTATTTTGCACTTATGTGGTGTTAGAAAATGTGTTGTTTTTCTGACGTACATGTGTTTTTTCCGAGTCGGACAGTCCTTTTTCCCATCTCTCCAGCACCACATGAACGCAGCATTTCTCTCAAGTTTGTGTTTTCTCCAGAGGGACGTCGACCCGTTGGTGTGTTTGGCATTAAAGTAAGAAATGGAAACGTTATTTCTTCCTCTTTAGAGGTGGATTCCCAAAACACTCCACGCACGTGTTCCTGATCAAAAAGATACACCTCAATGGTTTACACTCCTGCTAGCTTACAGCCCCTCACACCCTCAACCTGACATTACTGATGTAACAAAAATGGCGAGCAACATTGGAGCTATCCTGCCGTACAGTTTTGACCCAGATGCCAGCTCGGATGTGGAAAATAAAGATGTACATGGATGTAGTCAAGATTGTAGCTTCTACTTCACAAGTGCGATAATTTTCCAACCACTTTGTTTCGTCTGCTCCTGATTCACAACAATTTGAATAAAGAAATACTCAGAAATGCAATTTTAAGCTTGATTTTTGTTATACGTGTCCTCCATCAAGAGAAAAGTGCCACAAAAATACGCTAAAAACACCCAAATCACGGTGTGTTTCATCGGTGTGGGTCTTAGTTAGAAAAATACTCTCACCAGTTTTTTGTTGTGTTACTAGTTTATGATCACAATATAGTTTAGCATAACAAAATAACACATTATGCAATAGAAGAGGGAGTATGGAAAGTCTAGGTTAGGCATTAATCCCTTCACCCTGCTGCTCTCTGCATGCATTGCTAATGGCGGTGAGGGGGTGATGAGGGTGGGGGATGGGTTGCAGGATTCATTGCAACAGTAGTTATTCTAAAATGACAACACTGGATTATTGTCTGGTCCTCGGCATAACGGCGATGTTGCAGGGGAATTATGAGCCGGATATTTCCGCCCACAGTCCCCACCCACCAGGGCGCGAGGGAGGGGTACAATTGGTCAAACGGCTCTGCCACCGAGGCCATTCATGTCTTCTGATGAAGGCTGGAAGGGTTGTGGGGAATTCAAACAGAAGGATTTCTAACAGCAACAGGGACCTGCAGATTCTGGGACATTATTGATTTGCCAACTTCCTTAGATCACATCTAAAATCTAAAAATGATCAAATATTTTTAACGACAGTCGACTCTTTTAAATATATGGAAAAAATGTAGAAACATTTGTGCCTGTCAAATAAAAAGTGTCTGGTTGATTTCTTGAAGGCAGACAAAGATGGATATCTGCCAGATGCTTTCTTTTTAGAGGACATCTGTCTTTTGGAGTGTCTCAAAACTCCAGCTCTCAGCTTCCATCGGTGCCATGCCTTACCAGGATGAGGAGTATCCCGACCAGCCTGTGTGGCAGTCTGTGCTTTTGTTCTGCTGCAAAGGTATGATCGAAGGCATCATGTTCATCCTCTTCTTCTGGCTCCTGGTGCAGGTGCTCTTCACCAAACAGCTAGAAGGTACGGTCTTAAAGGTTAGATTCATGTACTGAGCTCAGAGGCTTCAGCTCTCTAGAAAACTGGTAGTAAAGATGAAAAAATGCATAAAGTATTAGTTTTATTTAAACATTTTTTTCATTTTAGAAGGGCAGAAGAGAGGATTTTGGCAAATGTTATAATACTTTAATACTCTTTCTTTATTTCATGTTTGTTTGACTTTGGAATAAAAGTTCTTTGGATTGAAAATCTAACATTTTTTAATCACATAAAAATTGTTTTCATTGCATTTCATTCAGTTGTCAACTTGTCAGGTGCATTTATACTATAGGATAAATTTTGTTTTGGGTTGTGTTCAGTCGACTTTAACATTTTACTTATGATTTCTTTTTAATGAGCTCAGACTTCAGTGTTGTTCTCGTTCATATAACATCATAAAAAGGGATAAAATCCATTGTTCCTGCTCCATTTAAAGAAAAAAAACCACACAGAGTACAACATGTGATCCTCATGACATCATTTGATCAGTTTGGTCATGTCATTGGTTATCTATTAATCTGGAACATTTTAAGCTGCATTTTCCCAAATAATCTCCAACCGCACAACATTTTTTTGTAAAATACATCTTTTTTTGTGGACTCTGAGCAGATATGACTCCACTTAGAGATTAAAGTTTTCTTTTTCATATTTTAACAATATAATCTTTATGGTTAACTCTGGCTGTTTTAATTTTGTTGCAACATTTCAAACTTAAAACAGCTTATTTGAACCATCCGAACAAACGCCTTCCTGACTGTGATGTTTGTCTTGTACCTGCAGTTCATCTCCAGATTCTTCTTCTGGTTGGACTGATAGTTTTTTGCCTGTCGTTGGTTCTTGGATGTGTTGTCTGCTGGAGGACAAGTCAGTTTTTCTCAGGGAAAAAGAAAACTCCTGCCACATCATCCACTCCTGTTGATCTTCCTGAGAGCTCTCATCCCTCTGTGCCTGCCTCCCAGCCTCTGTGCCAGGAGCTACGCAGAGACACTCTGGATTACCCCTCAACATTTAGCAGTCCTGCCCGTTCTCAGGGGGAAATCAGCTCGCTTCCATTTGGCAACCAAGATAAAGCAGCCTCTGAAGAACATGAACAAGCTGCCTCTTACTTCTCCCTGCGCCGCCTCAGCTCGCCGCTGCTGCCAGGGCCTGCTTATAAACCCATGCACCCCGGTCGTGCTTCCCTGCCCTCACTGCCCAAACTGGGACTGTTGACCAAAAACGTCCCGCAAAGACGCTGCACGGTGTCTGGTGACTGTAGATCTCACACTGAGCGCAGCAGACTCACAAACCCCACGGCTATTTCTTCTTCAATTGCTGAAAAACCTCTTGCTCTGACTCCACTGAGCTACGGCTCTCATGCAAACCCTCCAACAGCAAATCCACACCTTCATTTCACTCTGGCCTTCTCTCCATTGCGGCAAATCTTGACAGTTACTGTCTTAAAATTAACTAAAACATCTCAGAGACTGGAGAATGTGAGCATTTTGGGTAGTCTGTATCCATCTCCCACTCAAATGTCAAGTCGCAGCAGCCTCTGCCTGGATGACAGCAGCTTGGAGATCCTTCTGAAGGTGAAGTCTGTGAAGGAGCTCCAGAGGTGTAAGCTGAGATTATCCCTGCACACACGGGGGGCACAGAGCCTGAGGGACACCCCTCTGGGTGAAGTGGAGCTGGAATGTGGAGACATAAACTGGATCTCAGAGCACCCGCTTCATTTCAGGAAAGAGCTCAAAACGAAACCTGTGGAATTTTGAAAAAATGAGCGTCTGCTGAGGCCGTCTAACGTTTCCAAAAGGGGTTTCAGCTCCCTACTCAACAGAAACATGTCTGTGAAGTTTACGTTCAGCATGAAATTAGGGTCTGCCATTGCACAGAAAGAAAAACTCAGCGCATGCTTTATCAGAACATGTTAAGATATTTCTTCTCCATTTATTAGACCAAAGTTGATGTGAAGAATGTTAAAACTGCACAAAATCAGCTAAATACCCATGAAGGTACTGCCAGCTTGATTGTTCAGGAAGCTCAGGGGCAAACATCTGTTTCTGTAGAGCTTTTGACCCCCCCATTTAAGCCTAACTGCAGAGCCCAAGGTCAGGAGCAGAAACCTGAGCTCTGTCTATAAAATGGACCCGAGCCTGTTGGGGTTCCGGCTGTACTATTATTGGAACTTTTCTGATAAAACAGTTAGAAGATTAAAGTTAAATCACATTCTGAGATTTTGAGTTTTTGTTTTCCTTTGTGTCGATTCATTTCTTTTCTTTTTCTATTTCTTACTGATTAAGATTTTCCTTTCTGACCTTTGATCATCCTCTCACAACTGTTGCGCTGATGTGTGAGGGGCTCAGCAGCTCTCTACAGATCTTTTATTGTCACGGCGTCACGCTGCGACCCACAGTTAATGTTCCTTAAAGCTGACAACATTCTTCCAGTATCAACAACAGAAGGTAAAACCACATAAGAGTCTATTGAAATTAAATAAATGTGCAACTTCTTATTAAAGCATTAGAGAATTGAGCAATAACGGAACTAACTTTTACTTTTCAGGGGCAGAGGTAAAGTAATTCCCTATGTTTGGTTTTAATTTTTAGAGGATTAAATGATGTCTAACAGAACCCCAATGCAGTAGGAGATCATCCCTTTTTTTAATGACATTGTACTTTAATCCTTTACTACTCACAATCCTCTGGAAAACGTTCCAATCTCCACGGAAACTCTCATCTGACAGATCTAATCTTACTTTGCATTAGCCCGCCTCTGCATTGTTTTTCACTGCAGATGAACCCGGCACGTCTGGAGAGACCTTCAGCTGTGTGGTGTCTGTTTAATAGAAAACCGGATCTTCCTTTTCCAAATCAGAATATTTGTGAATGCTTTGTGAACATGTTTGATACTGTTATCTTTTATTTAAAAAGGGAAATAAAGGTTCAATATTTTTAAAAAGGAAGGATCTTTAGCTGTTTTAAGTAATTGCTGCATTTTTTTTTGGCATTAATGAGCAAAAACATTCAGAGTAAAACTGTAAAATGACTGATTTAAATGAAGATGACTTTTGACTCAAAGCAACAAAAAAGCTGTTAGTTCTTACATTCAATTTGGAAAAAAATAAATAAATATTTACAAAATAAAAAGTATTGTGTAGCTGGTGTGTTAAGCTACAGCAAAGCTTCTGTAAACAGCATAAATGAATGATTAGCTTTATGAAGCAATCCAACCGAAGCTCTGCGTCCTCCTCATTCTCATTACAGCTGCAGATGTCTATAATTTCAGCCAGGAATGTTCCATTTGGATACATGGAAGTTGTGCTCATCTTCAGCAAGCCACATTCATCGCTACGTTTAGTCCTCTCATCCAGTGTTGGAGCTTCCTGGTCTGGCTGTTTGGACCTTAAAGCTGAATTTAATTAAAAAAACAAAAAAAGGAAAGTCTATTGGAACAAAACTTGGAATCATAAATATCACAAAATCTATAGGCTGCTCTGCAAATGCACAATGCAGGAAAAGCTAACATACGAAGACACTATGTATACAACATTAGACAGGCATTTGGTGGTGTAAACATGCTAATCTGTGGAAATAAGCTATAAATTCTATTGGACACTTACTTCTACACTACAGATTACACTGACATGAACACAGAATCAACTTTTTGGAGACGTTTTGCTCTCAAAGAGCTGATTTCTGAAGAACTAATGAAATCTGCCAAACAAAAAGGGAATCATTTCAGATCTCTAATTTCTATTTTTGCCCTGATACTGTATTCTACCTCAGCCACAAAAGTGTTTTTTGAAATAAAATGTCATTTTCGTTCATGCTTTTTTCCTTCAAACTTTCATTGTCCAACTAAAACGTTGAAGAAGGAACTGACAATGTCACACCAACACATGCAAAAACAAAAGAATGCTAGAAAAAAAAGAATAAATCCGCTTTAATCAGGGCTTTGAATTTACTCATTTTGATTTTCTGACTTTCAGTCTGTTATTAGTCCAGATAAACAACAGAAATTGATCCAAACTACAACTCTGCTTCCTATGGAACTGATAAAAGACTCACAAATGAGATTACAGCTCCATAAAGAGTTTAGGCACTCATCCAGTCAGATCGATCGAACTAAAAGCTGGAATTAGCATGCCCTGGACATGTGTGGACAGATATTTAATGAATTAATTATTGCAATTCCTTAATGTAGTCTGTGTGCCATTGGTATTACTAATCAAATTAAATGCATGAACTGCAGATGGTTGCTCAAAATTAACAAAACCGCTTAACATGAACAAATGCAGATAATCATTTGGATTGAAAAACATAGAGGTCACATGCATGAACTGCCTGTTTTGAAATATTATTTTGGGAGTTGTTGACAGTAGAGGGCTTTTTCCTAAACATATACACAACATGACATTCCAGAATTCCAAGGTTTTACCTCAGCCTCTCCTGTCTCTTCCTCCTCCTCCTCAGTTGAGCTAGTCCTCTCCTCATCCTCCTCAAACAATGTTACCAAACCTGAACCTTGGTGCCAGTAATGTCTGTCAGCCTGAAAGAGCACAATGTATTAATGCATGCACATAAATGATCATTAGCTGTATTTATAGGTCAGAATTTTGTCACACCCTTGAAGCTGAGGAGCTGGGTGTCCAGTCTTGAGATGATGAGGCTCTAGCTTGAGAAGCTGCTGCTTCAGAAACCTTCTCTGCTTCTTTTTCTTTTTGCTTCCTGAACAAGCTCTTCAACTGTGTGGGGTAGATATGGCATTTATGTACAAAAAAAAAACTCAATAAAGTTTGTAACTGAAGCTGAAAAATTAAATACAGCAATGAAATATCAAAGGTTTTCACAATTAAATGATCAGGCCTGAGCAATGGCTTCCTAAACCACAGAGAATTGTTACTGATTTGTGCGTGAGACGTTTTACTGAAACACAGACAAAATTCATGGTTGTCAAACCAAATTATGCAGCCTAAGCTAAAGCACTGACCACCCTGACAAACAGTGCGTAGCAGGAGAAAATGGCAGATTACCTGCTCTGTGACCAGCCTCCTTTGCCTCTCTGTCTCTGGATTAACTGAATCAACAGTTTCCTCCTTCCTGCCTTTAACCAGTGGTTTATCCTCTTTAACCTGCAAACATACTGTGTATCACCAACCAGATTATGCATCATTGATTTTGCAGGTTTTGGTACAATAAAATTACCACGCTGAGCGGCTGTCTCAGTGCTTGAAGTTTCTGGACCACCAGCATTTTCTCTTGTTCCAGTTGCTCGGCTCTCTTCCTGCTCTCTAAAACAAATAGGAAACAGAAATGTCAAAAATGTCATATCTGAAGGTTGGCTGATTGAGAGGGAAATCTTAAACCGTCTAGCTGGAGTCTCAGTGAGTCCTCTGCCCGCAAACCTCCACGGTTTTTACATTTTTCAGACGCCTGATTGAGCTTTAATGAAACAGGAAGCAATGCAGAGAGAAGACGTTATTAGAATTTCACACCACATGCATGATGAGTGATTCTAGCATCACTGTGTGATCTGATCACAGTGGTTATACCTTCAACTCCAGAGCAGAAATCTTCATTTGACTTTCTGTTCTTTCCGTCTCCCTCTGCTTTTCCAGACTCCTCAGTGCCTGTGCTCTGACACAAACAAAATCAGAAATTTTAAAAATAAAATGTTTTCCTTTAACAAACAAGTCAAAAATGAACTTACTTTTCACTCAGTTCCCTCTCCTTTTCAGTAAGTTTTTTCCTTAGCTTTTCCACATCGCTGCTGTGTATCCACATCTATCCATCATGGCATATTTACATGTCATGTTGACACACATTTTGTTCTATGTATGCTTTTTAGCATTTGAACAACATTTGATGAAATGACATTCAGCGGTGTTTGTCACCTGGGAAAGCTTTTTTTCGCAGCTCTGTGAGTCGAATGGTATCGAGGGTGGGTCTGAAAAGCTGAAAGATGACGTAACAATGAAGAAAAAGCTCAATTTCAAAACTAAAACTGGATTAAGCTCAACTCACTGTGCCTCTTGCTCTTTTTCATGAGTCTGCTCCAGTTCAACCTCTGCAAATACAAGCCCACTGCATTCAAACGCCCCCTTGTGTTTGAAAAGTCTGCTCAGACAGAAACAGAACCGTGTACCTTTCTTCTCAAGCTGTTGAAGCAGAACCTGACCTCTGCTCCTTTCCTGCTCCAGCTCCTGCCTGCATGCAGCAAGTTCATCCCTCAGCAGTGAGTCAGAATCCTTCTGTGTCGGAAAATTCTGCAGTTAAGCAGTAAAATCCACATTTCGCTCATTTTTACCCTTCAAAATCCCCACTTGAGCAGTTCTTTTATGACAGTTCTGTTGAGTTGAAATGGTTCAAACCCAAATTACAAAGACTGGTGAATGAAATTTAAATGTAAAGTGAAAGAATTTGGTTTTACATTTACAAAAACATACTAAACACAAAATACAATGAGGCCATACTTATAAAAATGTTTTACATCTCTTTTATAATTAATAATTTGACGATAACAACCTATAACTGTAAAGCTATGAAGCATTATGAATATAACTCTGAATCACCACTAACAAATAACTGTCTGTTGATGTGATCACCAGTAGAGAACATTGATGAGTTTCTGACTAACAGCTGAGGGCAGAGTGCTCGGTCTGAGCATGCATGAGCACGCAGGATTTGGCATGAAAAGTAGTCTGTAAGGCACTGTGAACAGGAAACATGATACTTCTGTGTAAAATGATGGATTATGTGAAACATTAAAAGCATGGCTTGTATTCATACCTTCCGGGAACTTAAAAAGTACAAAAAAAGTGTGAAAAAGGCATCAGGTATGTTTTGATTCATTATCTAACAGCAGAGGCAGATTTTAAGTTTTTGTTTCTTACTTCTTGACTGGAATTCCTCTTGAATTCATCAAATTCATCCTTTGTAGTCTTCAGCATCAGAGCCACTTTTTGCCATTTCTCAGCCCAGTGAGAAGCCACAGATTTTAGTTTCTCAATGCACTGGATTCTCGCCGCATCTTGCTTGCGATGCTCCTCCTCCTGCAGAAGGAACCTGCTCTTTGTCTCCTCGACCTGATTCTCTAAAAGCTGGAGATGTTCCTGCAGTTTTTGCTTCTCCTTTTCCAAAACATCCACAGATTCCCTGGGATGTATAGGTTTAGGTAAAAACGAACAGTCATTGAGAAGTTGAAATAAATAATAATTTTACCTGTGCTGGCAGCACTGATCCTCTGTCTCTAAAAACACCTCGACTTCTTCCTCTTTCCTTTCATTTAGCAGCTCTTCTTTTTCTCTGATCGTCTGAGAGTGCTGCTCCTTCAGATGCTCCTGTAAATACGGTTTTGGGACATTCAGATTCTGCCTGACCACTTGAAGTTCTCCTCTCAGCTTCTGATTTTCCTGGTTCAAAGACACAAAAAGGGAAACTTTTATAACAAACTTGAAAGAGTATTTTTGACCTAGATGACTGATGATCCACATCAACACTGGGCAAATTCATGTCAACATCAAACCTCTCTGAGAGCCTTAAGCTCCTTCTCCATCTGAAACGTTTCCTGTTCGAGGTTGTTTTGGGAGTTTCTAGTAGAAAGATGCTCATGAAGTTCTTGGCTCTGCGCAGTTCCCTCTGGGTTTATGTGGACTCTTTGAAGAAGTTTATTTTTCTCCTGTTCAAGAGTGAAGTCGGATTCGTTAAGCACAAACAAAACGTTGCTCTAAATAACTGGCAGGGTTGTAGATCAGATTGCTCTGCTCCAAAACAACCAAACACCTGGATCAGAGATTCCCTGTCAGACAAAGCTGCTGTTAGTTTGGCTGTCAGGTCTCTCACATTGTCCTCCAACTGGAACACTTGTGTTGACAGGATCACTTTCTCCTACAGGAAAAATAAAAGAGAATAAGAATATTAGAAATTATAATATAGAAAAAGAATATTTGTTCAAATAAGCATTGAAATCTAGTCATTTAATGAAGTTTGCTGCTGTAGGACGACAGTGCAGGGAAAAAAAGCAGATCATTTTTGTGCAGCTCCAACAACCGAGCAGATGTTTATTTCAAGACTTGCTTGGTGGGGAAACTATATCTGGCATGCATATAAAAAAAATAATACACACCGCAATATTTGATGTACAATTTCATCCTGAATATTTTCTTTATCCCTAAATTTGGCAATTCTCGCTGACAAGTGACAAACAGAAATACAAACAAGGTCAACGAATGGTTTGAGATAAGAAGTGACTTGTTGGAACAAATGTATGAGGTTTTCATGAGATAATGAAGCTTTGACACTGTGCCAAAAATTAGCAGGCTATTACAATTGCAGACAGTCACTAATTAACACATTTGGTCTTTAGGAGGGACATGTTATTTTAATGTGCTCCAAAACTGGAGGAATTGTTTTCTAAGATTTTAACAATAAAAGAAGAACTAAACACTGCCACTACCTTAGTGAGTATAAGACAGAGAGAAGACCAAAGAATTTAGAAATTAAACTGCAACAATTAACACATTGATGATTCATTGCATAGATGGCTTATGAGAATAGCTCACTTATTTAGTTCAATCTTGAGACACGATCTTTTCTGCTGCTTCTGCAGCATTCTCATAAATACAGTTTGACTAATAGCCTTGTTTAGAGTATCTTTGATTAGTTCATTTGTTAAACTGGCATTTTAGATGGGATTGGGGGGTGGAGGGGGCAGCTCCATACTGACCAGACAAGCTTGACTGATTTTGTTGTTGGCTTCGCTCAGCTGGTCCCGTACTTCAGAATGATTCTGCACAGTTTGGCTGAGCCTTTTGCTCATCTCATCCATCTGGTTCTGCATGCTCCTCTGTTTCTGTGGGCACAAAAACATATTAAAATTTAAGATTGTGGATTTGGATTGGAACAAAAAAGGAGTTTATACAGGTTTTTCTTGAAACGCTCTCATCTTCACCTCTGCTGCAGTCTGAAGCCCTTGAAGCGTTTTGTTTCCCTCCTCTTCATAAGCTGCAGCCTTCGCCTCGGCCTCTCTCACGGCCTCTCTCATCTCGGATAGATTTCTGTCGGATTTCTGCTTCTCCTTTTCCAAATTTTCAAAGGAAATTCTGAATAGTACACTTTAAAAAATGAATCAATTTCATGTTTTCCTTTTAAATGTACCTGTTTATCAAAGTTGTCTTGAGTATTTGCTGTTGTCCTGTTGAGTAAGTCAGGAGCTGAAAGTCTGACTGCTTGATCTCTGCTTTGATTGTTCAAAGCAGACCTCATTTGCAACAGATCCTTCTCCAGCCGGAGGACCCTTGCAATTCCATTTTGCAGAAGAAGTTTTAATATTTTCTCAAATGTTTTGCTTCATGCACATTTTGTTGCAATTACTTTTCGTGAAGCTCTCCACCGTCTTCGCTCCTTTCAGCCTGGGATGCTTCTGTTGCATCTTGCTCCTGAGCTCTCCTTCTATTTGATGGCAACTGTGTGAAGCACAAACACACGTTTAGAGGATGCTATTCAAGCATCATCAGACATAGATTCTAAGGTTTCAGTGAACAAACTTTCTGCTTGGAATCAAAGATGTGTGCTGAAGCTGTATTGTTCCGTTCCAGGTCTCTGGTGCTGAACCAGTCAAGCTGACTGTCGATATGCTCCTGGGCATCCTGAAGCCACAGCAGCACATCCATTTGTGGAAAGATACTTTGACTTCGAGCAGCCCTTAATTCTGCCCGTAAAGAGGAAGTGGGCCATGTCACATTGTCTGGAGCCAGACAGGACAATGATTGCCACCTCTGGAGACTTGGGTCATTCCGCCTGAAGCGTTCAGATCTACAAGATACATCAGAAATACATGTAAGCAATATACCACAACTACGACTTGAATAAAGCATCTTCCACTTGAAAACAAATCAATTGATTCTATCACCTTTCGCTGGCTTCTGACAGAGACTCTGATTCAGATACAGTTGACATGCCACACCATCTTGAGGTCTTACAAGGAAAAAAATACAATTTTTGAAAATGTTTTGTCTTTTATCAAACTGTTTTTAAAAAATGCAGTGTTCTTTGAAAGCCTACCTGAGCTGCAAAGTCAGATTTGGTGTCCCACATATTTGGGTCCAGGAGAGAAAAAGGGTTTGAGCGCTTGTAAGGACGGAACATCTTGGACTGCCTCTCTACTCCTTAGCAACGGCTGTCTCTTCTGCACAGAGTCTTCTCCTCATGAGCCTCTACCCAAGTTATTAACAAAAGAATGTCACACTGAGGCGGCAGGTTGGAGTAAGAAGCTATTCTTGTTTCATGCATCTTATCATTTCCTCTGCTTGCCAACGGAACAACATGTTTATGAAGCTGATAAAATAAAGCAGACATTAATAAAACATAATAATATTAGTAATTAATTAATTAATTAATCTGAGGAGCATCCAATACCGGAAGAAACTTCTTCTTTTATGTTCAGCTGTTCTTCATGTAGGAGCAGCTTTGACTGCTTTTGTACTGGATCTCCACTGCAACTGCAGTACACAAAACTCATCTGGGAGACTATGATCACAACTCCCAAAATAGTCCACATGTAATCACACTGAGCTGGATGAGAGTTTTTGTCTGAAGACATGAATACCCTTTTCTTTTTGTCATAATTTCTTGAAGTAAACGCATTATTATTGTTGCCCTTACAGACAGACTGAAATACACTTGACCTGTTTTATTCATTTTTGTATTAATATTTGATTTCAGCCCAGTGCACAGCAGTGATTGGCGCTCTCGCCTCAAAGCAAGAAGGTTCTGGTTCTAATCCCATTTGGGATCTTTCTGTATGGAGTCTGGGTTGCATTTTTATTATATGCATGCATGGGTTTTCTCTGATTTCCTCCCACAGTCCAAATATGCGTCATAGGTTAGATGGCTATTCTGAAGTGTCCCTAGGTGTGCATGGGACAGATTGGGGACCTGTCCAGGGCAGTAGCTGGGTCATGCACTGGCAGCTACGTGACCCTGAAAGGGATCTAATGGGTTAAAAAATGGATGGATGGATCTTATTTCAGCTTTGAGAATGAGCAACGTGTAGGGGAAATGATATTCTTCAAGTAAGTGTGAAATTTAACAAACTACTAACTAAATCTATTGCTGGTTGTTTGGATAGAAACCAACCAAGTCCTTTCTGAAGGAAATATTTTTAACTCGATTGTGCCAAATTGCGTAAAGATATCAAACATTTTAGAACAACAATTAGACAGAATTTATTTCTCTTGTAAATAATCCACTAGATAGCACCGATCCAATAAAAAGAAGGACAATCATACAATTTTTGTATTTTTAGAGTAAGCGTGACTTACACTGCTTTGCAAATGAACAAATTATACATTCCAACTCTGGCACCGATGACAGAATAAGAAAACAAAAATAAGCAGATATTAAGTCTAAAAATCAAAGTTGTAAAACAGTGTTCGTGATAAAGAAATATACAGATTTTTAAAAAATATATAAATGTTAAAAAGTTGGTTTCGGGCCTTATTTTGAAAATACCCGTAGCCGGAAACAGGAAGTTAACCAGCTCATGTTCAAACTGCTAAAAAAAAAAAAAAGGTTGATTATTTTCTCAGCACTTATTTTTCAACTTTAGTGATTCTTGTTTCCAACGGGCTTTTTACAACCCTCATTTCTAAGAAGGTATGGCATTTTAATTCCTGTACTTACAATACGAGCCTCTGTAAGTAAACAACAAATTGCGACTTAGCCTCAGTTCCCTGATGGAACTTGCTGTGGCCTATGCTAACACAAGTTACTATAGTTGGTACCGTCTAAAAGCTAAAAGTGAATCTGTAAGAAGATGTGATTCGTTTATTCTAATCTTTTTCAAAATGGTTTTGTTCGAATAACAATAAACTCTTGTTTTTCTCCGCAGATAATGGCTGCAGATTGGTTGGGTTGCTTAGTTTCGATTAATTGTGGGCCAACGCTGGGAATGTACCAAGGAGAGGTGTCTTTTGTTGATCAGTCCAGTCAAACCATCTCCTTAAGGCAGCCTTTCCATAACGGGGTAAAGTGTCCCGTTCCAGAAGTTACATTCAGGTAAACCTAACTCTGAATTTAAATAGTGTTTTAAGTAGATTTTTTTTAATCGTTTTTAAGCTCAATTTGCCTCTTGTTCTAGTGCCATTGATATAAAGGAACTCAAGATTTTAGAAATCAAAAATGGCAATGTGAAGAACACACCAACAGCATCTGCAAAGGTGAGCCGCACCCCAGTGGCGATCCCCAAGGGCGATGCCAGGAGTGCAGAGAAAATGAACTCCCCTCAACAGTACTCCAGAAGTATTGGGGAGCGTCAGCTGGACGCTCTGGGCCAGCCCAAAGGGTTTCGTCGAAGGCACAATTCCTGTAAATGTTTTTGTTTATTTGTACATTAAACTCCCAAATTCCTGGTAGTCGCACAAACTTATTATATTATATATATCTTATATTAATTCTAGTACACTTTTTCTCTAGGGTCGTCCAGTAGTCGAGGAGCAAACCAAATGACACCAAAGAAGAATGGAGTGAAAAACGGTCAGATGAAGCAAAGAGACGACGAGTGTTTCGGAGACGGGGTGGACGATGGCCTGGACACAGACTTTGACTTTGAAGGGAACCTGGCACTTTTTGACAAAGCAGCAGTTTTCTCAGAAATCGACACGTCGGAGCAACGAAACGGCGCCAGGTCACGTGGGACCCCACAAGACCAGACGCCCTTACGGTACCGGCACGACGAAAACATCTTGGAGGCCAAACCTGTCGTGTACAGACAGATCACTGTGCCACAGGCTGGTGGCAAAGAATACTGCACTGGTAAGGGATGTGATGTGAGAGAATGTCATAAAATGAAAGAAAGTGTACTTTTCTTGATTTCATTTCTCTGCACAGACTCTGGACTTGTCGTTCCGAGTGTTTCCTACGAACTACACAAGCGTCTGCTGTCCGTTGCGGAGCGTCACGGTCTCACATTGGAGAGAAGGCTTGAGATGACAGGGGTGTGTGCCAGTCAGATGGCACTTACATTGTTAGGAGGGCCTAACAGGTAGGCAAGGCTCCAAGCGATATTTTTCTCAGATGACTATAACAAAGATATAGGAGAAAGCCTTTAGCAAAATAGTTATTTTTTTGTCAATCCTTTGTCTCCTAATAGGACATATTTAAATGTGTGATTGCGTAGCTTCTAGAACAAGAAAAAGCTTGTAAGATTATAAGAAATAAAGTTTTGATTTTACAAGATCAAAGCAGTAAAACTATTAGAAAACAGTTGGAAAAAAGAAAGAAAGCTTTTGCTTTTTTAAAAAACAAAGTAGGTCGTATAAGTCTCTTAGGAAACCACAAATCCATCGGAATTGATTGTTGATGTAACCAGATGTCCCTGCAGCCGACCAACTCCAATCATTTCTTCCTCCATAAATGACACGATTCTCCCACATCTGTCTGGCATTGTCTTCTGAAGAGTTAACTTTAAGTTAATTCTACCTTGATAAAGAACGTAGTATTTCCTGATTTGTGAGACCAAGGCTGAAGTAACCGCTAGATCTGAAACAAAACATTTGCTTTTGTGTTTTTTCTTGTTTCTATTTTCTTAGTAAACAGCCTTTTACCTCATATATTTATACTTTAATCTTCAAAATTTCTCAATTTATGACTTTTAAAACTTATAAATTACAGATCTAATTCTCGTAAAATATTTACTTTTCTACTCATAATTCTTCAAGTTTATTCTTGTAAGATCATTATTCTTGTGAAATATTGACTTTACTTAATTTTACGATGTTATTGTCATATATTTGTTCATTTTATTTTGTGGCAACCCTAATACTCTGTTACAATATTCTTTTTATATTTCTTTTTTTAATTTGTGTCTTTTTTTATTTTAATTTGTGTCTTGTTTGGATTTTTTAATGCAGCTCTCTGATTTGTTTGAATCTCTCAAGTCCCAAACTCATATTTCTCTTCAAAACTTCACCAGATTCACGCCAAAGAATTTACATCAGCGTCCCACGGTGGCGCTGTTGTGCGGTCCTCATGTTCAGGGAGCTCAGGGCATCAGCTGTGGTCGACACCTTGCTAATCACGAAGTGGAGGTCATATTGTTCCTGCCCAACTTTGTGAAGATGCTTGATTCTGTGACCAATGAGCTCACACTCTTCAACAAGACGGATGGCAAACAGGTGTCTAGTATCAAAGGTGGGCTCTTAAGTTTTTTTTTAATTTTATTTATTATCTTTATTGGTCTTCACGCTTTCTAACATTTCACGTGTTGATTCAACAGACCTTCCAGACACTCCGGTGGATCTCATCATTAACTGTCTGGACTGCCATGAGAACACGTTCCTGATGGACCAACCTTGGTACCGGGCCGCTGCAGACTGGGCTAACCAGAACAGAGCGCCGGTGCTTAGTTTGGACCCCCCTGTGAGTGGACAGGGTCATGCAGTCGAGGCCAAGTGGTCCTTATCCCTTTGCCTCCCACTTGCTCTTGGGGAAGGGGCCGGCAGAGTGTATCTATGTGACATTGGTTTTCCTCGCCAGGTTTTCCAAGAAGTGGGAATCAAGTACCAATCTCCCTTTGGCTGCAAATTTGTTATTCCCTTGCACTCTGCCTAATATGAGAATATAAAACTCTCACTTTTTTTTGTTTTTTTGTTTGAGGGGCCTAATGTTTCAAAATCTCCTTCTAGTTTGAGTTCAGTCATTCATTTTCACATTCCCAAGTGTTTCAGGGATTTTTGTTCTTTTTTTTTTATGAGTGAGGTTACAAGAAGTTCATTTGGCTCATTGGCAGTCGATATGTTCCTTTAGGAGACTTGGTGCAACAAAAAACGTCAGCAACACATTTATCACTAACAATTTCAAAGCAACTGGGAAAAAAAACTCAAAAAAAGTGGAAATGTGCTCATTAGATATAGAGATGTCAACATTATTTATGTGACAACACAAACTGTCATCAAATGTCAAAACATAAGTGTATCCAATGACCCTAAAAAAAACTCTCTCTTTAATCTTACTTTTCCTTTATGTCAAAAGAATCCTCAGCAAAAATCTGAACTAAAAGTATTTTATTCCAGAGTGAATAAAAGGGAAACAAAACTTTCAAAACTCAACTAAAGAAAAAAGTGTTATTGTGTCTTTTAGAAGCTAAAAGTAAATGTTGTAGTTTTAGGTTGTTAATAATTGCATTTGAAACGTGAAATGCTGAAGTTTTATGCTGAACAGGACAATCTTTGACTAACAGATAAGCTCTAAATCTTGTAGCTACTTATAGACCATATCATGAATAAGCCAATCATATGCACATTTTGTTGATCACAAATACACTGAATGCTCTTGAGCCAGGAAAATAACATTATTTCTTGATATTACTCAATTTCTGTGAGTATTTTGTTGCCTGATAAGTTCCTGTCTAAACGTTACTTGTAAAGGAGTTAAATCTGCAAAAACTACAGATCATAAATGTTGCTTACCCAGCAGAAACCTCATTTACTTTCCTTTTAACACTTTTTTTCACTATACTAAAAATGGGATCCACAAATATTTGAAATACATTCTTTTAGTCTTAAGACGTTAAGATTGAGCTTCACAAATTTCCACTTTCTAACTTTATTGAATGCAGCATTTTTGTTTGGAGGTGGCAGCTACTTTAAAGAACATCACTTCTATATTTGGTATTGTGCTGTAGAGACTATGCATCTTAGATTTATGTTCTCCCTTAATCTTGACTTGGTAAAAAAAAAGCCTATTTCACTGTTGCAGCATTTTTTAAAATAAGTGTAATTAAAACTGTGCCACTGCAGTAATGAATGTTTAATAGACATCTGAGCCAATACGCTGACGTCTTGACACAAGTAGATGTTGCCTTTATATTCAGAATGTTCAGGTAATGTTTAACAGAAAACTAAAGCATAGATTGTCAATATAGGGTTACACAGCTGCTTCTATAATTTGCCTTGTAATGTTTGACAAATGTGTTATTGTACATTGTTTTTGTAGTGAAAATGAAAACCCCAATGTTTCCTCGTTTTCAGTGGGTATTTTAAATAAGTCTAAAAGTTTTTGGTAAATATGAAATCTTCCAGTTTAATTTTGAATCCAATTGTTTGCAGTTACAGTGCACAGCTGCACAAGGGAATCACAGGTACAACTTTCCCATTTAAAAAACTTTTTTTTAAAATATTCATTAAATTAAATATTCATTAAAATATATATGTTTGATTTCTTGTTTTGTGCACTGGCATGCAGAAATGGTTTTAACTATTTCCAACATTCCTCTGGTCTGATGTGTTGTGCTGCATCTGTTGAGACAAGTCTGCAGCTTCAGAGAGAATGTGCATCTTGTTGGCTTTCTTTTTGTGGCCACCAGGGGGCAGTAAAGCAAGGTTTTTTGACATACTTGTATCTTGCTTTTGAAAACATTTACAAAAATGTCTGATATATTTATATATTTTTTGGGGGGGGGGGGGGGGGGGGGGGGGGGGGTCCTTTAGCCATGAATGCCATTAATCATATCTCATTCCCACATTCCGAGGTGTTGTACTGAACAGAAATTTATAGAATTTCTTTTCACTGAGAGATCACCGTCAAACTGCGGTTATAACCAGCCACGTCTGCGAATTGAAGCCAATAAATGTGTCTTTTTTTCCGTTTTGATTGAGTGCAGACTTATTTTTTTGTCAATTATTTTGTAAATATAAACCCGTCAATTTTCAAAATCGTTGAGCAATTTGTCATAGTTAGACATTCCACTGCGCATGTGCGCTTTGAAAACAAGGTGGGGCCAAAAAAAGTTAAACGTTTCTGACGGGAAGAGAAGAGCAGCGCGCCCCTCTTGGTAAAAATTCACTTTCTTTACTGTCCGGGTCAAATCTTTGCGGGTTTTTTCTTCTTTTTCTTGTGGGGAAAAGAAAAATAAGTTACAACTGTAATCGTGTCTGCTGCACAGATATCGTCGGGGATCGAACCCGCCACCGGCTGCTCACTTTAGGCTGAAGTTTCTGATCACCTGGAACACGTTTCATCTCTCCTTTAATCGGAGTTGATGTGCTTTTCGCCTCATGATCGATAGTGGCTGGGATGGAAATGCTGGAACTGCTGCTCGGATGAAACCAGACCGAACCGACCCCCGAAGCTTCCGAACACTTGGCAATATTTGCAAACAGGTGATGTGTGTATCTGAAACAATGGTTTTTACGTGAACAGGATATTGAGAATGCACCAGTTAAAAAAAAAATCAATTTGACAAAGTTTATTTTGTAATGTTTTTTTTTCCTTGTATGTCACAACTTGGGAGTTTAGGGATGTTCTGACAAAAAAGAACGTTTATATCCTTTTTTTAAACTAGTTTGACTGACTTCCTGGGTTAAAAAGGTCACACTACGCTGTTAACTGTTGTGCTTTTACACGTTTTAACGTGTTTCTGGCTGCACAGAAATATTTTCTTAAAGGTTAACCCATTTAAAAGTCGCCTGGTGTGCACTTGTCACTGTCAGCAGCAACCAAGTTAACAGCATTTATGAAGCAATGCAATCAATAACATCCAGTTGCACGTGCATGCAAAAAGCTTCTGATGCACCATCACTTTTTTTGTTGGTCTTCCCCTTCCACAACTGTGGATTTTGTCTGCTGCAAAGACAGAACTTCCTTACAGTGAAGTTAAGGGTGTGTGTGGATGCAGTCCAACTGCTGGAGTGCTCTTTAGCAGTATAGATTGTTGAAACTCTAGAAACCGCAGCAAAGGGAGCTGCATCAGCAGAGCAGCTTGCACTGCTTTTGCACAACCCTGCATCAAAGGAAGCGTCCATTTTTACACACTTAAAAAAAAAATTTGATTGAAGTTTCTTTTCACCGGTGTGTACGGTTGTTTAAAATCGCCCTACTGAATGTAGGATGCAAAGTTCACTTTGGTTGGACAGAAGCCAGATTCAAGTGGACTGCCCCTCACAAAGTGTTTCTCTTCCTGTTACTCTTTGCCCTTGTTTGGAGGTGTTAGGTTTTGCATGTGCTTATTACAAAATACTTCTTTATTTTGCTGTCATTTGCCTGAACCACAGGAAAAACCCAGTATCATAGTATAATACATAGGCTGCAGAAAATGAAGTCTACTGTCAGAATCATTTTATTCCCCACTGGGATGGCCTATACTAATTGTGACATATTTCCAACAGATTAAGCTTAGTGCATGTGTACAGAAGTAACTATTTTTTTTTTTTTTTACACCTGCTAGATCTAGTTTGCTCCTACATTAGCAATATTGGGAAGTATATTCCAGTCCCAGGACAAGGGTCATTTCTTTCAGACAATAAGTAACTCTGGAGTGTAAGTCGCAGATTCCAAAAAAACAACATAATAAAGAAGAAAAAATTATGTATCAGCCGCACTGGAGTATAACTCACACTTTTGGGAGAAATTTATTGAACAAGAGCAAGAACAGACATTTCATTGGGAAAGGCAAATCATGTTAATAGAATAGATGACAGCAATATGCACGCTTAATTACTGTAACCGTATTTAGCTTCATGGAACATAAGAGGAATCTAGTATATTAGCGCTACATTTAACCAATTTTCACATAATCATAGTCTAAAGAACAACCAAACAAGTCAACTAAACTCTTTATACCACTTTAATGGTGTCTTCAGACTGGAAAAGTCTGTTGGTCCAAACCTAGTACGCTTAATTTGGTCCAGATCAAATCCTGAACTTTGCGTTTGGTCTGTGTTAAGACTGACATCAACAGAAAATTTCTTCTCCAAACCAAAGCTTGTAAACAAAACCATATCACTAAAGATCTGTTCAGTCACTGGCCAGGAAATACGAGGGTGAGACAAAGCAACGAGAGAAAGACTAATGGAAGACTTACATTTTGCAATCCTTGTCGAGCTAGTTCACCTGTTCAAGCTTTATATTTCTCTGAGAAATTTTGAATGTCTGTATCAATGTCTGGTACAACACTTTTTACTAGTTCATTTGGTACGGCGGAGTCATGCTGCAAGGCGGTTACTGAGGAGATGGCTATGACGGTACCCTGATAAGTGGTGATGACATCGATTGTTGGGAAAAACTGTGAGAAGCAATGTGCATCACGTTAAAAGTTGTTTTAATGAGCCTGCATTCATCCAACCACATTTTAATGAGTTTCTGTGTGTCATTGTTACTCAGCTACTCTGTTTACAATCACGTAATGCTCGGCTACGGTGGCCGTTTTGGTTCAGTCGTTCCACTCCGTGTACAGACCCCATTCAGATTGAGAAAACCGGAGCTCAGTTCGATTGGAAACGAATCGAGACCACCTTTGGAAATGGATCAGAGAGCGGTTCCTGGACCCGGAACAGGGTTCGCCTGGGTGTATTTAGACTGTGAATTTGTTCCAGATCATCAAGGGAAACAACCTTTGGTTCACTTTAAGGGAAAGAAATGTGTCCAGTCTGAATACACCTTAAATCACAAAATCTATTGAAGTCTTTTGAACAAATCTGCCAAGGCAGGTTTTGCATTCTAAAATTAGATCATGGTTACCTGAGGACAGAAAAAAAGGAGCAGTCATTTCAACCAATTGTGCACACAATCTAGATTCTTCATCTCTGATTTTGTCTACAGGAACATGAGGGAGTGGCAAGTTTGTAAAAAGCCAGAGGAGGCATTTCTGCATTCCTGTCCTGTCTTGCTGTTTTTGTTCTTCAAATCGAGCTGCGTTCAGGTTCTGTGCAGATTATGTAAAATAGTTGTCAGGCGTGGAAGAAGAAAAAGCTACATTAGAATCTGCAGCGTTATTTTTGTTTGACTTGGATGGATTCCCTTCTGTCCCGGGTTCATTTTTTAAGTGCGTTTAATGTTGCTGTCTGTAGTTGATTGGATTCTTTGTCATTTATTGACAGACCACATTAGTGATCATAATTGACTTGAGATCAGTGCCAGTAGAAACTAGAAAAGGATAGCCTTGTTGACTCCCTGCTTCTGGGGAGATGGCAGAGCCACTTTGCAGCACATGGAGTTCTGTCTCATTCACAGAGCTGTCAGTGGCCTGCAGCTGACATGCATTCACAAATCCCTGAGTGAAGGACACACTTGGATTCTGTTAAAATATCCAGAAGTTCATGAGTGAATTTACCAGTTCCAAACATGTGATTTTTAGCTCTTCTTACAAAATGATAGCAAACAGTAGACACAACACTCACTTGTAGTGTTTGTGGTAGAACCCCACTGTTCTCCACTTTTAGAAACCGTAAGCGCTTCATGTCTTATTGCTTCTATTTTGGTTACGCTAATTTTTCCTCTGCCTTCTTTTTTTATACCCTGAGTGGAAGTTCAGTTTTAACATCAGTTGAAGTATAATTGAGTAATTTTGTCACACTTTTCCTAAATTGAAGGACCAACACATTTTGTGATGTTTCGCAATTACACTTGAAAATGTTACAATTGTTATATTTCAAAGAACATTTAAAGATCGGTCTTCACTCTTGGGCGATTTTAGAGGCAAACCTCTACATATATTGTTTGCCATGACAATTCTGAGTATACTGACTACGTCTTCCATGCTTCACTTGTTTCTGGTAAACTGTGGTAAGGCGAAGGACCAACAGGCTTAGTCAGTCTGTAACTACCCAGATATTCCAGTGGCAGATGCTCTCTCATCAGCATTTGGATGGACTGCCATATAATTTTGTTCTAACAATTATGGACAACAGTTAAAAAGAAAATCATCTGTCTTCTGTGAACTTTTGACTTCACCTCTAACATAATCAGAGGCATTCCTTTTTATTTGATCGAGACTGAAACAAACCACGAGTCTACATGTAGTATGCTGTTGTACAGAAGCATGCTTCTATGGTGGCCCTGAAAGGACAAACCCAAAATCAAGTATGCAAAAGGGAAATGTTTCTTTTATAACTGATATTGGCAGAGGTGGGGAGTAACGAGCTATATTTACTTAGTTACATTTACTGAAGTTTTGGTAAGTTTTCCAAGAAACTTTATCATACTCGGGATATGGAGGGATGTGGAAATCTACAACCTGGTCTGTAAAGCAGCAGAGATGTGCGGAGAGGTTTTTGCACTAAACAAAGGCTGTATTAATGCATTTTAGTCACCTGTTTTTACCATATAAATGGCAGAATAAACTGTGAACAAGAAGAAATTCCTTTTTATTTGGTTAGTTTGATTTATTTATTTATTTATTTATTTATTTTTTAAATCATCAGCAGCGAATAGGTTTAGAATAATAATCACACAAGTTGAAACTTTTGGTTAGTTCTTAAGTACTTTTGTCACCATTTACCTTTTACTCTCATAAAAGTACATTTTTTGATGACTAAATTTTAATTCTACTCAAATAATATTTTCACTACTTAATCACCATTTTTGGATATTCTTGTATCCACTTCTGGATGTAAGTTAGGTTGAACTTAAAAAACATGTTTTCAGGAATTAAAACTTTATGCTTTAAATAAATTTAGTTGAAATATTTAAGAAGACAGCATCTTGTTCAAACCTTTTATGACTTATGTCTGAAGTAAAGTTGTAAATTAAAAAACAGATGAACTAAAAGTGTTTTGCAACGCTTTTTCAGATAAACTTTGCTGCTACAGGAGATCAGAAAGACCAGCCTGTCACTTCCCATGATGCTATCTCATAACGACCTTTCTTTAGTAAATGTAAAAGGTTCAGGTCACATTTTCTAAAAGAGTAAGAGTGAACTTACAGCAGGGCATGGGTTTGACGTTCAGAACCGCCCCACTTTGACCAAGTATCATTCTAACTCTGGGATGCCTTACAGGAAGTTGACTTGGCAGTAATGGACATGTCACAGGATGTGACCTCATGTAAAGGGAACAGACTGTTAGAGCCTGAATTTTCCCTGTGCTCTGACCATCAAAAGCCACAACTTTTCCATGGGAACTGAAAGAGGAAGTGGGGCTTTGAGTGAGGACAGAGGGGGTGTGGGCGGGATTGAGCATAACTCAATCTGTACGTCATCACTCAGTTTCTCGGCTTTGCTCTGTTTGTATCACGGAAGCTCTTGGAAACTCAGGCCAAAGGTTGGTGTTGTGGAGGCTTCTTTGTGTGCAGGATGAGTATCTCAAGTCTAACTGTATATTACCCGCATTACCTTCCAGCACTATCGGGAAACATTTCATTCCTGTAGGGCTCATTTTCTAACTTTCACTTCAATAATTTTGTTTCTGTATGCAGAAATAAAAAAATAAATTCAAGGGTTTTTTATGTCTAAAGTATGTTTTACAGCAGTGCTTTGTCTGATTTAGTATTTTTAAAGAAACAAGCTGATCAGCATAAGCAATCTGTTGTCCTGCATCATGGAAATGTGAAATAGTTGTGAAAGTGGAAGGAAGCAGACTTGTTAGTGCTGCATATGTCTGTGTGAGATATTTTTACTGGCAAAGGCTGATTTGATTGTACAGTCAGATAAATGCTGACTGAAATGCTTTTAAATTGCTAAGAACTTCTACACCAAACACAATCAATGATTTGTTTTCTTCTAAGCTGTCTTTGCCTTAAGGACATATGTTTAAATTTTCTACTGTGTATACTTTTTAATGCAGGTACTGTGTGCATTCACCAGCTCTAATGGTAGCAGTTAGAAAATCTCACCTGTGAGAGGATCGAAACGCCTCACCATGACAGAGGACCAGGTAAAATCTGATCGATTTGACTGCTGTTCAGTGATAAATTAAGCAAGCATTGCTTAACTGTATTCACCGAACATGAGCTTTCCTCGAGTTTGTTTTGATAATTTGCCATTAGTTAATTTTTTAGCAATTTCTAACACCATTAAGTCAACTTTGTTTTTCTCACACATATTTTTCACATTTCATATTTTTCAGCTAGTTTCAACTTTCCTACACAATGTTTAACTGATTTAGTAAAAATACTTATTGAAGCATTTCTTACATTTACATAGTTTTCTGCACATTGTTTTAAGCATACTTTGGCATTTGATCAAAGGTTTTATTTTGTTTGTGATGTGTGTTTATATATATATATATGTAATAGGTTTTGTTCCTATGTTTCAGAATCCATGGCCACAAGGCACAGAGTGTGTGGCAAGGTACAACTTTAAAGGGACATCAGAGCAAGACCTGCCATTTAACAAAGGAGACATTTTGACAATCATTGTTGTGACAAAGGTAAATTAAATACTTCTTCTTTTAAAGAAAGTTCCTCAGTATGCATTTTTTAAATTTAAAAACACTTTGCATGTTCACTAAGTTGAAACGCTATATTACACATAACATTCTATATTTTGTTTAAGGATCCAAACTGGTACAAAGCTAAAAATGTTGCTGGGCAAGAGGGGACGATTCCGGCCAACTATGTCCAGAAAAGAGAATGTGTTAAAACTGATGGAAAACTGAGCCTAATGCCGTAAGAACACCTTTTTTTTTTTTTCAATTAATTTGGGTTTCTAAGATGCTCACAAGTCTTTTAACCTTTAAACCTGCCATTTTCTTGCGGCCTTGTTAAGCTTGTAGTGTGTTGTTGCAGTAGTGGACAAAACTCCTAACCTTTTCCCAGTGGTTCTACGTAGAAGGCTGATGCCTAATTTGTCGCAGCAGAGAAGTTGTGGTTTTGTGAAAGGAGACCACAGTATGCTTGGGCTGTGTCGTAATTGCAGTGCATCTGTCTCTGCCTCCCTTTTAGTTTTGCATGAAGTCAGCACAGCTTCCTGTTGTTTCTGTTTTATTCTAGTCTATTTCAGAAAACTAATCTAAAAAATCTGCCCGTCTACCCACGTAATTTTTCCGTCAGCACACTTGTGTTTGTTCAAAAATGATCAGTTTACATTTAATGCACTTTAATCTCAAACATGAAAATGAAAAAGTTTACGCACCAAAATAGATGAGTGAAACTGTTCAAAACATAAAACACCCATGATATGTATTTCTTAATCTATCCCAAAAATATATTACTTTTGAAAGGCATCTTCCAAGGGATGAATAAATACCAAACAAATAAGCTTATTTTATCAATTACTTTAGTAAAAGGTTCACACACTTCCTCCACTGTGTTCTTAGTTCAAATCTGAAAAGATCCCTATTAAAATGTGTGACTAAAAGCCCTCGTTGCAGCTTTCCAACAAGATTCCCTGTGTTATTTTTAAATATCTATTTCAGTATCCTATGGAGTCACATAAAATATGGTTATTGTACATTCTAAAAGCTTCATTTGAATATGGGACTGGGACTGTAATAAAACCGGTCTTGCTAAAATGCAAATCACCATGATCTATACATACATGCTTGATGGTGGGAATATAATTTGAATTATTTTCATTTATTGGACCTTGAAGGTCAGTGTTAACGGCAACATATGGTTGGTTTAAAAAGGACAGCGGAATGCTTAAAGAATTGAGTCATCTGCATAGAAGTAATGCAACCGTGTTGCTTTAAGAAACGTCAGCACCTCTGGCTAAAGCGGTTCCTCTCTTTTACATACTGATGTCTGTCTGAGTTGACTGCTTAAAATAGCAGAAGGCTTGTTGCACAATGCTGATGGAGGAAAATCAATGGCGGAAAAAAAACAGCAACCTTTTGTATTAGCATGATTTCTAAATTTAGCAGAACTTTTTTTTTTCTGTTATCATAAATGGAGCCTTGTAGATTAAAGCAGACTTTTGGGAACAATAGATGTATATTCCTCTTGTTTTTTCCACTGTAGAGAGGGTTTTATTTTTTGAACTGCAGAAAAGAACAACCAGAAAGAATTCTGGGTAAAAAAAACAAAACAAAAACAACTTGTATCTGCACTGTTCTTGCCTTCACCTCTATTTGAGAGGTACACGTCAATTGTGAGGGAATGAAGAATGTAAATAAAAGGAAATTTTAAATTGTTTTTATTTTTTTTTAAGAATTAAAAGGTATTGACTGTCTGGGCCACTCCAGAACCTAATGCATTTCACATAGCCTCTCCTTCCTTTCCTGGGTGATGTGTTTGGGTTCATTATCCTGCTGGAAGAACCAGCTACGTTCTTTCTAATTATTGCCCCAACAGTTGATCTCTACTCTTCAAGCTGCTTTCTTACTGTAGATTGGTTCATTCAAGTCTTCTTCAGGTGAACATTCTTGTCTCTTGTGTCCTTTGACAGCTCTTTGGTCTTGCTCATGGTGGACAGGTTACAGTCTGACTGTTTAGGGCTATGTCCAGGTGTCTTAATACAGATAACCTGTTCAAACAGCTGACATTAATACAGGTAAAAAGTGATGGATGGAAGATCATCTTGAAGAAGTAACAGGTCTGTAAGGGACAGAATTCTTGCTTGTTTGTAGTAGTAAAATATGTATTTTCTGAACTATTATTCAAAAATCAAACAGTTATATTTCTCTAATTCTTTTTTTGCATGCAGTCTCTCATAGTTGAAGTGTATTTATGATTAACATTGCAGACCTCATCTTTTTAAGCGGGATACCTTGCAGAATTAGTGACTGGCATACGTTTTTGCTCCACTGTATATGCAAAGTCTTGAATTTGCAAAACATAGCAAAACATATATACATTATAAAAAAGTGCAAAAATGTGACGTATTTTCAAACAATGTCCTGACTGAACAGATAACTCTCAAACTGTAAGTGGATTGAACCATAACTTGGTAAAAAAAAAAAAAACACTTAAAGGTGAAAGCTGTTTCTGAGCTCGTGCAGAGGCCAGCTTCAAACTGTCAATTCATTTTACCATCAACAAAAGACGAAACTTTTTAAGCTCCCCAGTAAAAATGGCTTTCAAACACTGGAGAGAGCTGATATTAAGCAAATGGATGCACTCATTTGATGTCTTTGTATAGCAGCATGGAAAGGATGTCATTCACTTTGACAGACTTCATGTGAATCTGTCCTTGGAGTGCTCTGATTCTTGGCTTGCTGCTCCACTTCCAGATGGTTTCATGGGAAGATAACTCGGGATCAGGCAGAGCGACTCCTCAACCCCCCGGAGACGGGCCTGTTCTTGGTGCGGGAGAGCACAAACTTTCCCGGCGATTACACGCTTTGTGTGAGCTGCGACGGGAAAGTGGAGCACTACCGAATCATCTACCACAACGGCAAGCTCACCATTGACGAGGAGGTCTATTTTGAGAACCTCATGCAGCTGGTGGAGGTGAGCTGTTCTGCCTTTCACATCAAGCTTTTTTGCAAAATCGAGCTTGATGCTATGTTAGAGTTCCAGCATAAGTGAACTAATTTAAAGTTGATATGAGGTTCCTGGAACTTAAAATGAAGAGGAAGTGTCAAAGAGGAAGTGAACTGCAAACTGAGGTTCAGAGTTCTAACCTCAGAAATACACAGGACTTTAGCCTCAACAGACTTCTTTTCCTGTGCAACACGTTAATTTAAACTACACCTTACTCTACTGAAAAAAAAAAAAACTAACCCTGAGTAATACTTTTTTAACATTTAGAATAATTGATCATGTTTTCAATCATCTCTTTATTTGTGTCATTTAGGCAGACAACACTGTTAGCTTCTCACCAAATGGTAGTTTTCACACTGCATACATAATGTAGTTAAATTGAGTATCTGATCAGCTAAATTTATCTCTGATGGTATTTTGGTTCTCAAGACTTAAACATGTACTTTGCTTTCATAACTTCAATTTAAGATCAGAAAGCTGTAAAATATTTTATTTGAGCTTATTTTAATGTCATCTCATGAGTGCCTCAATTAAATGTAATATATATTTTTTGTAGCTGTTGGTTGTCATTACTGCTGGCCTCTTGAGTAAAAATCTCTTGTATAGAAAACATTATTAGAGGCTCTACAGGAAGTCAAAAGTTGAAAACCCACCAAGCTAGTTTTGGTCTCACGTTTCCGAATGACTTTGTTCCTCTCCTGCTTTTCTGTTTCAATACAGCAATTCACAAACTGACAATCTGGGTATGATGGGAGAGGATCATCATGGACTGAGGAGATAGTTTTTGTTTGCTTGTGTATCTCCACTTTACTGCCTATTAGAAAATTTAAAAACCCACTCCAATTTCCTTTTTTGTTTCTATATTGGGGTTGTTAGGGGTTGTAAGCTAGCGGGAGAGTGTAAACAAAGGAATGATGGGATATATCAGTGGAGGCTTACTTCCACACCAACAGTCCTGTCCACAACTCAGAGGTGAATTTCTAATGAACTGCTGCCGCTCTGCAGAAACTATGTTCTAGAAAACAACAGATTTTTGATTTAGGCTGAAAACGGCATAATCATAATTAAAAAAACCACTGGGAACGATGCAGTAGATCAAAATATGCTTGGGGTGAGTCTTTATAGAACTGGTCTGATGCATACAGGCATCTCTGTATCCTCATTTTTTCTGATTAACTGTTGATGTTTAATATAATTCCCTACTATTATGACTTTTTATACTTATATGATTTTAATCTGTGTGCATGTATATTTCATTGTTGATAGCACTATACCAAAGATGCTGATGGGCTCTGCACCAGACTTATTAAGCCAAAGCTGGAGGAGGGAACCGTAGCTGCTCAGGATGAGTTTTCTAGGAGTAAGTCTCTGTTTGGCAGCTTTAAATCTGTTTTTGCATGCCGCTTTTTTATTTGTATGTATTTTGTTTGTAACTGTTTAACAGGTGGCTGGTCAATGAACAGGAAAGACTTGAAGCTACAGCAGGTTATTGGAAAGGGAGAATTTGGAGGCAAGTAGATTCAACTTTCACTCTACATACTGCTGGTAAACATACAATAAATGTAGTTACATTTCTTGACAAAAAAGCTGAATTCTCCTAGTTAAATAAAAACCAGGAGGTAACGTTTTGCTATTAAATATAAGCCAAAGGGTTTTCCATGATGGAATGTGATGATAGCACTGTCTTTTTAACTTGTTCATATTTGGGATTTCTCCAGATGTCATGGTTGGAGACTACAGAGGAACTAAAGTAGCTGTGAAGTGCATAAAAAATGATGCCACAGCACAGGCTTTTATTGCTGAAGCTTCAGTCATGACGTAAGATAATCAAACACATTGTTTTCTTTCTATATGCTGACATAAGCTCTTTGCTACATGTGAACATTTCTCTCTCATTTTCAGGCAAATGCGGCACAATAACCTGGTCCAGCTGCTTGGCGTGATTGTAGAGGAGAATGGAAGTCTTTATATAGTTACAGAATATATGGCTAAGGTAGGTTGCCTCATTTCTGATCATTTATCAACATCTGGAAAACTTAAATCTATAATAATCTATATGATTTTTTTTTCCTCGTTTAAGGGCTGTTTGGTTGACTACTTGCGTTCCAGAGGCCGTACTGTTCTTGGTGGAGATGCACTCCTTAAATTTGCTCTGTAGGTTTTTACTGCTGTGTTGTATTCACTGCGGGATCAGGCTTTGTAGTTGGTGCGCATGTTTTTGAGTCAAAATACTATACAGAAGAAGTGTATATCCTACAAAAAAAGGGAACAAAATTCTAATTGTTAGGTTTTAACACTAATATTTTGAAGAAAGTTACTAAATCTATGCATTTCACTTGATAAATAATTTTAAAATAAGATTTTAAAATCTATAAATCAGATTTTTAAAACAAATTTTGAAAATTCAGTTTGAAAAAACAGTATTAAGAAAAAAGGTAACTAAAAGACACCCACAGGATTGTGTGTGTTTTACTGCTATGTCTTTCCTCAGAAAAAGAGAGATCTTTGTTTTGAATTCATCAAAAAACTTGGTTCTTCTTTCTCTACTGCAGAGATGTCTGTGAAGCTATGGCGTATCTGGAGACCAACAACTTTGTTCATCGAGATTTAGCCGCACGAAATGTTCTCGTATCAGAAGACAACATCGCCAAAGTCAGTGACTTTGGTTTGACCAAAGAGGCTTCTTCTACTCAGGACACTGCCAAGCTGCCAGTGAAGTGGACTGCACCAGAAGCTCTCAGAGAAAAGGTGTGCTGCCACTGAAATTTGTCACTTGAAAAAACTTAATTATAATCTTTCTCATTTTTTCTCTATTAACAGAAGTTTTCCACCAAATCAGATGTTTGGAGCTATGGTATTTTGCTATGGGAGATTTACTCATTTGGTCGAGTCCCTTATCCAAGAATTGTAAGTATGATTGTGTCCTAAACAATAGGCTGCTCTGAAATAAAGCAACAAATATTTTTTTTAAAAACGTTTTTAAATTGAAAATAAAAATATTAGGTTTTTTTTGTGGAACTTCTTTTTAACAAGTTTGCCCCCTTCTCTGTAGCCGTTGAAAGACGTAGTGCCGCGAGTGGAGAAAGGCTACAAAATGGACTGTCCTGATGGCTGTCCTGAAGTCGTGTATAACATCATGAAACAGTGCTGGAACCTGGATCCTGGAGCCCGACCAAGTTTTCAGATGTTGAAGGAGTGGCTACACCATGTCAGCCAGAAAAAGTGAATTTCCCTCTGTTGTTGTTTTTATTTTCACAACGTGAACCGAAAATAATAAAAAAGAGAACGTTTTAAGGATAGAATTATATATTTTCAACCACTGTAACTTTATTTCATAAAACATGCTCTTCTAAACAATGTCTAGTCTTGTCAATCTGCTTGAACTGGGTTAGATTCAAAGCTTTGTTGACTTCATGAACTTTGTTTGCAAGAATGACTATTTTGTTGAATATTTCGTTGGTTATTGGATCACAGTTTTGCTGTTTGACAGATTTTATTATATAAATATATCCACTATCCTAACGAATATCTATTTTAATGTCAATGGCCTTTTTAAAGTTTAGACTAGTTAACTGTAAATGTTTTGAGTTTTTCAAATGAATCCATGCAGTTTTGAAAAGAAAGTAAATTTTCATTTTGCTTCATAAAGAGTAACATCATTTTTAATTAGTCCCTGCATTGCATTTTGTTGTTCTCAGGTACACATGAACGTTGAGCCATTTTGTTTCAAGAACTAAATTAAGTGCAATTATGCATAGATCCTGTATGTGTTGAACAACATCAAGCACGTTTGCTCCACAGTCTGCAAACCACAACAGAGGAGCTCACATAAAAACCAGCATCTTCTTCAGTTTTTGTTTGCAGTATTTTTTTTTTTTTGTTCAATCTGAAAAAAAAAAATAATGTGAAATGTTTTCTTTGATCGTGCCATTTGGACTTTATATGTTTATAAACGTACAATTGAAGCCACCTCCACATTTAAAAAAAAAAGCAATTTAAAATGTTTCGAAGGGGAAATATTTTTCCAACCATTTTAAAATAAAATGTTTTAATAAATACAGTTTTTACAGATTTGTTAGTAGTATTTAATAGTTTTAGTTTGTTTTATCCAAAAGTGATGTGATTTTTTTAGCGCTTTTTTAAACATCTTTTTATTTAATGTTAAAAGGTCAAAGTGACATTAAAATTCTAAATATAAATTTATACAATTTTACGAAAATATATAAATTAAATATGCAATGTACAGTTGGCACGATTATATGTATTTAAATAAAAGATTACTAACAGTCACAGGTAATGAAAAGTCATAACCCGGTGAATAATACCCATCGTCCATTGCTAAAGCAGACTGAAAGTAACATGCACAATACAACACTTTTTTACATGGACATAAAACGCCAAACTTTAAAATTACTTTTCCCCGAAGCTGAATAGAGACAAAAACCTATCAATAATAATAATTCAATAGTTAAATCTGGGGAGAATCGATACATTTTTTGAAAGGAGGGATTAAGTTGTGGAACCTTTCTGGTGGGAGATTGGTGGGACTCATTTCCTAGTTACACCAGCTGGTGTTACCGGAAAATGTGGACTGAACACATCGGCAGATAGAAGGGAGCCCGAGAGTGTGATTAAACCAACCTGAGATGGACGACGAATCTGTGTTTTATCGGGAGCTGCCGAAAGTGGTAGGTGAATGGCACAAAGAGGGTATGAATGCTTAGAAAAGGACGAGTGTTAAAGTTTTAAGTGCTAAATATTGAAAATATCTTTCGCGTCAGTCGGAAACTTGCTAACGTCAGCGTTTTTTTCCTGTCAACAGGAGCTTCACGCGCATCTGAACGGCTCTGTCAGCTTCCAGACCATGGAGAAGCTCATCAGCCGTAAACCGCACCTTAACATCGAACACAGTATGACGGCGATCGGGAAGGGCCAACGCAGGACGCTAGATGAGTGTGTCTGCGCTTCATTCACAACTCAATTTATTAATTTATTAACAGTCTCAAAAGGCACACGTTTCATTCTTTAAATGTAGAATTTATTACTTAAAAAAAAAAAAAAACTCAACAACAACCCACACACACAACTTTAACTTTAACTTATTGAAACATTATTTATTGCAAATCTGTATTTAGAAATTTTCTGTCTTTTTCTTTTTTTCATGAATAAGTTAAAGATTTATTTACATTTTTGAAGTTTTCTTTTCGTGTAAAAAAATCCAATGTAATTTTTTGTGTGAACAAACATTTGGTTTAGTTTGGCAAAAGAAAATCTTAATAAAGAAAAAATATGTTACAATAAAGATTACTCACTCAATGCTCTTAATGTGGCAGGTACATTTTTCCAAAGAAAGTTTATTTTTGTGACCAGAAAACCTTTTTTTTATGTAAAATTCCATATCATATCCCAAATGTCACATTTACTTTCTTTTAGACTACTGTACAGAATTAATCCACCTAAACTAAAATATAATTTTGTCACTATAACTTATTAAGCAACAACAGGGTAACATGCATTTATTTGATACTCCTTGCTTTCATTGTCTAGATGTTTTGAGGTTTTTAAAGTCATTCATAAGTTGGTGGACACAGAGGAGGATATCCTAATGGTGAGGGTGGACTCAACTTCAACTTCTTTTTATCTTAAATCTGTTTATTTGGGTGTCATGAGCTACGTCTTCATTGTCCAGGTTTCTAAAGACGTCATCAGGGAGTTTGCAGAGGATGGTGTCAAATATTTAGAGCTCAGGAGTACGCCAAGGGAAGAACAGAGGACAGGTAGAAATGTCAAAATGAAAATATTTGAAAGAAAGTAATTCTACTAGTTCATGAAGTATGTTTTCTTTCTTCACAGGTTTAACAAAAAAGAGTTATATTGATACCATTATCAAAGCTATTCACCAATGCAAAAGCGAGGGGCTAGACATCGATGTCAGGTATGTTTCCTCCTTGAACAGCTGAGCGTCAGGATGCTCACAACACTAAGTGCGTTGTATCTGCAAGGCTTCTGGTCGCAATCGATCGTAGGAATGGGATGGAGGTTGCCATGGAGACTGTGAAGCTGGCTGAAGAATTTATGTTGTCATCCGATGGTTTGGTTGTAGGAATCGACCTTAGTGGAGATCCAACGGTCAGTTTTGCAGTTTTATGACATGTTTTTTTGCTTGAATTTAAACCTTATAGTTCCAACCTCCACTTGAGGCAATACATTTTCAAATATTTGGATAGTTCTTATCTTAATAAACAAATGGTGGATTTCTTCTGGGACCAAAATAAACCAGGTGTGATGAGATTTGTTTTTGTTTTATCCACATACGCCTACAGCCATCATACATAAGCATTGTTGTCATATGAAAATAATTTTGTCAAATTGAAAACTCAAGCATGATATAATGATTCTAATAACGTTTTTATTTTCAAGGTGGGCCATGGAAAATACTTTCTTCCTGCCTTGGAGCGAGCCAAAAACTGTGGACTGAAGCTGTCGTTGCACCTCTCAGAAGTATGACCGTACACATTCTAATTGTGTGACTCAATCCACAGAATTCACAGTCACTCTCTGTTTTACATCAAACATGGTTGCAGGTTCAATCCCAGCTGGAGGAGTCAGAATTGCTTTTGAATCTCCCCCCTGATAGGATCGGACATGGAACTTTCCTGCATCCTGAAATGGGGGGCTCTCAAAGCCTCGTTGATAAAGTGGTAAAAAACCACATTCCACTTGGTAAGAATGGTGAAATAAATTAAACTAGTGTGCACAGTAGAAAGCTGATACTTGTCTTCTTTGTTCTCTAGAGCTCTGTCTGACCTCAAACATTAAAGGACAAACTGTGCCAATGTTCTCCCTGCATCATTTCAAATATTGGTACCAGTTAGGACATCCCATTGTCATTTGTGTACGTTTTTGTTTTTGTTTTTTAAATCCACAGTGAAAGTTTTCCGCTTTCTTCAATGCCGTATTAGTCTAAATCTACTTTCCATCTCATTTTCCAGACGGATGATAAAGGAGTCTTCTGTACGGACTTGTCTCAGGAATATCAGCTGGTGGCCTCCACCTTTGGACTGAGCCAGAAGGAGATGTGGAAGCTCTCCCAGCAGGCCATAGACTGCATCTTTGCAGAAGAAGCTGTGAAGCAGCGGCTCAAAAAGAGGTGGCAGGATCAGCACCCCCAGGTGTTCAAGTGACCTCCTATATAGAGGTGGACCTTAAAAATCCTCATATAGCTAAGGTTAAGTTTGAAAGCAGAAAGAATGTAACTTTTTCAAATTATTTATAGATAAAAAGATCAGAGAAAATGAAATACACGTAGGAACTGTTCAGTAGAAATAAAGGCAAACATTTATTGTGTGACACTGTGGTATGTTCTTTTGGATTAAAAATTAATGACTGGTACTGACTAGTTCTGACAGAGAAAAAAAAGTTTTCACCAAAAAAAAAAAAAAAAGTTAAAAAAAAAAGTAAAAATTTGTATTACTGTCATGCCCTCTTTCCAAATTTTCCTTGTTTTATTTTGCTCTTCTTGAATTTTCCATGTTTCATTTCCCCTTTTTGGGCTTTTCCTTGTTCTGGGACTCCATTGCTTCCAACTGAGTTTCCTTCTTCCCATTTCCTCTTCTTGTCACTGTAAAATAACATTAATTTTAGCCCAGTTCTTTAACAAAACAACACAACACAATCTCCCCTAAAACTGTGTGTTGAGACGCTACCGCACCTTTTGATGCTGACCATAGCTGTGCCCCCTGCGTTCTTCAGCACTTGGTCCCACTCCTCGTCATTTCCTCGAATTCTGTATCTGGAATCAGACACACACAAAAAAATAATAAAATAAAACAGTTTTTAAAAATGCTGTTTAAAATTTTAACTGTAACAAGCTAATTCTCACTCTTCCAGGTCCAGGTCTTTTACTTTCTCCAGAGCCTGCTTTTGCTTCTCCTCAAATTCTTTTGCAGCTTCATTCTGTCAGTGGAGGAAACAAACACTAAGGCCTGAGCCAGCTGTTCTCTTAATACAACATTGTTTTCTAAAAAATATCTCCAAATCAAATAGACTTGTATTGCATTAAAAATGACATAAAAATAATATTTTCTGGATCACTCATCTAGAAAACAAGCATAGAAAACAAGAACATCTCAATAAAGCAGACCACTTTTTTAGTTTCCCAATACAGACCCAATAAAAATTGAATTTCTTTAGTCAGATTATTGTGAATCAGGAGCAGGCAAATAAAGAATAAAACACAACTGGGGACACTTTTGCAATAGAATTAGAAGAGTGGACCTTTAAATTATTTTCCCCCTTTCAACTCTATCACTTGAGGAAGTTTGAGAAAATGTATTTTTCCATTTCAATCAACATCAAACAACCCAAAGAATTTCTATTGCCATATGTTCTATTTTGCTCCTGAAGAACCAAATTTAAATTGTTTTTTTTTTCTCTAACAAAGAATTAAAAAAGAAAATGTTTTAACACAAATGCGTGACTTGAGTTCACATACCAGATCATCACTAAGGCTTCTGACAGTTGGCTCCATGCTGACAGTTTTGGTGGCTACCATCTGTTGTTCAATTGCTTTTTCCTGGATGCTGGTGAACACCTAAAAATGTTTAATAAAAAACAAAAGTATGAATTAAATTATTCCATAAAATGGATCAATTTTTAAAAAATGTTTTATTACTCGTGGCAACTGACTTGCACAAACTTTCTGATGATGCGGTTGAAGAGGCCCATTAGCTGTGAGCTCGGGAGTTCAATTTCCTTTTCTAATTGCTCCACAGTCTTGTGCTGCAGTCCAATTCCAAGCAGTAATGCCTACAGTAAAAACAGTCCCATTAAAATCTGGAGCAAAATTCTTAAAATCAATTAATGCAGATTTGGAAATAATGTGAAGAAACCCACACACTGAGCTGCAGACAGGGAGACATCACCCAGCTGTTTGAGGAAGAACATGCGCGCCAGAGCTGGGATCAGGTCCATGATGAGGTGGTAGTCCACCATGCTCCTGGAGTATAACTCCAGACGTTTGAGATCATAGGGGGTAAAAGTGGCCTCCAGCTCTGAGATGCTGAGAGCTGCAGAGATGAATCAGGACAGATGCAGACAGATGTCCTGCAGAATCAAATGTACAAAAAACCCCAAAACATACCGGTGACCTCCTCTTTGGACTTCTTATTTTGCAAAATGCTGAGCGCTAAGCTAGGATGGAAGCTGCTGAACTGGTACGAGAGTAGAGACAGGAAGCGCCGGCGGAAATCTGTGACCATCACAAACAAAACAGCTTAAGCAGAGAGCTGTAGGACCACACCAACAGGAGATTTGCGAGGTCAAGAGGTCAGCTTCACCCTTCCAGAAGGCAGAGAGCCACTGGCCCTGATCCGGGGCCTCCTCTGCATTCAGCTCTTTCAGCATCACACAGGAGTGTTCTCCTGTCAGATCATTCTAGAAACAACCAAATGTAAAAAAAAAAGTGTTTAAAGGGAACAAAAGCATGAGGCTAACACATCAGCTAAAGTAACAGCACTCACAGGTGTTTGCCTTAAATAGACTGGAGTGTAGCCCCCTTTTTTCCAGAATCTGGAAAATGTGACAAAAAGATTTTAATACATCTGACACAGCAGAAATGATTCTTGCAGGGTATCTACTTTTCCATCCTCAACTCACCTGAGCAGCTGTGTTGTGAGGCCGTAGGAAACTCCCAGGTAGTCCAGCCTCTCTGCTCTCCTCTCAGTGAGCTTCAGCAGCAAAGGAGGCAGCTCCTTCCGAGGAGCGATCACCTCCTCCAGGAGACTAACAGCCTTTAGAGTCAAACAGAGGTCCAGTCAGACGCAGCACACCTAATTCATGCAGGTGTGCTTGTCAAAATACAGTTTCACCTCACTGCTGACAGGGATGATTTCTGTGTTTGTGGAGGCTGCGCCTTCATCCATGGTGGGAAATTTGCCCTCATAGTACATCTGCAGCAGCTGGAGAGCCCGGGAGCCGTAACCCATCTGAAAGACGGTCACATTTAAAGTCACACAAGCTGACATAAAGTTTGAATAACTTTATTGAAATGAACATGTCCAACTAATATGATTTGTTCCAAAGGGAGTTAAAGACCCACTCCAGTGAAAATCGTTTTTTTTTTACATGTTCTTGTGGCATTTTTATTATGGAGGACATATATTAAAACAATTAGGCTTAAAATTGCATTTCTGTCTTTCTTTATTCAAATTGTTGTGAATCTGGAGCAGAAAAAAATGTTTGAAAAAAGCCTTTTTGTTATGTAGAAAACACACAGCTCTTTACTCTGAGCTCTCGGCAGCAGGAAAGGGAAGTGTGGGCGGGATTGCTCCATGTCAAAGGTCCTTCCCACAGCTCAGAGGTATATTTTGAATGAACTACTGCCGCACTCTGCAGAAACTATATTTTAGAAAACTGTTTTTTGTTTTGTTTTTTTTTTTTTTTTTAACACCCAGCATAATTTAAAAAACACTGGGAATGCTTTTAATATAGATCAAAAGCTGATCCAAGTGGAACTCGAAAACTTGTATAATCAATTATTTAATAAAAACTAAAAGATAGCATCCATCATCATAGCCTTTAATTTTAAGCCCATAAACTAACAGCTATGTAAAGTTTCTGAGGTCATTCTTTGACTTCTGAGTTGAAGTTCTTTTAGAAACAAAACCAGAGCCAGATTACTTTAAGTACAAGCTGGTGGTCAGTGTTAGTGAGGTCTGATGTTAAACAATTCAACTTTACAGTAAATGTAACAACTGGAGTTATACTTACTACAAATCAGAATTTATTTAATATACTTTCTGGGTTTATTGTGCACAGACAGGGGTGTGGTCTTTTAATAATTGTGTTCAAGTGGCCTAATTCAAACAAGTGGATCACATGACCACAGTTTTTGGGTTTTTTTTTTTTTAAATCACTATTAAACCAAATTAAGTTGATCTTAATGGTACAAACTTCCTTCTGCTCCTTGGGATAAAAAACACTTCTGTGGAGCTGATTATAGACTTCATAAAGTGAAATTCTCACCCCTTGATAGTCTGGATTGACAGCTATTCGCACCACTCTGCCTCCAGACAGACAGCCAAAGTCTGGATCTTGAAACTAACGGGAAGAAAAGACGACATCATTTGACAACCCAACTCACTCCAAGACAGCAGCAGCTGCAGGAAAAACCATGTTATTGAAAATATGATCATATATTACCTTTGGCACATTAACAAACAATTTATGATATATGAGTTATTTTTGTGGACTCCTCACAAAAACAAGTCGATCTCTGAGGCACCGCCTTTCACTCCTTGTGGATGACTCCTAAATCATGACGTCAACATAGATCCTGCCTCAGCATCATGTCTGCGCGTATACGCTTATGAAAACAAACGACACCAAACTTTTTAAAGACGGGTGTGAATGTTGTGGAGTCATTTCCATCTAGATCCAATCATTTCTAATGAGCAGGCTCTACTTTGAGAAGGCTTAACAAACAGAGAAATCCCTTAAAAAACATTGCATTGCAAGATAATGTAGCCGTTGTTTTCTTTGCAGATCAAGAGGAACCACTTCTTCTACGAGTCATTTTGCTGATCCCCTCTACCTTTGCGGGGAAAGTGTGTGTTTGAGTTAGCCTGGGGGCGGGGCTTGCAGTGTGGACTCTTCCTGCTAGGGGGTGTTCTCATTGGTTCCCACTGGTCTACATCACACAGTGACGACCTGCTCGTTTTTGTGGGTATGGGAGGGGCTGCAGCTAAGAACGGTGGTTTTACTCAAAAATGCTTGAATGGATCAAAATATCGCTTTTGGGTTCTTTATAGTGAGGAATGAACAGTATAATATACTTAAAACCTCAAAATGTTGATTTTTCATTGTATCGGCCTTTTAATGCCATGTATGCACACCTGCTCTGACACCGTCCAGGGAATAAGGTCGCCTGACGCTTTCTTCCCTCTGGACAGACTGTTGAGTATCGTTTGCCGTGAAATTTCCCCCTCAAGACACACCTGATAGAGAAAAAAAACCTTGTTTTTATCTTGTAAACTGTCATAATCTCAAAGTTTGTATTTTGAACGTTACCTGCACCACGGCGAGGACTTCAGGTAGCGAGTTCTGAGTGGGACGAACAGGCGGCAAGAGGCAGAAGAGGTGATGAGCTGGAGCATCAGACAACATCTGCAGGTCGTTCGGGGAATTCTGGAGCCAAGCAGAATCACTAGTCAGAGCAAAAACTGCGCACAAAACTTCGAGTGTGATGTAAGGTTTGGTCTTTGTGTGGACCAAAGCCACTGTTTCACCTTGTAGTGTGAGGCCACATAGAGAGCCATCAGCCTCTGAAGGAACGCCTCTGATGCTTTGTGGTAGCAGAACAGTGTGTCTCTGTTTACATAATATCTGCAAGGAGGCAGCTAAAGGAGAATATATACATATATATACAGTGGGGATCAAAAGTTTGGGCATCCCAGGTAAGATGTTATATTATTGTGCATAAAGAACCCAAGGAAAGATTGGAAAATCTCCTAAAGGCATCAGCTTAAAGATAGAGATAGGATGACAGGATGAAGATTCCTCAAACAAGAATTTAGAGACTATTGGCTGGCTACAAAAAGTGTTTACAAGCTGTGATACTTGCCAAGGAGAGCAGTACAAGGAACTAACTCTGCAGGGTGCTCAAACTTTATTTTGAGCTTTAACATTATTTTGTTTTCTGTTATTTTGAAAGAGTAAATGATGGAAGTAAAGCCTCATTTTGTTTTTACATATTAAAGGAATGTCTCATCTCTAAACTGATGCCTTTTTCAGTCTTTACTTGGGTTCTTATGGTTTGCTGTGTGGAAAAACAAATGAAGGATACAAGTCGCATGTCTGTGGAAGTGGGCATCCAGAGATGAGCCTGGGAATGTTGAGACAGTCAAGACAGAGCAGCTCATTCAGCCACTTCTCCACCGGGTCTGCCGGAGCGTACCGGATGGACTCATGCAGGGAAACCTCGTGGAGGCTGCGTGCTGCGGGGGCAACAAGACTGGGTCAGGTGATGAACTTAAAGCAGAACCTGCTCAACCCTTGACAGTATGACAGTCATACCCGCAGCCAGCCTGGCGGTGACGGTGGTCCGGTTCTCTGCTGACGTGCTTGTCTGACTGTCTGCACTCTGCTGCCGCAGTTGTTGGATTAACTTGAGAGACAGAGAGCGTCCTGTACCCTCGTACCTGCACAGATGAAGAACAACCCATCACACTTGCAGGTGATCTGGCCCCCAAAGCTCTGGCATTAAAAAGAAACATTAGGAGATAGCTTTTTAAGGTTTTTAATATAAACGAGTTCTGATTCCTTCTTTATTTTTGAATTTATGACAGACCCATTGATGGTGGAGGCCATGAAAACTAGATAAGGCCCCAGCAGGTTCTTCACCAGAGGGAGAGGAATAGCTGCAGCCTCATCAATGACCAGCAGCTCAGCCTGACCCAGCTTCACTGCATCCCCTGGGTGGATGTACTGTCGGTCACAAAGGAGATCACACGTAAGGACGTCACTTCTTTTTGAGACAAGACGCTCACTTTCCTCTGCTCTCATCTACCTGAATGGTCTGTCGATGCTCCTTGAATATGTTCACCCGCACCACTGCTTTGTTGAACTCTGGATTCAACGACTGGATGATCTCATAGTCCAGATGCTCCTGCAAATGCAAGGAAGAAAGTCTGATGAGTGTCAGCTCCCACCGACAGGCAGAAGATCTTGGTCTCGCGGACGCGTAGTCACTACCTGATACTGCAGAGCATCAAAACCTTTGAAGATGAATTCAAACATGGTGTGAAGGTTGTCTGGGCTCGGAGAGGTCACAAAGATGTTGGAGTAGCTGAATAAGAAGAGATATGTTGGTACACAACAATGTTAAATGTATATCTAAACATTTATATGTGGGCATGGAAAAAAAAAAACCTAATGTACCCAAAGGCCACAGCTGCAGCGACGGACAGCCCCATCGCAGCAGACTTCCCTCGACCTCGAGCGGCAGTCAGAGCTACCGTGCTCCTCAGGGTTTTCTCGGACACAGCTTCGATAAACTTCAGCACCGCCTTTGCCTACGAGACGACACGCTTCTTAGAAATTACAGCTCAGTTCTCCAGAAGATCAATCCCATTCAAGATTCACTCTGTATATGCAGGTCCCTGCCATCAGATTATCACCACACCTACTGTTAGAATTGACCTGACCTGATCCATAGTCCTGCAGCAGTCCACTAAAACCCCGACAGGCTGAGTGTCCTGAAGGGACTCCTTCAGATCTTTCAGCTCTTGCTCTTGAGGAGACAAATCGTCATCCTGGATAAGAGAAGATGATGGACGGTCAACACCTAACAACCTTTGTTAAAGCCAAGGATAGGCAACTCCAGGCCTCAAGGGTTGCAGTGTCTGCATGATTTCCAGATAGCCCTTCTCATGACTGATTACCTGGTTCAGGTGTGTCCAGCCAATTGGACCATGCCAGATCATGTTATGTTGAAAAACATGCAGGAAAGCGGCCCTCAAGGCCTGGAGTTGCCTATCTCTAGTCTAAGCCGCGCTGAAAAAACTCCAAAAGAAAGTCTTTGAAAATCTAAGATTACTGCAAGTAAAGTTTAAAGTTTAGGTGGTAAGTAGAAGAGGAGTTTCCCTCCTGAAAGTCACTTATGAGTGTTCTGGAAAAACTTCAAAACTCACAGATCTAAAGTTAATATTCTAGAATTACCTTAGAGTTACAGATTATAAGAGGAGAATCCCAAATCGCCTTTTTTTTAAATAACAAGTTATTTAAAACACAGTTAATTAGTTAAAACACAGTGATTTTCTCAACTTCTAGTCATTTAAACATAAATGAAGCTGAAAAAAAAACCAATGAAACCAGCAAAAAATGATAACTATTTATATATATTTTTTCATCATCTCTCTGTACAATCTCATCTTCATTAATTAATGTTATAGCGGTTTCCATGGTAACACTTATACCTGTGTCTTTGGGGGAACTGGTTTGATGCTTGCCATGTGGCTGGAGACTGGAAGGATGTTGAGCTGGTCGTCAATAACAACACAGTTTTTACAGGAGGAAAGTGAAAGTATAAATCTGGAAAACAAATACAAAAAAAAAGTTGTTTTTTTTTTTTTTTGCAACTGGGAGTATGCTGCTCAAAAATGGTATAAAAAAATAAAATGAAAAAAATAAACCACAACCTCTCATTGAACCTGCCCACCACGTCTTGGTGAGCCTCAGTTCTGTATCGGGCATGCACGTCCTACAAGGAAAAGCAGGAACTAAGATCATCTGAAAACCAACCAGAAGATGGAGGTGAAAGAAGATCACAATGAGCTTACCATGGTCATGGTGTAAAGCTGCTTGAGAGATTTCATGGTTCGAAGCAGAATAACGATGAGACCGCCTCCTTCCACCGTTTCGATTGTTCGTGCCAGGAGATTGGGAGTGAGAGCTTCAAAGTCCTGAGTGGAAGAAAACATTTGTGTGAAAAAGCTTCTTCATTATCCGAAGACTTTGGTTGTGAGTCTGTACGATGAAGATCATGAAGAACGGAATTTTTGGTATTGAAAAAAAGCTGCTCCATTCTCAAAGCTAAAGAGATGATGGCAGACCTCCTTACCTGTAGGACACACATGCCATAGGTGTTTCCCAGGATCTTGTGCGTCTCGTTATAGTAACAGTAGCGGATGTTGGTGGCAGCAATGAAGAGCTCAAACGGGTCGTCTTGATTCAGATTCAGGGTGCCGGTTTTAATTTTCTTCTGCAGCTGTCTCATGCGTTTCTTCCGGTTGCTGTTTCACATTCATTGGGACATATCAATACTTGCTTTCCACTTGCTGACACTGCAACCACCTGTCTGGATGGAGACTCTACTTACCTGCTAAAGCCCAAATCTTTCTTGTAGCACCAAAGCACTGAAGGCCGAGCTCTGACAGCAGCTTTAGACAGCATGTGATGCAGGATCACGACCTGGATCAGTGGAAAACAATGACTAAATAAGAAGGAAGCCGCTAATTCAGGTGAGTCTGACAAGAAGAACTGAGATCATCGACCTGATCTCTGCCACGATCTCCTACAACCACAAACATGGTTCTGTGCTGCAAAGCGACCCCATTCTCTATCTGGACCCGGATCCGATTGTCCACCTTTTTGCGGACTGTGGCCATGGTCGCAGGGCTGCAGAAAAAATAATTTTAAGCAGGACGCTTAAAATGGGAAAAAAGCTAACTATACCAACCTGTTCGTAAACGAAAACGCAAAACCGGATTAAAAAGCAAACAATATTCCGATCACCTCCTATTAAAATGTCTTTTTGCTTGTCTGGACTAAATGTGACAGAAAACTCAACAACAAATGAAGTAATTTTTAATACACGATGTTGAAAGACTCACGTGGAGACAACAGTTCACGAAGGACCCGAGGATGACGTCAAAACAGTGCGACGACCCCCCCCCCCCCCTTCACTTTTTTAATGACGATTACAGAAACAAACTCCATAAAGATTCTGTAATTGTTGTTTAAAAACAAACAAATATATAGGAATTCTTTAGACTTTCTGTTATAGAATATTGATTACTTTAAACGAAAAAATAAAATAAAATAAAATAAAATGCAAATACAAAACACCCCGGTTGTGACCGTGCAGGTGAAGATACACTCCAGACCGCCAGGTGGCAGTAATTTCAAGCGGCGGTAATGAGGCCTCAAGCCGGATATTTTGCAGCGGTTTCGTCTTGTTAGTAATTGGCTGTTTCACAGACGTAAAATAAACCAGGGGTCACCAACCCTGTTCATCGAGGTTTTTCTTTGATCTTGTTTCAGAGAAGTTTGGCTAAAGCACATCTGAACGTATCTGTTTCCATAGTGATGGTTCCAGCTGGACCAAGGATGACATCCTGAGTGACATGTAACATGGTTACAGGTGTAGAGGAGTGGATTTAAATTCAGACTGAATTGTTTTATTGTTGGAAGGTCCGTAAGAGTGACTTAAGATGGTTATCAACAAAATTGGAGGCCAGGACTGGGGATGGAGCGTCCAATTCAGATGATTGCTCCTGATTTCTATGCAAAATCACTCTTGTGTTGAGCGTGGATGGAAAGCAGGAACTTGTGTTCCTTGATCGAGCTGCAGATTCCGCCACATTTAAAGTGTAGCATGAAATCAGAGCAGAACCTTTGACTCCATCAGGGTGATATGCTGGTGGAACAGAAAGGTGTCAATCTCCAGGACCAGTTTGAGTTCACTGCAGTGGCAGGTGATCCACAGACATCCAATGGAACAAGTGTCCTGCTTGGCAAATGTTAACCTTGAAGCCTAAAGATGGTTGTGACACAGCAGTAGCAGGAATTTAACCCCAAACCTTTCATGACTTACATATGTACAAGGGCTTACTCGAGTTTTTAAACAGCTGGATGTTTACAAATGAAGGGTTTTAGTGAACCTGTAATTTAGTCTTGGATTTACAACTTCAAACATATTTGGAAATCTTCCAGTTTGGAACCTTGAAAAAGCTTACAAAAGAAGAGATTTGTTTCTGCAAGAAAACTTTATTAACACAAGCAGTTAACAAACCCTTAAAGGGACAAACTTAATACTCCTCTCCCTCGTCTTCCCCTTCGATGCTGTCGGTTCCCACCTCCTCATAATCCTTCTCCAAAGCTGCCATGTCCTCTCGGGCTTCAGAGAACTCTCCCTCTTCCATTCCCTCCCCAACATACCAGTGGACAAAGGCCCTCTTTGCGTACATAAGGTCAAACTTGTGATCCAGGCGGGCCCAGGCCTCAGCGATGGCGGTGGTGTTGCTTAACATGCAGAGAGCCCTCTGCACCTTGGCCAGGTCTCCTCCAGGAACCACGGACGGAGGCTGATAGTTGATTCCCACCTTAAAACCTGTAGGACACCAGTCTACAAACTGTATGCTGCGCTTGGTCTTTATGGTGGCGATGGCGGCGTTGACATCTTTGGGCACCACGTCTCCACGGTACAGCAGGCAGCAGGCCATGTACTTGCCGTGGCGAGGATCGCATTTGACCATCTGATTGGCTGGTTCAAAGCAGGCATTTGTGATTTCTGCCACAGATAGCTGCTCATGGTAGGCCTTCTCTGCAGAGATCACAGGAGCATAGGTGGCGAGAGGAAAGTGAATCCGTGGATAAGGAACCAGGTTGGTCTGGAACTCTGTCAGGTCTACATTCAGGGCACCGTCAAAGCGTAAGGAGGCGGTGATGGAGGAAACAATCTGCCCGATCAGCCTGTTCAGGTTGGTGTAAGTAGGACGCTCGATGTCCAGGTTCCTGCGGCAGATGTCGTAGATGGCCTCGTTGTCCACCATGAAGGCACAGTCAGAGTGCTCTAGGGTGGTGTGGGTGGTCAGGATAGAGTTGTAGGGCTCCACCACCGCCGTGGACACCTGAGGAGCCGGATACACAGCAAACTCAAGCTTGGACTTCTTGCCGTAGTCCACAGAGAGGCGTTCCATTAACAAAGAGGTGAAACCCGAGCCAGTTCCTCCTCCAAAGGAGTGGAAGATAAGGAAGCCCTGCAGACCGCCGCACTGATCAGCCTGCAAAGGGAAGTTCAGTTTAAGCACCGCATGCTGCCTTGCCCCCGTTTTTACATGTCCATCAGCTCAAACTCACCAGTTTGCGAGTCCTGTCCAGCACCCAGTCGATGATCTCCTTCCCCACGGTGTAGTGACCACGAGCGTAGTTGTTGGCTGCATCTTCTTTACCACTGATCAGCTGCTCTGGGTGGAAGAGCTGCCGGTAAGTTCCCGCACGGATCTCATCTGAAGAGCAGGACATTTTCACACATTTTAAGATGCATTCTTTCACCCTTTTCCTAAAGTTTATCCTCACAGAACAAATGTTACCAATGACCGTTGGCTCCAGGTCCACAAAGACTGCTCTGGGAACATGTTTGCCGGCGCCAGTCTCGCTGAAGAAAGTATTAAAGGAGCTGATATCTCCTCCTCCGATGGCCTTCTCGCTGGGCATTTGACCGTCCGGCTGGATGCCGTGCTCCAAACAGTACAGCTCCCAGCATGCATTGCCCATCTGGGCACCGGCTTGGCCGATGTGCATGGAAATGCATTCACGCTACAAAGAGAAGTTAAAGAAATAAACAAGACTGCCAGTGGAACAATGGGTTATAGTCACATTTCAACTCATACACATGTTGCATGACCATTAAGGATTAACAGCATGTCAATCACATCACCATCTATTAAATTTTTAAATATGCAAAAGTCAGAATACCAAAAAACATACATTTAAATGTCATTTTATTGCAATATAACATTGCTCTAAAGCACAATTAAGTAAACTATTAAAATTGATTATTTTGTGCTCAAACCACTGGTCAAATTTTTTTCCTCATCATTTATAAAAAAAAAATGCTTTTAATTGAGTCAGCTGCAGCAGAACGAGAAAAAAGCACGAGAACGGCGCAGTTCGAGCTGACGGATCACGTGACTACTCCCCCCAGCCAACCGACAGAGATCTTCTATGTGAGAGCTTCACGCAGTTAAAAAAAAAAAAGAAAAAAGGAAAAAAAAAAAAAAAACTCCCGCCACTGAAGCGGGCAGGGCCTCATCTTTGAGCGAACCACACGTCTACTTTAGTTTAATCCTAAAAATTTGAATCGTTATTTTTCTTTAAACGGGCTCGTTACCGTTTCTATTTTCACCACTCATAACGGTAACTGACGCGGTCAAACTCCAGCCGTTAAAGACCACTTTAGTCTGAATTTAAGATAAAAACGATGTTAGCATCTCTAAAATGTTGGCAGACAAGTTATGCTGACATTTTAAACAACTTTTCGCTTTATAAAAAAAACCAAAATGTTACTGTTTATCGTTTAAGCCGCCCCACAAAAATTCAAGTCATACGCATCCGTTTTTACAAACTATAAAGAAAATGAACCATTTTTTCATCAAACAATAAGACAAGATTAAAAACGACTTTTAAAAGAACTTTCTCTTGAAACTTACCATAGTTTTTCAAGATCGATTCTTCCGTTTCACTGAAGTTCAAGATTTGAGCTCCAAAGGCGGTTTGTTAACGGACGAACACCGACTCTTATTTATAGCTTTTGAAAGGGGCGTGGCTATCAGTGATTGAATTTCCAGCGGGCGGGAGTGAGCGTTGAGCCCAAATAGGCTACCGCACCTATCCTTCTCCAGATACTTACTAGCTACTTAAATAAGAAACAAGTAAAAAAAAAAAAAAAGAAAGAAAGTTGTACAATATATATCGATGCGTAGAATTATGAGTAAAAAAGGTCAAGTTTTTGAGAATTGTGTAATTTGTATCCTTACTTATGCAATAAATAATTAGTAATTACAGGTGTTAACCGCATAGCCGCCAGTATGTAGTATAGGCTTTCTTTGAAAGTTTTAAATGTTTTTTGCATAAAATATTTTGGATTTGACACAAATTTAGTTAAAATTTTTTCTAACCACACAACCTCATTGTAACGTTCAGAATTGAGGATTTTAAGAATCACAAACAAGCCCACTAAAAAGTAACATTTTGTTCAAAGCAAACATTTTACAATTTTGCTTAGTATGGAACAAATATTAAATATTAGTTATGGTTGTCTAAAAAAACATCTATAATATACTGTTATATTCCCTACGGCTGTATTTTGGTAACATCACAGTCTTTCAGTTTACTTGTCACTCTCAGATGTGAAAGTTTAGATCTCCTGTACTTGTTGCTTTCTGCATTCAAGTTAATCTGAACCACATCAATGTTAAATGTAAACAAATGCAGAACTATGATAACTGCAGATTCAGCTTCACAGTAAGAAACACTTATCCTGGCTGGATGTATCTGTGAAGAACAGAGTAAGACTTAAGAGCAACACAACTTTATTGAAATTCTTGAAGCAACATCAATTTACAAACGAGAAAATGAGAGTTCTTGGAACAAAAGTGATCCGTCTTTTTAACCAAAATGACAAAACTGAGAAACGAGAACAGCTCCCATCATTTGGACCAGCAGTGGCAGATGACATAAAAGAATTCATAAAATTCATCTGGTTTTCAGGGACACTAAAACACACGGCTTTTGTAAATCAAAGACCAGATCTACAGTCCACCTTGTGTTTTGAAGTTGGCATTTTTTTTTCCAAATATCAAAGTAGACATTTGTTTGATTCATAAAAGAAAAAGGGGGAAATGCCACCAATGATGTACAATAAAAAATAACACTAAAAGTAAGCCGGGGTCAATGCATTATTGAATTTTTGTTTCCAATTTGGTGCAAATTATTCAGTCAGTCATTAAGGAAGGCCAGCTCAGGATCTCATAGCTTGAGTGCTGCCTCTTGACATTCCTCTGGGTCCCTGGGCAGTCCCTCGCTTATAGTTCTGTTGGTAACCATCCTAAAGAAGCAGCAAAAGTGAAAGTAACATTTTAGAAAATGAGTGGATACACCTGGAAAAAAACACAACTATTACCACGGAAAAGCTTTTTTTCATACCCTCTGATAATTCCCATTTGAGTAATCTCGGGGTGTGCTGAACTGAGTCTGTCCATATCCAGAGTTTGGACTGTTGGCAAATGGGGGGCGATATCCGTCATAACCACCTGCAGAAAAAAAAAAAGTATAAACCTTTTTAGAACGATTCTGCATCCAAAACTTGAATACTGTATAACATTAAATCTCTCTATAACATTAAAACCCTTTTTAAGATGAAAGAAAATGTTTTCTCCTTCAAATCCTAAAGATGCTCACAGTCTGTTAATGTTTGGAATCTGTGATAATCAGCTTTTTAGGCCAACAATCGTAAATGCTGCTTCTCAATTCTCCCTAAAGCAGTTGTTTACAATCAGAGACAGATAACTCCTGGTATTGTCATCTATTAAAATTAAAGTAAAATGAGGTTCAACAGAAAACTAGAGATTGCAGAACCTGGCCTACCAAAACTTATTAAAGTTTTCCATAATTAAAGCATTGCTTCTGCAGGCTTAAACAACAGGTAGTTGCAGCAACTGCTTGTATCTGCAGAAACACCAGTGTGTCACTTTAAATTAAACAGAGAAAAATTACCGTTTCATTCCTTTGTTGTTGAGTGGAGGCTGTTTATTTTGGAAGTTTTTCTGTTTCATCAGATTCAGAATTTTTAAACCTTTGAATTTTTTGACTGAAATGTTAAAACCTTTGAATTCTCGCATGCGTGTGTTTTGTTTAGGGAAGTGACCAGAATTAGCTGATAACGTAGGAGGAGAGAAGCACGGAATTCACATTTTATAGCCATGATAAGACACTAAAAGCCACAGAAACGCTAAAATGAAGAGATAGAGTGCTATCTGGTTCACAGTTTGAGCGGTATCAGCCCATAGCTGCTAAAGCAGCAAAGAGCGACCACACAGACGATCTCCTCCCAGGCGGTACAGCCGTGTCTTCGCCAAATCTTATAACGGTACCGGCATATCATCCCTGCCGTTAACGCGTAATATAAGGAGATAGTTGATATCTGGCTCTCTGTGTTCGCTCACTTCATGTTAGCAGAAAATCTAACAAAGTTTAATTGGTTTAACGCCACGGGGGAAATTAAAAATGAAATCCCGACAAAAGTTGCATGTTTTGGTGTTCTATTAAACTATGTCAATGATAAGATAATATGAAGAATTAATTACTCAGCGATGAACCACTGGATGGGTAAGTTCAGAATCAGATGGAACAGAAAAACGTTCATAGTTTATAAGCGTTTAAACTTTAGCTCACCTCTGAATCCATTGGAAGAGCCTCTGTAACCATTGATCAGGCCCCTGGCGTTGCGTGGTCCACCTCGAGGCATGCCTCTGCTGTTGTAGAAGGACTGAGTCTGTCGTCCAAAGCCTGGGCTCTGCTGGACCGGCTGCTGATGACCTGCAGACTGATCTTGGGAATGAAAGGCACCAACTGCTGAGGAAAAACACAAGACCAGGAAAAATACATGTCAATGTATTTTGTAACACCCAGAACCACTGTACAAATTGAATTACAAGTTGTACCCGAAACAAGTAAAACACAAATGGGTTGATGTGCAAATACAATCTACAGTTAATGGAAGCGTATTATATTTAATTGAAAGAAAAAAGAAAAAAAAAACCCAGCCTGGTAATATAGTAGCGAGCACATAAACAAAACGGACATGGATCGTTTCTATGAAATAAGACACATTGTGCTTTTTCAAATTGCTTGTCATATAATAGTTTTCATGAGCAGATTAAGTTAGTGCCCAACCTGTTAGCAGTTCTTTGCTTTTGTAGTTCAGAAAATATTAGCATGTAGAACACAAAAAGATTACACAAAAAACTAGAACAAAAATCACTTTTTTTATTGAATACAAAACACTTCCATTACAGTTTTCTGTAGACAAAAAATAAAAGTATTGCAGTTTTTTTACTTATATATTTGTTTCTTGATTAATTAATGCGGTAAAAATAACAAGATTTTTTAAAAATCATTTTAAAGAATGGAATAAAAGAGAAAAGAAAGATTAGATTTTTCAATGTTATCCAAACTTAGTTGGAGTTGGAATGGAAAAAAACATTTGAAAAAACACAGTTAATTTAAGCTTTTACAGTTTGGAGCAAACACTGCAGCCTTTCCACTTCTATCAGTTAAAACTGAAATTAGCATCTTCAAAGAAAGTATATATTCATGCAACACAAGACGCGTTACAATAATCCAATTTACCAAATGAAAAATGTAAAATTTAAAGAATTTAAAGATGCTTTAACATTCAGCTTCAAACCAGCACATTTTCTTTAGTCCCACAGAAACCTGAGTCAAGACAGGTCACTGCTGTGCAATGGTGTCAATAATTTAGATTGAAACTATTCAAAGTTCAAACGCAGTTCATGTGAACCAGAAAGACATCAGTAATGAACCATTGGAACACAAATCCTCACTTTAACTGTTATGTTTCTCCCATAACAATCTATTTCTGATGAGCAGAGGATGAGGATTTCAGCTTCAACATAAAAAGGAAATTAACTGAAAGTTTGTTTAACGTTACTGTCAGTTCCAGAAAGCACTGCAAAGCAAACAGTGCTGATCACAATGCTAAGACATTTATATATTGTGGTCATTTTTTCCCCAAACAAATCAAGTATGAAGGTCTGCTCACCGGACTGAAGTTGTTCTGACGGCATCTCTGCCTGCTCCACCGGATGCTGCGGCTGACTGCTGAAAGCCTGGTTGTAACTGTTCTGGTACTGGTTGGCGTGATTTAGAGCTTCTGCCTCATTGGCTGGTGGGACTGGAGCATTGAGATTGAACACCTGAAGAACAGAGAAACCCCACATCAAGGTGATGATGAAACCTTCCAGTTGCTTCACCTCAGACCTGCAGAATAGACTCTTCCTGATTGTCATTTCTATTCCATCACAATAGAATTAACATCTGAATCGTTGGCTTTTAAATTTTACCTTTTGAAATTTTGTTAGTGACAAAAAGGCAATAATCCATTCAACTTAAGTGGAAGCAAAAATATTCTCCAGGTAAAATCAAGCCTTTCAGTCCCCCTTAAAAACAGATGCGTGTTAGCAGGCTTCTGCTGCAGACAAAAACACCAACACCGAGGAGCAGACTGCTGCAGTCGCACAGATCAGCCTTTACTCTTCAGAAAAGACTTCCTCTGAAAAGCAGGAAGTGAGCATCACAAGTCTTACTGTTTGCATTGACTGGAATGGAGCTGCATTGACATTGATGCCGCTGCTGTGTGGTGGTTTGGAAACAGGCGGGAAACCCTGCGTTTGGGAGGCAGGGATGAGAACTGTAGAGGGGGGAGGCTGCTCTGTCGACAACGACATGGAAGTCTGTTGAAGAAACATGTTTTTAAGAGAACTTCCGTCATTTACTTTTACCCAGGATATGATTCAGCATTTTTTAGCAGATTTCTCCAGTCGGGTTTACCTGGATGGGGTCGATGGACTCAGGTGAGAGTCGAGGCTCTTGCGTGTGTGAGCTCTGACACATGGGTGGGGGGGTTGGAGAGACAATGGGCACCTGTGAATAGAGACCGAATAACTGAGTATTTTAACAATGAATAATATTTAAAAGAATTTACTGATCAGATAAAAGCACTCACTTGTGTGGGGTCAGGTTGTACAGGAACAGAGTTTGATTGTGATAACCGGGATTCAGGATGAGCTGAAACGATGGAACTTCTATCAACCTGAATTCTAAAGAATGAGTTTGAGTTGTTTAATCAGCTAAAACATACCTGGAGGACAAACCATCTGTGGAGCTTCCATGTTCTGAGTGGGTTTCATAGGCTGCGCTGACACAATGGCCGGGTCAATGGGCTGTCCATCATACTCTAACATGGAGTCCTGAAAGCAACAGCGTTCAGCACAGCAGAATGCAAAGCAGAACAAACTTTTGATTCCCGGGAGTTCCACCTCACCTGCATGAAGTTGTAAGGGCCTTGCATTTGAGCCATGAGGTCCTGCACCACTTGCTTCCGGACCATGGGGTCACTGGGCGGAACGGGAGACGATAAGTTTATGGGGTGGGTTTCAAGAGAGACGGGGGGGACTGCAGGCTCTAAAGGCGGCTGCTGCTGCTGCTGCTGCTGCAAAGCACCAACAACCTGAGGAGAAGACAACCAAAGAGAGCAGTTATTTACACTCACCGGTTAATTCATAACAGGCTTTGCAGAGATGAACTTAAAAACTGATCAGATTTGTTACATTCTGACATTCATGAAAAAAACCACTAATAAAACAAATAAAAATAGAATTTACAGGATTGGTTATTGTGACGTCATTTCCAGGTAAGATCAGGTGACATTGAAAGAAACCTTAGGATGTTGACCCAGAGTAAGTCCAGGTTTCGTCGAGTCGTGATTCATGCAGGCGGTAACAACGCCAGACTGAGACAATCAGAGGTCCTTATATTAAATGTAGAATTGGTATGCAAACTTGCTGAGTCAATGTCAGACACTGTATTTTTCTCCAGTCCACCATCTAGCAAACTGCTGCTTAACCGAATGATTCCCAGAAAACGGCGTTGGCTTTGTAGACAATTTGTGTGCATTTTGGGGAAAACCCCGTCTCATGCAGAGGGCTGGCATCCATCTTACTTTGGACAGCACCGCTCTTTTTAGAAACATTTCTGCTAGCATTACTCGTACAACCTGACAACCCAGAGACGAGTTTACAACTTTCCTCTGAGCTCTCTTTAGCGCTGGTGCAAACCCCATGGAGAGGTAGTCGAGCAGCTCCTAGCTTTAGCTTATGTGCCGAAAGGCAAGTGAAAGGAGTTAGACACAGACACCTAAAAAAGCTTCTAATACGCTCAATAACAAGCACAATTATGATTTCATTAATAGTGGGTTCATAAACTTTAGATCTATTTTCTCTCAGTCTCTTAGTCAATGAGTTCATTACTGTTAACAAATTTAGCCTACTAGCCTGAACAGAAACTTAGCAACAATGGGTTGACTATGTAAGGCTGAAAAAGGCAACACTCCCTAGTTATTATAACTATCAGAAATCCAGAATGTCAGGGAAAGGACATGGGTTAGCAGTAATACCATGGTCTTACTTCCTAACACTAAAGTCAAACACATAACTCCTTTGAAAACATCATAATGTCTAAAAATCACCCAAAGAGGAAGACTCCAAAAGCTGTTTTTTCATAATTATTTATGGTCCACCCAGCCCATTCTCAGAGTTTTTAACTGAGTTTTCTGACTTTTCATCAACTTTTGTTTTAGATTCTGACAAAATAAATAATAGTCTGGGATTTTAATATTCATGTTAATGACTCTAGTGACTGTCTAGGAAAAGCATTTGCAGTTTTATTAGATAATGTCACTTTAACACAAACTGTAAATGAACCCACTCACTGTCACAAGCACACCCTGGACCTTGTTCTAACAAACCCAAAAGAACAAACTCTAAATAACCCAAGTTAAGACTGAAATATCTCCTTAAGGCATCAGTTTACAGATTAGATATTCTTTTAATATGTCAAAAAAGGCTTTATTTCCATCATTTATCCTTTCAAAATAACAGAAAACAAAACAATGCTGTGTGCAAAAGAGACTGAAATCACCTGGTCTTTGCAAATTATGATTGAGAACTATCCATGATACTGTCAGGTCTCAGCTTTTCCAAAGGGGGCGGTGCATACAATGAATTCTGCAGGGTCCCCAAACTTGTGCTCACGCCATTGTTTGGTTTTCTGTTATTTTGAAAGGGTCAATGATGGAAACAAAGCCTGATTTTTCGACATATTAAATAAATGCCTCATTTGTAAAATGATGCCTTTAGAAGATTTTTCAATCTTTTTTTGGGTTCTTTATGCACAATAATATAACATTTTACATGGGGTGCCCTATCTTTCGACCCCCCCCCCCACTTTTCCTTTTTTTATGCTAAATAACCCCCAAACAATTATACAATGACAATAACATCAAAATACAAATCAGTCTTATTTTTCTAAAAAGTGAAGTAAGATTTTTGTGACTCTTACTGGATTACGGTTAGTGAGAAATTGACCGGAATGGCTCTTTTAGTGTTAAAGGCTGCAGAGGCCAGACCTAAAGCGTATTTCTTTAAGTCCAAGGGAAATTTTCCCACATTTGAGGCTTTAAATTTCTGGAATACTATAGAAGATCTTTGCTGACTTGTGTTTATGTCGCTCTATAACAAAAAGTGTTTCAGCATGGGCATGACATCCCAGTTCCTCATTCTGTAACAACCTCATAGATGGAAGCCTATTATGCAACGTAATAGAAGGAGTTTTTTCAGATAAAACGACAATAAAATGAGGAGATGCATACCTCTGTTTCCCTGGTCCATTCACCCCCCTGCTCCTTTTCACTTCCACTGTAAGCCCCGTCTATGATGAACTGTCTGTTTACAAACTAGAAGAGAAAAAGGGAAGTCAAAATAAGACTTGCATATTTTTTTATTTTATTGATTCTCCAACAGTGGAGCTCAGATGTTTTAGACTAAAACTGCTACAGACTTGAATAGTACAGTAACAGCACAAACACACACAGATACATTTAATAAAGACACGATAAACAGAATCCTACATAAATCAGTAGATCAACTTTTTAACTGGGATGTAAGTGTCAAGAACTGGGAACTTTCGGCACCTTTACAGAATGATGTAACTAACAACAAACAAAAGCAGCAAATCTTGGTCTTTAGGGATAGCTTCCGGATTTTTTTTTACAAGCACAACTACACTTGTATGTTCTAACTGGTTGGATCCAATCAACTGAAGACAAAGAGTTGCAGCCTTTGGTTAATCAGGGTGTCGACTCAAAAATGCGCAAGAATTATTTGAAAACAGTCTATTTGAACCTCCCTTCAACCACATCATGATGCAGCAAAAAAAATCTCTGTTTCAGATCTTTGAGTGTTTTAATCAATACTTGGAAATAAATCAACAAATTGACCTTCATATTTCAAGCTTTGGATATTTTTTATCAGTTTGGATTGATGCAAAAACGACAAATTTCTCACCACTTTGAACCAAGAACTTTGTAGTATTTGTTGTGTTGGTTTGAAGGATCTTAAAAATAAACAGCACTCCAGTTTAGAGTCATACTAATGATGTCCCATCCCTGCTTTATATCTAACAATGAAAGACCCAAATTACTGGTAACCTACAGAAATGCAGCAACAGTCAGCAGACACTTCTCTGCTCTTACCTCTGCCGTTTCCACTGCGAGAGGTTCTGTAAACTCCTCAATGACCTCAGCTTCTGTGAAGACAGAAGAATCTTTGATTGTTTGTGATTGTTTTCCTACTGCTCACATTCAAAACAATAAATGAAGTGCAGTAAAAAAAAAAAAAAAAAAGACCTGCAACGATGATCTGTTCTTCTGCTTCTGAAGCTTCAGTTCCAGTCACTGCCGCTGTGATTGTAACTGGCTCTTCCTCCAACACCTCCTCTTCCTCCTCCTCACACAGTCCATTTTGGTGGGATGGGATTCGGTCAAAATAACCACTCAGCAGAACCTGGTCCAAAGTATCCTTTAGTGCTTTGTCTGAGGAGAAATGTTTAACATTTTCTGAAAAGGATTCATCTTAAAGACATCCCATTAATGACATTGACAGGAGCACAGAGGAAGAGGACTGGACTTTAAGAGCCGATCCTCTACCTGGAGCTGATTTTGTGACTAAACTATTTTAAAAGTGACCAAACTTAGACTGTGACTAGTATTAAGAGATTACAGATTAAGAAACTGCATGGAATGAGAGATTCTCAACATGAAATATTGCATTTGCCATATGGCTGTAACAGGTCTCCAAATACTCAGTCTAATCCCAAAAATACGAGTACAAATATTGGTGAAGTCTGAAATAGCTGATCAACGACCTTTATAAATTCAGTGGAGTGCAGTAAAAATACACAATTAATGTGATTATCACTTCAAAATGGAGAATAATGTTGGATTTTATGTACATAAAGTAAACAAAGCGAATGTAATATTGTCACTGGAAGCATATAAACTTTAAAGTAAGTGTAAGTGTAAACGTTCTTATTTTCAAAGTAAAAGTATCAAGTGTTTTACATTGGTGAAAAGCTAGACTGAAGTTTAGTTTACTGAAATAAGATCAAGAAAAAACAAAAAAGAAAAAATTTATGTTCCAAATAATGTATTAATTATGGTTAATTTCGATTCATTTAGTAAAAAGACACAGCAACCATTCAGACATATTTAGATAATAGTAAGAATCATGGTTCGATCGGTTGATCATTGATTTGAGAATCAAATCTGATTGTCGCCTATGCAATGATCCACAGCCCTACTTTGCCATAACATGACTCAGTCATTCTGTTTCAATCCAGATTTTAACAGATCTTCAGTCCTTCATAATGAAGGCTCCTAATGAAGCAAAGAGGTCAGCTGGTGCCACAACGAGGAACTGGGTCAACAGTTTCCTGGTTTGGCTTCATAGATCTTGCCAGAGGAACCAAAGGCGACGGCACCTCTGGCATGCTGCCACTCTGCTGAGTCAGGATTAGTCTGCAGCTCTCAGCCCACCCGCCCGCCCCGAGTAAAATGCAGCAATGCGAAGCAGCCTGAGGACAGATCGCTGAGAATGCACTATGCCAATGTCCAGACCCCTGATTATTCACATCACAGCACCGTGCACATGCTACACAGAATACGAAGCACATACTACATTAACATATAAAAACCAGCTAATGGCTACAGTAGTTTGAAAACAAGCCATTGTTTGGAGCATTTAACAATCTAGCTTTAAAACTTCTAAAGTTTGAGATACATTTTTTTCAGCTCCTTTCAGTGAGGCTAAGGTTTCAGAAGACGCATGGATTGTTTGAAATGTCAGTCTGGCACTAATATCACTTGTAAATGTTTGTGTTTGGCACATATTTTGTTCTACACAGCCTATAAATGGTTAATAAAAGACACAAAGTAATCTATACAGAACAGAAAATAGACTTACACGTTGTTCCAACAATGGGTTTGTCCTTTCCTTCCAGTAGGTCCCAGAGGTGCACAGACGCATCATCATACTGGTCAGTCAACCTGCAAGAGTCAATATCAGCTGTTAGGATATGCAAATCAAAAAACAGATTCGTCACTGTTTATTAACAAACCTCATGTTTTGATCACGTTCTGGTCCCACCAACTTGTAGAACTCATCAAAAGCTGCCAAGTCTTCATCGGTCAGCAGAGGTGAGCCGCAGACTCCCTGTTTCAGGTCCTGCCGCACAGCGCTATCACCAAGCCGATCCAAGATAAACTGCACTTCTAGAACCGTCTTGAGTCTTCTCTGCTCCGCCTCCTCTCGCACCAACTGCTCCCGCCGAACAGACTTCTTCACCACCTTCTGGATCTGAAAGTGAAGCACGCAAACCACATAACAGATTAACAAAGGTCAGGATGGCTGCATCTGCCCAACTTTTTTAAGTGACTCATAACAACAAACTAATCTTTTGTTCTTTAGCAAAAACTAAAAGTTTGAATTAAAGTCTTGATTACTTTTCTATTAATTTTCCAATTTCACTAAATATGCCAAAGAAAATATCAAACAACCACAACCTGTGCACCATATTATCAGGTTATATGACACAGCAAAGTAAAATATATAGAATTATTCTTTTTTAAATAATTTTTGAGTAAAAAAAGGACATTACAAATATTCTAAATGCTGTACATAAATCCCATGCAGTTCTTCCAGTAAGATGTACATATTTTGGGAGTTTCCCCCCCACAAAAAAAAAAAAAAATCACTTGAATCTTACAATTATGCCTCTTTGTATTCAAACAAGTATGACTAAATATTGTTAAAATTAGTGATGTCAATCCATTAAAAAATATTAGATTAATCACACTTTTGGATTGAGATTAATCACGATTTATCACAATGTTTTACTAGCTAAATCTTTTACGACAACATGCAACCTTTGAAAAAAAAAAAAAAGTCAGTTTGTTGTTAGGTTTTTGTCTGAAATTTTTTAATTTGTAAAGTGTTAACTCAGATATCCCAGAAATTTAATTTGTGTACACAAAACACATCAACAGTAAGAAAATAAGAACTCCAAAGAACTGAAGACTTTTATGTCTGTAGTATTACTCCAAAAAAAACATTGTGTTTCTGCACTTAAAATAGTCTGGGTGATACCCAAATCTAACTGGTTTCTTTGGTGTTGACACACGCCTAAAAAAGAAGTTCCGGTCACATAGCCAAAATGTTCTATATCACTACACAGGCATCTTTAAAACAAGATTTTTGCTTGATCTTCTGGACAAAAACAAGCAGTTAGAGGTGAACTTTCTCTCATAACTGATACTTTATATACTTTTACGATTGTTTCATCGTGACGATCAACACATATTTTGCTTTCCTTTGCTGCTACAGTCAAGGTCTACCGGCCTTTCATGTCACTGTGACAATGGGCTGCACCACCAATCAAATAGTATGCTTTTTGAGAAAAAGCAATCTAAACTGAAACAGTAACAAGAATTAAGTCCTAAAAAATCGATTGAATATTTATTTCTTTTCTAAGTGACCGTGTTATAAGCGAGATAGTGCCCGACTAAGTCCTTTTCAGAAATTAACGCATATCGTGGAAGCCTGAACCGTTCAACGCAAAGCGGACAACAGTCGCTTCTGACGTGCAATTAATCTGCATTAATAAATAATAACGCATTCATTTTTTTAATCACGTGCGTTAACGTGTTAATGTTGACAGCCCTAGTTAAAATATTAATTTCTAATCTCACAAATGGCAAAATCTAACCTTAAGTATCAACTGATTGGGTCCAACACTGCTGTGAGTTTTTATTGGTTTGTCCCCAAAATAACCAATTTGGACAGCACTATTTTAATTTTAACTGAATGATCTGATTGGTCTTACTATCAAACATTTCTATTCAATTGTCAAGTTTTATAAAAGACAAACCTCACTATTGTCTGAATCACAATATTAATGTGTAAAAAGTTCAGACTTGGATCAAGTTGAATACTTGAATATGTCAGAATGCACTGAGCCATTGAACAGGACCATGTAGCTTGTTGAAATATTATCGTTGTTTTTTCTGATCAGTGTTTTCCTCACATCTTGTCCCAGAGTAATAAAGGTCTTCTGCAACTCTCTGGCAAATTCCAAGTTGTTCATTACTTCCTGGTATTTAGAGAGGGCCTCCTAAACAGATGAAGATCAAAAGGTCAATAATTATATTTATACAAATTATTTAAAAAAATATATTGGGAGAAGCTGTGGCATCAGCACACCCACCAGCTGGTCCTGGTTCAGACCTTCTCCTTTATTCTTCTTCACGCTGTAATCATCCAATTTGCTCTAAAAAATAATTTTAAAAAAGAAACAAACATTTTAATATTATTAAGGCATTCTTTCATTAAATTATTCAACATGCAAGCATGCCCAATCAGTCTTAAAAAAAGGCATACCTTTTTTTTCTCCATGTTGCGAACTTTTTTGTCAATAATGCACAGCACCTGCTTCAAGACTTCTGACTGTCCACCCTGTGCAAAATTGCCCATTAAGCCTGGAGCGGATCCCACCTCTGGGCTGGCAGATTGCACCGGGGTATTTGCATTTGTTGCTGAGGGCATCTAAAAAATAAAACAAAACAAAATATATCTAAATCATAATAGCAGGTGTCATTTGTACATGAAGACATGTCAGAAAACATAACAAAAACAGTACAAATCAAAATCTGCACAAAATAATGAAAATAAAATCGCAATAAAATGAGACTATTTCTAAAATTACTTTGGATTCTGTTCCATTAGATTTTTTTCCCCACAAAACCTCTGCAAGTGAAAATACTTTATAGTATTTGTTGTTGTTTTTTCTTACAACTTTTAACTTTCTCTCGCCTCCATTCAGGAAACAGCTCGACACATTTTAACTATCAGTTTCACTTTTGCAGAATCTTCAAGACCAAACTCTAGTTTAAAAACCAAGATGACAACATTTGTACCCCATAATCACTGCGGCCACATACGCGTTATTTCCTGAAGTAATCCTTAACTACAAGTCATAATATCAACACTTAGCTACTCTAACGATTATAATAAATGCATATCATCAAAGTTTTATGATTTTCTTTCTTGACATAGCTTAAAGAACTGAACTATTTTTAAAAGGGGTTTCTATCAAACAAACACGTTTTAAAGATCGTGTTTGTTACAGAAATAGACATTGTTGTGAAAAAAAGATAGTTCCATTACTAACAGATGCGTTCACTGATTGGAACATATTGTAACGCAGCCAGGATGAAGAGATATATATATATAGCAGGTGTATTTTCTAGAAAATCTGGTTTTTCATCTATTTTCGTGACGCAAGATTTCCATTCAGACACTATCAGAAGGCCCCAACACTACTGCATTATACCCAACCAGCAAACTTTAGCACCAACTGTGACCACATTGATAATTTTGATTTTTACTAAAAATTAATTCAAGTCTCATAACTGTATATTCTTGTTTGTTTGTTTTTGTTATTAGCTCTCCATGGTGTGTGCCGGTGTTTCTTATAGTTCTGGAGTAGGGCTTTGGCCGAACTAGTTAGCACCCACCACTGACTTAGCATTTTCGCGCACTGCTAGCATCAGGTCCGATAACGCGTGCGAACTTACAGCCAAGCAGGAGCCCTGTTTTCGCGGCGCCCTAAGCATTTATTCACCCACCTTGCAATTATATAAATCCACAGGGGAACTTGATGGAGAAATGTATAAAAAAAAAAGGCCAAGGTGTAATTTTTGTTGTGTTGCTTTATTTTCTCTTCAACTCTGGAGTGGGATCCGCCCCGCCGGCCTCACCGACAACTGAGACGGCTCGAAAGACGGAGAAATTCTTTATAAAGGCGATGGTCCATTTTTAGCTGTCTACGTTTTGCCTAAACGTTTAAACAAAATCATGTTTCAAACAATTACACATTTCAGATATTTACGAAGTAAAAGTTCAATTAAATGTACTAAAACGGTATTTCTAAATTATATAAATCAATAATGAGACAAAAAATATGGTTTCAATTTATCTTTGTATTCAGGCATAATTTTAAACAGTCTTCTTATAAAAAAATGCACAATCATAAGATGTTACTCTGCAACATACGCATGCGCGTTTTTTGCACGATGCTCAGTGTAATACAACTTTCTCTCAACAGTACATGACTGCACATACATATTTTTGACATAAAAAATACTTTATTAGAACAGACTAAAATTATTTTGATTACATGACATGAAACAAACTTACAAAAACATACGTTAAATTGACTTTAATAAAGAATCATTTTTATGAAGAAACAGTGTAGGCCTACAATATTTTTTTTTAAGAAAGGGAATTAGTATTATTCAGTTAATTATAATTAAAATTGTTGAGGAAGAAGATCATCCTGTGTGTGGCTTCGTTGTAAGAATTGGAGAGAAGTTTGACTATATAAGAATCAGTGACACTTAATATCTTAAGTTAAAAAGTAGCACAAACTTATAAATGTGAGTTAGATGTGTGATGGAAGTGAAACACGAAGTCTACTAACATAAATTAACTAATGTCAATCCCAACTGTAGTAGATCATGAGTTTTCTTTATTTTATTTTATTTTTTTAACTGAAAATTGTAGTAGTAGTATTTGGCAGCAATGAATTGGTTGGTTTCTATTTTGTTGTAGCAATAATAGTATATTTTCCAACCAACCAGCCATTTGAGAGTTTGATAAGAATATAATTTATATTATGAAATATAAATTCATATATCAATTAATATTATGGTTTGATTCCTGCCACTAGATGGCGGTAAAACTCCAGGTTTCCTTTAAACAGAACAACTTGACATCTTTTTTGTTAAAGTTCAAACATGTAGCGCCATACAATTATAGTAAATGCAAACCATTTTTTTTAGATGTATGAATGAATTTATATTTACAAAAAATATTGTATGGTTATCATTTACAGTAAATGGCAATAAATTCAAGCCTAAAATCCCAATTGGTGCAATTGTGAAAGAAACCCTTGAGTGAATTGTTAATATTCCTTCACAGTATTAAAAGCAGTAAATGTCTATTTTAGACTAGGTGTAATCAGCTCTCTTGTTTTGCTGAACACAGGAAGCCGTTAACATGGCTGCATAGCTATTTGATTGTACTGTTCCACTGAAAGTGTTTTCTTTTTGGGATAATACTGATTATGGGAGGATCCCAAGAGCAAATGAAGCTCCCTTTTAGCGGGTGACTCACTTCCACAGCCTCAACAATCGAACAGCCTTGCATGTTTTCCGGGGTGGGTCCTCGTCTGACCTCTGACCTTTACAACAGGACATTTGGTTGGCCTGTGTCTTTTTCATGCGAGTGAACCCTATCAGTATTTGGAAGTTGAAGAGCACAGCTTTGAAACAATAGCCGGTATAATTACAGTTCAGATCGGGCAGGAAGTGGTTGGCTCTGCTTTTTCCGAGAACTCATGCTGTCACAGAGTCAACACAAATGTCCAGAGTCCCGTATGAGGACAGAACACGGCCAGAACATTCATGGAAAACTGTAAAATGCTGGAAAAGACCATAATGTTTGGTTTTAATGAGTAAAAAAAATGTCAGAGTTGAAAGTAAAGTTGTTATGTTGTGAATGACGCTGACTGTATTTGGGGCTGGCCCTTTAACTCTTCACTGCTCTCTGGTACAAACAAAACAGGAAGTTGGACATGAATGACTCAGCCTCAGTAAAGGTTGTCCAGACTTTTTGCTGTCCAAATTCAACACAAAATTAAAAAAACTGCAACTCTGAAAGAAAATAACGATAAAGACAGTTAAAAAGAGCCAACTTTAAGAAGAAATATAAAAAAATAAACTGAAACTCAAAGTCCATGCCTAGTGTATAATAACGTCCTTAATGTCTGGATATATTTATGAAGCTTTTTTGACACATAAATACCAAAGGTTTTCCGCCAAATGACATTAAATGATGTACGTTGATGCTTGTTAGTCCTATCACCCAGACCATCTGGACCCAGCCTTTCTAGCTTGAAGAGTTCCATCATGCATGCTGGGGATAGGAAGCAAACGCAATCTGCACCCACACCGCAGGAAAGCATCCTCTCTGCATGCCAGATGCACATCCTCTGGGCATTGTCAGTCAACTCCACAGGAAGCAGTGGATGACTTGTGTCATGCCAGTGGTGACTTTTCTCTTCTTTTTTTTCTCTTATTTTGATGAATTTATTTTGGAAGAGTGCATCCATGCAGCATGAAAATATTCAAAGAACCCCCATGTGTGCAGATTAAACTCATTTAGGAATAATTCAGCAGTTTTGTTCAAGGTAAAAAAAAAACAAACAAAAAAACAAAAAACAAAGAAAACCTGTAAAGATTAAGTACTGTTTTGTGCAAAGACAACGGATAAAACATTTGTTCTCCAATAAAGGATTTGTTGTTTCTCTTCTATCCCTGTCAAGCTGCTTTGGTTTTGGCAACACTGGCACACAGCAGCACCGAGCTCACCTTACTTCTTCTCAGTTTGGGATCAGTCCAGAGTTTAGCCCGAAAAAGCTTTTGTCCTACATCTTCAGTTTGCTTGCAATCTTGCAGCGCTGCATTTGGCTGCTGGAACGGAGTTGCGTTATCTCTCTGTCCAGTCCAACTGCTGTTTGTGTCCTTCCCTCCTGCAGGCGCCCCTCAGGGACTGGCAGCAGATAAGACGAGTCCCTGCAGCAGAACCGCGTTTAGGAAGAAAGCTGGAGGACGCCTGCTTGAAAAATGAGCATATTAACCTTTCAGAAAAACCACCTTCTGAGGATGCTTTTCTTTTTAGGATATTTCTAATTTCATCAACACAGAATTTGATCAAGTATTTAGTCATGTAAACTGATTTTTTATTAAATTTTCTATCTTATTTCTATCAAAATGAGTATTTTCCTTGGTTCAAAACAAAACAAAAACCTAGAAAAAAGACTCTTTTGAGAATTTTTCCAATTAAAAAATATGTTATCGTGTCAAAAAACTATGGATTAAGTGTGGTTTTGTCATACAAATTCAATATTTAGCAAAAAAAAAAGTAAAATTAAAAGAAAGATGAAAAACATTTTTAGAATTTTCTATTAAGCACATAATCACCAGAATGTAGCTGTGCAAATATCAAATCAAAAATACATTAGCACTACAATGAAGCTTGAAAAATGCATTCTCTGTTTGTTGTGTGAGCTTTTTTGAGTTTGATCTCAATGACTGAGCCCATTAAGCTTTGAAGACCAAACCATTTTTAATAGAAATAAATATTTCAGAAACTTTGTAATGAATTTACCCTCACCATGTCTGTGTACGGCAAAGATTGTTTGTAATTGTGTCACCCTTCTTTGGATCTCTATGTTGCCCTCACTTGTCAAACAAAAAATATATTGAAGTATGAATTAATTATTAGCACATTAGAATAGAATAGAATAGAATAGAATAGAATAGAATAGAATAGAATAGAATAGAATAGAATAGAATAGAATAGAATAGAATAGAATAGAATAGAATAGAATTCGACATTAGTAGCAGAGGAGAGCACTATATAGTTACCTTTACTGTCACATTTACCTTTGTAACTTTCTGTACTATGTGCTTTTTCTTGAACAGATTTATGATAATAATGATAGCTTATTTAAATTAGGACAAGGAAAAAAAAAACATGATTACACATAAAAAAGGCAAAAATGGCCAAAGGCTAGTTTTCATCTGTAGTCATCTGGCTATGATGTATAAAAACCGCACATACAATCAAGTACAAAATACATGTACAAACACTTGAGCAACTAAACAAATACTTAACACTAAACAAATAGATTCAATTTTACATCAAAACAAATTCCAAGCATCGAGACAGGCTTATCTTTAATTGTTGACAGCTGTAGATGAAATTGACAAGCCAACGTTATTTTATTTTATTTTTTTGTGAAGGCCTTGTGCATAAAACCCCAACACTCCTACTTTATGGGCTACAGTGTATATTTATTTAATTATTAGATTTGTATTTATGCTTTATTCTGGACATCCATGATACAGACAATATATGTTTCAGCAGAAATATATTTGTGAATTAGAGTTGGTGCTTGGAGATACCATTCAATATTAAATAAACAAACGGATAGCTCAAATTAATATGTGGCCGCAAATAACTATTTTGTATGCACAAATGAGCCTTGTGTGGGCAAAATGTTGTATTTTGTGGGCACAAAAGAGCATTTTGTTGGAACAAACTATCACTTTGTGCACACATATTAGCATTCTGTGCACACATTTGTATTTTAGTATCACTACTACTAGTTTGTGTCCACAAAATGCTAAATTGTGTAAACAAATTCTAATTCATGGCTACAACTGATTAATTTGAGGGAACACTTTCTGTTGTTGGTCTTTTTTATGTCCAGTTCTCAACAGTTTCAAGCAGAATCTTGAAATATCAACTTAACAACATTGTTGTTTCCAATCTTTTCAGTAAAGTGTCACATTTATTTAACACAACTTTTTCTTTATTAACTCAAAAGGAGAGAATTCTGATAAACAGAAAAAAAGATGGTATTGGTACAAGTTCATTTAATAATATTTCACATATACTCTATTGCACATTTGTAACTTTTCCACTTCATGTCGCCAAAAGGACAATGAACAAGTTGATGCTCATTTTCTATTCAATTAATACAGAATTTTATGAAAATGAAGTCAGAATTGGCTAATTTCCTTCTTGATTCCACCTTCTTTTTTTTTTTTTTTTTTTTTTTTTTCAAACAATAATAAATAAATGATTAAACTGTTCAGTAAATGGTGTTTTTCAGCAGATAGTTTTGGGTCGTTTCTATGGAAATGTGGTTTTTAGTTTAGGATTCACTTTCTCCACGCTGACAGTTCAGTGGAGCTGATCTCCTGGCATCACTGCGTTGGTTATCTGTGTTGCCATCAGCGCCTCAGGAGCAGACGATTTTGGTGTCGGTCACGACTCCGCTCCACGCCTGACGGAGCAGCCGGCGCGCATTTCTGTCGCTTTAAGACCGATTTCCCCCCATTGTCAGGCAGTCGTGAACAGGAAGAAGAGCAGTCAGTCACCAAAGGCGTGAGTGAGGGAGGGGGTCATCCGTACGTTTGAGGCAGCCTCCCGGCCTGTGAGAGAGTCCTCTCCGTCCTCTGGGGGGTGGGGGTCACCTGGACTGCGAAGGTGTCAGCGCGCGCGCGAGCCCCAGGAAATGACGCCCGCGTCCTCCATCGGCGCTCCGCGGACCAGAAGAATCGCGCTGTTTTTGGTTCTTTCCTCACGAACGACTCGACTGAAGACATCTCCCTGAATCAGGTCGCGAAGGAGGGAATCTGACCGCCAGCAGAGGCAGGTGCAGCGGCTGCGCAGGAGCTGCCCGGGACGCCGCAGAGGCTGTGGAGCCCGGAGCGCATCTGGAGAATGGCATCCACCATAGAGAGGAAGACGCTGGAGGCCAGCGAGTATGTGCTTTCCTTCATCAGAGGTTCAAGATCAGGGTTAAAAAGGCTTTCAAGGAGATCAGCATTGAGACCACAAACTGTATAGAATGAAATGTTATTTTAGGAAAGAAGCCTCTTTCAGTAAGTCACAGGAACAGCAGGATTAGGATGTAGCCTAAAAATAGGGAAAAGAAGATGAATCTAAAGAAGAAAAACACAAGAAAGTTGTAAAACGATCTGTTCATACAGCAAGTCATTTTTATTTAAAACATCTCATGAAAAACAGTTATAAACAATGGCTTCCACACCAGTCTTTAAAAGGGGAAAAATAAGCCTAAAAATAGATAGAATGACTTCAAATCGAATGTTATACAGCCCAATAAGAAATATATTTTTGCAACTTATGCAAGTAGTTTGTATTTTTGGAGTTTTAATGAACCTAATTGTAGTTTATTTTAATTGCCGTGAAACAATGAGTGTAATAAGTGGAAATGACATATTATAGAACAAATGATTGTGTATATATGTATTTAATTGTTGGTTTGTTCATATGTGTATATATTGAATTAGTTATTTAGATTAATTAATTCTTGGCACGAAAAAGCATTTCGCTGCTGGAGTTTATTGCAATGCAAGTATGTAACAAATACATTTGAATCTGGTTTATTTTGAAAATAGAAATATGATCTTAGTACAGGTTGGTCCATCTTCACAAACCCTTATAAAATCTAAAAATAAAACGTATTCTTAGAACAGCAATCTAAATGTTTGTATCCAAAATAATGACAACGAATGCCCATCTGCATGTATTAAACTTAAAAGTAGCCTCCTTAGAATTTAACAAATTATTAAAGTGCAATTAGAGCTTTTCTATTGCCAGGAATTTGCATTTTAATAAAAATTATTTTTTTACAGATCCTAGCTCTTAACAAGACAAAAACACTCTCAAGTGCTAATTTTGAGAATAGTTTGCAAAAGTGCAGGGAAAAGATGAAACTGCTGAAAACCTGGTGGAAAATATCTTGAAAGTCTCAAAACAAGGTGTTAAATGTTTGCAAGTACTGAATAGTTTGCAGGAAAAGGGAGCAAACAAGCCTGTGACAGTACAAAAATCAAAATGTATACACTTTCTTGATGCATCAGTCTATTCCTTCTTCCTCTCTTCTTGCAGCTCCAAAGTTACACGACAAAAGCAAACAACATAAAGAGTTTTAAATCAATGAATAAAGACTGAAACGATCAGGCCACTAATAAGGACATTTTAGAAAATGTTACTTTCAAAAGAAATTGAATAGTTCCACAATAATAGGGCTAAAAATGAGTAAATTTTCTTGAGTTAAAGGAACATTTTAAATGAAATGACAATAAATGAAGATTAATTCAGTGAATTAAATAGATAATGAAAGCTCAAGCCTGTTATTTTTTTAATCTTTTATTTTTATTATAAGGGAGCCAGTGGACGAGGTCCTCCAAATGCCACCTTCCCTGCTGACGTGTGGAGGCTGTCAGCAGAGCATTGGGGACAGGTTCTTCCTGAAAGCCATTGAGCAATACTGGCATGAGGACTGCCTGAGCTGTGACCTGTGCGGCTGTCGTCTCGGAGAGGTGGGCCGTCGTCTCTACTACAAGCTTGGAAGAAAACTATGTCGGCGAGATTATCTGAGGTTGGTCATGATAATCTGTTCACTCCTTTGTTTAAATAAGAAGTATGTAGATCGTTTGGGGTATTAGGCAAGCAGGTTTTGGTAAGTCAGTTAAATGGAGATGCTGGATGTAACATTGTCTTCTGTGTCGCTCCTGCTCCCCTCAGGCTCTTTGGTCAGGACGGTCTCTGTGCTTCCTGTGAAAAGAGGATCCGGGCGTTTGAGATGACGATGCGTGTGCGAGACAAGGTTTACCATCTGGAGTGCTTCAAATGTGCTGCCTGCCAGAAGCACTTCTGCGTGGGTGATCGCTACCTTCTCATCAACTCGGACATTGTCTGTGAGCAGGACATCTTTGAGTGGACTAAGCTCAACAACAGCAATATGGTGTAAGGAGGAGGATCTCTGACTGCTTTTTAGAATGGAACCAACCAATATCTCTTTTAACTGAACCTCTTTTTGCAGCTCGTGTGGGTTTTATCGAGCAATCGACTATAATATAGTGTTTCTCCATCCTGTGGAGTCAACAGCACCAGCAATAAGAAACCATTCCTAAATGCAAAAAACTTTTTAAAGAACTAAACATGCTTAAATATGCAAAATATTGTTTCTCAGTTTTGAAGGAAAAAAATAACTTTGTTTTGAAGCTTTATGTGTTGTTTTTTTTTTTTTGGTCAGACCTTCAAATCTAGAAGTGGATCAAAAACTTTAATCAGAAGCTGGATTCTAATCTCTTAATGATTCCTTTGTACTCATTCATGACTAAAGGGAATTTTGTTGAACAGTTTTAAGTAAATCTAATCTAACCAAACACTGATTTTGAGATTATTTGTTTGCTTCACGGCCTCTTATGAGTTTTGTTTTTTGCCTGTGCATATCATTAGTAAGTAAATGTCTAAACTGACTCAAAGTGAAATATTCTACTCAAGTTGAGTCCTGACAGAGAACAGTTTTCAGTCCACATTTTGAACCAGTGCTGCCCTCTAGTGGGTAGTAAAGTCCATGCAGCCCAAATCTCACCTTACTATACTGTGTACTGCTTAAAAACGTTCCACTCACTGTATTAATAATAGTAAAACTAAGTTAATTATGATAAATTCCAATTACAAATGATGTCTAACTTGACATTTATACTATACAATGTTACTGGGATAAATGAGTTAATAAAACAGACAGCACTAAAATGTTTATAAGCTATGTTTATTCAAGGTAGCGGAGATAAGACACATTTTTAAGGCAAATGACAGATAAAGCACAAGAAAGGTCTGTGTGACAGCACAGGTCAATTTCTTTGCTACTTGTACATATAAAAAACATACAATTATTTTAAAAGAGATAAAAACAACAGTCAAAGCTAAAGGAGCTTACCAAAAAGGTCATGAAATAACAAAAGAAAGCTTAGATGAATAAGACTTATATGACATAGAAAAAGCTTGTATAGTGAAAACTTTTTGATCAAATGTTGTGTGTAATGTGCAATTACACTGTTCAGAATTTGCCTTTTTTTTTAAAAAACTTTAAGCTCTGAAAGGCCATCTGTAACCAACACATTTGTTTAAAAAAATCTATCAAATTACAAGCAAAGGTTTGAAAGTCTTAAACTAAGTGTAAGTACAATTTTAAGCAGTGTGTTGCTGAAGTTGTGTCTCCTCCAGCCACCCACTTATGTGAACAAAACAACACACGTGCAAGGAATGGATGGACTGACACCAGTAGCGTCCAGAGGAGGGCACTAAAACGTTTCTGAGGGCCAATGCTGCTGAAGTAGGTTATCCAGTTGTAAATACGGAACACAGTTTGATCAATAGTTTTCTCCTGAGTTATTCAGTGTGTGTGATAGCACAGTGTCAACACCCCCAGCTAGTTAACATGCCATTAACAGGCAAAAATTAAGACTCCCAACTACTGGATCCCACGTCCTTTAAATAAAAGAAAGACAAAAAATGTTTTAAAAAAAGAAGAAGGCACAGAAACCTCTGAGCTGAGTCTGATAATCATTTATTTACAGACAAGGAAGGAATTAAACCCACCCAATGTCAGATTACGCTCTTGTTGAAAGAAATACTTGGTGACAATAATAACTTTTCCCACAACAGAGATGGGAAAGAACTCCAAAAGTACTTCAGAAATGAAGCTTCTCCTCTGCTTTGGAGGCAGAACGCAGGGTGGGATGAGGCAACTCTGGAGGAATGGCGGCACAGAGGAAAACTCTGATATGGTGGTCTCATAAAAAGCTTTATATTGAAGAGTTGGCTGACTTCCACTTAAACATGACACAACTGCACAGTCAGATAGATTTGATGGCAGATCTGCACGCTCCGCAGTTTTAATGGAGAAACAGTTAGGTTTTATTTGCGGTGCATGCTAGAATTTTAGTAATTGCAAAAACATTTTTTAGCCTAGAGTCTTCGCACAGCTCTATATGCCTTGAAACTCTACAAGAGATATATTAACTGTGATGCATAAAGTTTTGTCTTCACTAACTGCATATATTGTGTTGTGATATTTAATATTCTGCTCTTCCTGCCAATTCATATGTGAATGATGCCAAAGTGCAGAAAAGCAACTCCAGTTTTTGTAGGAGCAAAACTCAAATATGGCTAATTCTTCTGGCGCTCCCAAAAGTAACAAAAAATAAAGAACTTTCAATCTAAAGCAACTTTATTCCGCTTGCCAGAATGAGACAAATTTATTTGCTGCTTTTGACAAGAGAGCAGCAAAGCAAAACTGAATTATTCGGTGTGTTCACCTCCAGCTTTAGAGCGAACATTTTTGTGTTTTTTAAAAAAATCATTAACAAAATAACTCTCCATCTAAAAAGTTAGATGTTTATTTTACTGCACAGGACTGCAGTTTGTTGTGGTATTTAAATTTGTTCAAAATCCCTTCTTACCCTGAAAAAGTTACCTACCCTCAATCCAGCAAAAAAAAGCCCCATACCATCACACTTCCGCTTCTATGTTTCACAGTTGATGTTACAATGTGAAGCCATGCTTACATGTTTTTGACAGTGTGCAAAGGGTCAGAGTGATGGACTAAAGATTTCCTCTTATTGGTCTATGACACCTCCCTCCAGTCGTCAGTATAGTCAGCAGTGCTGTTTCTTGATCCAAGCAAGTCTTATCTTAACATCCATCCATTCATTTTCTTAACCCGCTTTATCCCTTTTTGGATCATGGGTTGCAGGGTCCTGTTCCAGCTACTGCTGGGCGAAGACGAGGTACACTTTAGACAGGTCGCCAGTCCATCGCAAGGCACACAATCACAGCTAGGGACAGAAGAGGCTCAGGGAAAAGTTAATACTCAGGAGTTGGCTTCCTCTGGTGGTTGAAGGGTGAGATGGAAGCTCGAGACCTGACATCAGGCATAAGATCTGATACTGATCAAATTACAGTGGCTCTTTTAAAGGAGTGCAATCACAGAACATCGGATGAGCATAAAAAGTAAGGAAATTCCCAATTTTGCCATTTGCAATGGTTTCTGCATTCATCTGTTCCTAAAAGAAGCAAAACACCATGACCATGTAACACCACTAACATCAAAACTGCCACATTTTATTCCAGTAACCTGTATTTTTTTTAAAAACTTTGAATTCTAACCTATTTTGTCACAGAAATCCATTGAGACACAAACAGTGATGTCACGGTGGTCCAACGATGCAGGAAAAGTGTTTAGATCCATTAAAATACAAATTTCCAGAGCCCCAAAAAGAACATTTGGCTCAGATAAAGGTGTTGTACTTGATGTTCTGCTCTGCTGGGAGTTCAGTGAGTTTAATACGATGTGAGTTCAGAAAAGGGAACAGATCATCTCAAAACATTCACACACTGAGCTGCAGAGACCTTCAGATTTGGCCAAATGGCCCACGTTCCATTGGCCGAGTCTGTTGCTCTGCAGGCTGATCTTTACCAGAGCACTGATTTGCACAGCACCCTCAGCAGGACTCAGTAAAGCCATGTACCACTTGTGTCAACTTTACCAGCTGAACACAAGGCCAGGAGTGTAGAGATTTTGTTTGTGTAGCGAAGAGGGGCTGTTTCATCTCCAGGGCCTATGTCACAGTTTGGGTATACCTAAAAACATCCAGCTGTGGCAGCGTGGTAACCACTGAGACTTTTAGAAGACGAAACCGCAGAAACCTGCAGCTTGTTTTTATCAAACAGCTGAAACACCCATCTCACAGTGACCTGGATCTGCTGCAGTGTTCCGGGCGAGCAGCAGGTGGCAGTTTTTACCCAACTAGAGAACCACGAGGAAAATGAAAGTCTGTATTGCAGTGTGAAAATGAAAATTACATCAAAGGGAATTTGTTTAGATATATGTCACTTTTCAAGGAGATTAATTAGATGTGAACTAAAAATTATTAGTTATTCTGAAAGAACTGTAGACAAGAGTGAGGGTTCGACCACACTAACAAAAGAACATGGGGTCAGACTATTATCTGCAACACCACAGCAAAACTTGTCAATATCAAACTCACCAAAAAATGCTATTGATCATGCCAGCTTTGGGTTTCGCTTACACTCATACTTTATCAGATGGAGCTAATTGGGAACATATTCACTCTGAGCTCCTGAGAGATGTGTCTGTCAGGAGCCACATTCCTGCTCCGATCCTCTGATAGCGAATAGCGCCTGCAGTCAGGATGGAGGACAGGCTGTGTGTGTAGACAGTTAGGGGTGGGAATAGAAATGTGGGTGTATTACTTTGACTATATTTAAAATAAGCTGTAGTATTTAATTTTAAAAATAATTTCCAGTAGGTTGCCTAAAAGTGCGCTTCACTTTTAATTTATTTTCTCTAGTTTAGATCATATCATCAATACCACCAGTAATACAGCTATCTCATTTCATAGCTTTTGACATGTGTTTTATTGGATTGCACTTTACACTTCCTCTTTCATCCTTTTCTCCTTTTCATTACCATCTAGGCCCACCATGTGTATAAATGTGTGACTTGATGTAATGTGACTCTAGATTTCTGCCAAGAAGCCTTTTTGTCAACCGAGGAGGCTGAGAGAAAACATCAGGGAGGTGGAAAAAAATTATGATCAGCAGCCTGACTTTATCAGAGGTTAAAGATCCTCAATTTTACTATTTCAACCTAAGTGACATCACTAGTTTGTTGCCATAATGGACTAAAAAATGCACGTAGAAAATTTAGTATTCTCACTTGGAAAGGCTTCAATGAGATGGTTAAAAAATCAGAAAGTAATGATGAAGTCAGTTTTTCAAATGAGGATGTCTTATGAGTTTTTTGTCTTTTTTAATTGATGATGCTTTATGAAGAGTGGAGCCAACCTACTGCGAAGAACACTCACAAGGGTCACCCTGCAAATCCCTTACCTTGTCTCAGGTCAGCTGATCAGCATGAGATACTGCGGTCTCAAAGGACCCTGCTTTATAGCCTAGCTTTTGGTTTTTTCGTTTGTTTTATTTTCAAGTTTTCTTTTGTTATGTTTTTACTTGCTTATTTATTAAATTTGTTTTTGACAGTTTTTATTATGTTTAGCTTTTGATGTACAGCGCTTTGTTCAATTTTTAATTGCGTTAAAGGCTTTCAGAAATAAAGATGATGAATCAAAATCAGTTATAAAGTACTTTAGTTGACATAAATTGAAACATATGTGTCTTTAAATCAAGCAGGGAGGACTCAATATTGATTGAAACCTACAAGAAAACAGGAACTAGACCTTACTGGTTAAATGTGACAGCTATGTCATGGATGTAAAATTATACGTACCAAATGAAGATTATTTATAAGTTTTAAAGTTTAGGTCTCAAAGACTTCATGTCCTGAGTCAGGTCTGTCTGTAAGACTAACAGACTTAAGTCCAGGAGTGAAACCTCAGTGTTTTTTAAAATTATGATTATCACATTTTTAGCCAAAATCAAAAAATCTTTTTCATTTTGTGGGACATATTTTCTGCAGAGCGGCAGTGGTTCATTAGAAATTTGCCTCTGAGTTGTGGGTAGGACCGTTGGCAAGGAGTAACCTGCCCCTGCTTCCTCTTTCCTCCTTCCATGTTTTGCACTTCAATAAAAAACATAAATGTGAACCACATCCCAAACATGTCAAAGTTATAAAAAAGCTGCCGTCTGTCATTCTTTGATGTATTAATTCAATTGTGTCAATGAAGACTAATAAAAAAAAAAAAAAACACTTTTTTAAGACACAAGCCTAAACAGTTTCGCTGTACATTCCCATGTACATAAGTTTTTTTTTTTCATTTTAAAACTACAGCTCCCACGTTTTAAAGGAACTAGACCTTAGTGGGTAAATGTGACAGGTATGTCATGTATGTAAAATTATGTGTACCAAATGTGACTTCAAAAGTCCCATACCAATCGTTTCTTGATTTATTTGTAAAAGTGTTCCCAGTGCTCCTTTCTTTATGATTATGTAGTATTTAGGCAAAAAAAATCTTTGTTATATTCTGGTTCATAGTGTCTGCAGAGAGCCAGCAGTTCATTAGAAATCACCTCTGAGTTGTGGGTGGGACTGTTGGTACGAAGTAAGTCTGCGTTGATATCCCATCAACCCTTTTATTACACCCTCTCCCGCTAGCTTACAGCCCTTCACAACTTCAAACTAACGTTAGTAGTCCAACAAAAATGGCAAGCAATAGTCGAGCTATCCAGCCTTACAGTTTGGAGCCAGAGGCCAGATCAGACCAGGGAAATGAAGACGTACCAAACATGGATCTAGTATTAGTTTGCAAATGGATGAATTGGAATGGAGCATGTAGCTTGTCAAAAGAGACTTTTTTCAAACTTTTTTGATTTCCATGATTTTAATGAATACATACTCAGAAACACAATTTTATTTTCTTTATATATATATATATATACATTTATATATATATATATGTCTTCTATCATGAGAAAAATGATACAAACACGTTAAAGGCAACAAAAAAACATTTTTTTTGGGAGTGGGTCTTTAACCCTTTTTTTACAATCTCTGTTCCGACCTCACGGCTTCCACCATCACACATGAAATGACGTATACTCCACTCTATGTAATCTCCCCCTAACCCACACACACAAAACACATCTTTTTTAAGGACCCCTTAGCTCTTCAAACTGCCATGATTTCCCTGCACTTCATAGTCTTAATAATGTAACATAAGTCATAACTGGTCACCCAAACTTGTCTTGTTGGTTTGGTTTTCACTTCAAACTTTTGTGACACATTTTGTGCACATTTTTCATTAAAAGCAAAGCCTCATTACTTCAAGCAAAATCTGTGCACTCATTGTCTGGGATTTCCCACAATCTGAAGTTTGTCACAGTTCAAATCCTTCAGATCCATCTTTCCAAGATCATAAATCCTCTGAGTGAATCTATTAGACTTTTTGAAATTTTTTTTTTGGCTGTAAGTAACTTTCTGTTTAAAATGATCCCCATATGTCTTACAGCGTTCCGGGCTTCTGACGAATGAACTATCAGCGCACTATGCAGCTCTTGGAATGGCAGAAAAAAGCAACAATATTATAAAATATAAAACCACTGACTTGTGTTTTCTTGTCCGAATACTTGAGAAACATAATGTTTGTGTGGGTATTCGCAATACAAACACCCTCGTGTTGGAGCCAGATGATGTCAGTAAGCAGTGATCGGTCCGAAAAGGTCATCGCTTTTGTGCCTACCACTCTCGCCAATCAGAAGTGATTTTTTTGAAAGTCCACACCCCTACCATTTGAAAACGGGCTTGGGAGAATCTGTTAATCAAACATTTCGAATGTTCAACCTGAAACCACCTACTTATATTGAGGTATTTGATTGGCCAGTTCATAACTTGAATAACTTGCACTACAGAAAAAACATCCTAAAAAACAATTATCGTAAACATGTTAGAAAAAGGTAGCAGAGTAAGGATGGTTTTTCTGACAAATAAAATGAATGAGTAATAGCTCTTTGTTTCTTAGTAGAATTCAATGGGATTTAAGAGGGATCTGGGTGCAGAGAAGATGGGGCTTGACACCATCGTCAGTAAGAGGAAATTACACAACTTAACCTAGCTTAAAATGGAAAAAAGGAAAACTATTTGGGTCACCAGTTAAAAAAAAGGTTTTCTTGAGTGATCAAGCACTCGGGCATGCAGACTGTTTTACAAACATTTGTGAAAGAATGGACCTCTCCGGAGCTCAGTGAATTCCAGCGTGGAACTGTCATAGGATGCCACCTGTGCAATACATTTTTTCCATGTTTTTTCCAAGGCTGAGCAGCTGAATCCAAGCCACACATCACCAAATGCCATGCCAAGCGTCGGATGCAGTGGTGTAAAGCACGCCGCCACTGGATTCTAGAGCAGTGGAGATGCATTCTCTGGCGTGATGAATCATGCTTTTCCATCTGGCAATCTGATGTACCAGTCTGGGTTTAGAGTTTGCCAGGAGAACGGTACATTTAAGACTGCACTGTGTTGAGTTTAAAATGTGATGGAGAAGGAATTATGGTGTGGGTTTGTTTTTGAGAACTTGGGCTTGGCTCCTTAGTTCCAGTGAAAGGAATTCTGAATGCTTCAGGATACCAAAACATTTTGGTCCTCTTGTGAGATTTTGGCTTATTGCAACCAGTGGGGACTTCCTGTTTTGAACGCCAGTGGGGATAAGTTAACTCAGTTCAGTTTTTATATACAGCCAATGTCAGACAGTGTTTGAGGTTAAAGGACAATGTTTTTCTGTTGTCAAAGAGAGTGAGTTGTTATTAATACTTCAGCTGGAGTAAAACTTTCACTTTCTTTATAAAAGAATAGTTATATAGTGTTGCATTCACTTATATTTTAGCAACTAATTGGATGTTTGTTAACTGACTTTCACAGTTATTTGGCTAAAGTTAAACATCTTTGTTCGTATGGCATTTCTTGTAGAGCCTTTATTCCTGTGACAGTATTTAACCTCTTGTATGGCACATCATAATGACCCCCATAAGTAAAGACTTACACTGTACAGATGAGCATAAAAGGGACCTTCTGGTACAAATCTAACACATACCTCCTTCTCATCAAGCATCAGTGAAAAGCCACACCGTTACCAGGAAGCAGACCGTGGCGGTGTAGTCGGGCTTCAAAAAATCAGCGATAGAAAGTCTAATTAAGGTGATGGAAAAAGGTGGCTACCATCCACTTTTAAAACATTAGTGCACATGTGCAGGTGAGCGACCATGCGGCAAACATTGGCTACGCAGCGCCTTTCCTCAGCACAATTTCTGTCTCTAATTGGACTTCCCACGCAATGCCTGCTTCCAATCACAGAATTGAGTTGCCACAGTTAGACATGCAGTGATGGTGGACCAGAGTCAGCGAAACTGAGAAGAGCGTACACAATTCACGTGGCAAAAATTGGGCATCTCATGTTTACAGGCTGCTTTTATAAGCACAGAAAGGTTCAAGGTATTCCAGAACAAGTAAAAGGTTATGCAATAAAATGTTTTTACTGAAATAAACAGAACTAATAACATGACATGATTGTACAAATACATGAGAAGGGCCTCATGTTTATGTACCTTAAAACTTTATTCATTCATTTAAAAGCTTTAGATCTTTGAAATCTCTTTCCTACAAGCATTCATCTAAAAACAGACAGATTTTATGGTGAGTTTACATAGTTAAACAGCTATGTCTCATAACTTTCTGGTGAAATACTTTATGACAAATTGTTTCAGGTCTTTTTGATTACATGTTTCATATGCAACAACATTTTCTTCATTATTTTTTTGGAAACACACTGTATTTTTCAGACTACAAGGCGCACTGAAGCACACCGTCAATGAGTGGTCTATCTTTGAAATTATGTCATATATAAGGTGCAGCGAACTATTAGGTACATTCAATGAGATAAAAGAGTTAGAGATAAGTCCATATGTCAGTTAGACTTTATTAACTGCATTCACAGTAACTCTAGAAATTGTCTGATGTTAACATTACTCGTGACCCCCAACCTTGATTGCAAAACGTAAAAAAAACCCAGACTGATGCCGCTTAAACAAACAGTACTGAAACTATGATAATTCCAAACCTTGTTATTAACACATAAAAAACACAGTCCCCCATTAGCTATGTTAATGTTTTCACAATAATACCCAACCTTGTTTGCAACACGTAAAAAAAGGACTGATACCGCTAAAAAACAGTACTGTGACTACGCTAATTCCAAACTTTGTTGGAAACACATAAAAAAATCACAGGCTATGTCAGAACTCCTTCACTACTCACTACTTACTGCAGTGCATTCGCCTTTTGTACAGCTGTCCAAATCAACAATTCCAAATTTCTAGTGCCCCAGAAATTTCCCAGAATTCTCTGCGAAAAACCAGTGTGCATTGATGCTCACTAGATTGGGGAATGTAGACCACAATGCATTGTGTTTGAACACTAGCAAAAAAAAAGTTTTAACATGATTTCTTAAAAAATGTTTAGTAAACCATCAACTTTTTCATCATCAGAACACAATGGCTTCAAAAATAGTCTGCTTAAAATGCTCATATTGATTAGATGTTCACTCCATGAAATTTGTGATGTCATATTTCCTGCTTAAAATAAAGAAAAAAAAGTCGTGAGCATTGTGTCCAAATTGCTTTTAAAATCCAGGGCACTAGCTAGTCCTGCACTATAGAGGTTTTTAGTAGTCAGGGACGAAGGTGGGAATTTGGACATGACAGCAGTCCCACATCGCTACACGTTAGCTATGTTAGTGTATTTACAATAATACCCAACCTTGTTTGCAGCACGTAAAAAACAGCAAAAGCAAGTTACTGAGACTACGCTAACTCCAGACCTTGACACAGTCCCACACTGCTACATGTTACCTGTGCTAGTATATTTACAATGACACACCACTTTATTTGCAAGACGTAAAAAAACAAACTGCTTAAACAAACATTACTGTGATTTTGCCAACTCTCAACCTTGTTAGCAATACCTGAAAAAACACAATCTGACACTGCTACATATTACCGTATTTACAAAAACATCCATCTGTTTGCAACTTGTTAAAAAGCAGATTGTCATTTTGAAATAGGGATGTATACCTCTCAAAATCGCTTCATAATCAATAAGAAAAACCAGAAAGAATCCATAGATAAGACTCTGGATTTTAAGCCCTATTGTTGTTTTTTTTGGAAAAAATTAAGGCTGTCAAGTTCGCCTCATAGTGCTGAAAATAGTTATACTTGAATAGGACAGAATCTGTTAGATGTCTTATTTTTCTAAGCCAGGATTTTAAAGGGCAACTGGTAAAATAACAATATTGATGAACATATACCAGAGCAGCTGAGAAGTAAAACATGAAAGCAAAAACTTTAATCACATTGTTTTCTACTTGAATATATGTTGCTTTACACCCATCAAATTAATCTTAAAATATAATTCATATTTAAAGGACATATTTTGAATGTCTAAAGTGAATAAAAGTGATGTCACCCTAAGAGATATAAAATATGAGGGCCTTTTGTTGGCTTGCTGCTTTTAGCACTGGAAGTTCTGGCAAGGACATGCCTAGCTCAGATTGTCTGTCTTCTTTGGTTTTCTTGTTTTTTAGAGACCGCTTTGCCTGGAACCAATCTAAGACACAATCAAAGTGTCTTAACATGAAAGCTCAGTTCTTTCTTTTGATTGTCCACTTCTCTTCACGCTCATTTCTTTCTCTTCTTGCTGGTTGATCCAGCAGCCATGTCTGGAAAAGATTCTTCTTAAAATAGAAGCTTAGTCACTGAGGGTTATGCAAATTTACCCAAACTAATTTATGGATGGCTCAGCTTTTGCTTCGGTAGACAACTGAAACAACTCTGAGCTGAAAGCCCAGCATGCAAAAAGGAAAATACCAAGAAGTATGTTGTAAAATTCAGCTGACTTTGCTGAAAACTTTCAAAAATTGATAAAACAGAACTTGGAAAATATGTCTTTTTTTTTAAAACCATGAAAAATAACAAAAAAGCAATTGAAACTGCAGGATGTGACGCTGTTGTTTCCCTTTTCACAATTCTCAGTCTCCCTGTTACTTTACAACACAATCCAAAGCATTTATAAGATATTTTAGTGAAGTTGATATGTACAGCTTGCACTCTGCCATCTCATCAGGGATCCCTCTCAGTTTTGTGTCACCTGGATTGCAGAGTGATTAAATTCTAATAGCGGCATTTTAAAAAGTCCTGGGGGATTTTCTCCTGAGTCAACATGCCAGACCCCATTTCCTTCCCACTTAAAGCAGCCTCTCAACACCTTAGTGACTCCAACTATGGAAGATATCCACAAGGAACTTGTGTAAATTGAGAAAACCCTGAAAGTGACCCTGCATGTAGCCTTATGTAGACTGAAGGAACTGTAAAAAGAAATGTCTTACTTTTCACAAAATATTAAGTAGAAATGTTACTTTTACTTTACCCCCAAAAAAATGAGTAAGAAAATAAAAGAATTACATCTGTTGAAAATTTAGCAAAAATAGTCTGCATTGAAATAGCTTTTCCTATAAACAGTCATTTTTGCTGATCCTAAGCGGCTTTAAAGAGCCACCCTGATGGAAATTATGTTTTTAACATGTTCTTGTTGCATTTTTATGATGATGGAGGACATATGGTTTAAAAATGAAGGTCAAAATTGCATTTCTGAGTGTTTCTTTATTCAAATAAATCAGGAAAAGGCAACAAAATGCTGTTTGAAAAATAACTTATTTGTGACAAAAGAAAATACACTGGCTCCCTGCTCTGCAGTGCAAGGGGAATGGGAAGGGTAGAGGGGGCGGCGTTGCTCTGCGCTAACTAATGAGCTACTGCTGCTTTGGAAACACTGTGTCCTAGAAGAGACAACAAATCAGTTTTTTTGCTAAAAATGGCATAATCATGATTGAAAGACCACTGGGAAAACTTTTTTTTTATATCAAAAGATGATCAGAGTGGTACTCGAAATGCTTTGTGTGCTACATTTTAAAACTGTCTTTTTTCCTAATTATGAACAATTTTCAAAGGCCATATCTTGTCATATCTTTGCAAAAGACTAATTGCAGCAGGTGACCTTTTGGAGCGGGGCCTACCCTGCTCTGCTATGGGCTTGTTTTTACCTTTGGTTGGTCAGTATTTTTCAAAAGGAACTCCTAATTACTTTTATTTTTTGGCAAAAAAAGACAGGTTGATCAAAAATAAACGCATTTAGGACACAGTTAGCTGTGAAACAAGGTTTTTACATGCTGGCCTGCAGAAAAACTGTGACAAGCAAATTAATGTCTGAGATTTTTTTTAACAAGTATCCTGTCCATCATCTTTACAAATTAAGTTTGGTATTGAAAGACTTTTAAAAACAGGTAAAAATTAATTGAAAAAACACTAAAATGGCTAAAAGGCCTTTAAAAATAAGCATGAGACATGAAATGACAGTACAAAGGCTAAGGGAATACTGAAGAAGAATCATCTTTGTGCTAGTGCGGCAATCTGTCCCTTTCCTTTGGCTAAAAGGAGAAAGTCAGCAGAACTCTTGGGCGAATGATTGGCTGCTGCTATTTAAGTGGCAGGATACGGCCATGTGGGCTCTGACTCATTTCCGAGTTTAGGTTTAGCTGAACTTCATTGTGAACTCTTTGTCCCTCACACTCAGACACTGCAAATGCCATAGATTTTCACATTGTGTGTTGGTTGTTCTGAGATTATCCGTGGCTTCCTTCCATGTGTGCTCCCTTGAACTTTTACATACTCAGACAAGACCTCTGTTTCTAGAGATGGCTACAACAGAACCTTTGGAGTTTTTTGGAAGTATATGAAAAAAGTGTGAGGAGTAACTAATTTTTAACAGTAAAGCAAGAAGTCAGAATTGTAAAGATTGCTATTGAATTTTTTAGTGGTATCATACTCATTACACATTTAGTGTGTTATGTATGAGCCTGTATTTGACCCATCCCCTGAGGGAGCAGTGAGCTACAGACACTGTGATGGGAATTTCCTATTACACTCCTCAATTTATTATACTGATTTTATTATATCTTCTGTTATACCTTCATTGAAGATAGAATGTGTGACTGTGTTTCTGCAGACACGTTTCCTGTTTCAGTAGTTGAAATCTGCTCAGCTGCACCTAGCAACCGAGAGCTGACTTTAGCAAAAGCAGAAACACATCCTGCTTGAATCAGTTCTTCTTGAGAAGTGTTAATTAAAATTGTCTCGCCAGATGTAAGTGTGAAACTTAGATGCAGCAGGTCTAAAGGTCATGAAAAGTGCAAAATTGTTGGTGCATCTCTATAAAAAGGCGGTGCGCCACTCAACGATGGGAGATTCCCTTTGAATTTCCGCTACACGTCTGGTCAACGTGTACTCTCTCTATTCTTTGACTACTGTTCCTTAAAACTTTGTGTATGCTCGTAAAGTTTGTTTCTCTCATTTAGATTTCAGAAAATATTCCACAACAACACATACACCGATGTGAACTGTTCAACCACAATCCAACCCCTTAATGCTGAGTGTTAAGCAGGCAGGCACTGGATCCCATTTTTAGGGTATTTGACATGACTCAGTCATGGCATTGAACTGACAACCTTCCAGTCTCAGGATGAACACTCTTCCATAAGACCACCGAACCAGTACGGACCACTGAGCTAGTTTTTGTAGCACTTTCGTTTCTCTTTTTTTTCAAAGCAATAGCCAATATTTTTATTTGTATGGGCTAAATTGACTACGGTAAAGCTAAAGGGTTGTTCCCCAGTTGCTTGCCCAGTGGGTGCTTTCACTTTACCAAAAATATAAAATATTATTATTAATCATATTACAACTTTTTGCCACCCCTGGAATACATTTGCCCCTGTACATCATGTTTTTCTTTTGCTTTTCAACAACACAAGTAATCTGTTATGTATTGCACAGCCCCAGTCATAACATACTTCTACTTTCTACCTGCTAGGGTCCATAGATTAAGTTTAAAAATCACGAGCAACTTAAAAAAAAATAGCTTTAACTGAACTTTTAGAAGAAATTGTTTTCTTTTAGTCATGTTTGAATTTAGTTGTGGTCACCAACATTACATTTCATCCTTTCCTTGTGCGTGATTATGTGTTTACATTATTATTATTTTTTTAATTTATGGACCTTACATAATACTTTCTTGTCTCCATTTTTATCCCAGTTTTCAATATATTTCAAAATCAAAAACTACTCCACAGCTATTCTTCTTTACAACACATTTGAACTTTGTGTCCCTCAGGTTTGTGATTTTGATATCAAAGTAAACCTCGAAATGCATTTTAAAACAAGCAATGGGAAGATCAATGTATCTCTGCATTATCAAACACAAATACTTTTGAAAAAATATTTAGAAGCATTTTATGGGTTATCGAGGTCAGTCATGTGAGCGCATGGCCCCACCTACCAAAGCTACTTTTCAATTGAATATCAAACAAATAATAGATAAATTAAGCTTTTTTTGTTTGTTTGTTTTTCTACTTTACCCTAAATAAAAGTAATGTAAGACAAATACATAAATTGTTTTAAAAATGGCACCATTTTATCATGTCCCTCAGTTTAGTTCAATCTATGACAGCTTATCAATCATAAGACCCAGGAAATATTATAACTGATATAATTGTTATAATTGTAATTATATGATATAACTAAATATTTTTCCCACTCACACAGTAAAGAGAAGTAAGTGTTTGCATACTTTCTTACCCAGAGTTAAATCTTGTTAATCTAGACATGTGGCTACTTTCAGATAAAATCTTTCACCGTGTAACCTGTAACCAGCGTGAAAAACACTGTTACAGGTTTGAATCGTTACAGTGCTGAAAGTCCAACTTAAAATGAAAATGATTTAAAATCAAATTAAATATGCTTCCACTGAGTTGCATTACACATGGGACAGGTAATTACCAAAAAAAAAACAAACCAAAAAAAGAATAACATGTTAGAATTATAATTAAACACAAATACCATTATGGGGTTGAAATGAATTTTCCAAAAGTTTTTGGAATTTCCTTCCTAAGGTGACACATCGTCTGAGAGGTTTAAAAAGTCCAGTGTCCAACGCAAAGTTTAGAAACACAGTTTTTGTGGAATAGTTTTTATGAACCAGATAGCTCAGTGTCTACGGACACAGGAACAATCGCAATATCATCTCAAAGAATACCCTGGACACTCCTCTTCCAGTGTTATGGGGATTATTTCCTCAATCATTAGCGCGATTCTGCATTGATGGAACGGAAGAATCCAAAGTGTTTGATCTACACCCATCGTGGTGCTTTCCCAAGCTGAAACTCAAGACTGAGACGCCTGTCATAGTGCTAACATCTCAGACATCTTGTTTTGAAACTTCCCACGAGCAACAACACAGCATCAGTTATCTACCATCCAGTGGCCTGGTTTAGACAATGTATGCCTTTCCTCCATGTGACTTTAATTGAATGATTAGATGTAATTCAATAAGCAATCGAAGGGCAGTGCGCGTGAGTTTGAGGCGTAAAGCAAAAGAGCACTTGTGAGTGACTCCTTTGTCCATGACCCTCCATCAGCTACCTTTCAGTCAGAATCACGCGGACTGATCGGCCTCTGGCCAGCACCTCTGCGTAGACCCCTCCACTCTTAATTTTCTTGGCCACCAATTTTAGGAACCATGCAGTTTGCAGGTTTCAAACTTGGGTTTGCTCTGTCTTGTGTTTGCCATGTGAGACTCTATCTTTAGAACAGTCCAAACAACACAAAACATCCCAATGACTGTGTTTCTCAGAGGAACTTTTTACATCAAGCTTTGTGAAAGTGTACAATTAGTTGATAAATATAGGTAATCAGTATGAAAGAGTTGTGAAATTTATACACAACACATCCCCAGAATAAAATTGTATCCATGCATCCAAAGACATTCATTTCATAGATGTTTACTGTATATCTGCTAATCTTAGCTGGAAATGACTGGCTTGATCATAAAGGAAATGCTGAACACTAAAGCTTCACCATGACGCAAAGAAACCGTTTTTTAAATTTACTCATGTCTGCTAATTCTCAGAATAAATCAAGTCTCCAGTGTAGCTGAAGTCTACAAAAGACAAAAGGGCCAAAAGGCTTTAAATTAATTAAAAAATAAAAATAAAAAATAGTAGGAAATTGCTCATCTGAAATTCAGGACTGTAGAGGTGTCAGAAAAGTGTTATGGAAGTCACATTTGCAGATCCGTCTGCAGACAAGAGTGTTGTGCAACATGTGTCTTTAATGCTCGATCAACCCACACGCCAGATGTCATGATGTTAAAGACACTCTGTTCTCAGCTTTTTGCCAAGAAAGCCCACAGGTCTATAATAATAGAATGCTGCACAGTAGAAGTCTGCAGTTCTAAAACTCTGTCGCTAATTGCTAGAGTCTTGTATTGATTGTTTCAACCTCTCATCTGACCGTGACTGTGATCAGCGCCATCTTTCTTTCTCTATTGCATCCATCACTTGTTCCATAAGGAAGGTGTTTGTGAGAAATGAGCTGCTCTAGGAAATTGGATTTTTTCCTGTTTAATGTGTTCACTCCAAGAAACACTTGAGTTTGGCAAAACATTACTTTAACTTAACATGCACCTCCACATGCATGCACACACAGAACCAAAATCAGATTGATCTTACAAATCTAAATCTAAGGTAACACACTGCCAAAACAGCAGATACACAAATTAGTTATGATTTATTTGTTTTTCCTCAAAAGTAGAAAAAGGGGAAATAACTTCTTGCTTCAATTTCAACAATACAGTTTTATTTGGTAGCTCTTTACCAAATTTACTGCTCATGTACCAAGAAAGATAATTAACACAAACTTATGATTAGTTGATGCTTAAAGCACAGAAAATGAAATCAAGAACAACCACTTTATCAGTCAGTAAAGTCCAGTAAAGTTGTGCTTATTTCTTTTCTGTATAAAAATGTTATAACACACTAACAGAAATGGACAGGGGTGTGTACATTTTTTGCAACGAGGACCAGATTTGTTAAGGGGAAAATGTGTGAGAGCCAACCAGTCAGACTGCAGTCTTTGAACCCCATATACAACATTAAAGGCAAATTAACTATTTAATTAACATGTTGTTGAAATTGGTTACTTTTATTTATTTTGTATATGAAGACCAGAAATAAAATGAAATAAAAGTCTGTTTAAAACAAAACAAAACAAACAAACAAAAAAGCCTTGTCAACATTAAACTTGGGTTCATATGAAATATTATTCATTATATTAATTGCGCACTATAAATGTATAAATGTGAATCATGTGACCAAGAAAAGTGTTATCCTGTTTAAAAGTACAAACTGTCATAACTATGGCTGACTATGACTATTATGGCTTTGTTTCAATGCCTTTTTTTTTTTTTTTTAGAAAACCATTGGTTATTTTATTGTTGAAAGGTACTCTTAAAGCTGTTTATCAAGGGAGAAATAAACAAACAAGAAACTTGGTAAAAAAGCATTACATTTTGATGAGTTCACAAATTCATTTATTAACAGCTGTAACAAATGACTCAACCATATTAAGTTGTTGACTTTAATCAAATCTAATTACTTTCTAATTACTTGAATATCAGTCAAAATGACTTGTTTTCCTAAATGTTCCCTACACTGTCCTATTTCTGGTCTTTTGTTTCCTTTTTGGTGTATCTAACGTTTCTAATGCCAACTTAATTACCTAAGTATTGAATATCTGTTAGTTAGTTAGTCTTTTAAAAGTTCCAGGGACAACTGGCTTTAACAGTTTATCATTAAGTTTAAAAATACTGTAACTTGTTCGTTGCTCATTAAGGAATCACCTAAACAACACAGGCACTAATTATTGGTTTCAGATAATTCTTTCATGGATTTAACTTATAATTTTCAATGCATTTTCCACTAAACCACAATTATCTAATTAAAGCAGCACAGCAGACAGAGCTGAGACATTGTTGAAGGTGCTTTTGGAGATGTTGGCATTAACCACGCTGTGAACTAACATTGTCCTGTGATGGTTCTGCAGGGGTGAGTGGGACTTCTACTCTCTGCAGATGTTTGAGAGAGGACAAAGCATCTGTTCAACGAGTGTCCTCCAAAATTAAGTGCAGGCAGCATGGCTTGGATTAGATGCCATGTGAAAGAGCCTCTTTCTCATCTTAACAAGAACATTCCTCCCAATCAGGAGTAAAAGTACATCTCTGTTTGTCTCCGAGGAGACCTTGTCCTTTGGGTCAGACACTACCTGAGAGTCTGAGATGCACGACAACCATGTGACACATCTGGAAGCGGCGCAGTGCCCACATTTGCATTAGTGTTAAGACTGAAAGCCACTGATATGGTTAAAGTAGATAACTAGTCATAAAAAGTTAAGCACCAAAAAATACAGTGAGTACAGCTTTAATATATAAAAAAAAAAGTGAAATCGTTGATGACGGGTTTGATCTTTTCCTAACAGAATATTTACTGGAGTTTCAAATGTGATTGGAGCTGGTAGTTTTCTCACCGACAGCTCGGGCACGCATCACTCGGTCAGGATCTTTTATGAGACAGCCACAAAACCAAATCCATATATTGCATCATGGGTTTTTGAGCATTTCTAAGGGCCAAGACAGCAAGAGAGCCAGACAAAACACAAGATTGAAATGCCAAGTCCAAGCTTTTCAATCCCAACTAGAAGCCAGTGGTAATTTTTAGAAATGAAAAACAATGGAAAATGTACATTTCACTCACTTTTCAAGTCACATCTCCTGTTGAAAAATGCAAGCACAGCAACTGTTTAGATCAGTTATTGGTTTAGCTACAAACAAATTTGGTAAAGCTTTCCTCAGAAATTCTTGGAAAAACTCACAAAAGTTGTGGATTCAAAGCTTTGTCTTTTCTGCCATGATGAGCTTCCAATTTTTTGGTTTAAATTATGTTTTATGAAGGAATTTTCATGAACTTTGGCTCTAACATGTAAGCGCCTGTTTCAGATAGTTGTGGAAATGTTGTTGACAATTTTATGTGTCACCCTCATGGGTTCAAAATGTTGTAAGCCCATTTACAACAAAAGCTGTGATGATTTATAAACAAAAACAGACCACTATTGCTGCAAACATGTTAAGTGGACCAGTGGACTTGATGCGTTTGAACTAAAATCTGTAAAATTTCAGATGAGACCCAGAGCTTTTCATATAAAATCAGCCCACAAAGCGTGGGGTTGTAGTAAACAATTTGGGTGAATGCAATTTGTAAAATAACTACTCGAGGTCCAAAGAAGAAGGAAAAAAACATAAATAAATAAAGGCTTAGACTACATAGAACATGCTCAGGGACAAAAAGAAATTCAACAGGACAGTGTCAGTGCAGGAAGCCTTCTAAAAAGTTATTTTTCACTTCAATTATTGAACCACTGAGAAATCTAAAGCTCATTGACTCATTTATTCTTTAAATTCAAGCAGTGACTCATTCAAGGTCAGTTTATTTTTTATTTTAACAGCAAAGGTCTTAGGCTGAATCCAAATTCTTCCCCTACACCTCCAATTGTTGGGGCATTTGGAGGGGTAGGGGGATAGTTTTTTAAGGGGAAATCCTCCCTCTGATGCAAGGGTGTTGTGCTGTGCCATTGAGGAGAAATGCATTTCTTCTGGCTTCACTGGATCTACAAAGAGCATCGATGTACAACCACAGGTACCATAAATAAATCACATACATTTTGCATTGAAAGATTGTTGTGTGAAAATTGTACACTACGTCACATCGGTTTTCTCCATCGGACCTATAAGGTCCCAATTAGGCTATGAAAGTCGTAATGAAAACTGTAAATCTGCCTAAAAATAATCTATCAACCTACGGTACGAATTTTATTTAGGCTCTACATAAAAATCCATCAGAATTAAAGCTTCATTTTAGCTCTCAAGTGTAACCATTTGGAACATGTCGATGAGGCAGAGATTTATTCTTTGCTACTTCTTGTTTTTTAACAGTCTGTTTTAAGAGAACTTATCTTCTCAGTGAACTAATTAGCTGTTTAAGAGTCGTTTCCTTCAATTTTGAATTTAGTGCTGTAGCAAATCTCTTAACTGGGTGTCAAGTCTTGCCTGCAGGTCTGCTGGTTTAGCACGCTAGCTCTGTCAAAACCAAATCACACAGTTCCAACTACATAAATAGAGTAGTCTGGCTGCCTAAATGTGCTGCCGTTGAGACAATCTAAAACCCCGGAAATGAATGAGCCAATCATTTTATTGTACGTACAGCTTTATCTCATTTTCAACTAACAGGTTTGCTGTATTTTAGAAGGTAATGCACAACTGTATAGTCTTGAGCATATGTGGGGTTTGTCTAGAAATTCAAATGTTCACCTACAAAGTTTTTATTTGCAGTGTAATTAAACATGGAATTACTTGAGACCCAAACTGATGCATAATTCTCCACAGGAGGCTAGATATTTCTATTTAATCCTTGCAACATTGTTTTTTGCCAGGAGCGAAGCTGCAGGGGGCCAACAGGGAGGCATCCTTTTTATTTCACTGAAGTGCCAACCATTTGATCACGGAGGAGAAATTAATAATTATGGTTTGTGCCAAAATTATATGACACCAAGTGTTTTTATATATTGTGATAGCTGTGAAAGAAAAGCTCTGGAGCAAGATTTGTGAAATTTGCACCACTTCAACTTTTTGCACCAAGCCTCTTCCAGCTCTTGGTTAATGCACAAGTATCAGGTAGTGACAGTCCAGTGTGAACACCACATGCTAAAAGTGCGGTCAAGAATTCCTGTTTAGAGCATTCTTGAATATGCATTACATGCGCAGAGTGCACGGAGCATGATACTTACACTTCAGACTAATTGCCCATGCTGTCTGTGTAAAGTCATCCTAACCTTTTGGGACATCCCATCAGCAGTTGGCACATCCCTTCAGGGGTCGCCACAGCAAATCGTTTTTTCACTGATTCGCACAGGTGGTTTGACAGAGAGTTTTACGCTGATGCCTTTCCTTGCACAACCCTGCATCCTGTCTGAACTGAGGAGCAGCACAGGGAGACCCCGACTTAAGCTGCGTTCACAACGACTGTAATTTGCGCTGTGGAGGTAGTCAGTTTCAATGTAAGGTCAATGGTACAGATGTGATCTGAGGTCCTGCGGCGCAATTTGAGAGGCGGGCGAGGTCGCCGCATTGCATCAACCAATCAGGGACTCAACTTTGGGCATGTGACGTTTTCAGTGACAGCGGTTAGAAAACACATCCAATAACGTATATCAATCCATAGTTCTCCTCCTGAACTTCCAATCATTTTCCTAACCCGCTGGATCCCTTTCGGGGCAGTGAGGTTTCTAGACCTCGTCCCAGCTACTATTGGGTGAACATGGGTTCTCCCTGGCCAGTTTGTCTCAGAGCCCATAGATTTAGAGCAATCTTTCTCGCTATGCTCCCGGGAGATGAGCTGACAGCCAGACTGAGAACCGCGGCTGGATTGGTGAGGCAGCCTGCTTGGGCCTCCTGAACTTTATGGTGCTTTTCTTATTTTCATCGAGACAATAATAAAAAAAGGGTTATTCTTCTTAAAGGTTATTATTTTTGCCCTCTCTGGTTAGTGCAGGACAGCCAACCAGAACCTCAGTCAGAGAGAGACAGAATCACCACAGAAGCGGCTGTCTCGACACAGCTCTGGCTGAGGGAGTGAAGCTCACTGTACCGGGACAATCTCTGAATGATCTCATGAACCCAAACATGGAGAAGTGAATTCCACTGTTTTTGAAGAAAGCTTCAAAATAAATAAACCTGATCTCTCCACATCATATGTGTCTTTCATGCATTTTAAATGAGATAAACACATGTAGCGATCAGGCTAAAAACATTAACAGGTAGCTCCTCCCACATGCAGCCAGGCTTAAGGAACACATTTTTTGACTGGCGGCAAGCACAGAATTTGCCGCATGGTGAAAAATTGGTGGCCGACGTGAATTTTCCACTGGAATCACGTTTGGTGTGAAGGCAGCTTTAGGCCCCCTCGTGGCTACATAGATAGTTGGGCAGTATCCTGAAAGGTCTTACCCAGGGGCCCACACTGGATGAGGCTCCTTGCGCACCCTGAGCATTGAACCTTGATTTCCCAAAAGCCAGTTCAGCACTAAACCAACTGAGATATTGCAACATAAGCAGTGAAAGTACAAAAAGAGATCATTAGAAACACCTGTCTTTGATTGAACAACTTCTATCCACAAATGCACCAGTTATTATTTCTGCTTAACATTTTAATTTTAATGGCTTTTGCTGATGAGGATTTTGCCAATAATGCTCTTCTGTCGTTCCCCACAAAGAGACTGGATGATAGAGGCCGTTTAGTCATTCAGTCACCCATGTTGTCCTCCTGATCCACCTCCTTTAAAGTAAGTTCTCTATTGGATTAAAGATGGCCTGAGGGCTGAGTGGGCAGGGGTAACCTGAACAGAGGGGAAAAGGGGGTCAGCCAACTGTTTCAAGTGAAAGTGGAATTTTTGGGCATCTGTGTTTGTTTGTAATTGGGCATGTTTGGGACTGAGTCTAACATCCTGGAGAGCCTAAGGGGTAGGGCAGAGGTTAGTCATTGTAGCCATCGCCCGCACTACACTCTAACACAGTTTCATTTCGTTCTAATTTAGTGGAGCATTTTTAGATTTAAATAAAATTATCAGACGTTAGAATACAAGTGGTGCTTTGACTGTACCTTCTCACAAACGTTTAAAATCCTACTTTACTGGGAATGATGTTTCAGTGAATAGTCAAAACAGTGTTTCTAGGAACAAAAAAGTATTTTTAGATGCACACTAGATTGATTGAAAAGTAAGTTTGCTGCATGCTGACACAGGCTAGCACTACAGGACCTGCCTCCTATGGTCCACCTCTGAAACTCGCCGGGTGAAAGGTTATTGCTGTGACAGTGCTGGCTCATCTGAGGGTCTCTCCTTACCCCCAAAGCAAAACACTCGAGGGTAGAATGGTGGGCTTGTCTGGCCACCCCAGCCTGACTCCCCAGGATCCTGGCAGGGAGGCAGAGAGCCCAGGATCAGGGATCTCCCCTTGCACAAATACAGACAGGGTCGTGGGTCATCAGGGGAGCTCACACGAGGCTTTCATCCTGTGGAAGCTCATTTCAGGGGAATGTGGCTCATTCTCCATCTAGATAGGAGTCCTCTCAGAGCCCCAAGTGGTGGCGCTGAACCTGGGATTGACAGATTTGTTCTTTCAGACCCGTTTGTTTTGTTTAGAGCCTGCATCTATGTGCACATCGCTTTGCTGGGTCCAGACGGTGCTGTGGGAAGATCGGAGGGGGGGGGGTCAAGACACACACAGTATTCTGTTACAATCCAAACACTCACTAAAACTGTATCAAACACCCATGCAGAGGAAGACCTACAAAATGAGCTTTAATTTTAGTTGTCTGAATAGGTTGATGGAAGTAATCCAGAATTCTAAACGTTTGTGTCTTTTTTTTATAGAAAACTAATTTAAATATATTCTGAGTAGATGTGTGTTATTCTTTCTTGCCTCCATTAACTCATGTGTTGTCTAATTAAGCAACTGAGTTGTAATTACTTCATTAAAACACATCTTCCATCTTCTAAAAATGTGCAAAACCAGCACCAACATGTAGACTGAACAGAAACTTTTATTGGGCTTAATCAGAAAAGTTTAGAGTGATCTAAAAAGAGCCGAAAAAACACAAAAAAGTCAGCATGTTGTCAAATGCTCCAACTTCAGGAAACAATTAACACGAGCCAAAGGAAATGAGGACATGCATCATATTTGGAGACTCAAAGCATTTGACCTGATTGTGCATGCAGCAACCAGAAATCTGTTCAAAATGCATCTAAAAATGGCAAATATTTTTCAGCAGTTGCAATAAGCAAGCAAAAACTTTTCATGGGAATAAGTTACAAACTATAAGATGTCATCATGAAGGACTTAATGATGATTTGGAAGCTATTGCACATGTCTCAATACATTCCAGGGCCAAATTATAGCCAATTAGTGCAATCTTTTAACAGAATCGGTTACCAATTAATTTAGCATTATGAGACTCCTGTTATCTTTATTGCCTCCAAGTTTGTTCACAGGGTCCTGGCCTCCACAATAATGCTTAAGATGCCTTCTAGCTATTGTTTAATGACTTTCATTAAAAAGACATTTACCACATTTACATGGAAAATGTTTCTCTTCTTTGTTTCTGGAGGGTGTTTCCACATTGAGAGTGAAAGGGAGAGGAAGATGGTCTCTGACAGTTCAGCCTCGCCTGCCAAAGTATGTCTGAAGCTACATTCACACCGCCCTCGGCAAAACACGTTCAACTGCCTACTTTTAATGAAAAGTCTATGTAAACGTGAGCATATGTGCGCTTTGGGCTTCTGCGTTGAAAACTCTCGCATTCATGCGTTGCTACGCAAGACTGCTTTTAAGAGTGTTTCAGGCTCTACGTGCAAAATGCATGTTCACTGAACGCGCGTTGAAAGTTAAACCAAATGAACTTTGACTAATCAGGGATTAATTTAATTCATGATAGTGCCAATTATTTGAAAGTTCATCACGGAGGAGAAATTAGTAATTGTGGTTTTTGCCCAGACTTAATTATATGACAACAAGTCTTTCATATATTGGGATAGATAGCTGTGAAAGAAATTCACGAGATTTGCACCACTTCAACATTTCGCACCAAGCCTCTTCCAACTGTGGGTGGTGGTCATGCGCTAGTATCAGGTTAGCAGCAGTCCAGTGTGAACACCACATACCAAACACGTGTTTAAGAAGGCATGTCACATGTCCTGTGTGCAAGTACCATCATGTTTGAACAATTAGCTGCCTTAAACTGTGTGCTACCTTACAGAAACATCCCCATGAATGCATGAACTTTTCCGTTTTAAAGTCCTGGTTTCATCATTCCACATTTGTTCCAACACTGCCGTTTGACTTGTTGGGGTTTATCTTTAGACTTAGGATTTGCACAGTTACAATTTTAAAGAACTTAAAAGAATAATTTTGTTGTGTAATTTTTAATAGAACTGTTTGGAACTGGACCTATAGTTACTTGACTTGCAAACATATTTTGAGCAGCTCTACTTTTAGTATTTTTGCTTTTTAATACAAAGGAGTACATGAGGGTGAGAGTAGATTTTTTTTTGTTGTAGAATGAGTTAAGAAGCATGTCCAAAAAAAGAAAACATTCCTGACATGTCAAAAGACAGAACATTTTGTGACCTTAGTGGAAATTTGGATTATTCTGCTGGTTGAAGACCCGTAGGTGTGTCTGTCAACAACATCATGAGAATTCATAATATCTGGAGATGATACTACTGAAGAATTATGTGATCAGGTTCAACCACGAGCTCAAAAATTCAAACAAAACTGTTCCAGATAAAAGTTAAGAAGAGTTTTTGAGGGTTAAGAGGTGAAATGTCTTGTTTAGTCCACCACCTGGCCTCAATTTCCCCGAGCAACATCCCACCTGAAGAAAATCTAACTGAACACAGAGAGACCTCACAACAAGATGCCTGCAGTCAGTCCAAGTTAGGTAAGGAAAAAAAGATGACACCTTTCAGTTACTTATTTTTTTTTACATATAAATTATCTTTACTAGATGATTTAATCATAGAAGTCATGTTAAATCATGGCCAGTGCTGGAGTTCAACAGAGCAGAAACCATTGATGTGACAATGCTTTTATTTAAAACAAGGTAGGTGTTTCAACATGTTCTGATCTTAATGTTGAGTCTGTGTTTTTTTCATTTAAATATAATGTACCAGCAAACAGAAAAAAAAACTAAATTAAACCTGACAGAACATCATTAGTTTAACTGTAATATTTCATGAAAACAAGAGATTTTGGAGTGTTTGCTTTTTAGTTTGCCTTTACATTTACAATTAACATTTAAGGTAAATTCTTAAATTTTTCTATTAAAAAATATTTAACTTGTGATCTTTAAAATATAAGTATTTTTTTCCTGTTTGCATATATATATATATATATATATATATATATATATCCCAAAATACAATATAATCCATAAAGTTGGTCTTTAACTTTGAGCCATAACAATGCAACTTTGCTGAGTAAGAAATTGTTAGAAATTGTAAATTAAAAGCAAACAAAAACCTTTACAGTTTGTTATTTGCAACTTAAAAAATTGAGATAAATACAACCCTTGAGGGTATGTCAAAAATTCAAGGGTAAACCTATTTTTTGTCCCAATGTATAACTTTAAAAGTGAAACATCCATAAAAATAAATAGAATAAAAACACAATTAAATGGATTATAAGCTTTGGCTTTAAGTTGCTTTTTTATGCATCAAAATATTTCACATTTTAACTAAAAACTGCTGACAAAACTAAAAAGAAGAAGTTTCCTTGATTAAGAACCTAATTGTCAGTTTTTTTTTCTTTGTCTGCTGGTGTGCTGTGGCACAAAGGTTCTCTTTCCTCTCAAGGGTTAACTCTCAACATGTACAGCTGAGAGATGAGAGTAGAACAGCGTACTCTCTGTCTGCATCTTCCCTGTCCTGTTTATTCAATTACACATCAGTACAACCGCTGCGTCTTTTTTCTCTCCTCTCATGTCTGTTTAATTTGATCAGAGAATCTGCTGATGCTGTGTGTGCCCAGCTCATGTGAAAACAATTTCAAACTACGCATTAAAAAAAACTAGTGTCCCTTTTTCTCTCAAGCATGCATAACAAAAGGCTTGATAACAAAATGAAACCCCTCTCCTCTTTTATAATAATGTGCTTGCACAAACTCCAGTAGGGAACTGCAGGTGAGGGGCTCCAGTCTGCAGGCGGCACACACCATAGTGAAGCGGTGACGGTGAGTCACCAGGCCTTTAAGTTTTTACCATGGATATGGATTTAAAAAGAGGGTGCATTCAAACCACATGCAAATAAAAACCAACATAACAGCATCTCCAGGTCTCAACTTTTTCTTGCCATGGCAACATTGATTATAAAAAGAGCAAAACACCTGACAAACTATAACCAGATGTAACTGAGGTCTAGGGACCCTGTTAATGCAGAACAGCATGAAACAATAGCATTGAAATTTAAAAAAAGACACACGTTTGAAACTGTTTGGGGCAAAATTTGAACCCCTTATTAATGATGGATATACACAAGAAACTACTTTTGCTCCAAAATAATCTTAATTTATCAGCTATTTAAAAGCAAAAACATAGGAGATTGTTTCTTCATACTTGGAAAAAATTCAGGTGTCAAGGGGTCAACATTTTCTTTTAAAAAGAAACGACACTAAAATGCGTTTTTAGATAAATTATTCTGAAATTAATATTTGATGTTTGTTTTTGTGTTTTAAAACCCACTAAAAATGTTTTAACCTGGTTAAAAAATCTGCTATCCATGTACAAGTCAATGCTTTAATCTGTAGTGAAGTATTGATTTTACTAAAAAAGCTAAAATTACAGTTTTAACTCGAACTATTATTCATTTCAGTTTGTGGTATTTCATTTTACTATAAAGTACATTCTAATAAAACCACAAATGTTTAAGGGAAATCAAAACTCTTAATTAACAACATCCTGGTTCAAGATTGGCTTATATAGATTGATGTGGCATTTTATTGTAAATTATGAGTTAATATTGAATTTACTTTAGATTTTGTGCTTAAATGAATTTGTTGAATCAACATATTTTTACATCTTTAAGATACTATTGATTTTAGCTTCCCACTGCACTAGCTACATGTCAGCACTAAACAAAACTGTTGAAATGCCCCAGCTAAATTAGAGCAAGACCATAGTGATCCAACACACAAAAATGTATGCAAGAAAAAAAAATCTTCAGATGTTTAACAGCACTTGTGACAAACAGATTTACAGTTTTATTCCTTTTCCCAGGTTTTTCTATCACATGTGGCACAAAAACAGTCTAATTTTCTCCAGTCTTCTGCAGACATCTCTCACAAGGACCCACTAAAATGGAGCCCAAACTCTGAGCGGCAGCATCAGCACAGACCCTGTCCCCTCAGCGCTCTTTATACCAGCTTCCCGCTGGAAGTTAAACAGACACAGTTTAGTGGAGTGCAAATGGTTGATGAATATCTGTGACAGCTGAGGCTCTGTACCCTGCAGTGGCAGTGGAGTGGTTTATATTAAGGGAGTCCTGCATGTGCATTACTCTAATTGACGAGAACTTTTCAGTCATGTTTGTTTAGCTGTGTGGAAACTTTGAAGTTTGTCCATTTTAACATGTAAAAATATTTGTGTCAGTTTTGTTTGGTCTAAAAAAGTGCATTGAAATAGAAAAGTACATAAAATGCATTACTTTGTGGTCAAATCTTTGCTTCCCATTTGATTTTTTTGTTTTATTTATTAACCCATATTTGAAAAGAATAATAATAAAGAAAATATTACAGGAATTAACCAAACAAAACATATTTCCAGATAAAACAACAGTTACTTCATTTGTTTTTAGTATACACATACAAATAATAAGTAAATACATCAACTTGCCGTGGCAGAGAGCTGTCTGTTTTTGTCATGTTTTAAAATAGATCCAAAAATATGCTAAATTGTTAATTTAATATATGTTTTGCTGAGAAAAATCTGAAGTTCTTCTAAAGATTTCTGAACATATCACAGTAACTCATCAAAGCAGCAACAATTAAGATGAAAAAAAAAACAGTTTAAAGTAATAATAAAAAATGGAAGGAATTTTTAATTATCTTAATAACTTCACATAAGATATTCTGGAAAATGTGGTGGAGTCTCGTTAATGAATCCCTGCACCCAGTGTTTCTGGAAGTGGAGATGACGGCGACCAAAAAGACGCACACGTGTCCCCTTTTTCCCCAACAACGGAACGCGCGCTTTTACGCATGTCCCTGTGAAGCGGACTTAGGCCATTTTGTCAGGTTTGGGGCCTTTGGGATCACAGGAGCCACGCAGAGCCACAAAAGCAGCGGAGCGGAGCCTCTTCTTTGAGTGGAAACATCTGATGGCTCCTTTTGCGCGGCTAAAGGTGAACAGCGAAGGCGCGCCTCTGTGATTAATTGTAAGACACAAAATGTATATTTTTAATTATATACTTTAAAAAAATACCCAATGTATTGCTTAAATTAAAATGAAGCTTCGGATTTAATTTTTTCTAGTTTATTTTTACTCAAAACACTGACTGCTTTTTAACAATTGCCCACAAATCTCAATAATTGCCCAAAATTAGGGAATATGGGGAAAGTGATTTGAGAACATTTATCTAATTTGAGCACGGACAGCCGCAATGGATCATTCATCATTTCATCATTTCATTGCAAGCCTTTGAACGCTTTTTATCTTATTAAAACTAGGCTAATTGTTTACGCAATGCGGATGTATTTGCTTTAGTAAAAGTAAACCGAATGTTTCAAAGAACGGCCTCCTTTTTTATTAATGGAAGAAAGCTGAACGAGAGGATGCAGATCTTCTCTTGTCCAGACCTCAGAAGTTGGGATATCAACCCAAAATAAATCGTAATAAGTGGGAAAATGTAAACGTTTTTGGACTGATCCTCTGTGCGCCTTTTGCGTGTAAGGGGAACGATCTTTACCCCGCGTGGTGCAACCAAACGTGGCCTGCGTTGTCAGAGAGCTTGATTTAAGCTTGATGTACAGACAACCCGTTTGCAAAGGTTAGTCTGACGCAGTGTGGTAGCAGGAATCAAAGCAGCATCCACTAATTACATTAATGTCATGTGTTGTGTCTCCCGCGTGTTGACCAAAAAAAGCTTCCCCCCCTTCTGAGCTTGACCTCCCATTTCTGGCTGCATAATAGTGCAGGCTGGAGCTCAGTGTGGGCCCTTAGACGGTTGGAGCGCTGCTTGCGCGCGTGTCAGATAGAGGCTGCAGGGGCGCGCATCGGCCCAAACGAGGCATCTTTCTTTCTTACTTTCTTTACTCCTGACAAACCATCAGGGGCCTTTTAGCATTTGTTCAGTCTGAGGTTTCTGGAAAACATCAGATTCATTTTTTTAACAAGTCCCAGATGCGGCAGCGTGAGAGTGTGTGTGTCTGAGCGCGCGAGAATTCGGGTGAGAATATCTGCAGCCTAAAGTAAGGGAGGGAAAGAAGAAACGCGTGGATTTTTATTTTTTTTTCATAACTTCTTAGGTATGAACGCAGATACGTGCGTCTCATACTGCGATATGACATCGATGGATTCTTATTACAGTGCATCTACTGCGCAAGGTAGAGATCACCAGACAAACCCTTTCAGGACTTTCCCAACCACTGAAACCAAATACAGCCCCACTTTCATTCCTGGTAAAGGGCAGGCTTACGGGGAGAAGCCGAGGAGTCCTTTCCAGCCGGAGTGCCACTCACTGGATGGCGCTGAAGAGAGCAGCTTTAACAAATATCAGCTCTTCATGCAGCGACCGACCTGCAAAACTCCGCCTGAAGGCGGCAAGCTGCACCAGGACAGCGCGCACAACGGAACGCTCATTCCCTGCTACGGTGAGTGCGCACAGCGGCGAAGATAGTTACGAGAAAAACAAGCACTAAAGAGTAATAGTACAGTTTGTGACTCATCGTGGCTGAAAAAAAGCGAGTTTCAAACAAGTCTGGGATGCTGCAGAGATTTCTTATCAGCGTGATGAAGACAGATGAAGCCTTTTTGATAAGTAAGCGCATCGTAATTTATTGGAAACGTTTCTTCTACCAGGACAGGCCTATATTGCCATGATTTTTGGGAACAACAACGAAGGACTTTTTACGCGCAAAATCTTCTTTTTCAGCTTCACAGGCTGGATTTAAAAAAAAAATTAAAATGTGTTTTTTTGCTGTAGTCAATTATTTGTAGGAAGTAGAGCTGAAGTGTGTCCTGCCAGACTGATGTAGTGATCGGCAGAGAAAAGACTTATAAAAGAAAAAAAAAACACACAAACAGACAAAATCATGTCAGGAAGTCTATCAACTTCAGAATTTACGCGCAAATACAACATCCTTGAAAATGCAGGAGTCAACCAAACCTTTACTTTCTCCAGTTAGATTTATGACTGTTTAAACACATGAATACACATTTGTATGAGAAAAAAATGTTTTTGGTCATTTTTGTAGGTGTTGCTCATAAAGTTCAAATACAAACGAGTGAAGCTGCCAAACAGCCAAAAGGATCTAATGAACAAACCATTTCTTGTATAATGACAATAAATAAGTAAAAAAAAAAAAAGTATTGGAAAAAAAAGTTTTTCAGAATTTTAACAGCTGCAAAATTATAATCTGAGTCATTTGGACAAAAATTATGTCCTTCTTATAGGCGACAGGGATTAAATAATAGAAAATACCATGCTTTCATAAAACAGAGAGGTCTGCAGTCAATCTTCTCATTAGAAAAAGTCCAAAATAGACCCCAGCTAAATTAAAGGCCACATTCACAGACTTGTGTTAGAAACTACAAAAAAGCAGAAATCAATTTGATTTTAACTGCAGACTCATTTGTGAGTCTCAGGCCTTGTTTCAACTCCATGTTTTTGACGATGTTTTAAGGAAAAATATGCCTCTCAGTATATTTTAAAACCATCTTTATTTTTCAAATGAAAATGGATGTACGGATGGAAATTCTTTGTTGTTTTTTTAAAACCTTTATTAAAAATAAAAAAAATAGCACATATGATTCCAACTGAGTGTACGTTCTGTTACTTAGACCTACTTTCAAGATTTAAAGTCATCTGCCACCAATACGGCGCAACACACAACACTTATGCCACATCCTGCCAAAGCACACTATGGAAAAAAAGTATTACTTCAGTTTCCTAAGAAACAATTCGACTCACTTTTTTTTGTATTTTTCCTGAACTGTCAAAAGCGTCTGTCATGGACTGTCTTGAAATGAGTAGATTTGGCATGCGCACTGACAGAATCATTTAAACACCATCATTAAATGCAACATGTGTCCCTTGAGGACGAGCTGTGCAATGTTGTTATTGAAAATCTTGCAGCCAGATGAAGGCATGGTGGCTCTGGGGATGATGCTTTGGGGCCTCGCCAAAGCCTCAGGCGTCAACAGGGTTGTGCTGTTTTGTGTGGTCCTCAATGGGAGATGCATTGCTCAATGCTTTATCTCCTGATCCTGATGACAAAGTCGTCTCATGCCCACCAGGGGTTTTATGCCGCAACTTCAGCCACGGCTTCTCTGCTATTCTCTTGGCAACAACAAACATGACGTGTGTGTGTTTTTCATTCTGTTAAAAAAAATTTAAAAACTGCTGTGATGCAACAGGAAAAGATGAAGAAAATACACTCAGCTATGCCAGTTTCAATGATGTGAAACAAAAAAGAGATTGGCAGTGACATCAGTTTAAGGCTAAAGAGGTGCATTTCCTTTAAAAATAATGTATTTTTTAAGAAACAGTAAACTGTTTTAATTAAATTAGATTTTAAGTAAAGAAATACCAAGTAATATTGTATTTTTGAAGGTTTGGTGAAAGGAAAAAAATCTCATGAAGCCTAAACAATTCCTGACAAATTCCAACAAATGACATGCTTTTTACTCTGTTGCTCTACTTTCTAGGTTTAACACAACCCCAGTTTCTTCTCGTAGTATTACAAATGCAGTTTCCTTTGTAGAACTTTCTAAACTGTTGTGAATTAGTTCAAAATTAAGTGAAAAAACCCCAAAATACAGCCTTGTGGTTCCTCTGTTTTTGAGTAACTTCTTCCATCACAAGTTCCTGTCTCAACAAACTGAAATTGCTTTGACAGCTTGCTACTCTACTCAGGAAAAATGTTTCAGTCCATTGAAAAAAAGAAGAAAAATAATGAAATCCTATTAAGTAACATTTTCTGTTTTATTCGTTTTCAATTCAACAACATCCAAATTTGTTACAAAAAACACATATTTGCTGCTCTATAGCTTAATGGAACTGTTTTTAAATTTAACTCCTATTAAAAGAGAAAAAATTCTGTGTAAAAATTCAAATTGGACTTATTTTATGCAGATGTGCTCAGCGTTGATCTGTTGGTAGATTAAAGGCATGTTAATCCATCTGACAGCCTTCCAGCGGGGACGGGGACAGCGCCTGTCTACCTGCGCTCACAGCAGTGAATGAAATTAATGCCCCTGGAGCTGATTGAGGGGAACTGAGGAATGCGGGTCAGCGCTGCAAGAGAGATCTGGATTAATGTAAGGCAGATGTGCATTACTGGCTCCTATGGTTATTATTCATACTCCCCAAACATCAGCTCTCCAAAGCTACAGAGAGTCCCCGGGATGACAAAGTGCGACTGGTTTACATAACCTTATTTCAACAATACTTTGCACAAATAAGCAGGGAGTCAGAAATGGTCACTGGGATTGGGTAATGATTTGAGATTCTCAAGAGAAATGATGAGATTTCTGGGAAAGCCTCATGTGTGGGAAAGGCTGTTTATACACAAGCACTTTCCTGAACTCACTGCTCAGTGTTAGTGCGTTTCCAGTTTTAAAACTTACTCCTAGAGACTAACTAATGCAGTCTGTTTAGTAAACAGAACTTTTCTGATTTCATAACTTCATCAAAATACAAATAGAGGCAGAAAAAGCTGAAAACAAAAAGCTAAAATCAGCATTGCTCAAGCAGATTGGTGGCGCAAACTAACTGCTTTCTGTACCTCATTTTCTCTATATTCTAAATACCATAACGTCTCCAATTTTCAAAAAGCTCCTCCTGCCTCCTTGAGCTTCCTGTGATGTAATAATAATAATAATAATAATAATAATAATAATAATAATAATAATAATAATAATAATAATAATAATAATAATAATAATAATAATAATAATAATAATAATAATAATAATAATCTATTTTATTTAAAGCACCTTTCTTGCCATTCAAGGACACTGTACATTGTAAAAAATCAGTAAGAATAAATACACATGAAAACAAGAGCACAATAAAATCAGTCAACAGATGGATGGGTTAAAAATCAAAGTGAAAAGGCAGATTTTTTTATCTGGACCAGTTGGAGTTTGTTGAGAGTTTATTTGAGGTGAATCAGAGAGAAGTGTATTACAGTAAACAAGTTAGGGACGGAGACGATTTATAATGCGCAGAAGAAAATAGGCGGAATGAGCGATGTTATTGATATGGGGTTGAAAGGAGAATGAACTGTCAAGGATGACACCCAGACTCTTTACCTGTGGGGAGGGTGAGACTGAGGTGGAGTCAATAAAAAGGATGAAGTTTGAAATTTTGGGATGGGTGGATTTGGAGGCAACAAGTAGTATGTCTGTTTTATCGCTGTTGAGTTTAAGAAAGTTTTGAGTGAACCAGTTTAGAATTTTAAGCAAACAGGAGGTGAGGGAGGTCATTGGGAGAGAGGAGTTGGATTTACTAGAGAGATAGAGCTGGATGTCATTTGCAAAACAGTGAAAGTTAAATTTAAGGAAGATGTGGAAGGTGGTGGGTGATAAATAAAAGATGACCAAGGACAGAGCCTTGGGGAACACCGGAGGAGACAAATGAGGAATGAGAATTGTAGGATTTTAGCTGGATGAACTGTGTGCGAAAACCAGTTTGAAAGGGTTCAAGGAGTGTTTAAGATGCTGATGCAGTTGAGAGACGACTATTTTCTCAAGAATTTTTCAAATGAAGGGCAGATTGGAGATGGGTTAAAAGTTGCTAAGGATGTTGGGATCTATGCCATGTTTTTTTTTTAAATTGGTTTCACAGCTGCGGTTTTGAGCAGTGAAGGGACAATACCAGACATTAGTGAAGGATGAATAATGGCAGAGATAAAGGGGAGCAGTTGTGAAAGACAGGTAAATGTAAAACATTTTTTGAGAGGATAAAAAGCAAAAACACAGGCTCAAAAAAATCCTGGCAGAGCTTGGGGAAAAAAAAAGATCCTGTCAAAATACAATACTCTGACTCTAAGTTGAAAGGCCGTTGGAGTGAGGTCACCAGAAATGCATGAGCCGATGACTAACAGATTGTGTGGATATAAAAAAAAAACAATGGGTTGACACCTGTGATCGTGTCAGTGTTTGTCAGTGAACCAGAATACATTAGAATGTGTAATGAGTGAACACTTGACAGAGAAAATGCTGGACTTGTAAGGAAGGAAAAGCTTCAATGAAGAATACTCCAACACTCTAACTGTGTGAAAGAAAATTGTCAGATAAACGCTTGCTGTCTGGATTTTGTTATTTTAGCTTTTTTTTTTTAGAAGTCTTTAGCTATCATAATACAACAGCAATGTCACAAAGTTACAAAAGCAGGAAGAGCAGCGCCGAAACAAACAAAAGAGTATTTCTCTATTCTCCTATAATGTAGTCTCAGGTATAGTCAGTCTTACTAGTTTGACATATTTGACATTTTGTCCATTGTTCTTAAAAGTTAAACTTTTAATCTTGAGGGTAAAAGCGAGTTTAGCCAAAAATATTAGCATGTAATCAGCGAACAGACCTTTTTTGCAGTTTTCCTTCCTTCTGCAAAAATATTTTATCTGACTTAGAGCAGAATAAAAAAAATCAGATCTGATTTGTGCCGTTAGTGCTGCAGCTCCTTCACATTCTAGTTGCTTCTATTGCTGCACAAAAAAAATCTACAAATGTATGAACACATTATATCATGTTTTGATCAGGTATGTATGTAATCGTGAAAATTACTAGGAAGGGCCAAAGATATGACAGCTTGGAAATTTAATAGCAGTAGTGCTTTTCCCCCCTTTAAGCTGACTTTCAGCAGAAGACTACGGCTACTTTTACATGGTATGTAGTTTAATGAAAACCAGGAGTAATGACTTCACTGCCAGCTCCACAGAGCCTGTTTCATGCTTGTCTGTGACTGCAAAGAGGAAAAGTGAAATGTCACTCTAATAGGATCGAGGCAGTAAAAATTTATTTGGGCCTACTGAAAGACATGTATCCATCTATTATGCTCATAATTAAACAATTAATTTAGAAAGCTTTTGTGACTTACAGATTCTTTAACTGCTTAATTTCTGAGTCTGCTCTAAAAGTTTGGATTTGGAATAAAAATAGGAACTAGAGAAGACCAATGACAGCAATACACAGTGTATCTATTTAGATATACATCAAACTTCAACATTTTTTGAAGGTTTCATTAACTTACTTAATTTCAATTCCATTTGCACTTAGAATTAAATATAACAGAGTTAGAGCCAAGCACTATGCTTTTTGCTTTATTTACGTTTAACACCAGCTGATTTGCTTCATATTTTTGTATTTAAGTGCGAAAATAGGAAGGCATCCTTTTGTGACTGTAGGAAGAAAAAAAATTCTTTTTTTAAACTTTTTAATTGGAAAGGATTAATTGCAAGATATAAACAACAGAAGCAAAAGTAAAGAAAACACATAACACAAGTATATACTTATACAGAGACATATAAAACTTAAGATGATTACTCAGAAATTTATTGAAAAATACCAACACATTCTCACTCCCAAGTCGTCACATATTGGGAGTGAGAATGTTTTGAAAATACTAATGCATAGATCAATATATACATGTAAATAGTTCAATTATGATCACTCTTAATCATAAGAGTGTGCATGAAGTACACAACACATTGAAACCATTAAACTTGAACTTTGTCGATAGGGAGTTTAATTAATTGCTGAAATGGAGTTGGAGGAAACAAACTTATGTAATCCCACCCGACAAGTTGAAACAAAAATATTGTAAAAATCCGGAAAAGTCACTGAATTATCAAGATAAATCTTTTCCTTACCTCGAAATTAGACTAATTATTTAAGTCTGTCGGTGTGAACAGCCTGATCAAAGAACTATTATGTCTTTTTGCTCTGTCAAAACAAATACGTTCTCAAAAAAAAGTGCCTTTGCAGATAAAAGCTTTTTCTGAATGTTTAACTCATTGTCAGCACTTTGATAGGAGACAGTCTCAGCCCCAGGCATTGTGACAAAAGTGAGGTCATGCACGTCTCAGGAGTTGAATCGAAAAGACTTCTCTGTTTCCATGGGAATCTGCGATCTTCCCTTCAGGAACATCTGGGAGCTTCCAATACAACAGTCAACATCAGGTCTTGGACCGCCTGAGCCATGGAAAGATTATCCCGCTCACCGCGTGTTTGCAATCCAAAAGTGACTATAAATAACAAACCTAATGGAATATTTGCCTTTATTTACCCCATATAACATGTGATGATGTGTGCATATGGCTTTATATGTTTTTAAAGATTGTAGAGCACTCTGCTTAAAAGCATTCCCTTCTCCATTTAGTGTTTTGTCATTAACCCTTCCCCAGGTTACTAATTTATAGTTTCTTTTATTTGGCTTCACTTGACCCTCTCTGTCCCGTTCCATAAAAACAGTGAGGGTGCCCTGTTGCTTTACAACCAGTTCAATTACACTTTGATGTTTTCTCTCTGTTTTCAGCAGTGATTAAATTGCTGACCCCAGTAAACATCTGACCTCGGCTAACTGAGGCGGTCTGCAGCTTGTCACAGACAAACTGGCAGCTCCTGAAAGCTGGCAATATTCGCCGCATTCTCCTGTACAGTGCGTTGTTGAACAGCGAAGCAAGAACAACTGTCAAAAGCAGATCGCCTCGCGAGTGCCAAGTAATGGTGTGAGCCAATGCAGAGGAATTTTGGCTCCCAAAATAATGTAGAGTGTGATGGTTGTATTTCCCTGCAGCTCAGCATGCAGGGAAACTTAAACTCTTTGTGGCAACTGAATCTGCACGGTTAGCGTGACAGTGGAGACGGAGAGGGGTTTGAGGGAACAATGAAAAAAGCGTTGATAGTTGCATATTCAAGTTTGACGCGTGATGATAAATGATAGAGATAAGGGTGGAGATAAGGTAAGTAGCTGTAATGAAGTGAAAAAGGGTCATAAATTTGTAGTCTGTCATTTCAGTAGGAAAACTAAAAGAGCAGAAAGATTATTTCTTTCAACGTCTGACAGTTCACTTAAGATGCTAGTTTTTTTAGGTCTTTTGGCTCTTGAATCCACAGCACATGCTTTGACTTTCTGTACTTAAGTGGTACAGCTTTACTAGGATTTTCATCAAAAAATGTTTGGTTGGTATTCTTTAAACAAAGAATGAGCAGACACCTCATGATGCACAATGTCTGTTCCAGTCAGGAGACACATCAGCACCTAGTCGTTCTTCAAGAGGAACCTTTAGAAGATAGAAAACTCAAAAAAAGATTAACAATAAGCACAAAAAAAACTTTTAGACAAAAATAAAAGATTGAAATCCACTGAAGCTTCAAACAAATTCAGGAAATTCTTTCCTTAGTCACATGGACTCGTAGAAGGGGTCATCCTGGATGGGTGTTGTGAGTTTTTGGGTTGTCTGGTCATAGAGAGGTGTTTCTTTTTGTTTTCTTAAGGCTCGTGCAGCAACCTTAAATATAACGTACCATTGTCGTGTGTTTGATATGTGTATTGTGAAGTAATTGTAAAGATAATGTTAGAACGTTTCCATTATTTAATGGACTAATTAAGCTGGACCGAACCATACCATTTTTGGATCCCTGTTGGTTGTAGGTCCATAGATAAACGGAATGGACCATTTTAGCTTCACCCCACATGCGCCGTGAAAGTCCGACTTTGAGTGGAAACACTTGAATTGCCAGGACCATTCTAAACTGTACTTTACCACTATGCCTTACCCATTATATGCTGCATGCGCGTGGTGTGCACGTGATATATAAGTAGGATGTAGGATGCTTGTAGGATTCCCACACAAACTACACTCTGATTGTCCAAATTCCTAGTTTCTAACAGGGACAGAAGGAGCTTGAACAGCATTAAAGGCACCTTGCACAGTGCGCAGGTTTCAGGAGATGGACCTGGCTGCAGACAACATGGCGCCTAGACAACATTACATATAACATAAATGGTTTAGCGTGCAAGATGAGCTTAAAATGGGGCAAAAATGGCAATCATTTTGTTTCATTCAAAAGGACATTAAAAAGTGTTCTGATGTATAAAACTCTTAAGCCTTTTACACCGGAGCATTAGCTCCAGCGTTTACATTCCTTTAACTACCATCACTTTTTAACGCTTGATGCATCAATGGAAATCAGCTTATTCTCTTGCACAGAAAGCAGCTTTGAACTGATATGGAACACTTTATATTAGTGCTGTGTGTTGCATAATGGTGAAAACCTTTTTGAAATGCTGCTTCAAAGCCACTTTTCTCAGCTGATTCATGTTGATCGTGTAAGGATATAAGGACTCTAGGTTTTGACAGAGACAACTCCAGTGTTAAAGGTTAAAATGAAAAAAAGTAACTTCTGCTGGTCCACAATGACTAAAAAATAGTCCAGGACAAAAGTGTCAAGCTATGTCAAGAAAACATAGCCTGCTTTGTTTATTTCCCTTTGTTTCCAGTCCTCTAAAATGTTCCTTGGTGTTGGGCATGACTCATTTTCAACTTTTTTTTAGCAGAAAAGTCGTTTTCCAAAGATTTTAGCTGTTTCAAATGCCAAAGATCCCAGATTAATAATACATGTAATAATAATAAATATGTCTGTGGACCATCCTGCTCTCTTACATCCGCACACCCGTCTGCAGACTCAGCCGCACAGGATATGTGCCTAAAGCTCTGAGCTGTGACTGAATTTTTGCTCTCAGAGGCTAAGCAGGAACCTGGACGTGACCTAACAGCCATGCTGCAGCCCAGAGGTGGAATGAAATTCTTGAAGGGCCAGCTCTCAGGTCAGTGATGTCAGAACATCTGTCCGTGTAGGCAGGTCTGGCAGGTAAGGCCACAGAGGTTTGAGGCCATGAACTCCAGCTGTGTTGTTCCATTAGCGGGAAGGGCTGCAGCAGCTCTTAGAGGATGACTACTGACATTTCATTGAAGGACACTCCAGCCAAAGACATACTCTATGAAAACAAACATGCTCGTTGAAGACAGCCACCGCCTAGCTTAATCACTCTGAAACTATTCAGTCATCAAGCTGGAACAAAACTTGGCTGAAAGGATGACAGTTGCCAGAAAGAATGAACTATTTTTGTAGAGATTTTCAGAAAATGACAGACAAGCAATGGTACGTTAATCATAATAAAAATGTAAAGTGACAGTCAAACACATGCAGATAACTGTTAGGTTAATCGTTGCTACGTTTCCCAACTGCAGGGACAAATGTTAAACCAATGTGTCAGCTTGGTTTAAAAGTGACGCATTGTTTCAATGCAAATCTGTTTATGTGGAGGAGAGCGCTCTGTGCCGTTTTCAGACCGATCCTTTTAGGCAGGCGGCTCTCTGTGCCCATTCACAGGAAGGCAAACAGACGGCGTTCTCACCGAGCTGCAACCAGATCCGCTCCGATTATTTATTCACACGGCCAGTTGTTTATTGAAGGAGCAGAGACAGCTTTTTTCGTCACCGCAGAAAGAAACAAAAAGAGCCTGCATGTGCCGACATGAACAACGCCGGCTCTATCGCGGAGTAGGCCATGCAGAAATTGAAGGTGACAAACACAATGTTGTTTACATCTGCAAGGCGAGGCCTGGGGGTGGGAGTGGTTGCCCCCCCCTCCGCGCTCAAGGCCCAGTGTACACAACACGAGATGAAACAGATTTTTTCGTGTGACTCAGATTTCAGGCGTGATTGAGAGATGTGAGGGAGAGTGCTCTGCTTGATGTGTGACAGGTCTGGTCAGTGTGTAGTGACACACCTTTCAAACAAACAGACATTTCTTCACTGTGACTCTTAGGTTTACTTCTCTCACAGAAGACCTTTGAGGCCCATGCCATCTATTGGGGGTTTTAGAATTTGATGGGGATCAGACATTTTCTGGATTTAACGTGAGGCACTTAGGTTGTTTTGATTCACATGATATAAAAGCATAATGATACAGCTAAAGTTTAGAAGCTTTAATTAAAAATGACAGTTGTTAGGAGCACTTTTATTACCTTCCAAAAATCTGGGCTATGTTGAGTATTTTTTTTTTTTTGTGCATAATTTTTTTTAAGGAAAATTGTGTTTTTGCTGTTTTTAACATGTTCTTGTGGCATTTTTCTCATGATGGAGGATGCTTATAAAGAAAATTAATCTTAATATTGTTTTTCTCAGTATTTGTTTATTCAAATTGTTGTGAATCAGGTTACGCCTGGAAAGCTTCAATATTTCTCACCATTTTTGTTGCACTACTAATGTTAGGTTGAGGTTGTGAGGGGCTGTAAGCTAGCTGGAGAGCACATATTGTAATTGATGGATGATGGAAGGGGCGGGCTAACGCCAAGCCAACAGTCCCGCCCACAACTCAAAGATGAATTTCTAATGAACTCCTGCCGCTCTTCAGCCCTAGAAAATGACACAGGTTTTTGGATTAACAGGGTGACCTCACACCAAGAAGGCCTAGTTCTAATCCCAGGGACCTTTCTGTGTGGAGTTTGCATGTTCTTCACATACATGCGTGGGTTTTCTCAAGGCATTCCACTGTCCTCCCACATTCCAAAAACGTGTTCAGTGTGTACCGCACCTTCACCCTAAAGTAAGAACATGTGGAAACAGAAGATGGATGGATAGAAATTTTCATTGTAAAATCTTCTGTTATTAGATCAGGCAATTCTATAAAGAACTGCTGGGTGTATCCTTTTCATAACATACTTGAGCCTTAGTCACAACTGCCCCTAAGGGTGGACACGGGCTGTTTGGGGGCAAAAAAGGGCAAAACCTGTATGGGGCATGCAGGTGACACACAAAATTGCAAGGTCATTGACCATCCAGTGAGATCCAGTAGAGTCTAAATGTTCATGCACATTTTTTCTCTATGATCAGGTGACATTTTACAGTGAACACTTATACAACATGCAAGGGTAAAGTAATGGAGTAGGTGAAACGCAGGAGTATCTATTGATTTTTATTTATAACCCCCCCAAAAAAAAAAAAAAAAAAAAAAAAAAAAAAAACCCTGCGCACTGCTGAAGCGGAGAAAAGTAGCCTAGCGCTGATTTGCAATACTATACAGCAGTGAAGTGCTTACGTAATGTTATGGGTCTGGGCATGTAAATTAACCGTGTAATCGGCTAATGTAAATTAGCCGATTAATTACTCAACACAATGTGTTGCATAATGATGCAAAGCCGAAAGGAAAAGACACACTTTTGTCTGTGTCAAATCTGATTAGCATTGATTGCATGAACGGTTCAGGAGTTAATGCCAAAGATCATGTGTCATTTCCGGTCATTTCCAGCGACAAAGACGTGACCTCTCCTCTCTACGATCCTCCACAGCTCAAGCCCTTGTATGGGTTCATGTGGTTAAGACTTTAGTTAAGCATCTTAGGACCTCATAAAGACTGATTAATCTACAGTACAGACAATCTCGAGACAGTTGTAAGAAAACTCTGTCAGGTCAACAAAGACGGAAAGATCGGCGTTCTTTGCAGTAAATTACATCAAAATCCCTTTAAAAGGCAAGAGTCTTACATATTATATGACATAATCTCTTTTTTTTGTCATTTTTGCATAAAGGTAAAGACAACAACAGCCTGACTGAGTCAGAGTTGCCCCCCAGTGTTGACCCACCTGGGATGGAGAGCAGTTATCTGAATCTAAAGGAACCCGGCCTGAAGGGGCAATCCGAGCGGCCAGGGTCCGAACTCTCCAGCCCTCTGGACAAAAGTGAGGCTGAAAGCAACAAAGGCAAGAAGAGGCGCAACCGAACCACCTTCACCAGCTACCAGCTGGAGGAGCTGGAGAAGGTTTTCCAGAAGACGCACTATCCAGATGTTTATGCTCGAGAGCAGCTGGCTTTGAGGACGGACTTGACAGAAGCGCGTGTTCAGGTGATGAAACTTAAAAATTACCCTCTTGGACTTTTACAGTCTTCTTTATACAAAACCATGACCTTTTACCTTGGGGTTTGTAAAAAAGTGAAAAATGGTCATAAATTTGTACTCTGTCAGTTCAGTAGGAAAACTAAAAGAGCAGAAAGATTATTTCTTTCAAAGTCTGAAAGTTCACTTAAGATACTAGTTTTTTAGGTCTTTTGGCTCTTCAATCCACAGTAAATGCTTTGGTTTTCTGTACTTAAGTGGTATAGCACCTAATCTAAAACTTTTCTGCCTGACCAAAAGATGGAAATGGAAAGCAAGCTCAAGGTGATTAAACAGAAAATTGACAGCAGTTCAAATCACACGAGACTGCAGTTTAACGACGTGCTGAATAAATCCATTGTCACTACTTCAAGTTTCACGGGGGTTGTTTTGGTAATAACCAGACTTGTTCATGTTGACAGAAGGATATAAAGAAGTAAAAAAAAAAAAAAATCTATGTAAAAAAGTCTATTTCTTTGGTGTTTATGATGTCTAGAAAAAACAACCATTGCAATATGTTCATTCTGAGGAATTCAGAAGATGAACGTGGGCAGCAATCTTTACGTCTGTTGAGAAAATGAGATTTGTTCCTTGTTTTTGGGTCCATTTTCTGAAAGAGTAAGTAAAATGTTGTGGTGTAACTGTCAATCCTGATGAATTAGTCACAAGTGCCTTCAGGGATGGATCCGGGCTCTCTACGGGTGAGCTCATCTGTACTGGGCAAACACGATGATCGTAGACAACCCGGTGAGCCTGGTTTGCCAGGTGATGCTCGGTTTGTACTTCACAATCTTCCATCACACCTATTCTGTTGTGTTTCTATACCAATTGTGCGGTCTACGCCATACTAAGGTTGGCCGGTTTCACTTGCCAAACCCCTCTTGCATTCAGAATGCACTAACAGCAGCCTAGTCTTCAAAATCCTGGGTCGTGGAAACAGCAGGATTGAGTTTTCTTCGCCATTGCATTTTTAATCGTTCAAAACAAGTTCAACAGCATGATTTGCACAATTGTATAATGAGAGTAAAATTCCAATGATCAATTCTGTTCCATTTCGCAGCGATTGGGACAACTACTTATAGCCTTGCAACCAATGTGACCCAGTTGCTATGATGCATAAACTAGGCCTATAACCGTCCATGGGATTTGGCCACCCAAACCTTGCAGCACCCGCAGAAGTAAACCCCTTGGCGGGTGCATGTGACTAAGCCTTTAGCTACAATTTCATTCAAATAATGCTGGACTGCTAGTTAGATCTGTCAGGAGTTTTGCTTTTGGAGTTCCTGCGCGACTAAATATGTAATTCATCTATAAGGGTTGTGTTTATGATTTTATGTTTGCATGCTAATAATGTGAGACCTGTCAGCCATAGCCAACATATTGACAACAAGGCTTCAGTTAAGCAGACAACGAGTCCTATTGTTGTAATTTTCTCTTTCTGGCTGCCAGCTCCAGATCACAGTGGGATGGGTGGGACTGAGGGGAGATTCTTACCACTTTCATGGTGCAGACTCTGAGAAAGTCACAGGCCAAGGGTTTCTCCCAGCACTCCCATGCTCAAACATCTTAAAGCATGAGAGGAACATTTATGGATGGCCTTCAAAGCTGTATTGCGTGGATGAAAACGACACCCCAGGGTGCCAGATTCCGTTTCCAATGATAGTCTGCGACATAGTGACCAAGAGGGAACCTGGCTTGGTCTTTGTGGCGATACAGTAAAAGAAGCAAATGGATGTAGCATTCACACGAGCCCTTCTATATCCCAGAAGAATGTAATTAACTTTTTTTCATCTGACATGCTCGCGGCAAAGTCGCTGTGAGGTTTGACCCAAACTTCAAAAATCAGACCCTAAATATGCGTGCAATCAAGACTAAACCCACCAATTTAAACTGATCATCCACTGAGACAAAGTCCAGGGATATCCAGTTGTTGAGCACTGAGGGGCACTTTAAGCTTGGCAAGCAAGAGGCGAATCCTTTTTCATCTCCAGAACAACAGCAATTGAAACCTATAGTACAGATGCCAAAATGCCAACATGAAAGTCCTTCACTTTCATCCTTGTTTCCATGATAAATGTGCTCACAAACTCTGGCAGCGGCTCTCTGTAATTGTAACTTTGGCTGCCACCGGTTTATTTAGCACAATTAGCTCTCAGCCTCATACTTGAACTCCACCACTCTGCATACTTTTCATGTAGGCAGAAGGGTGAGGGGGTGTTGTGTGAAAGTGAGGCAGTCGATCAATGGCAGTGGACCTGGATGACAGAGATGAGGTGAGACGGCTGGACTTCAAAGCTGCTTTTGGGAGCTTTGGACTCTGCCCTCCCTCTTTCCCTTTTCCTCCTTCCCCTGCCTGCTGGCTCTGGAGCATAAATAAAGCTCTATAACGGCTCTGTAAGCTGCATTTTGCTGTCAGCGTCTTTAGCAATTACTGTATCTCTGCCAAGCAATGCAAGCTCCAAGACGACTGAGCCACCTTCCTCGCAGATGTCTGCCTGGTAATACAAACAAGAGTAGTACGTATTTGCATTTAGTGAGCTTTTGTGGAATCATGCACATCATCAGACAGTGTTATATATTCATGTAAATCCTTGTAGATTACCAACTGTGTTTTAGTCAGAAAGTAGAGGACATGTTTCTGAATTGTCAGTCCAGCAAGTTTCTTTCCTACCACCATTCAAAGAAAAACTATTGAGATTAACCTGATCTAAATGGAATTTGTGCTTCTTAAGGCTTCAAATTAAAATAAAGCTTCCAATTTTAAATTAGTAAATATCATAGTATTTAGAAGCTTGCTTGTTTCTGTTTGCATCCGGTGTGTGTGTGTGTGTGTGTGTGTGTGTGGGTGTGTGCGTGTGTGTGTGTGGACGCCAGCTCTGCCGCTATAGTCGGCATGCCTCCAAAAGGTCAAAAGGGTTATCCGTGGAAAGCCGAGGACTTAGGCGTCAGGAAATTAAACATGAAATGAAAACAAGCTCCAGTTTGAACATTCCCCCATCTCACTTTCCAATATCCCCACTTCCCTTCGCTGACTTAAAAGGGAGACGGGAAGAAGGGGGGCATAGAAAAAGTTCTTTTTTTTTTTTATCAGGGGGCAGGGTGGGGGCATTTGTCGACAGCAAAGGATGAGCTTCAACAGAGAAGTGGGAGTATAACAGTGAGATTAAGATGAGGAAATTAATCTTGATTTGTCATTGATAAAGCCTTTATCTTCAAAGTGAAGTGCATACGCTGATATACTTTTGACACCCGAGCCCCTTGAAGCAAAAGGTCATTGAGCGGCACACGACATTTTTGTAATATCTACTCAAAGACGGATGAACATGCACTTCATGCTAAACTAAATGCGCTAGTGCTAGTAAACATGCTAAACTAACAATGTGTTTGTTCAAAAAAGAAAAAAAATGAAAATAGTTTATTTTTTCTGTTAACAATATCAACATTTTTAACTTATATTTTGCAAAAATAAATAGACTTTATTGAACTTTCGGTTAGAATATAGGCTTTTGAACTGTAACGTTGTAAGACTTCCGATTTTCAAACAAATTTCAAACAAATTAAGAGTTGAGTTAAAACTGAAAGTCTTTTTTCTTTTTTGAAAAATAAAATGGAAATAAGATGTAATTTTAACGTTTATGTCTAGAAGTCTTTGCTTTGAGCTCATGTGACCAAAGCTCCATCAAACGACAGATGTTGAAAAAACAAATGATGGACCCTTAGAGTCTACGAAGGTCAGCCCCCTTCCAAACGTATGATATATAAATTGGGTAAAACCCCCTCACTTTGACATTGAGGTTTGACAGCATCCTCATATATCAGCTTCCCACTCTGCAGGGGTAAGCTGTCCTGTAATCTCTGCAGCTGACCCAAGGAATGTCTGCTTCTTACGACACAACGTAATGTCAGTTTCTATAGATATATGTGATTTTTTTTTTGGTAAAAATGTCCAAGCATCTAATGGAATTACACTCTTTGATGATGCTTCCAGCTCTCGTTGACTTTTCAAAAAGGAAGAAACCGTTTTGCTGCACGAAACATTCATGAAGCTTTTTATAACACACATAGTAATCGTCTTTGTATGACGCTCTATTCCGCCTGTAATAGTTAGCATGTGTCTTGTGACTGTAGGAAACGATAAAAGTAAGAGACAATAGTGCAACATTTGAAGGAGAGGCCAGAGGGGAAAATCTCATGTCAGTGACTGTGAAAACCACAAGTTGATTGCGCTGGGAATCAGCTCACAAGCCAGATTCAGAGCCCCATGTTGAGGCAGCATTGCTCTCTTTGAAGATCTTCCTCTTCTCTCTTGGGAGGATAAGCTTCAGACAACCAACAAATAGATCCAACCAAACACTTGGAGACTGTGCACTTTTCTTTTTTTTTAAAAGAAGAGGCAGGAAAAATACAAAAGAGCTCAACAAACTCTCCTCACTGAACTGAAATAAAGTAGCAGCTGTGAAAATGTAATAATTCAAAATAATTTAATAGATATTTTTTTGAAAAGTGCATTTAATATGGAATTTTTATATTAATGTTGTTGTTTTTTGTCATTTTCCTTTACGTTTTTACATTTCAGACTTTAAAGACATCTAATTGAGTTCCTTCACTTCACTTCACTTCACTTCACTTCACACCTATTGATGCAAATATGCATCCAACCCCTTATGCTCCAAATTTAGCTTCATTTAGCATCTACTTCATAGCAAAACATTACGTGGAATTTCTTTTTTTCACAGTTTAATATTTTGACAGCGATTGTCTTTATCAAAAAATAAAAAAATAATAGTACTACAAAAATAATTCCAACAAGTCTTGTTTATCTCTGTTGGTTCAAAACGGGCATAAACTTTGTCAAAAGTTAAATTAACGATGAAAATAACAATACCTTATTAGATGGTATTATTAAAATGCTTTTAGCTTTTAAACTCAAAATTGCAAGCTTTACTGAAAGTTAAGTAAGGTTGTAAAAGATCATTTAAGAGTAATTTAATTCCCTTTGGTGCAGGTTTTAAAGTCCCATACGGCATGTCAAAAACCTTTTTTTTTTTTTTTTTGACATCAGTAAAACACAAATACAGACTCAGTTTGTACCAGACAACAATGTTCTTACCCATTGAGTTAAAACACTGCATTTACCCTGGAAACACATTTGAAATGTTTATGTTCTTAACAATGAATTGCACAAAAACCCTTGCTATTCAGATATGTGTACAGTAGCAGATCTTTTGGAGCTGGCCTCAATGTCTTCCAACAACGCACCGTAGGCAACATTGCTACGGATTGCTGCAGATTTCTTCAGACGGTTTATCTCCTCACCTCGAAGGCAAAGTGAGATTTTTCAAAAATGTAAAGCTGCGGACAAATCGAACATGTGACTTGTGCATGATTTTCACACTGAACAAGCAGGGGGGGGCTTCTTCTTCTTTTACTCTTTCTACTGTTTAATAGCGCATGCTCGCTGTCCACAGTTGGAGGAGGCTTGGTGTGAGATGTCGAAGTGGTGCAAAACTTGCTCTAGGCTTTTTCTAACTCAGCTAACTTTCAACATAATTTCAATGTACTTAGAGCTCAAAAACAGTTGCGTAGCTATACATGAATGCTGGAGTATTGAATGCGGAAGCCCTAAATGCGGGTATAGACTTTGCTAGAATTGCTTGAATGTGCTTTTCCAACATTGATGTGAATGTAGCTTCATAAACAGGAACAAAGTTTTTCTGGAGCATTCTATAGGTACTTTACAGTGATTGGTATAAATCTTTGTATCTCCATTGATCAAGTCAGCTATCCTGAAATTGAACAGAATGAAGCTGCAAAACACATATGCGCGTAAAAAGGAAGATAGAAAGGGAGATTTACAGAGGGATTCCCTGCTGTATTCCACTGTACTGACATGTGGGAGACAGCACACCTCTCTTCGAGTGATTTATGAACAGTTGCAGGTCCAGATGTGGATCTGTCGACACTGGCAGCCTGAAGAGAGGCAGACGACTGTGTATCAAAGGGAGGAGCAGAAACATCCAGCGCCAGGGGAGACTCACTATTTTCACATCAATAGCTCAGCATGGACGGCACTTTAAAGACACGTCAAGTCTTAAAAGTAAAGCCTGGACTTTCATGTGCAGCAGAATTTATTTGCTTTACTATCTTGGATTTATGTGCTTCATTTGTACTTTCACTTGCTGTGCAAGACCAGGGCCCAATCGTCCACTAAAAGCACTTGCCATAATAGCTGATATGAGAGCTTTGATAGCTGGGCTTGAAAATTATGTTAAAGTTTCGTTTGACTGAAAGTTGGTCTATTTTATGTGCTTTTTCCCTTGACGGAATGGTTTTGGTTGCAGGTGTGGTTTCAGAATCGCAGAGCCAAGTGGAGGAAGAGAGAGCGTTTTGGCCAGATGCAGCAGGTCCGCACGCATTTTTCAACTGCTTACGAATTGCCTCTGCTCACCCGGCCTGAGAATTATGCACAGGTAAAAAAACACAAGTGTTCACCTGCTCATTGAGCTGTACAGTTGATTGTTAGAGCAACAGGAACAGATTGTGTAATTTAAGCTCCTTTATCCCTCAAAGTGCATGTCCAAAGTCTGGCCCGTGGGCCAAAAGCATTCAAATGTTCACTGGCCCAAAAGCTTCTATCTTAAAATCAATAGAATGTGTCCCCCAGCACTTTCTCGGAACTGTGTGTGCGATTTCTTGATTGTGATTGGCTACTTTAGGCTAGGAGCCGTTGTAAACTGTTAGCAACACTGTGTGGGTACTTGACCTTCAGACCCCTAGGGGCCAAACTAGAAGAAACTAAATTTTGTTTCTGTATCAAACTACAATGAATAAGATAACTGGTTCAGTTATTTTTCTGATCACACAGAAATTCACTGAATTTGTGGTCAAAATGTATCTTGGTGTATTTCTAGTTTTTTAGAAGAAATGAAAAGTATTCAGTTGCAATTTTTTTTTATTTAAAAAGTTCATTTACATGTCATGTTATTGTAAGGGTTCAAAGAATCCTGGCTGAATGGTTGTCCTCACACATTTTCACTGCACCAAATCTGGCCCTCTTTGCAAGTTTGGACACTCCTGGCTTGGTGTGTTGTCAAATGATTATTTTGTGCATTTATCTTTTTTTCTTCAGATCCAGAATTCTTCTTGGATTGGGAGCACCAGTGGAGCGTCTCCAGTGCCAGGCTGTGTCGTGCCTTGTGATACCGTTTCTTCCTGCATGCCACCTCACCCTCATGGAGGTGTCTCTGACTTCCTGGGTGTGCCCAGCCCAGGAAGCAGCCACATGGGACAGACGCACATGGGGAGCCTGTTTGGGGGGGCGGGAATTAGTGGGGGTATCAACGGCTACGATCTCAACGTGGATCCGGACCGCAAGTCCTCCAGCATAGCAGCACTTCGGATGAAGGCCAAGGAACACAGCGCGGCCATCTCCTGGGCTACATGATGTTCCAACACAATTCCACCCCCTCACCCCCCCAATCTGCAAGGGCTGAGGGGGCAGAGAGGGGTTTTCTGGGAGCACGAATGATAACACAGGTCAAATGAACAGGGAGACTGTGGAGATAAGAGAGGCCAAGATAACTATGAGAATCAGCAGATGCTAAAATTGAGTGAAATATTGATGAGTGCGTTACTCAAGAGCTCATCCTTCTTCATCTCTTGTTTCTCACTAACACATGTGGGGGCTGCAGTCAAACAAACAAATTGTGTATCCTACACTTATGACGTTGAATTATGTCCAAAAACATTTTCTAGGAAGTATCGGCAATGGAAGTAAAGACTACTTTCTTACTTTTTCATATTTACATCCCACGATTCTTATACTATCTATGCAGCTGCCGCTTTAGACTCTTCTCATGTTGCATAAATCACTCTAATTCCATTCCCAAACAATGCTTGGATTTTGCAAGCTGTCTTGAAACAAGTCATCTCCCTGTAAGCATTACCAAAAGCATACCATGGGCTGAGAGTTTATTTTTCCTACCCTCAATTTTAAACTTACAGCTACAACAGAAAACAATCATCTCGTTCGAGCCTGATGTCCTACAGTAGTTAAGTCCATTCAAATAAGCAAATAAATGTAAAACAAGGGAAAGCCTAATCTTATGGGAACAGATGTGAGAGTGCATCAAATTGTCACCTCCCTTCCCATGGCTCCCCAAACAGGTTTCCATGCTTGGCTGAGGCTTCAAGTTACAGGAAATGGTGTCTCCAAACTGGCAGATGTGCACAGCAGCAAGATTCAACACCAATGAGCCCTTGCGGTTTATTAGCATTACCCTAAAACACCACACACTTGCAAAAATAATCAGTTTTTAATTTGTTAAGCAGAGATGGATGTTGAGATTTACTCGCAAAACCTGCAACAGACTGTAGAGCGGCTCCGGTGAGCAACTTTCTGTCATTTTGGGTTCTAGTCTGAAGCTACGTACACACTGAGATTGTGTGGAGCATTCAAGAACATGCTGAATGCAGGTTTTTGTGCATACAGTGTTCACACAGGTCTGCTTCTACCTGATACTAGCACACAAACTCACAGTTGGAAAAGGCAAAGGGAGCAAATCTCAATATAAAATTTCATGATCAATTTTCAAAAGGTTGGCACCTCCGTGTTTTAAAAAGGACTAAACCCACACGTAACTTCCATTAGTCACTGAGTCACTGAACGTACATCCACACTGGCCACGTCGACTTGCGTTTGAGCGACCACTTCCAATGATAAGTCGATGTAAATGCAGACTTTTCATTGGAAGTGGCTGCTTGAACGAGCCCCATCTAAATGTAGTATGATAAAGAACACTGCAAACACATTTTGAGTTGTGAATGAAGTCACATCCAATTACTGTTACCATTTTCGCTCAGTCTTTTAACCAAAGTTGGGCTCTGGAACCATTTTGTCAACAGTCTTTCTTAGTCATTTGGATGATCTGTCCATTGCTCCATCGCCCCAACCTTGAGACTTGGAAAGTAAAGTGTTCCCAGTGGTCTTTTAAATATTATTATGCCATTACATTATATTATGGCAAAATAAAAAAATTAAAAAGTGCCATTTTCTATGGGATAGTTTCTGGAGTGTGGCAGGGGTTCATCAGACATTTGCCTCTGTTGGTGTGGAGTTAGCCCGCTCCCTTCCCATCATCCATCTGTTTACTTGCTCTCCAGCTAGCTTACAGACCCACACAACAACAACCTAACATTACCGGTGCAACAAAAATGGTGAGCAATATTGAAACTATGCAGCCGGATAGCTTTGAGCCAGATGTCAGCTCAGATGAGGAAAATAAAGAAGTTCATGGATCTATTTGTCTGCAAGATGTTGTACCAGAATGGAAAGGAGCAGGGAGCTTGTGGCCTGCTGTTGTGGCCTCATCATAAGAAATACAATCTTTTTCAAACTGCTTTTTGTTCATCTCCTCCTTATTCACAACAATTTGAATGGAGAAATACTCAGAAATGCAATTTTGAGGATCATTTTCATCATACATTTCCTCCATCATGAGAAAATGCAACAAGGAAATGTTAAAAACACCAAAAACACAATTTCCATCGAAGTGAGTCTTTAAAGTTGACCCATAACCATCAACTGTTTATGAACATGATGACAATCTTTTTCCAAACACGGAAAGTCCCCAAAGTTCACGTAATCAGTGAAGAAATATGGTGATGATATGATAGCTCAGAGATGCAAAAGTGTTTTATACACAGGGTTTGAACTCTGTCATAAGAATGCCAGCAGACCAAAACGACAAATGAATAAAGATCTAAAACCTCACTTCTTGGATAATAAAAAAACATGCACACAGAATATGGTAAAAATGATGTTAATTCCTGACTATATGTGTAAGAAAATTTTAATTTTGTCATGTTGACGAAGTGTTTTAGGTCCGTCCTCTGAGCCCCCCAGATCTGCAGCTCTGTTAATGTTTGTACTACTGAAATGAAGCAACTGAAGTGCCTGTTTTTAATATTTTTTTGTGTATCACACGAATGTGAACAATATCGACGATATTGTTCGTTTGCTTGTACATTTGTTCAGCTTTTATTTTGTTGTCGTTTGTTTTCGTTTGAATAAAAGACCTGCAGAAGTAAAAAATATTGCAGTAATAATGCCAAGAAATGCAGATCTCAGTTTGAAAAAGTAGAGCCGGAGTTTTACCAGGAAAATGCCTTTTTCTGTTTCATGGTTATCGCTTTAAGCAGCTTGTTTTTTATATTAATCAAACATTTCTACTTTTAAATGTGCCAGGTGATGCAATAAGTTATTGCACTTACAGTGTTTATATATATATATATATATATATATATATAACCGTGCTGGGACGGTTTTTTCTCTCTTGAGGTTTGGTTCCTAGCACCAACAGTCAAGAACCGACTCCTTCGTCCATCCATGTTTTATGACATATGGAGCATCACTGAGGTCTTCTCAGGTGCCTGACTTTCTGTGTGCAGAACTGATGTTTTCATTTGTCAATGTTTGTTTCTGAATGGAATATGAAATAAAATGAACTCCAATTGTTATTTGAGTTTAAAAAATCATTTACTTCTCAAGGGCTAAAAATATTTGCAACTGGTGTTGTCGGTTGGAGGTCCACACGATTTGATAAATGATCTGTCATAGCTGGACTGTGAGGTTCTTCAGAAATATGTCGTTTGTTCTTTCAGTTAACATAAAGTTTGTCCAGCGCTTTTTACATGCAAAATGTGCAATCATAATAGTAAAAAAGTCACTGGTTGTTTTAACGAAACACTTTTCCTTTTTTCATTGTTTTAAAAGCTAAAAAAGTTTAACTGATCTTTGACAGGTTCAGAATCGGAATTTTATATTTGAACTGTGAATTTCTTTTGAAAAATATTTTGTGCTAAAAAACAGTTTTTTGAAAGTGTGACAACCCATTTTTGATACCAAATACAACCTCTCAACCTCTCATTTTCCAGTCATAACTTAAAATAAAAACCGTATTCAAAAAGCGTTTTCACCATCTTGCATCAAAACATTTCATTCAGAAATCACAAATATAGGCTTTTATACATTGTCCAACACAATAAATATTAAGGCAAAGTCTTGCTTTAGAAACAGAAAAATATATCTATTTTTGTGCAAATATGTCAGTGTTTGAAATACCAGCATTTTTCTTTTTAATCTTACACTGGCATCTCACTAGAGAGCTGGGGGATGTTTGAAGAATTGAAAGAAATTGTTTAATTAGCAAATGACTAATTGTTAACCAATATTATTTAAAGTAAATAAACTTTTTTTTTCATTTTTGAGTCCCCCTCGCCATCATATTTAAATTGTATTAGATACATAGGGACCATGGGTGAAGGCAACCACTGAAAGCAGCTTGGAAGAATCTGTCAATCCAACATTCAATCCAGCAGGCACCACGTGCTTTGATGAAGGCATCTGATTGGTCAGTTTACAACTTGAAGAACTTGCACTAAAGAAAAGTTGTGTAAAAAATATGATTAGCTAGAAGATGTTAAGAAAAAGGTGTCAGAGCAAGAATGGTTATTCTAACAAATACAATGACAATCTGTTTATATCTCAGCAGGTACTTCCTATTTGGAACGCGAAGGCAGAGAAATCCAGTCATAGGCAATACAGTCTACTATCTGTTCCCAGTGGGCAAATGGAATCTGATTTAAAAAGCCTGATTTTGGATTAAGTGTTTTTCATCAATTTCATCTAAAGTGTTGACTCAATGTTGACTGGTTCATTTTCCAAATGAATAAAGTCCTACTCCAACTATATTTTTTCCATTATAAAATAATTCCCAGTGATCCTTATATATGATGATGCAGTTTTTAGCCAGAATAAAAAAAAGTGTTTTTTAAGACATTTTCTGCAGCACAGCAAGATTTCTTCAGAAATTTGCCTCTGAAATGTGGGTGGGACTGTTGGCGCGGAAGTAACCCTACGTTGATATCTCAGTATTGCTTTTTTACACTCTCTTTATCAACACCCCAAACGAACATCAGCCTAGCAAAAAAAAGAAAACTAAATACTGCGAGCAATGGGAGGTATGTATTGTAGCTGCACAGTTTGGAGCAAGATGCCAGTTCACACGAGGAAAATGAAGACATACATGGATCTAGTTGTCTACAGTTGGATGCTTTAGAATTAGGAAGACGTTGCACCTCACATGTCAGTTGCTGCATCACAAATCTGAGCTTTTTCAAACAACATTTTTATCTGCTCTTGATGCATCTCAACTTGAATAAAGAATCACTTAGACACACAATTTTAATCTTATGTTAAAAACACAAAAAAAACAACTATTTTTATTGGGGTGGGTGTTTCAGTTTTCCTTCAGCTGCTAGGATTAAAATTAGTGTCTGTGATTTTGGTAAAACTTGGACATTGTAGTATTTATGGAAATGCAAAAATGATTGACCAAAAGTCGATTAGTTTCTGTTTCAAACTGGAGTAGTTGGCCTAAGAGAGCGATGTCTATTCATCCTTGCTGTGACGGGTCTTAATATTCTTCAGTTGTCTTTTATCAACATGAGCAGTGTGTCTTGAAGGAATAGTGAAGACTGAACCAAAATTACCTAATTTTCCACAAAAAAATAAAAATAAAAGACAACATGGATGTCTGCAGACATTGCCCTTCCTTTTAAAATCTGCTTCTTCAAAAAATAAAAAAAAAGATAAAAAATAAACACAGAGAAGAAGAAGAGCAGCTCAGTGTGCCCTGGGCAGCCCTTGTTAAACCTAATGGGTCACGCTGCTCCAGCCAGGCTCCACTGACACCCTTAATAGAAGTCTGCATGGTTACAGGACCATGAAGACCATTAGGGCACTTCAAAGTTCAACCCGCTACACTGGGGCCCTGTTTATATGGCATTGAGGGGACAGATCCAGTTCCTCATTCACATCTTTATTTTCCCATCAGGTGACCTGTCAGTCAGCCTGCTTCATAAACAACTAGATGCTTGAGCCGCTCATTAAAGGCCATCGTTAGCAAGGCCAGCCCTGTAAATCTGTCTCTGTATCAGTGTTCAGTAAAATTCTCCTATTGGTCATATTTTAGACCTGGCGCTTTGGCCTACAGTGTTAAGTGATCCCTTGAACGAAAGCTGCTGTTTGGACTGTAAATCAAACTTTTGGACAAAAGAAAATACTCTTATGAGCAATAAAGGCCTGCAGCCGAAGCGATAAATTAAAAAAGAGTTAACAGAAAGTGGAGGAATTCACACGAACCATATTAGCAGCAATCTTTTCTGATGGAGCCGGTAATTGTCATGATTTGTTTCTTTTAAACGAAGGACGCACAATTTACTGATTGTGTCCATGACGGAGCCGTCCAGCTGCCTCGATAAGTGAACACCGCAAGCCCGCGTGCTGTAGAGCCATGTGGGGAGGAGCAGACGGCGGCGGCAGAGGAAGGAACACATCATACATCATTGTGCGCGGTAAAATGGGCCTCATTACAAGCCCAGAATGCCAGTAAACAATTCAAATGTAGCTTTAGCTTTGGCACACATGGGAAAGTGATCCCAGAATGCATGAATAATGAATGATCTCAAAGTAGTGACATGTGTTCTGAGGAAGAATCTGCCAAATAATGAAAAAAAAAAAAACAAGAAGCAGCAATAAAACAGGATGGTACCTACCACAATCGATTGATAAAAGACATAATTTCAGGAAAAAAACAGTGATCAATGAAGAAAAAGTGAGTTTGGAGTTTAAGGACAACAGGTGTTTCAAGCAGATGTTCACTTTTCATGGAGTCCAGCCAGAAAACCATTTGGCTAGGCAGAAAATGATCATGGTTTGGATCATAATTATATAATTCAATACCCCATCGTCTCAGTGGTCGTTGCCCCAAACTTGGCAGCAACCGTTCCGGCCACATGCTTGGATGTCTTTTGTAGTAGCCTCTGATTTAAGCCGCTAAAAGCAGCAATCAGTCATTTTGCGTTAATGACACGCAGATTGAAATCATTACAAAGTCTAAATTTGTCTGTCACACCTTATGTGCATTAAAGAGCAATGACACTATCAGCAACCTCTGTGGGAATCCAGACCAAAGCCAAGGATGAGTTCATCCAGGATCTTCAAAGATTGTTGTGGGGGTTTTCAGTTTTTTTCTGTTTTGTTTTGTGAAGCTGCTGTCAGTCTCGGACCACTTTCCCATCAAACGCACCAAACAGCTGATGGCCTGCCAACTGTCTGCCACAGATCCATGCGGTCTGGAAACATGGAATAAGCCTTAAGGGATCTCACAAAATATCGGGCTCCCAGCAATAAAACTAGTTCATTACACTGTGGAAATGTCATGTAGGGCTTTCTGATGCCTGACGTAAGCACAGAAATGGTATAAAATACAAATATATGCTTTCTATTGTAGGCCAAATTGTTAAGAGCTGTTAAAAATGTACTCTATCTTCTTTTTTAGGATATTTTCAATACCAGAATTGTTGCATTTCTTGACCTATTTTCATAAATAATAGTTTAACCCACTAGCAAACATCCACTTCTTTGGAGCGCCACATGCTGCACGATTCAATCCCGTCAGGCTTTTTTTCCCCTGTGTTTTTAACCCTTCAACTTCCTTGCCCCAGAGAAGCCTTCTGTCTCTCCTTTCAGCCAATGTGCTTTCAATTATGAATCTTGCAAGTATGGAGCTGGTGAAACACCTATTTGACATATTGCATCCCCAAATCCTGCCTTGTTCGGTGCATTTGCACGTGCATGCCTGCTGCGGAAAGATCAGAGGTCAAATATACACAAGCGCTGACCTCTTGCGGACACATGTCATGCTGGAAGTGAATGACAGGCGGAGATGATGGCACAAAGAGGGAGAAAGGCCGGTGAGAGGATAATGAGGAACCAAGCAATGCATTTGTGTTTGGAGTCTGAAACACTGAAACGCTCCGTGTTCAGAAGAAAAATGAGATCAGTTGCCATCGCTTATCTGGCACATAATTTATCTTTATTTTCACCCAGAAGAGTTCATAAAGTCTCTTCAGATGGAACAGCTTAGGCTATTTAGTTATAGTCATGAGCTCTATTCAAGTCTTGCAGAAGGAAAACACATGCTCCACCACTGAGGCACAGGCCACGAGAGGAGATCCCTCAAGACATGACAGTGGCACTGCTTGGCTTGAGAAACGGCTCATCCCCACAGACTAATTTCCTGGCCTTCCCAGCTCACTTCCTGTTTCACTTTGGGTCATGGGCACCACAGTGTGGGTCATAGAAACTGTCTGATTGAGAGGAGAGGCAGCGGCACAGTGGGACTGTGGGACAACTTAGATGTTCTGAATCACAGGGTGATGCTAAAGTGTATAAACACAACATGACTTTGCTTAGAAGATTTGTTTTTTAACACTCGCAAAAATGATCACATCTCCACCATTCTACACTGTCCTTACTGTGTAACTGATATTATTTGTTTTTAGTGGTGTTGATGGGTTTGCATCATCTTATTAAGAAGACATATTAAGCAAATACCAACTCAGCAAGGTTCTGTAGTCAGCTGATCAGAATCTGGTTCCTGGATCACATACTGTAAGCGGCCTGCAGGAAATATCAATGTTGCAAAATACTCGGTGAGCCCATAGAGCAAAAATGTTCTTGTCCATTTTTTCTACAGGCGTGCTGCAGACAACAGGTCGTAGCAAACACTTAGTGAACCAGGTAAGACCGTGGATACAGGCTGTCTGTGTGCAAAAAATGGGCAAATCTGTATGCGGCATGTAGGTGGCTGGCAGGAAACTTTAAAATTGCACATCGCTCGGTGAGCTCATAGAGTAAAAATGTTCATGGACGTTTTTTTTCTTCGTGCATGCTGTGGGCGAAAGATCGTAGCAAAAACATACATATCAACATGTAAAGGTATAGACTTGAGATACAGATTTTTAGTTTTTTTTCAACCACCGTGAAAAACCCTGTACACTGCACAAGGGACTTGTTTTTCAAGTGATAGGCGTGCGCTCCTGACGTGCTCCTTAGGAGGTCCTTGCTTGCAGCCCGGCTGTTAGAAATTAGGAAATGAGACAATCAGTTGTTTGTGTGGACATCCTCTTACGGGTGCTGACACATCAACTGTGCAGTGCCTGTACTCATACCTTACAATTGACTAGTTTAACTTATGACAGCATTACTCATACGTCATAAGTGCATAAAACAAACATTAGCCTTACAAACACTTTCTGATACTGTTACCTCATGAACAAAAACTGTAGGTTCCATTTTCATGACGTCCCTTGAGGTGGATGCACGAACCTCAATGGAACTGCAAGATTCATCTGCGCTCTTTTTAAGATGCGGCTGCTCCTTTCTATGACCCTCCAAAAGCCTGGACATCCCCAGCCCAGGCTTAAAAACCTGAAGCACATGTCAACCTGGGTCAACTCCCTGTCAGGGCACACTAGACACAGCACTTCATTTGCGATCAACAGGTTGTTTCTGGGTCTTCCATAATTCTACTTAATTCAACTAGATTTTGTTTTACCAATTTGCAGCTTTAGCTTTGTTTGTAGTTGTTCCATCTCCGTGGTAACTGTAGGATAGACAGACCATCACTAACCCACGTCAAAACTCCAAACCTTTTTGCTTGACTTCTATAATCGTTAGAATTGTGGTCCTTCTTTATTATATTGAATTATTTCACTGCTTTAAGGTTTGTTACTGTTTGTGCTTGTTTGATTGTTGTTCACATCAACTTTTTTATAGTTTGGTGGAACTTGGGCCTGTGTGAAAGACTACATGAATGCTTTCTGAATGATGGATTTGAGAAATAGAAGAGTCCAGTTGGTGTTCATCAAGAAAGAAATCTGAAGGGACAGAACAAGACCACCTTTCACTAAAACAACTCAGACTGAAAGGCTTTTAATTAGGTTTCCCAGAAACACAGTATTGTGGACGTTAAACTAAACTGTTGCTACATGTAAGCTACCAGTGACGAGGTTGAAAAAGCAGCTGGTCCAGGTTTCAGCACAGTTTTTACTCCATGAGGAAGTCAGCACAACGTACTACACCCAGGGACGCCTGACTCTTACCAATGCTTCATGCTTAAGCACAGTTTAGTTTACCATACTTTGCTTGGTTCAAGACCTGGTTGAGGTAGACTTACATGGATGGGCTGTACATGCTAAACATACAACATCAAAACAACTGCATTAAACCGCAACGTAAAATTACAAACCCCATTGCGCTTTACAAGCCAAACCGCAAATATAAATACAACATACGTATTAAGGGGATATTTATGAGACACGGTCTTTATGTTCTGCATAAAATAAGGACAATATGCTAATAAAATAAGCAGATGGTAAACCAATAAAAGAAGTGTTTGCTGCCACTTAATTCAACAATTTGTAAAACAAAAAGTGTCCATGATTGGTAATTAAAAATAAAAGGGGAGCATAACCTGCTTACAGTTCATTAATTATAAAAAGTATGTTTCCAAAATCTCTTTCTGTCGTTTAAGAGCTTTAATATTGATAAAGTGTGGGAAAGATAACTATAAATAAAACTGTTTTCGTTTTTAAAGCTCAAGTCAGCAGAGTGTGGAGAATGGTTTGTTAACAGGGATTGCGGATTTTTCATGAACTTCATTTTTTGATTTGACATGCCAGATTAAAGTCGGGGAATTCATTTTTGATTAAGAAGTGATCGTCATCGGTTTTCTTATAAACTTTCAGGGCAAATTCCAACAACTCACAGGCATCTCGTCCTCTTCTCGTTTTTTTCAGAAAGGCAGTGGGTATGAGGAGTTTCATCTGGCTGAGATGAAACTGATGAACGAGTTTTAAAGGATCCTAAAGCCAATTAATGGCTCACACAGTCGTCCATCTTTTTTCCGTTTGCAGTTACTACAGAGGTTAGAAGATTGATGCAAATGGGACAATGTGTTAAACTTCCAAACAGTTTCTTGTTTCAAGGTGTTCAAAGTGACGTTTACTGCAAATATTTGACTGGTGACACTAATCTATTTAAGGAAAAAAGTTGGTGGAAAAAAATGCTTAATTATTGTTTTTTAAATGGGTTTACTCCTTTTTAACATACTCATAACCACAGCTTTGATTTAATTACATTGCATGATATGATTTTGGGTGCACGGTCCATTGAGCCTTTGCTGCAACTCCCCACCAGGCCCGCCACTTTTTACACTGCATAAACAAAACACAGAGAACAAACTGAGTTTTATGTTAGAAGGTGGGTTATTAAATGGAGGAAAAGGGTTCTCCGTTTCCCCCGGGAGGCTACCACTCATAAATCATTAAGCAATGAAAGTTTTCTCTCAAAACAGGGAGTTAAAACAAACTGAACATGGAACCCCCTGAGCCTCACACCCTCTGTCGTTCAGGCCTTCTCTCTTTTATGAGGAAAGAGGAGACGATGACATGCAAGACTTTAGGCTTAAGGTAAATACTACAGCTTCTATCAACTGTAATGGCCCATTGTTTGGAGAAAGTGAAATATTCAACCAGAATAGAAAGGCTGGAATCAGGCAACATACTTAAAAAAGTTTGCAGTTTGTTTTTATAAAGTTTGCTGCTGAGGAAAGAATCCAAAAAGGTTTTGCAGACTTAATATTTTGATCATAGTTTAGCCATTCTTGATATTTTTAATTTTGCTCTTTAATTGAATGTACTGGACTTATAACCAGCATTTTTGCTGGATGGTGCAGTCAAAGCCTGGTTGCATCAAAAAGGACATTTGATGTAAAACTTCTACCAAATCACTGTGCAAATCCCTTTGTCATTAATCCAGTGGTAACAGGAAATTTTCAGAAGACAGATTTCACTGTAAAACGACACTTTTTGAGGCTTCGGCACCAATTTGAAATGCTGTAGACAATAAATGTCCAGAATCTGGAGGAGTGCATTCTGGCTCTCAGTACCACTGAGCAGCTCTCCCAGAGATCAACCTGAACAATTCAAATGATAGAAAGGAAGACAGATAACATCCAGAAGAAATGCATTAAGGATGAACACCAGCAAAAGAAACACCCGCATTCCTTTTTCTTCAACACATATTGGAATTTCATTTATGAAAAACAAGATAGTTTGGACAATTTTTGAATAGTTTTGATAACTTGCTGGGACACATTCTAAACACCGAATTTTTCTTTTATTCAGTTATTTTTGTTTAATATTCAAATAAACAATTTAGTTGGAACTCACAGAACCAAATGAATCACGTGAAACAAATTTCATTATTCAAACTTCACCGTTACAGTTTCATATTTGGTGAAGAAATTACTCTTTGGTGTGTCTTTTTAATTTTAATGGATTTAGGCAGAAGTTCGTTTGTATAAAATCAGCAAGTTTTGTATTATTTAGTACTTTTATGGCTGCAAATTGGAGCTCAGCCTGGAACACAGATGTGATTCCTCAAAAACACCCACAGAGTTTTGCCAAAGTGCCAACACACAACTATAGTTGTCAAAATCTACATGTCATTTAATGCAAGGTAGAGCCACTGCTTGTGGTCAGTATAGGACACACAAAACATGTTCAGATTGTGTTGACTCGCTGTTAGGACTTTAAACTATAGCATTTTTTTAATTAATTAAATAAAAACGCTCTTACAAAAGCTCTTAAAGTACAAGTGTACTTCAGATTTTCTTTTCTTTTTTTTTTTTTTTTAATAAAAACTGTAGTACATTCATAAGACAGGCAGAGCTATTCTCCTAAATCAAATCTGGTTAATATTTTTTTTTTGTTTAATTAAAATTTACAAGCACTGGTTGAAACCTATTAGGAATGCTATCGCCCTCTTGTGGCAATATGAAAACACTACAGCCTATCAAAGTTATGGATTCTTTAGACAGATTTAGACACATGTAATTATTGTTGATCAATTAGGATTTTGTGCCCTTTTTTGGCACAAGATCTTTGGAATTAAAAAGTCTCTAAAATTTCATCCAAAACTATTTTTTAACTCTAAGAACGTAATCCTCTTCTGTAAAATGAGGATGCGTGTTCACTTATCTTAAAAAGTTTGCTTAGAAAAAAAAAGAGACTTAGGGACTGCTGTTGTTAAGAAACATTTTTGGAAAATGTCCAAGCCTCTCTAAGTTCTGTTTTCAACACTCCAATACTTCTCTGCTTTAAGGCTTGATCATTGGGTTTTGTACCATTTATGAAATGCAAATTTGAGATACAGTTACTACAGATGGATGAGTCAGGTGAAAACCCACATTGGAAAATTGGTTTAAAATTGTTGCAGAAATATTCAGGATGAAAGAGTTGGCCTATCAGTAAAGACTCAATAAACAAAAACAAATTTAATCAAATTTGGAGCAAGTGGATTTCATTTTTTATCCCTGTGAGTGCAGATTTTTATTTGATATTACTTGCAATTTATTTGCATTGTTTCCTCCATTGTACACTTAATTAAAATAAATACATTCTTTTTGTTTATTCTTATTTTTCATAAGTCACAATATCAGTAATCTTTTGTATATTTTAGTTTTCATATGAGACAAGGAGCTCTACTTACACTGGTTTATGTGATTGATCTTCAATCTTTTTTATGTTGTCCAACCAAATAATAGTAATAACACAAAAGATCTATTATATTTTCTAAAAAGAAGGTAAACTGTAAGAAGCCGAGAGCCTCATTAAGTCAGTTTTGCTGTAAACAACCACAGGAGTTGAATAGACTTTCTCTTTTGGTAATCCACAATTTGGATGAAAAATATCTGCCGTTTTCTTTTTTAGATTGTAGGTTATTCTTTCTAGAGAGTGTGACGGGACTAGGAGAGAAACCAGGAAAAGGAGAACACAAACCATCATCAGAGATCAATTCTAAAAGGAAAAATATGTCATAAGGCACTATGACACTTTGAATACTATGACACAAGTTTAGTAACAAACTGAAAATCAACATCAAAAATGTAAAATTACAGGTAATTAAACTGCTTCTGTAGGACAGTCCCCTCGATAAAAAAAAAAAACCCAAAACCCTCAGCCTGTGCAGTTTTTATTCATAATTTGCCTGTACGCTTCACAGCTTATAAAACGTGTGCTGTACTTCCCAGTAGTTACATCCCATCTAACACTACTGGTTGTTTTGTGGCCATCCTTGACTGGTTTTAGCACTCTAACACACACACACGAACACATGCATGCTCGCACACACAATACATAAAACATTCAACAGTTCTTTTATTCAGGCTGCCTGTAATAAGCTCCAGTTTACAGTAATGAGGAAAGCACACTAAAAGAAATCAGATGGTAGTGTTTTTTTTTCACTTTTTTGAGCTTAACAAGGATCTATACAAACACAGAGAAGTGTGTCTGAAAAAGCTTGTTAGGAAAATTGTGATCACATGTTCTTCTCTAACTTATAGCTGCTTTGTGCTATAAAGAAACAAGAATGTTTAAATCTAAATTATTAGGGTCTATAACATTTTAATTTTACTGTTATACTTTGTAGGTCAAACATTACAGGCCAAACTACTCTTATAACCTGTAGATTTTCCTCAAAATAAACGAACCGTTTCAGAGAAGAAACCGTGTAAAAACTGTGACAATTTAACAAAAAAAGAATTGTTTAATTTTAAAAAAATATATTTACATGACCTATTCCTAAAGCATAAAGATGAAGAAAATAAGTCACAAAAAATGTACCAAAACCAGATTCGGTGCCACATTTGGAACCACAAAGGAATGGTTCTGCAAGTGGTGACCACAGACAAGTTCTCTGTCCTTACGTTTCCTGGCTGATGTTTTGAATGCAGACAGTGTTGTCGCCATAAGACGGCGTCTACAACCCACACAAGTGGCCCAGGTAGTGTAACTCATCCAGGACGGCACATCAATGTGAGCTGTGGCACAAAGGTTTACTGTGTCTGTCAGCGTAGTGGCCAGAGCATGGAGGTGCTACCAGGAGACAGGCCAGTACATCAGGACATGTGGAGGAGGCCATAAGAGGGCAACAACCCTGCATCAGGACCACTACCTCCTCCTTTGTGCAAGGAGAAACAGAAGCTCTGCAAAATGACCTCCAGCAGGCCACAGAAGTGCACGTGTCTGCTCAAACTGTTAGAAACAGACTCCATGAGGTTGGTGTGAGGGCCTGACGTCTAGAGGTGGGAGTTGTACTCACAGCCCAACAATATTTAAGATGTTTGGGATTTACTAGAGAACACCAAGATTGGCAAATTTGCTCCCTGCGCTCTGGGCTCTTCAGATAAAAGCAGGTTTACACTGACCACATGTCTTCAGGTGCCATGGACAACATGCGACTGCCTGCAGCATCACCTAAAGTGACCGGTTTGGAAGTGGGTCAGTAAAGGTTTGGGGTGGCATTTCTCTGTAGGGCCGCACACCTCTTTATGTGCTCACCAGAGGTAGCCTGACTGACATTACGTACTGAGATGAGATTGTCAGAGTCCTTACTGGTGTGATTGGTCCTGAGGTTCCTCCTAAAGCAACACAGTGCTGGATGTCATGTGGCTGGAATGTGACGAAAGTACTGATGTAATGCACTGGCGACTGCTCGCTCCTCAGACCTGAATCCATTTCAGTACATCTGGGACATCGTGTCTCAGTCAAATCCACAAACGCCAGGTTGCACCGCAGACTGTCCAGGAGTTGGCAGATGCTTTGGTCCAGGTGTGGGGGGAGACCATCTGCCGCCTCATCATAAGCATACCCAGGCGTTGCAGGGAGGTCATACGGGCACGCGGAGGTCACACGCACTGCTGAGCCTTCTTTTTGACTTGTTTCAAAGACACTACATTTAAACTGGATCAGCCTGTAGTGTGTCTTCCTACTTTAATATTGAGTCTGATTCCACATCCAGACCACCATAAATTAATTCCATTTACTTTAACAATTTCTGTGTGTGTGTGTTATCCGCACATGCAACTGTAAGAATAAAACATTTGACAAAAACGTTTCATTCATTCAGGCACAGGATGTGTTTTTGGAGTGTTCATTTATTCGTTTGAGCAGTGTACTTCTGTTAAGGTGGCAATGGTTTTTCTGGTTTTCAGTGGAGTGTCTTGCCATCATGTGTGTACTATCGTGTGATAGTGTCTTTTCTTCAGTTAAAATAACAACTGAGAGCAATTGTTTATTTGCATAATGTGACAAAACCAATATAGTGAAAAAAGGAAACTTGCTTTTGTGTTTTATATGTAAATACACAGAATTTTATTTCTGCTTTTGGACATAAGTCTTTTGAGGACCTCTTGGAAAACAGCTGTTTTTTTTTTGTTTATTTTCATTCATCTAAGAACATGGCACTTATTGAAAATCGTATCTCCTAAAATGATTTTACTTAAAAAAGTACCATTTCATCTACTAATAACAACAAAAATATGAACCTCGTGAAGAGTTTTCTATTTCTATCATTCGATTATTATTATTATTATTCTTTTATTTCTATGTTCTATTATTTCTAACATTTAATGTGTTTTTATCAATTGTCATGTTATTTTTCCAGGTAATCCTTTGTTATTTTTAACCTGCTTCATGGCAGAAACAGCATTTTTTTTCTTACAGATTTTTGGCTCATTACTAAATCAGTAATAAGTTAATAAATAAGTAAGTAATTTTTCAGATGTCAACAGAATATTTACAGGGGACTTGATCCAGCAGCACCAAATCCCTGTTTAATGACTGTCTTTATATCATAGTTTGATTATAAATCCCGTTTTACCATCTAGCACCTGAAAAAGAAACAAAATGTTGCTTTTTGCGTCAAATAGTAAATAGATTGTCAACAACTTGCTTTCTTGACTTTTTGTTTTTGCAAAATTTCTTGTTAAAACAGTTAAATATAAGTAGGAATAAACATTTGCGTTAGTCTTTGTAGGACTGTCATCTAAGAACCACACAAAAACAGTTTTGTCAAATTCCATTTTTACTTTCTGGTAATCTAATACAAATGCATACACAAACATGTCACCAGCTAAAACCACATTTAAGCACAACTGCATTGAACAATCACCATAGAAAAAGAGTTGTTGGCTTTCGAGCCTGGGGGGAGGCATGGCGTGGGACTAGCTCACAGTCAAAGAGAGCACTCAATAAGCACACACACACTTGCACGCACACACATTACAAAGCTTATATGGTACAGTATTTGAGAGGTGTGGCTCTTAAAACCCCCAAAAGGTATGCGCATGTGGAGGAAGTAATGACAATTTACAGTATTTAAAAAAAAAAAAAAAGGGCACTGACAATAGAAACATGAAACACGATTTTTACAGTTTAGCCAACTTTACTTAATATAAATATTCTTCATCCAAAAGTCAGTGCAGTGCCTTCAGCTAAGGCGTCACCTGGTCCTCCTCCCTCGTCCACGTCACTCCCAGTCTGTGCAAGACCTGGTCCAAAACTACTGCTCCCACTTTCCACACAAATCTTTTACATCAACAGCGTCTCTGATCTCAGACTTAGAAGCGGTTCGTCTGCTTTGAGTTTGTGAATTTTTTTTCCTCTCCGTACCTCAAAAGTCCAGCTGTGAAGTACAGGAGTTTGTTTTGTTTTTCTAACCAATCAGACAATAGAAAAAGAGATTCACAAATTTACAAATGTTCGCTATGCGCCGACATTCCCTTATTTTTTTTTATTCTTTTCTTGTTCAAAGTCAAAGGGACAAACAAATAGAAAACATGGGTCTGTAGGAGAAGCACGTCTACTGGATTCCCCGGAAGAGACACATCGCAAAGACCATGGCAAAAAGCTATGTAAAAGAAGAGAGAGAAAACGGACAAAGATTATCATATCTAAAAAGACATGACTGTTCTGAGGACAGAAGGCCGTGAGTTCAAATCCTTGGTCGAGTCATACGAAAGGCTCTAAAAATAGAATCCAGTGCCTCCCTGCTGGACAATCAGCATTAAGGAGTAGGATTAGAGGTTTAAATCACCAAATGTTTCCCAATTGAATCTGCTGCTCACCGCTCGTGAAACTTTTGTCCTTCAAAATGAACTTTAAAGCACTTTGAACTATGCATAGCTGCACATGTGACCATTTAAGCACATCCTGTTTTACATGGTTGTCTTTTAGAACTGCCCTTTTTGTATCACTTATGTGAAAATTCACATTTTAGAATTTCTTTACCCATTGAATAATTTTTAGTCAGTTTCAGAAGAAGAAAAAAATAAAACTACTGAGAATTTGTTTACCCGACAAAAGGAAAACATGACAACAGTAGAATGAGGCTGTTTAGTAGGTAAATATGGTGCAAGTTTGTATAATGTTTATTTTTACTAAACAAAAAAAAAAGCAGCAAATCTAATAAAAAATATGCACATATTTGTAAGGTAAAGCGGATTCTTTGTACTAAATGAGACCAAATTCTTCAAAAAAAAATAAAAATAAACTTTCTGAAGAAACTGAGCTTTACCACAAGGGGGCGATGTTGCAACACAGAGAGTTTCCCTGTTTAAACTATGGTCTTTAAGTAAACAGATTTATTGGTCATTCCAATCATGATGAGCATTATGCTCATCATAAAAGAGAAACATACACATCCAAACATGCAAAAACTTACCTCGATGGTTAAAACCACAATAGCCAGGGCTCCAGCCACATAGATGTACAGTTCAAAGTAGTCAACCACAGCAGAGTAACAGCCCTGTGGATGCAGAGATGGCAATGCTGAGCAGAGAATCAATAGGTTGTAAATTTGTACAATTATGGTGGCGGTTAAAGTAACATCACAGCTTCAACTGAGCGAGGCCAGGAACAAAGGCCCAGCTGCAGCGAGTGGGAAGCGGAACCTGCAGCTTCACTGCCTTTTAATGAGAGATCTTTGTGTAAAGGAACAGAGAGAAGTACACACAGTGGGTATCTCTTTATTGCTCTAATGGCATGAAAAACATCAGGTGGAGTGAAACCCTTTTTCAGATCTACTTGCACTGCAATTACACTCACGATTTGCACACAGAAAGGAAGGCGGCGAGTCTGAAATTCTATGTATTTGCACATTTATTATTCTCTATTGGGGTGCTCCCAGAAAAAAATTCAAATGTAACCATGTCTGTGAACACACAAATGTATTCTGGTGTCTCTGAGCGTCGCCACATGCTAATATAATCTGCCGTGACACCCAAAACACAAAAAAGTACTAATCAGCCATGGCAGAGGCAGGCAGTCCCTGGATGTCTCCCCCTCAAGTGTTTCTGCTCTAATTAAGCCTGGAGGTGGTTCTAGCAGGAGGGAGAAGGAGGTCGACGCAGCGGATGTCAGAAGTTACCTTGTTATTGCGGAACATCATATTGCCTGATAAGCACTGGTCCCGGCTGGTGTAGGCCAGCTCTCCGCTTTGACTGACACGCAGGCAGCAGGCTTCTGGCACCGCATGATTCGGGTTGATCAGCCTGAACAGGCTGTCCTTAAAATCCTCCGGGCTGTTCACTCCGCAGCAATCGAACTGCAAAGAGGACAGGAGAAAGCAGAGGGTATCTTTACCGCTGAGAGGCGGTTTGTGCACTGACCTGTGTGTGTGCACCAACTCAGCATGAATATTGACCTGAATATCAATGATTTATCTGTGAATTGTAGCTCTCTGACACCTAACTCGCTGCAGACTTACTGTGGTCATGATGGCGTTCCATGTGGAGGTGAAGACATCGGTGTTGTTGTAGCCCTGATAGTGTCTTTTCAGCTCTTTGGTGAAATATTCCCTGGTCAGCTAAAACAAAAAGCCAGCAAAAGCAGACATCAGCATCACAGTAAGCGCAACGCAAGAATACATTTGATCACAACAACTTAAAGGTGATGTTTTTATTTTTTGTATCTGCAAGGTAGCCTGCAAGTTACAACAGCTCCTTGCTAGTTTACTTGTTTTTGTTTTGTTATTCTCTTATTGTTGGACGCTGACCTTTTTTTTTTTTTTTTATATGTGATGAGTGGAGTGGCATGCCTGTTACTCCTTTTAGGACTATTTTCCTCCATTTTTGAATCTAAAGCGGTCTTCATCGATTACACCAGTGGCAAACTTCTCGACTTATGAGATACAAAAAGGTTCTAAAATTAGTCAGAAGAGCCGGACCAGGAGCTAATGTGTGGCACGTTTTGGTAATTCACCTCAGAGAAAAAGATAACATGGAATCTGGAAAAAAAACATGCTTTAATTTTAATTAAAAATCAATGCATACATTATAAAAACGAACATTTTACAGTTGTTTGTAAAAATGGTGACTTTTGTTCTCATTTTAGTATCAATTGCACCAATGGGTTGATGTCGCTCAGGGAAAAACACTCGGAGAAATGACTGTCCAACTCGGAAAACACGCATAAACGTTAAAAAACCCAACAACAGATAAACTCAAAAGAACTTTCTGCATCTACACAAAGGGCAATGTGTTGATAGTGCACCATTTAAAGGGAGACGCTAGAACTCCAGGGAAAATAAAAAAAACATAATTTTTTCCAGAATGGTGGGTCAGAATAAATAGTTAAGTGGGCTGCTTTTAGACAGCAGGCTGTTTGCCTACCCCTGGATTACACGATCAGCTGTTGTTGCTTGGCAACAACAAAATGCCACCGGAGAAGCGACCGGAAATAGCAGGAGAGCCTGAGGACACCTGGGTCCTTCAGAGTTTGCAGGACTCTTCAAGACTTTGTTATGATGACGCTGTTGTTGCATTTGCCCTCTTCGGATTTACTGACAGGAGCAAGAAGAGGATCGACAAACTGGTGAGATCCGGCTCCGCTCTGGGATGTCCCTTAGAGTTTGTAATTGTGTTGGGTGAGAGGAGGAGGTTACAGTAACTGGAATCTATTCTCACTCAGAGACTTTAACACCTTGTTGCAGGAAGGAGCGCTTTTGCAGATCTTTCAACTCTACTGGAAAATAATTATACTAATTTTTAAGTGTATTTTTAGTGTTATTTATCTGCTGTTTTTGATAGAGTTATTGTAAAAATTTAATTTCCCCATTTTGGAACCAATAAAGTTTTATTCAATTATATTATATTCTATATATTCTATGATACTTGTGTTTTTGCAGATCATCAATAAAAAATTAAAAAAATCTACCAGCTTTTTGCTACTCTGCTCTGGGTTTTGTGACTCAAGACTGCATTTGCTTTTAAATCTCCAAATACATTAGTTGGTGGTGGAATTGCATCAGCTGTAAACTGCATTTTGCCCTCAGGGCAGAAACATACGGGGAGGCAAGCAGACAACATTTTTGTTTAAGCTTAACTCTGTCATCAAACGCAACTAAAGCGACGTCAGATGAATACAGTTCTGACAAAAAGTGACAACAGTTTTACATGTTCCGTGTGCTGGGTACAGTAGAGTCAACTTACGTGCTCCCGAAAAATGAAGGCTAGGATGGCAGCGGCGAGCTCTGCTAAGAAGATGAGAAGGATGAGCATGAAGAACTGCAAAAAAAAAGGAGAAGAAAAAGGCAAAAAGTATTACAGAAAAACCAAGATATGTGGGAGAAGCCAGGAAAAAGAACCATGACGTGTCTGAGAACTGTTTTCCAACTGTACACACTTCTCTTTGTATAAAACATGCATGAGTGTATAGGCCAATACAAGCACTTTATGCCCCTTTGACTTCCAGTTTAATCCACGACAACTCCCAAGAAGAGAATAATCCACAAATATACACACATGTCAGTTTTGAATGTGTTTGCTGACTCACAAAAAGGAGCAGACACTTGTTTTCGCGGATGGCTCCACAGCAGCCCAGGAAGCCCAGAAGAAAGAGCATGCCTCCCATTCCCAGAATGACGTAGACACCAGTGAACAGCAAGGGGTTGGCTGCTACAATTTCCCTGAACCCTGTGGGGTCCACCAGCACCCATACTCCCACTCCAAGAAGGAAGGAGCCCCCCAGCTGATGGAAAAAAGAAAGAGTTTATTAGGCCAAACTATTAAAAAGATCCAATTCTTTTTTTTTCCCCTCATATTTACACAGAGAAATATTGTTGGATGATCCAAATAATAGACATTTTTTTCTTTTTACTTAACATATGAATATATATTTATGTCTAGAAAAGCATGGATGCATATGAAAAGACAAAGAAATTTTAGTAAACACAAAATCATACCCACTTAAACCAAAGTAACAAAACACAAAGCCAGGAAGGTACCGTAACACCCACTCCACCCCACCTCAGCAAAACCATCAAAAATTGTCAGTAAATCAGTAAAACGGACATTATGACATTTGAAAAATAATCAATAAAATATTTAAATAGGGTTTCACTGTGGGGCAGTGGTTAGCGCTCTTGCCTCACAACAAAAAGGTCCCTGGTTCAAGTCCCACTTGGGGGACCCAGAACAGCATCACCAATGGGGGACCTCTCTGTGTGGAGTTTGCATGTTGTCCCCGTGCATGCATGGGTTTTCTCTGAGGACTCTGGCTTCATTGATCACTCTAAGTTATCCCTAGAGGTGAATATGAGTCTGTATGGGTGTGTGGTTGTGGTTGTGGCCCTGAGACAGACTAGCGACTTGTCCAGGGCGCACCCTGCCTTCGCCCACAATTGGCCGAGTTAGGTTCTGGAAGTCCCGTGACCCCAAAAGGGACAACACGGGGTTAGAAAATGGATGGATGGAATATTTCCCTTTATAGTCAAATGTACTTATGCACACTCTCAATATATGATTTCTCTGAAAGCATCATCTGTGACGTCCTTTTGCGGCCAGTGTAGAAGAAGTGAGGGGTCAGCTACACCAAATGTTGTAATCAATGGACAAGAATAAAATAGAACAGAACAGAACAGAACAGAACAGAACAGAACAGAACAGAACAGAATAGCAAATTCATACCAAGAACAGCAGATTAAATAAAGTAACCAAAAATTCATCAGCTCAGCGCAAGGAAAAAACATGTGGCGAAGATGACATGGAGAGCCCGGACACTTTTTTACACACTTTTGAACAAAAACCCGAAACACAACTTCTATGATAAAATATTTAAAGACGCAAATGTCTGATTGGGTGGACCCGGGTTTGATGTCAGAGCTGAACACTCTTCTCAGATTGTGGGTGGAAATTTCTACCCTGTTTCAAATCCTCTAAGATGTGCACTGGCTCCTCTCCCATCCTCCCTTTCCAGCACATCCCAATCTACCTCTAGACTAAGAAAATATTAAAGCAGGAGGACATCCTTGCTTCCAATATAAAAAAAAAATAAAAAAATCCTCTCCCCCTCTGCGATGGTGAATAATTTGAGCTGTATCTCAGCTGGGAGAAGATAAGGTGTGAGGAAAAGAAGCAGCTGTTAAGGCCGCTTTGAAGTTTAAAAGTGGCTTTGACTTGAAGCACAGGCTAAAATGACACAAACGGGAAGAAAAAAAAAAGCAGCAGTTCTCTGCCGAGCTACGCCATAAGTCAAGTTCACTCCTTACTCAGCCTTGACTAACCGCATCTGAGTGGCGTCTGTAGCTGCTTTGGTTGCATCTAATAAAACTAGAAAAGAGTCAAACCTTCTTAGACCAACCCTCCTCCCCCCACCTCCGTGGGCTTAGACTAACAGGATTACCCTTGATTGTCTGATCAAGACTGATAAACTCAGGTGTCAATCACAAACTCCATATGGCTCAGTGGGCCTCAGATGTGTGTCAGCACGCTAAAATATAATCAAAAGACAATTTGATAGAATCAAGATTGCTGGGTCTAATGACATGCAAATGCGGCTCCATTAGTCAGACGGACAGCGAGCAGGCAGAAGCCCGTCCTAATTCATTTCACTGACATTAACTGCAGAAGTAGTCAGATTGAGAGTCTGTGAGGAAAAGAGGGGAAAGGTACTTACAAAGATGAGGAAATTAAAGACAAACATGAGGTACTTGATGCAACTGAGACAGTCGCCCTCCATAGTTGTGCCTCGAGCTGAAGCCTCTCCCTGCCCCTGAAAAAAAGCAGAAAAAGACAATCCATGAATGCCCCATAACAACTAGTGTTTTACCTCTCTGCCTCCACCAAAAGGGAGATTTTTAAATGTTGAAGAGATTTTTTTTTTAAAATGGTGCGTAACCCACAAAGTAAGGCAGAGACTCATTCCCTGCTGTGCATCCATGCTGTCCTTGTGTGACTCCAGAGGTTGTGCATGTCGGAGCATTTTACAGATGAGGCCTGACCGAGCTCCATTGTGCATTAACTAAGGGGGGACAGGCTTCCCTTTAGAGCCTTTTCTTCTCCTTAATGTAATGAAAGACAGGAGCCCTTTGCCTCCATCAGCCATCTGACATAAACACACTTTACTTGATGAAGGCTCATCCTTTAAGCACTGCTGGGGAAAAGGAACACCTGGACTCTATTGGGTGACAACAGTGATGTCTCAACATCCGTGAGCACACACACACACACATGGATGCTTTACTAAATGTATGTGTTCCTAACTTATTTAGCCAGAGGATGCACTGTTGCCCAAGAAACTGTTGATATCATTCAGCGTAAACCGTGTTTTTGCAGACATACAAGTCACCAACAGCAGCTGTTCCAGCAACTGCTGTACCAGGACAGATGCCGGACTCTGAACTGCACGTCTGTGTCTTCTCCTACGATCTCAGAGGACCACTTTCTGTAGGTGGAGCTTTTCAAGTCCACAGCACACTGTTTTCTAAAAAGACCCTCTACGGTCATCTTTTGAGCTAGCTTTAAATCAAAAAGCCTTTCTAGGACATAGTGTCTGCAGAGCGGCAGGAGCTCATTAGAAATATCCCTTTTGAGTAGTGGGCGGGATTGTTGGCCCCCCTTTCCCTACTGAGAGGTCTCTGCTTACACTCTCTCCCGCAAGCTTACAGCCCCTCAGACCCCCAACCTAAAAGTGAAGCTTGTAGTTTTCCCAGCAACAACAATTTAAATGAATTACATTTTCTTTATTTTATGGCATCCATCATGAGATAAATGTTTCAAGAACATGACGGCTTTTGACTTTAGACATGAAAAAGGGAAGTTCTGCATTACTTAATCACTTAAGGAGTGGTAAAACAGTCAAACTTTATATGGTTAGTAACCTATTATGTTGGTAATAGAACCACAGTTGTCCCTGTGGACATCTGTTTGTCTTAATTCTTAACAACTGCACAACCTTCTTTTTGTCAAGAGAACCATACCAATGTGAACTTATGTTTCCTAAAAATGTTCTTCGTTTAAAAAGAAAAAAGTAATAGTTTTTTAATTTTGGACAATAGAATTACTACATTGCACCAACATTTACACCAGACCCTCAAAAACAAACATTGTTTTAGACCAGATTAAAATGTTCTTAATTTTAACCCTATTTGACTACTGTAAATTTGATAACTTTTTAGACCTGTTTTTGTTTTAATGTTTGCTCTTAGAAAACAGAAGATGTTTTGTTTAGTAATTTGCTTTGTGCACAATATCTACAGCATCCCAGCTACAGTGCATGATGTGAGTTTGCCCATCAGAGACACAACTGAAGCAAATCTTTCCCCTTCAGAGTCCAGAATGAGCCAACAGCTCCCCTTAAGGGAGAGCGAGAAGCTCTCAGAGGTATTATCTCCACATATGCTCCAAAAGCCAGAATGGAAACAATTGTACAGCAGTTATAATTGCAGTCTTAGTGAAAGAAGAAAATTAATTATTTGGCAGAAATGAACTCGTGCTCTTTGCTTTGTATGACTTAATTATTAATTTTGCTCTTGCGCAGCAGCAGTCAGGATTGAGGCAGGGTAACGGGCAGATAAAAAAAGTGATTTCTCAGAGGAACTGTAAATAGCTACAACTTTAAATTAAATGAAAAAAAAAAAACTTTAAAAATGCCTCTATTCCCTTTTCCTGCCTGCACTTTGCAGCCCGTCCATCAAATGCGATCTCATAATCTCCGGGCAGTCTTTCCTGTTTAATATGCTGTCAGCGGGACTCCTCTGGGTAATCTATCTGCTTTGGGGCAGCGCTGAAAGCTGGGTTATGATCAGAGATAGACTCCTGTCCATCCAGGAAGTAGCTTCTGCAGTCACTCAAATGTGGATTTACCTTAATCTTTTATCTCGTATCTTCCATAAATTCAGCTGAAGAGTAACAACATGAAAAGGAGACAATAGTTTTTTTTTTTACTTTTTGTCTGGTTGTGTAAGTTGCTGCATGAATGACATTAAGCAAGTCCCAATTTGGGAGTTCATTAACATTTAATGAGAGCTTTTCTTTAATTCACCTGCAGAGGTTTTATTATCTTTTTCTTTTCCTATTTTCCACTGACGGTCCATAAAATTCAATTAGAAGCTAAAACAAGTTTTTGAAATCACTGTAATATACTGAGGTATTGATCACGTCTCTTGTGGTACGGTGAGAGCTGCCTGAGATGAGTTTTAATTAACCTCACCCTTTCCTTAAAACCCTCTGAATAGTCTAATGAGGTCACAGTTGGTTTTAATTGAGATTAGCATACATTAAAGTCTCACAGAAAAGCTCTAAAAATGGGTCTTTTCTCATCGTTTTAGCTCTCTATTGTCGATGCTGGGTTCCTAAGTGCAAACTGCGTTTAATCGAGCAGGGGGTGAAAAGGAGGAATGACGTGGAGGAGGAGAGCAAGGGAAGGGTCACCTGGAAAAACTCTCAGGGGATAGCTGGCTGCCTATAATCCCAAACAAAACGTCTGATTTCTTTTCCAGCTTCAGCCATTTGCTCCGTGCTTCCATCCCAGGGTCAGACTAGCTGTCAGATGTGGAGCCAATTTTCTTTTATGCATTAAAATTCATTGCTTAAGAGTGAAATGGGTTATACTGCACTTGCCAAGCCAGGCTCCAAATAACAAGCCAGCGGTGCAAAGCGGCAGTGCATAAATCAAGCTGAGACAGAAACCCAGGAGAAAGTGCAGAGTAAACAAACCGCTCTTTCCCATGACTCCCACAGGATCTTAGGTCCCCATCGATCACGGCCGGGGCCGTTCGGATCAAACCACAGAGTCAATGCAAGTATTCTGCAGGTCGTGCAAGGCAGCCAGGGACTCATAAGAGCTGCAGCCGTGCATCAACCGGACACCATCAAGACATTTCTACCACAGGTTTGATTTGAAATGTGACCTGGGTCTAATGGCAACAACTTGGAATACATTTTTCTGCTGGACTAGACTAACAGTTCAAAATGTAATCAAAAATAACAGCAGCCAGTAACAAAGTAATGATGCAACTGTAAAAAGAGTTTTCTGGAAAGTCTTTGTTGCTTCAGTATTCCCTCACTACTTAGTACACAATATAGTGCATTCACCATTTTGTAAAGCCTTCCAAATCTAAAATTCAAAAATCCAGCGCCCTTGAAATTTCCCAGAAGTCTCTGCAAAAAGTCATTGTGCTTGTCATCTTGTTGCTCACAAGATTGGCAAATATAAAGCGCAAAGTATTGCACTTAAAAAAGTGAAAAAAATGTATTTATAAACCATAAAAATTTTCATCTTCATCATACAGTGGATTCCTAGACAGTTCAAATTTATTAGGTTTTTACTTCAGGAAATCAACAATGTCATATTTGGCACTAGATTCTCCCGCAATTTAAATACTTTCCATAGTTAGGGAGAAAGGAGGGAATTCTGACGTAGCCAAAACAGGCCTCTTGGAAAACAGTCAACATTATCTATACCTAAGCAAATACATTTGCCATTATGGTATGAAAGATGGTCTAACAAATAATTATAATTATTATCATTATGATTTGCACCACTTTGACATTTGACACCAAACCTCTTCCAGCTGTACGTGGCGAACATGCAGTACATGCCAGGTATGAATGTAACATGACAATTTAATCACTGCAAAGACAGAATTAAGAAAGTTAAAAAAGAACCTTGTTTCAAGAAAATTTGTCTAATTTATTTTCTTGCAAGAAAAATAATCTTATCAAGAAAGAATTTCAATGGCTAAATCTTCTTAGTTTGAAAAAACATGCCTTAGTGACTAGTTTTTTTTTTTTGTAACGCACAAGCCTGAAACACACGTTTACATTGACTTTTTATAGGAGGTGGCTCCTTGAATGTGTATTGCTGAAAGCAATGTGAACGTCGCCTCAGTTTCAGCCACGAGTTAACCTGTAAATGTCGACCCCTGCTTTGAAAGTCTGCAGCGTCTAATTATTTTACCAAATAATAATGTATATAATTCATTACAAATACCACACAGCCCTCGGGCTTTGTTGTTAACTCTTAGCGGCAGCCTTTTAGGTTGAGGAGCTCAGTACCATTGAGCTTGATAGTAGGTCAATATTAATTGATCTGAAATTAACGCCATGATATCAAGAGATGGTCTGTAATGAGGACAAACCCGTACGACCTACATTCTTCTCAGTGTGAGAATGAGAAAATATAAAATGCTGAGACAACCTTTATTTCCTCCACTCTTAGGTCTACATCTGCACCATCAACCTCTATTGGCTGCACTAGAAAATAACAGGAGAATAAAGGGATCTAATCTAGCAACCTTCTTCATACAAACAGAACAGACTGTTGTAGTTGCTCTTGAGAATGTCACTTTCAACACGATTAATGAGGTGACTCCATATACTCCAGATCCGCTGGCCATTGTCCTGGACAAATGGATCACAATGACAGGGACACTTTATCTCCTTCTCCCCAAATTATCACCACCCCTACTACCCACATGAACAGCCAATTTTCTTAATATTAAGCATGAGCCTGCATTAAAGACTAGTCATTAATTAAAATATATATATGACCCTCTTGAGATAGCAAAGGCTTGGAACTTGACCCTTTAAAAATGTCGTTGACCCTCTAAATGATCACCTGTAATTGAACCTCAGGGACTGCACAATCGTTCCCAGCTCCCTGAGGTAGCAGCAGCAGGTGCGTGACACTGTGGCGCTCTGTGTGCATGCTTTAATACTCTCTGACAATGATACGAAGGGACCACACATGCCATATCACCCTTCATCTCAATTAAAAGCTCATTTTCATAATTCTCTACGACTTCCTAAACCGGCCGCAGCAAGTAAACTCCTCCAAATCCTCTGGCAATGAACAAGTTCCCCTTGAGGTTCCTTAATGAATTTTCAATTAAGGGGGAATGAGCCCTTGGCTGTGCTGACACCCCAGGAGCTTTGAAGCATTCTGAATGTAAAGCAGCTATGCATGCTTGCAGTCACAACTCACTGAAAAAAACATAAAGAGCTGAAAAGAGAAAGTGTGCAAAAATAGCTTAGAATGGAGCAGAAAGACACAACTTGTTCCTGTAAGCTTGCATACAACAACAGTTAAAGCTTTGGAACATGCACGCATTATAGCACTTTGTAAAGAAAGAACAGTCTCTCACGAAATAGTGAAATCTTGCATAAACGTTGGTGATATTGGGATTTCAACTGATTGGCCTGAATCCAGAGCAGTTCTACTCTCAGCCTGTGAGTGGCGCTTTCTCTGCTGACTCTTTCTGGAACGATATGTGGATCCCACAGGGCAGAAGTCCAGTGACCAAGCAGCTGACACACTCCTCAACAAGAGGCTGATTAACTGGGAAAGCTCAGGGAGGAACAAATGTGCGGCCTGAATGTGACTGACCATGTGTTGTCAACATCACGGCGAGCAACATTCCTGACATCCCAACTGGCCAACTGTCCAGCTGTTACTCTCCTACCACCAGTTGTTCCCAATCCTGCAGCAAAATCAATTCTCCAGCGTCTTAGATTGCAAAAGCTGTTAAAGAAAGACACAGAAACCTTACTGATATTTTATCTTCAGTGCAGGACTGAGACAAGATTAGCAGATTTAAACTGCAGCCAATGTATGAGCGGTCCTAAAGCACTCGCACCCCAGACATTCAATAATTGTTTCAGCACCTTCATCCATCTGAGGGAAGATACAAACTGGCTGCATGGGAACGGATCAATATCAGACCCAGGGGCACGGTCACTGATTCATTGATCCCCTGGTGTTCCAGCTCTTAGTCTGCTGGTTGTCTGATAGTGAAGGCATGTGATAGCAGCCTACAATGAACACATAAACACTGCTGCTTGTTAGGAAGCAGAGACGGTCTTTCCCATGTCGGGTTTTAGAGGTTAACACTCCGCCTTTGGGGCTTTCCACAAAAGTGAGCTGGAGCTCAATTAAAAACAGATATGATTTATAACGATAGTGGTGACAAGGGAAATGATTCTGCCTTTTTGCCCTATTCCTCTTTTAGTTCATTCTAGCATGCCTTTCTTTAACATCACACTTCCTTTAAGGAGGCCGACCCATGTGAGTGTCCTGTCTTTATTTAATAAAATGTTAAAAAGTCTCTAATGTAACTGATTTATTTAAAAATGCATATATATATATATATATATATATATATATATTTTTTTTTCCAGAAACCATTAACATGATAGGGTCAAGTTTCTTTGTGTGGTAGATTGTGTGGCCTCTGTGTAACATACAGAAATGTCCAAAAAATTAACAGATAAATCATTGATAAGTTTAAACCAACAGGGAAATTCACTTAAAAACCATTCCAGTCATTTTTGATCTATTATAAAAGTGTTCCCAATGATCTTTTAATTATGATTATGCAGTTTTTAGTCAAAATTTGTTGTTTCCCGGGATTTAGCTTCTGCAGAGTGAAAGTACTTTGTGAGTGGAACTGTTGGCGCAGAATGAACCCGCCTCAATTTCCCATAATCCATCTGGTTACACGCGCTCCTGCTAGCTGACAGCCCCTTCCAACCCCAACATAAGATTATCAACGCAACAAAAATATTGGAGCTATCCAGCCGTACAGTTATGAGTCAGATGCCAGCTGGGGCGAGGAAAACAAAGACGTACATGGATCTAGTCATCTACAAGTGGACGCATCGCAATGTAGCGGAGCAAGGAGCTTGTGGCTTGCTGATTAGAGCACCAATGTTACAGCTACAAGCTTTTTTAAACATCTTTTTTGTCTGCTCCTGATAAACAACAATTTGAATAAAGAAAAACTCAGAAGTTCAATTTTAAGCTTAATTTTCTTTATATATGTTCCTCATAGAGAGAAAAATTTCACAATAACATGTTAAAAACACCAAAAACAGGTTTTATTGGCAACCCAGAAAGGGTGTGAGTATCCTTTGTCTGCAGAGGTGTTTGCCATCTCTACTTATTCTTGTTGGAAAACAAAAGAGAACTCTACAACAGGGGCCAGTTTGGCCAGCCATTTGTCTAATGAGAAATCTCCCTCACTCTGACACAAAGCCATATGTTACTGTGAACACTGCTAGCTCCCCTGTGCAGGAAGTCTGAAAGCTTTCTGCACAGGGGGACTGACTTACTAGCACTTTGTGCACAGTGGTGGCACCATATCTGTGCAAAACAGAGGCTCTTTGTAGACTGCCAGTGTTTCCTTATAGCAGTTCATATGATGAGGTGGTTTAGAGCTGCAGTGAAGTGTATTCACAAACAGCATCATGGAAATGAAAAAAATGATCATCAATTTCCAATTATTTCCCTCTGGATCAATTAAGTTGATTATTCTAGTTCATAAAGAACTGAGCTAAACGATGTTGCTACCATTGAAAATAGTTTAAGGTAATTGCTCTAGGAATCTGTAATAATCCAAGAAAAAAATGGAAGCCTTCTAAACTCAATAAATCATGTCACAATTTTCTTTTGAAAAAACTGTTGTAACCATTTTTAAAAGGCAAAACTGTTGTCCAAATCACTTTAATGCAAAGACAATATAGGAATTGGCCCTGCGATGGGCTGGTGGTCTGTCAAAGGTGTAGCCTGCCTTTGCTCAACAGTAACTGGGATAGGCTCCAGCATCTTCATGACCCCAAATGGGATTAACCAGGTTTGCAAGATGGATGGATAGATTGTGGAGAAAGGAAGGACATCATTTCCTGTCTGAAAAAACACGCTAATGCTCAATTTAACTGATGGCAGAAAATAATTCAGTTACCCAAAGAAGTACAAACCATGAGAAAATACCAAAGACATACACAATATGGACCAAAAAGACATTTTGACAAGAGAAATCTTCAACCCAACTTAAAGTTCCAGAGTGATAAATGAGATAGGACAAAGTAAAGGGAGCTTTGTTGAGTGGGTTCAACCGCCTAATGTTAAAAGAAGAAGCTCACTATTTACGATAATAAAAAACCTCTCTGCACAGTTGTCATAAGAAAAAGCAAATGTTAAACATTTTTTTAAACCAGCCGTCCATTTTTTCTTTTTGTGCTTTAAGGGCCTATATCATGAAAAATCAACCTTTTGAGCTTTAAAGTATGTTGTAATGTTCCTCACAAAAAAACACCCCCAAAGTGGTAGTTTGATCCATTCATGCATCTCCAGCATTCCTCTATAACCCTGCTCTCTCAATCCGAAAAAAAACAACTGAGTTCCTACATTCATACAGTACGTACGAACATGGAGGAACAGCCCCTTCCAGGAAGAGTCTGCACTGCCAGCACCACCCCTAGGCTAACACACACACACAGTTAGGGGTTATCAGCAAAACACTTCATTTTAGCATCAAATCTAAGAAGAAGCGATTCCTCTTGCACCTAATCTGCAGAAACAACAATGGCTCACTACTCAGGTTGGCTCTAGGTTGACATCATAAAATGGGCAACACTTGCAAAAGGTCAAAGGCGGTGCCTCAGAGATTGATGCGTCTTACTTCTGGGTAGGAAAAGGAGCTTACGAAAATAACTATCCATTAAAAATGTGTTCTTTAGTAAAGAAAAAGCAAAATATTACCATACATATGGATATAGTTTACCCTGAAAGCCTTAGAATAGCATGATATTTGCCTTTTAACATGGGATTCAATGAAAAATTTGCCTTCTTCTAAAACTAGCCTCAAGTGGTCATTTGATGAACTGCAACATTTGCAACTTCCAGGTTTGTTTCAAGTTTAAAAATGGACTGCTAGGGCTTTGAAAATTCAGTAGATTTTTACTTTATCTGCACGTTGAAGAAAAAAAATTGTGTTCTTGTCTTGCAAGTCCAACATTCTGATAGAACCATCCAGTTTTATGGAAGAAGTGCATATTGGTGACCTGTTTAGATCATCTTTTTATGCTGCTCTGTTGTTTGCTGGTGGAACATTTTCAAACTTTTTTTTAAGTTTATTTAAATAAACATACTCTTAGAAACTAAAGTCTCAATGTACAATGAGTTAGGGGCCATGTGATCAAAAATAATAGAAATGTCAGTAAAAAACGCTTTCAAAAAGGGACAATAGTATTGTATTATTTTAGGCCATCATTAGAAGCCCACCAATGAAAATTGTGCTTTTTGGTGTTTTTATTGCGTTCTTGAAGCTTTTTTTAATGGAGGACATGGATAAAGAAAACTGTATTTATGAGTATTTCTCTATTCAAATGGCTGCGAATAAGGAGGAGACAAAAAAAAAGATGTTTGAAGAAGATTGTAGTTTTTACGGACAAACTTCAACAAGCAGACTACAAGTTCCCTGCTCTGCTCTATGCTGATGGATCCACTTGCAGACAAATAGATTAATTAACGTCTTTGTTTCCTCTTCTGAGATGGTATCTGGGTCAAAACTGCACGGCTGGAAAGCTCTAATGTTGCTCGCAATTTTTGTTGCATTGCTGATGTTTGCTTGGGATGGTGGGAGGCTATAAGCTAGCGGGAGAGCATGTAACAAAGGCATGATAGGAAATTTTAAAATAGATCAAAAGATGATTGGAGTGGGATTTTAAAAGCCAAAAAAAAAAAACATTTTAAGCATTTTTTAAGGCTTGTATAACAAATGTCTATATTTCTGGTTCACTGCTATGCTGACATGGCCTGATTGATTACAGCTGATGAGCCTGCCTCTAAAACTTTGATTTAGCCTCTCAATCTGCTCACGTCTCCACCTCAGCCATGCTGAGAATGCTATTATTACAGATGCCACTGCCACTCAGAGCCCAACAAGGACTGTTGCAAGTCTCTGGTGCCGATTCAAGGAGGAAATCCAGTTTCCTTTTTCAGCAACAGAACCAGCTTCAGGCATCTGCCATCTATCCAGCAGCATCCTGCGTTTGACGGCAACAGCGGTTTGGTGTCAGAGCTGTCAGCTTCCAACTGAAAAGAGTCTGTCAACAAGCCCTTTCTGCTGTGACCACCACTGAGTTAGTAACACATGACTGCATTAGAATTGTTTTACACAGTATAAGAGATTAACCTTTTTTTTCATGCACTTTTAAAATGATAAACCGTTAATGTACCATGAGTGCTTTTTTGCTCGTCTTTGCTCAGGTGAAGGTGAGGACTCTTCTTTCTCCACTCTCCAGTTTTCATGGGCTGAAGAACTGAAAAAAAAAAAAACACAGAAGAAAACACAGGTCAAAACTGAGCTAATGAGGTGAATAAACAGTGCAGCAGAGGCGAGCAGAGAGAAAAATGGCACACTTATCTTGGTGTGCGCGATTCATTTGAGCAGACTAAAGAGCGGGAGAGCTTGAAAACACAGAAATGAAATTCTAGGACACTTTAAATGACAGAGTTTGCATTTATTATGTATGAGGCGCTCGCTCCCAGCAGTGCACTAATCTAAGACTGCAGAAGTGTTTTATCTTTCAGAATATTTCACATCACTGTTATGAAGCAAAAATTAACAAGGACAGAAGGAAAAAAAAGCACAGCTTTTAAAACAAACAGTGAAGATCAGTGTTGTGGACAGATTACATGCATTTATGATATCAGCTTTAAGAATCTGTGAGTATATTTTCTTGGTTAATTGTCCTCTACTTGAAAATGTAACACACCACATTCAGCTTCTAACCTGACCTTGCCGAGCATCAAACTCATGTATTATTCACTGAGGGTTGAAAACTCTGCTTTCTAACCATATGTTGCTGAATACAGTTGTCAAACGTAAGAAATGTCTTCAACCGAGCATGTCTAATGAGCTTTAAACTTTTTTTCTGTCTCTAAACTGCTGTGCCACAACTGTCTTCCAGCTGAAAGCTACAATCTGGCAATGAGCGCCAATTAAACCGCAGATCCTCCAGCTGCATGTGCAGAAACGGTTAGCGGGATGATTTTGACTGACAATACTTTGGAGCGAGTTTCAAAGCTCCAGCTCTGAAACCTACTGCCAGATGAAGACATGAACGGCATGCAGATCTCCCAATATTAGACGGCCCTTTTCACAGGCAGCGAATTGTCATTCTGACATGGAGTGGGGATGCAGAATCTCCCCAGAGCATTCCGGTTGATGGAACCAGCCCCACATCCTGCCGGCACACCGCGTTGCCAGCAGACATCACATTCACCAAGACACAAAACCCAAATGACAGTGAAGGCAACATGCGCTCCTCCATCGAGGGGACGCTGATTGTATCTGGAAAAGGCAATCAAAGCTTCAATGAGGAAAAAGGGACAAATGTGAGGATTGGGCAGGCGGGCTGGAAAGATGCACTGCCTAATCACAGCATCAGTGACAGCAAACCCATTGAGGGACTCCATAACATTAACTACACATGCACAGACAGCCAACGAATCCTTGAAAGAATCATTGACACAATATTCACCACATTGTTAAGCTAACATATCCCCAGGCAACACCGTACAGCATCTCTTTCCATGTTGTTTCACAGTATTGCAGCAGCAGATGATAAGTAAGTAATTGTCACGATCATGGTCTGTAATGCACTGTGAGCCGCTGAGTGGCCAAAATTTCCCCACAAAGCCTGTTGCAGAGGTAGTCTCTTTTGAAGCCCTTTTTTAGAGAGCTATTAGCTGGTGGAGAGCAACAGTGTTGAGGGTCTGCATTATTTTTGCCGTTTCCATGGAAACCCTTTCATGGAAAAGTGGAGCACCAATAGGATGCGGGAGCCTCATTGAATCGGTTATGGGGGTGCGAGAAAGAGATCAGCGCAGATGGCAGAGAAAGCACAACAATAGGGTGAACCCTCAAGAGGGACCAGAAAGGCCAGACCACCGAGGATCCAACAAAGCAGGGGGACAACTCAACACTAAAGAAAAGGTTTCATCTACGTCCTCTCAATGGCGTTTTGAATCTAAAGAACTCACGCTCGCCGATTTATCCTTGACATTTAAATTCGAAAGAGCTGAATGCAATTTAAACACTAATGTAGGCACTAATTGATTGTCCTTCAATGTTATTGCAGGCTCCGACAATATTATTGCATCACTGACATCTATCTCATCTGCAAGACTGCAATGCAAAGATGTAGTAGCTTGGTCTTTACTAGGAATTGTGGAGAAACAGTAACACGTAACTCTGAAAAAGTTAATATGTTGTGGTTCCTTGCTATTTCTCAGTTCACCTTTCACAGTCTTGTTTTTTTTCAGTCTTGAATGCTTTTTAATATTTTTAAAGGCATTCTGCATCCCTATTGGCTGTAAGCTACAATAAAGACATTCTTCTCCATGTGTCCCATACAGAGTGAGTACCGCTACCCAATGTACGTAAATCTCAGATCGCTAGCAGATCTTTCTTTTCATTCTATAACACTGGACTTTTCCTCTACGGTTTGAACTTTGAGAGTTTAAACTAAAGAAAAAAGTGTCAAAATGTTAATTATGTCTAAGAAAAGTGTCTAAAGTGTGTAGTGAGGAGTTTTACAGACTTAAAACATCTGGAATCAGACTTAGTGTACTTTGAGGGTTACTTTTAGAACATAACTTCTGCCATAAATGAAGGAACACTGTATTAATTTGTATTGTGAGACTTTAATTGACCCACTCCAATCATCTTTGGATGTATTTTGAAGTCATTCCCAGTGGGAAGTAGGATTATGTTTTGTGCAAAATTTAAAAGCCTGTGTCACTTTCTAGGACATAATTTCTGCAGAACGGCAGAATTCATTAGAAATTCACCTCCAAGCTGTATGGGATCGGTGGTGCAGAGTAAGCCTGCCCCAATTTCCCATCATCCCTTTGTTTTCACTCTCTCCTGCAACCTTAAAGCCCTGTACAACTATTGTCGGTCCTTCATCATATCTACAAGCTTTTTTCAACTGCCTTTTTTCTTCTGCTCCTGACTTACAATGAACTGAATTAAGAAATACTCAGAAATGCAATGTTAAGTTTAATTTTATATGTCATTCATCATAAGAAAAATGCTACAAGAACATGGTAAAAACAAACAAACAAAAAAAAGAATTTTCATTGGAGGGGGTCTTAAAAAGATTGATGCTGTTATGCTGTTCCATTCCACAAAAATGAGAGTTAAAGCAACGACTCCACAGACACTTCAACGTTTTCCCAAGAACCCAACATCCTTCAGAGATTGCAATAAATCTGAATATAACAGTTCATCTTACAACATCAAGTATTTTTTTAATCAGTTCATTAGTTTGTGGACCAACAAGCTTTCAACTTACTACATGTACCCATAACGTATGTAAGTAAGTAAGTAACAGCTTTGAAAGAAGCTGGTGCATACACTTAAAAGTGGCTAGTACCCAGAATGAAAATGTTCAAAAAGTTTATCAGTAATAGACAGATGGTTCATCAAATTAACTGGCATTGGTTTTTCAAAGTACTTGCCATATTAAAAGCAGAACCCACAAAGGTGTTTTTAAGCTGGATTCCAAGTAATGAACCATCTGGTGCACCAGGTTAACAATGTACCACCCGCCAGGACACAAGACACTGAAAGGTTACAAAAGCTCACCATGACAAACAAGTAGGATCCCCGCAGTTTCACAAAGTTTTTTTTTTTTTTTTTTAAAGAATTATATTATTTATTTATGCATCTAATGTGCCTGGACGTTCTTGGGGAAAAAAACGATTAAAACACTTGTCTTTTGTCTAACCAACCAGCAAAAAATGTGCATTTGTTGGGTCGGAAAAACACAATAAATGTATTAATGTGCCTCTTTTGAACAACACAAATGGTTTGAGTTTCCTCATGATCTCCTCAAGTTAACCTCATCCTGCTGATGAGGCAGGAAGAATGGACCAAAATGTCAAAGGTCCAAAAACAGCAGGTAGTTTGGTCAGCAGCACTTCCTGCAGGGACAGGAAGTAAAGAGGAAAAGAAGCAGGAAGCATCTAACTTCCCAGCTGACCCTGACATTTGTTTTCACTGATGACCAAAAATGAAATTGTGACAATAATAAAGATGTTTAATGGTCATAGAAATTTGGTAACATTATGACTTGTTGATTTCTTTAACATATGTCTGCACAACTAAGCTGAATCACACACTACCACACTTTGAGCTGACTTCCCAGGCCTGTAAGGTCTGCCCTGCGTCTCTGAAGAGATGGGGCGGGGGCATCCCAATACTGCTTTGAAGTTAAAGGATTAAAGAGGAAAGACCTGTCCAACAGGGATGATGGGCTAAGTTCGGTAGAGGAGGAGGATCAGTGCGAGGGACAGGAAAAGATGTGAATACTGAGTGTTCATGACCCATGGGACACAATTAAGAGCGAGCCTTTGGAGCGAGGGTTATGAAAACACAGCAAGGATACCAGCAGCACAGCCTTCCCAAGCCAAGGTAAGAGTTCATTACAAGACACGCAGAGGAGGCAGTTAAACCCCAGTTTGCTCACAATTCCTACACCCACAAGCCCTGCAAGCTGTGGAACAGCCACATGATAACCATTTTTAGCCTAGTTAAATCTTGACGTGAGTGTGTTTGAGAATGTTGCAGCACTGAGCTCAGGAAGCTGTGACCCAAAGGAGGATCGGGACGAGGATCCGGAATGTCTGCACAAAGGGGAACTTTGCAAAGTCTTCCCTCAGGATGTTTTTTTTTTTTCTCCGTCAGACAGTTAGACTGAACTAAAGACAACAAATCTGCAGTCAGGTTAAATTAGCAAACTGACAGGAGAGAGCAACAATCTAAAAGAGATGCCTGAAAGGATCAACTAAGGCAAATGACAGCTAATGCTTTAAGTATAAGATTGCAATCAGACTGCAATCCTAACATTAGGAAAAATACGTCCATTTTACCAGAAACATATGAAAATTTTGGTTTATTTAAATGAAAAAAACTGCTTTATAGATAAAATATATGAAATACCATTTTAAGACAAGCTTATACAAACAATGAGACTGAGCATTTTTTGTATGTTGCTCCACATAAACGAAAAGCTTGAAAAATTGTGTAACACTGTAATATTTTAAATAAGGTGTTAAGGCCACTGCTGTTGAGCAACTCAAACCATCCACTGGAACATTCGTCAAAAACACACTAAGTTGAAAATAGCATATAATTGAAGGATTTTTGATAAACTTAAACGAATCAAAATCTGCCTCAAGAAACAATTTAGCAGAAAGTTCAACTAAAAATACCAAGCACAAACAATTATCCTTATCCTGAAACTTCTGTCTGAAATTGCTCTTAATGCGCCCCCTTTATTAACCTTTCTGACAGGTTAAAACTCAGCAAAATGCTTAGTGTCAAACTATGTGGCAAACGTTGCGGTGCAGAAGGCACTAGAAGTGGAAACAGACAGTCTGAGAAATGTTACCACATGCAACTTATTTCTTTATAATTAAATCCAGTGAAGTCTGACGTTTGGCCTCCCTCACAAGCACGATTCCTTCTCTGAAACGTTCAAAAAGATGCATCAATAACAAAACATTAGCTTTGCTGACATGCATTTGCTTTTTTTACACTTTGTTAGCAAACACATAGTAGTTCCAAGAAAAAAAGTCATGGCTATCATTAAAAAAAAAGTATAAGGGAAAAAATATAAGGAAAGTTTCAAAGTGGTTGAAAATTGTCTTATGATTTCAGCATCAGTCCAGCCCAAGCCTCATGACTTGTTCCACAAGGCATGTTTTTCTCTGCATCGCTTGCAGTAAAGGCACATCCAGTCATGCCACTCCCTGTACTCCAGAATTATTGTGGAATTCCATGCTCATGCAAAGGATCCAAGGCTGGCAGCTGCTTTTTGCAGGCATTTTTCAAAGCGCTAACTTGTTGTTTACAGCTTTGTTGAATAAAGGTAAAACTACGCCATGCAGGCGAGAAGAACAATACGCACATGTTTGTGCTTGTTGACACAGGAGCGCGTGGGCCTCACTACTAAACAAATAATAATAAAAAAAGAAAAGACAGAGGAAGGCAGCACGATATCAACTTGGTCCATATTCACACTGGTTTGATTAGAATGAACAGTATTACAGAACCCAAACAACCATTAAAACAAGATCCAAAAACCTGCAGACTAAAACAGATTTCTTACTCTCGGTACATCCAACACTGAGTAGTAGTTTAACATGATTTATCATTTCCAATGATAAGCAAAAACAGATTTAAATATCTTGCTAAAAAAGGAAGTATTTACTTCTTTCAAGTTTAAGAACCACCCTATGAATGAAAATTGGGTTTTAATATTTAATATGGAGGACATATAATAAGAAAATTCAGATAAAAGATAAAATTGCATTTTTTAGGATTTCTTTATTCAAATCGTAGTTAATCAGGAGCTTATTTGTTAGGTAGAAAGTAAAATGGGCGGGCCACAAGCTCCCTGCTCCACTCCATTCTGAGGCATCCACTTGTAGACAAATAGATCGGTAATGTTAGGTTGGGGGTGTGAGAGGGGCTGTAAGCTAGTAGGTAGAGTGTGTAAACAGGAGCAACGGAGAGGGGAAATGTCGGTGGGATTGCTCCGAGCGAACAGGCCCCCGCGCACAACTCAGAGGTGAATCTTTCGATGAACTCCTGCCGCTCTACAGGAAATATGTCCTAGAAAACAACACATTTTGGGATTTGGGCTAAAAACAACATAATCATAAAAGATCACTGGGAACATTTGTACAATAGATCAAAATACAATTGAAGTGGGTTTTTAAACAAGCTCTAATATGACTGAAAATCCCTTATTTCTGGGAAACAATGATTCATTGGCAATGTTTTTTGCTAATACTGTTTTAGCCTTTTGCACACATCTTGTATTTCTCACGAAAATTAGGGATATATGTGTATTTCAAACTGGTCCAAAGAGTTATCCTGGTGAGGGAGCTGGATTTTCATGGGATTGGCAAAATCACAATACAAGAGAATCATCAACAAGTTTGCCAAGCTGTCAATGTGAGGCCAAAGCACAGAAGTTCTGACCAATCAGAGCCCAGTATTGGTGGCTTTGTGCAGATCAGTCATCAGTGATGCCTCCTGCTCACTGATGACCTCTGCTTCCCAAATCTTTCAGGCAAAGAAATGCTTTTCAGCTTCAAAATGCACATCAACCCAGCTGTGTTTTCCATTTCTTTTGTATTCAATCCCTTTCAGAGGACAGGTTCTGGCAAGCAGGCTCCACCCTGACAGCACCTGTAACCCATTACCAATCACAGGAAGGGTCTTTAAGGCCTCATTCACGCCTGCCTGCCAACACCAGATTGTTGCACCACTCTGCTAGAGCGCAGATGGTCACAAGCTTGGCCTTTTTGTTGTGAGCAGGAACCCTTCGAGCTTCAATTTCAATCCCTCAAGGCCTTAGAAGCTCCAACAAACTCTGCTTTAATGCATTTCAGTTATTCAATGGACTGCGTTTGAACTAAGACAAAAGTGTGACCAAGCATTTACTGTAGCGTTTTATTTATGTCAATTCTTTCATTTGAAAACACCAAAAAACTATTGAATGGGGTCTTAACATTGTCAGAGAAGAAAGAAGTCACATCTGTATATGGTTAAATAGGGCCAGTCAACGTATCACTGCAGGCATCATCATATGCAAAGAGTTTACAGCAGGGATAGGCAACTCCAGGCCTCGAGGGCCGCATTCCTGCATGTTTTCCAGCATGCCATGCTCTGGCATGTTCTGATTGGTTGGACACACCTGGACCAGGTTTCCAGGTGTGTCCAACCCTTCTCATCAGTCATGAGTAGGGCTGGGACATCTGGAAATGCAGACACTGCGGCCCTCGAGGCCTGGAGCTTCCTGTCCTTGGTTTACAATGTCAACAGTTTTCATTTGTAAGCTTTCAAGAGAAATTAGGACAAAGGAAACATTATGCTTGCAGCAAAGCACTATCATCTTATGGTTCTGCTTTTCAATGAGGTCTTCATTACGAGGAGAAAAACCAGCTTTAGGATGGAACATTCCTCCATATAGTGAGACATCTGTCTTTGTGAATTTGCAGGGAGCTGCATTGAGATGGGTGTCCCACTGGGTTACTAGAGCCAGAAGCTTTGCATCTGGATCGTTTCCTCAATGTACAGATTCCACACCAGGACCTTCTCATAAAGCTGCACACATGCCGAAGAAACCAAAAGCTCCCAGAATTAACCATCTTTAGATGGCAAACAGGTAATAGGGTGTTATACAGCATTGCAAAACGAGAGAAAAAGTAAAGGCAACTGCATATTTCTGTCTCTCGCACTGTCAAACATGCCTCCATTAATGGTCTAGTAGTTCTAAAATGTGTTTCAGAAGGAGAGGAGAAGAAAGTTGCTTTATCAATTGTGTAGATTGTTCTGCTCCTGAGGCAGAAAAGTGAAAAGTCGAGATCTAAAGGACCAACTCCCCACTCTAAAATCTATGCTCCTTTCCTCACGGATAGGTTCCGTACTTCCTGTAAATCCTCAGGGAAAAGGCACTAAATTGTTAAAAAACAGGATGGGGAAATGGATCAATCTTGTGAAAATGCAAGAGCGCCCTAAAAGGAATTTGTTCAAAATATTAAGGGTGCTGCAAGCGAGGTGTCAGGAGAAATCATGCTTGGCTCAACACAAAAAGCACTCAAAGAAATGAGATTTAATCAGCTGACCTTTGAGCATATTAGTTAGACGTAAATAGTCGGTGCCAGCAGTGAGACAGCCCACTTCCACAGTCTTGCTCCGCAGGAAATAAAAAGCACTACAGAACAAATAAATCATCAAGAAATTCTGTAAATAATCTGATCTATAAAAGGCTTTCATGAAACTTCAGCAAGCGAGGGACAATACAGATGTGGAAACCAGGAGGTTAATGGCAACAGGCCACACAGAAATGCTGCTTTTTAGAAAATATTGTGCCTCCAGTCTTGAGCTGTGGGAAAGTGAGTTTATGCAATTACATCACATTGATTTATGGGAGCTGCAGGAAAGATGTGGAGAGGATGGAAACTGAGCGGCTTGGAGGAACTCCAAAATGAGAAACACAGGTCAATAGATTTACACCACAAAAACATGATGGATCCAAGACAACTGTGCGGTCAGAGAACCACGGGCAGGACGGTAAGTGCCGCCTCACAAAAATATTTTGTTAAGGATTTGAAACAGAAAAAAAAGTGAATGTGTGAGATAACAAGCTTGGATGAAGTAATTGCTCCACCGGCTCACTTTCTATTGTCACAAGTGAGGGAAGTGATGACAGTTGTCGTGCTTGACGAGATGCTGCTGATGCTGTGCCGCGCATTAATTGGGTCAGTGATGAAACTCTGAGCAATGTGCCAAAGAGTGCAATGCTCCTTTGATGGGATGGCAAGTCTCTATGAACCCGCAGCCGGTTTAAAGTTATAAATAAACAGTCCATCCAGTGCTTTGAGCCTCTGCAACAGCAGCACAGGGTGACCACAGCTGTGATGTTTGCTGGGAAACAAGCCAGAGCTTTCCTGAGCAAATTTTAGAAAATCACATCTTGCTGTTGACTGTCTTGGATCAATGTAAAAAATAAATAAAATAGGCACAAACATGTATCATAAAGAAATCAAATAGTTGATGTGGATAATAAAATTCATATTGCGTAGTTATCACTGCAGTAAAATGTATAATTGCTCCATGTTGTTCACTTTGACGCTTGATGGCATGTGTGACATCACCAACTAAGTTGTTGCCAGGCTACAAAACACCAAAAGCATTCATGGTGATCACTAAATAGCGCAACTACTACTGTTTCTCCAACACTTTCCACACATTTGTCAGCTGATTTGAAGTTCGTTTTTATTTGAAACGTGTCAATATCACATTTCCCCTTGTAATTGTTGTTCCGTTCAAGTCAGTTATGCAATTAGGACGACATGGATCAATGACAAAGATTTCTCAGAGTCTGAGCACGGGCCAGATGGACAGAAAGACAGCGGACAATTGTAATTTGGTGCCAAACATGAGAAATCCAGTCCAGGATATTATCACTGAAAGATTTAGCAAGCATCTGCGATGTTAAAGGGATTGGTCATTTTCTTGGATTTGATGAAAAAAAAAAAAATCGTGAAGATAAATTTTACCCAGCAGCAATTATTGGTCATTTAAGAGATCCATTCACCACCATAAAGATGGCATACTTTTGTCAATGCATTGTGGCTATCTTGACTGCACTTCAGCATGATTTATAATAACATGGCTTGATTTATGGGCTTGCATGTGGTGAAAATGTGCCTCCAAATGAAAAAGTTGCATCATGAGGGGAAGATTTAGAAAACAACAACTTCGAAAAGGCTGATTTATTCAGCAAGCGGACAGAGATTAATCTGGCAAAACAGAAAAAAAATGTATATTGGATTTTCAATGACTAAAACATTATGGAAAAATAAAAGAAAAATACATCTTAAGCAGTAAAAATTGGAGGATAAAATCCCAGGAAGGTTTATTTTTTTCCACTAAAGGTTAAAAATAATTCTGTTGACTTAATGCATGTTTTTAGGAAGTATACATACCAGTATAGAGATCTCCACTTTTAGTTTGAAAAACTTCCAAAGCAATTTTTTCTGATGAATAGCAGGATTTCATTTTTAACATATATTAATGAGCTAATTAATCTGCCAACATAAAGTACAGTCAAGTTTGAGAATGAACACAAACTCATAACAAAATAGATTTAACTTTATTTGTGATATTTAATCATTTGGATGAGATTTTTTGGATTCTCTACATGCAATTTTTAATTTTTAAGAAATTTGTAAAAGTTTTAAGGGGCATTCACATCACACGCAATTCATGCGGTCAATTTGCGTGGCATGGCCATTTCTTCACCTCGCAAAGAATTCGCTGCTCAACACATAGCCAAAAATGTGTTCCCAAGCTCGTCGTCTTGGCAGCGTGTAGGAGGAGCTAGCAGTTAATGTTTTTAGCCTTATTGCTACACGGCGCTAGCAGCTAATGTCTTTAGCCTTATTGCTACATAGAGCTAGCAGCTAATGTTTTTTAAACCTTATTGCTACATTGAGCTAGCAGCTAATGTTTTTTAAACCTTATTGCTACATTGAGCTAGCAGCTAATGTTTTAGCCTTATTGCTACATGGAGCTAGAAGCTAATGTTTTTAAGCCTTATTGCTACATAGAACAGCTTCTGTTTAATTTCATTTACAATGTATGATGTTGTATGACATGGATGATGTTTAGAGATCAGGTTTATTTATTTTGAAGAGCTCTACAAAAACATAGGTGATTATGACTGTTCATGAAAACATTTAGCCTCCTGATAGCTAAAAGAGTTTCTCTCCTGTTGCCATGTCTGATTGATGGTCACTTCTGCAATGTTTCCATCAGTCTCTGACCGAGTTCAAATGCTTACGCTTTAACATGAGAGGGCAAAAAAGAAAAAAAAAAACTTTTTAAAACTCTGGCCAGCCCCTGTGGCCACTTAATTCATGCTGCAGAACCGCAATTTGTGTCTAAAACATTGATTTTACATTGAAATTGGCCGCCGTGCGAATAGTATTCAGTTTGAGTGTACCTTTACACTTTATTTTTCTTATTTTGGCTTTAAGTCAGAATTGGACTTAAAAATGACTTTAGATAGATTGTGATATTAATTGCATCAGTGCAGCAGTACAGCAGATTTTCTGAACATTATATTTTTGAAAACAGTTTAAAACTCTAAAAAATAACAATTTATATGCACTTTAGTCAACGTGCATACAAAACATTTTTTAGGTTTAGGATTTTGCCTTGAAAAACACAAACACAATTTTCATAAAAAGATGATTCGTGGACATGTACAAACTTTGACCATGTCACAAATGTCTGAGAAACCTACATTTGCTAACTGTTGACTTTTGGTCAGACGTTATTTCATATCAAATATGCTTCTATAAAATAATCAGTTTAATGCACAAAGCTAGCAGGAACCTTGGAGAACTCCAACAGCATTTTTATACAACAAGGTTAAAACATTTGTAATTTTCCCAGCATAAGGCACTAAGTGGTAAAAAATGAACAAAGCACAGAGAAATTAAAGACGATTTTAGTGTTATAGGTTGAGGAAATGCCTTTTAAAACCTTTTTTTTTTTTTTAACAGTTTCCAAATCAGCATCTGTCTGAAAAGTCTCAAGCCTCTTGGAAGAACAACAGACCAATAGTTGAAGCCAAACCCAACAGCATAAGTACACAGAAATAAAGAGCCAGTGCTTTTACAGCTCACTGTATAGACACTGTGATTGCTACAGCATTGGCACAAGAATGGAATGTTAACCAACAATATATTTTAATCGAGGAAAGGGTAGACATCTGTTTCTTAGTAAGTAAAATGGCAGTTTTTTCCACAGTGCTTGCAGAGATAAGTAAAAGTGAAAGCTGCCAACAACTTTTCCCAGCTCCATAGTTTTTCTGGGGCTTCCAGCTAATATCAGAATGCGTGACACGTGGTTTCATCTTGCACTCCCTAATTAAAACAGCAGTTAAGAGACATATCTGCAACAGGGAGATGGTTTTTAATCATCTATTGTTAAACAGTTATGACGGCAGCCTCCACTCAGTTGTAGGTTTTTAGAAAACACCCACTAAATTATCTCGGCTCCAGTCTTGACGCTGAGAGACTTCATATGGGATCAGTCTTCTGCCGAGCCTTATCGGAAAACATAATCTGGGTCTGCTTCTCTGGGGTGCTCGCTCTTGGAAAATTGCCTGAGCTGTTTGTTTTGTCCTAAAACATCTCTGAGAGTCACGTTGAGGCCCACCTGTCATCCCAAACCTTGAACGGTGACAAATGGCCAGCGGGAAGGCCAAAAAACGCCCAAAGAACCACTAAAAACGTATTTCTTTGTCTCCCCTGCGTTTTTCCTTTTCCTATTTGAACTCTTAAATCAGTCAAAGTTGGAGCCAATTTCCTCTCACATGCAAAAGGCACCTGCCAAGCCAGTACAATCTCTGACAAAACACATGCAAAAGGAGCTCCCTTGATTCTGAAAGACAGGGTTGAAAAACTTTTTCCTAACAGACTGATTTAATATACATCAAATGGTTCAAGAGTGGTTAGTTTTCTAGTGCAGAATAAGCTCAAGGCTTCAAAGAAAACAGAACAAAGCATGCAGAGATGAATAAAGATGAAAAAAGGCATTCAGATTGATATTTCGCCCATGTTTACAGTTAACGCATAAAATCCAAAACGTTTAACTACAAAGAAAATAAATTTGATTGTGAAAGTTGAATTTTTTTTTTTTTTACTCTGCATTTCTTGAAAAACTGTGGTTTTAAATAATTCCTTAAGGAAGTAACAGAATCTGCAGAGAGTAGAAAATTTCAGCATATTTCTTCCACGTTTCCTTACAGCGGGAGCACATCGGCTGACTGTTTGCCCAAAGGACTGAGGCGGTGTTTTAGTGCAGTGACCCATGCTTGCTGTTTCTGGTGCTGGGCTTTTAAAAGTTAAAAATTTCATAAGTCACAACCAAAAAAAAAGAAAAACAAAGCACAAAAAGTGCTCATCTTTGGCGTTTAGTTTTCTTTCTCTTTTGAGTTGTGATAAACGGCTGCAGCACACCTGCTGGTAAAATACTAATGTTATTCTAATAAATCAAACTATTAAATTATGACAGCTGAAAGCATTTTCCAGAAACCACCAAAGCAGCCTTCATGTAAACTACCTTTGTTGACACTCGAGTCATTTAAAACTCTTTCAGACATGCCCTGTTACCCAATAGTATGCTGACAACTCAGTGTGCAGTTATCTTAAGGAATTATTAGGACTTAATTTCATTGCCATGATGCTCAATTTAGACTTTTAATTTGACACAATTTGAATAAACATACATTTATTTTTGAATATCAATTTTAAAACAAATTTATGAACAATATTCATATATATAATGATTTAAACTGAATAAAGGTGAAAAATCATTAAAGAAATATGTTTTTTTTTCAATAATATAAATAAAAAACTGTCTTTTATTTGGAGAAAAAACATGAACCAGGGCCGGGTCGGAATCACAATATTTTTTATAAGACAATATGTGGCTTTTACACATCGACAGTAAGATAAACAGAACTCTGAAGACTTTAATGTCTGCAGTATTACTCCAAGAAAACAAAGATACTGATATTCACTGTAAGAAACTAACATTGTGTTTCTGCACTTTAAATGGTCCGGGTGAATACTCAAATCTGATTGGCTGCTGGTGTTCGTGTGCATCTAAAAAAGAAGTTCTGGTCATATATAATAGCCCAAATGTGCTATACCACTGCCCAGGTTTCTTTAAAACAAACCTTTTGGTTCATCTTCTGGACAAAAATAAGTTGCAAGAGGTGAAATTTCTCTCTGAACTGATGCTTTATTAAAGCTATTGTGATGATCGGCAGATACAATCGCTTTCCTTTAGCACTGCAGCCGAGGTCTGCCAGCCAGCTACGTGTTTTCCTGTTACTGTGACAATAGGCCACACCGCCAATCAAAAAGTCCACTTTTTGTGAAAAAAACGATCAAACTGAAAAAATAACAAGAATAAAGTACTAAAAATAGATTGAATATTTATTTCTTTTGTAAGTGACCACGTTATAAGTGAGATAGATCAACAAAGAGTGCATTTTAAGAAATTAACGCACGCCGTGGAAACCTGAACTGTTCATTTTTCTGTTCATTTCTGATTGGTGTGTGATCTGTGTTAGAGTCTTTACCCTGTGTGTTTTCTTTTTTTTTTTACTAGGACCCAGTCATTCCAGTTTAAGGTTTTTCATTCCTCCAGAAGGAGGTACAGCCGAGTCCAGTAACAAACCAAAAAAAAAACGTTCTGCAAAAGAATGCAGGTTCCTTCTTTGCCTTGCACAGTTTTCTTTGGGGTTAATCCTTCGTCTCCCTTTAAAGAAATAAGATAACAGTCAGCTGTTGAGCTTAAAGATATGCATCTGAATGACCAAACAGCCTCTTGTAGGCTTTTGTTCTCCATACCATAGCCAGGGTTAGGACTGTATGGGATTATATTAACCATAAAACCCTTGGAAAATAAATGACACCCTGCATTTTATCAGTAAAAATGACAACAACTGAATGTAATGTTAATGATTCTGTTATTTTACCAGAATATGTAGATGTAGCATAGAGGTAATACATTGTGTGTCAACCTGGGTGTTGGCTTACACTGTGTTACTTATACTAAGACTCGAACTTTTTACTTGAAGGAAAGTAGAATATCGTGTCTTGAAACGTGACTTTGACTTCAGGGCTTGAAGTCTCAATTTCAGGAATTACAATGTTTTTTTTCCTTCTGCTTACTTTATTGGAATTTTAGCAAATCACTCTTAAATCAAACAAACATACTCTTTTGGTCTTGTGTTGATACGTTTTACTGTACCTCCACCAGTTGTATACAGTGGTGGATCTACATTTTTTACTCTAACTTAGAAAGAAACACTTGGAAGATTCTCTAACCAAACCTATAACAGTGTCACAAACCACGAAGTATGAAGTTAATTCTTTAAATCATAAAGTGACTTAGATTCATAGCCTACAAACATTTGAAAACAATTTGTAAAATGTAAAAAAATGTAATTGAGGTAGTTGCATAAACTTTTAACATGTTTATCTCTACTCTGAGGCATGATGTCAGTATTCTCATACGCGGAAAATATTTAGGATACTTGAAAACAATCAGTGATAGGTGGTTCTCCCACAGATATAGAGACACATTAGCAGTACTGCCTCATTACAGGTCACTCTTCATTCTCCTCTAGACATCGTCTGCCCCTGGGTTTCTTTTTTTAATGAAAAAGAGAAGTTTCCTAAACCTCAGACACACCAAGGATAGTGGCAGTGCGCTCCAGAGAGTAGTGCATGAAAAGATAAAAAGTGTACCAGAAACATTTTGACTGACGTCGTAATTCTGTTTTTTGCTTTCATGGATTATATGTTCTGTTTTCCTTTTTTATTTTCTGTTAGTGTGGGAGGTTTTCTTTGTTTCTTTTCTTTTACCATATCCGTTTGCATAATTTTTTCTTCATTTTCCGGAGCACCTGTTTGGGCAAGGATCTCCATAGCAGCATTCAAATTCTGAGTGTTATCTGTTGGAGTTTTTGAGTCATTTGGGCATTAAATTTGTTTTTCTTTCCTTCATATACGTATTTTTACAATCCCCTACCCTTGGTCTAACATAAATTGGGGGCTCGTCCTGGATTTAGAAGGTTTTTCTAATGGACTGTGTTTAGAGGCCAGTTATCTTCTTGTTTTGATATATGGAATGGGGGGTTGCTTATTTGTTCATTGGGCTTCTACAGTTTTTATTGTGAAAGTTCTTATTGATTAGGATTCTTGATTTAGAAGATTTTGTTTTGGCTCTGTTTTTGGAAAAATCTGTTGTGTTTGTGAGGTGGCCCAGAAGTAGCACCAAGCGCTGCCTGACTGCAAACAAACTGGTATGGTGCTACAATGGAGCAGCTGAACAACATCAAATTGCATAATTGGTAAAAAGAAAGATAGAACAAACAGGTAGTCTTTGTGGGAAGAGAGAAATGATGGATGGATGGATGGACAGACGAATGGACGGACGGACAGCCTTAGATAAACTCGAGATCTTACAAGTGCTGGTAACTGGACAGTGCTGCTTCACTCTTAAGTCTGTTGAGACTTTTATTTGATGAAAACTCTACTCTGCATTATATCATGTGCTGCAACCATGTCCAATCTCTCTCAGCTCTTAATTTTGGGAGGAAAAAAAAAGGTAGGTGACTGCAACCATCTTCAAACATAGTAGTTGGATTAAAGGCATTGGTTGGCTGTAAAGGAGGCACACAGACTACACAGATCCTCCACACTAGGGGTTCACCATTACATAATTTCTAAAAGCTTTCCCGCTGGGATTGAAAAATGCAGTGTGTAGCAAGAAAACGAGGTGCAAGATAAGAGAAAACAGACTCGTATATTCCCTTTGGGGTAGATAACCATGAAGATAATGAATCTTAGAATGTAAGGGCAAAAACTTATCTCGCCTCATGCAAGTCAGTGAGGCTTCATCCAATCAGGACAGGGTCATGTTACCACAGACATGGTCTTCCAGTCAACTCCACAACTGTAGCAGCTGACCTGTCCTGACTCCAATCTCCTGAACTGCTTCGCCGTCATGTGATATGGCAACATTCTGCAGCTCCAGTAAAAGTCTGACAAGATTTCTTGTACACATCGACTGCTAAGACTATAATGGATCAAGTGAAGTTGACACCTCATCGAATGACACACACCTAATATGACAAGACTATCTCAGAGGACTTTATTGTATACAGAAAACAGCTGCTCCCAGTGTACCCTGGTGCCGGTTCACAAGCACTAAAGATTTCTAGTTTCTGTTCTCTAACAAGCTAAGGTAAAATATAAGCACATCGCCGTGTGATCCTGGCAGGAAGAGGATTGTTAGCCAACCCTTCCCACAAATTTCCCCAGGTAGCAGATGGAACACAATTCATCTTTTTCTTTCCTTCAAATCCAACTCTGATCTGTTCTTTATCAGTGAAAAGACTCACAAAAAACCCCACGTGACTTCTAGACCTGTGGTGAGTTTCACCCTGTGGGAGAAACTACAAGTTTACTACCATCCCACAGGAGCTGTGAGAAACCATGCTGTGGACAAGGTGTGTGGGCTACAAAGGTAATAAAAAAGAAAAAAGCAGGAAGCCTTGAGGAAAAAAGAAAATGCAGAGCTTTTCTTGCTTTATTTAACCTGCAATCATCCTGGCACCACGTCTGAATATTTAATGCAGATAATCAGTATATAGAAAAAAAAGCAAGAATAGGAATGAAATTAGCCCAATTACATCTGCTGAAGTTAACAATATGCATATGAGAGTAGAAATTAGAAAGCAAAACATCTACTTGGCTTAGATTGGTTCGTCATGCATATCTGAAGGACAATTATTCCGTCAAGATGGAAAACTAACATTATTTATAGGAAGTAGTAGCTCTGCATATGTCATATGCATCCTCTGAAATTCCAATCTAGATTTTTAATCCTAATCACTGTTTGCTAGAACCAGTTCAAAAATAAAGAAGCCGCTTCAATGTGAATTTAGTTAAACAATTATAAAAGCCTCAAAAGGAAACTACTGTCTATTGCCACAACAATGTACCAACACTAAATTACAGCATAGTTGAGTGACAAGAGCAGACCCGATAGTGTTTGTGAAAGCTGTGTGGCTCAAGCAGGAGTTTTTATAAATCTAAATGACACAGAAAAACTCCACTTAGGCAATGGCGCTAAAAGCTCTTTTATGCAATAAAGCAGGACACATACCAAATGCACCTAATCATTATCAAAGGCACTCCTGCTCTGGCACCGTCTATCCTCTGAAAACGTGAAATGAAAGAGCAGGAAAAAGTTGGAGCTAATAGAAAAAGCAGAAGCTCATAGAGTGAGTCTTATTTCGACTGAAAAATGCCTGACTCAGGAGACGAGGGAGCCAGTGAGTCACAGGGAGAGGCTGTAAAAACACACTGCAACTAAATATTATACCATCCTGAAAAATGATCAGATTTACCCTTTTTGACTTTATGAATTTGATTCCTATTCGTTTGCCTTCCTATCTGTGCATTTGCAAATGTTCCAAAATTAGATCACTAAAAAATGTAGACTATAATTACCTAACATACAAATTAAAACATTTTTCACTTTAAAAGTTGTACTTAAAATACAAAACTACTGTGTCTGACCAACAACTGCACAATTAAAACAAAAGATTAAAGACCCACTCTGATGAAAACCGTGTTTTGTTTTTTTTAACATGCATTGTAGCATTTATCTGATACTAGAGTACATCTCTAACGAAAACTAAGTGTAAAATTGCATTTCTGGGCATTCCTTTTTTCAAATTGTTGTGCAGACAAAAAAATACAATTTAAAAAGAATCCATTTGTGATGTAGAAAACATGCTGGGTAGGCCACAAGGTACCTGCTCCAAAAGATTCATGTACGTCTTCGTTTTCCTCATCCGAACTCTCAGAACTATACTGCTGGTAAGCTGGTAATGTTAGGTTGGAGGTGTGAGAGGCTATAAGCTAGCGGGAGAGCACATAGAGAGCTCTCAAAAATGAGGAGGGAAGGGTTTTCCTCACCAGCAGTCCCGCCCACAACTCAGAGGTAAATTTCTAATGAATTACTGCCACTCTGCAGAATTATGTTCAAGAAAACAACATGTTTTTTTGATAGTGCCAGAAAACATCATAATCATAACTTAAAAAAAACACTGGGAACGCAAATAAAATAGAGCAAAAGATTATCGGAGTGGAACTTTAATGGTCAGATTATACAGACAAAATGTTTGTTATCTGCTAACAAAAAGGCCAAGATTTACTCTGTAAAGACTCAGGTTGATGTTTCCAAACTAAGGTTTGAGAAAGAATGACTGCAGATGGGTGGCTTTTATCAGAAAATAAAATCCTGAGCGTTCATCCTAAAAAATAAGCAAAAAATACAAATATTTTGTAAAGAAAAAAAGAAACTGTTTAATTGAAATATATGTGTGTTTTTTCACCCGAGAAAGACACAAGAGTGCAAGAATCTGCTTCATATGTGAGAGTTAAAACTGATGTTGGAATCTCTTTGGCAGTTTGGCAGCCAAACTCGCCTCTATTAGGTTTGCTTATGTGAATCCAACAAATCATGATTTAGAGGACAGCCCCAACAATAACTTGATTCACACAGCAACACACATTTTTCCTCACATTGATCCCACTGTGAGCAACACACAGTTATACATTTGTGTTGATGCATGAGCCATGTGATAAGGAAAACTAATTTATTGTGCCAAAAAAAACACACAAAAAAAGAAAAGAAGAATGCAGTGAGTATTGAAGGGCCAGTGATAGGGAACAAACACAAAAAGCAAAGTCACATCCATTAAATAAAGAGCTCTTTCTCCCTGCTGTTATTTGATTAGGAATACAGCACCTTACAGTCCAGCGAACCAGAACTGAACTCCAAATGAGCCACTGCGTTGTACACAAATGCCTCTTTTGCTATACGTTTCCCACAGCAGACATCCTCTCGCATCTGCACGCCTAAACCTCAGCTTCTCTGCTGCACACTTTTTTGGAAGCAGGTGAATAATCTCCCCAAACGTCAGCTCCGTGTCACCCATCTAGACAGCTGGCCAGCCTAAGACCCACTCTAAGCCTAATACATCTGAGGGATGAAAAGAAAGAGCACAAGGTGATGAAGAAACCTCCTGGCAAAGGCACAGGGATTTACTGAGCACGCTCACTCTGTGTAATGACCTCAGCACCAGGCTTTAATGGACACCTGAATAAAAAGGCTGATTAGTTTTTAAAAAATACGACAGAGATGGAAAAATGCCTTGGGGGGGGGGGGGGGGGGTGGGTGTATTTCGAGACAGGGTGGAGTGTAAAACCATCTAAGAAACAAACCAAAAGTCTATTGGAGGCCCGCTATCTCTCTCACCCAGCTTGTCAAATACATACCTTTTACCTCATTACCTGCTCAGCACTGCTATTATGGAGGGAAAGTGGGTGAAGGCCAGATAAGCACAAAGAATACCTGGGCTGAGCGCAAACAGCCAGACCTGCTTCCTCCAGATAAAAAAAAAAGGAAGAGAGGCCTGTTAGCTTCCTGCTCTTTGTGAACCCTGGAGCTGCAAGCTGCCCCATGATCGGGTCACTCACTGCTTCAACATCCAGACATGCAAAGAAAAATAAACACACAGAGGTGCAGAAGTATGTGTTTTTGCATAAATGTACCAAAGATTTGATCTCAAGGAGATTTTTATCAAACAGAATTCCAGTCAAAATGACCATTTTAGCACTTATCTAGGTATAAATACAAAGATCAATCAATCAATCTAATTTTCTGCAACAGGGAACGGCTCCTGCATGGTCACTGAAATAGCATATCCTCACAGACGCAGAAAGCCCTGTTTTTTTTCATTTCAGGAAATATCCTTTGAAGTTTAGACTCGATCCTGATGGGAATAAGACACGTCTTAGCTCTTCTGAGAACCAGTCGGCTGAAAAAAAAAAAAAAAAAAAAAAATTTTATACAAGAATGAATCCGGGAGGCAAAAAAGTTACGCAAAAATATTCACCAAAAGCTGAATGATACGAAGTTAATGAAAAAGATAAGATCACACAGTGAGAAGGTTTGCAGTGGATCTCATTAAAGATGTGCTCACATTACCCTCACAACAGCATTACACCTTTAAAGACAGCGATGAATATGATCGCTGCACAAATACAGCTGGATAAACACAAGCCCGCAGCCATCTCTCTTCTTTGTTCATAATTTCATGCTTGTCAGATGATTGAACTCATGCTAGCAGACTTGTTTTATCACTGGAGATATAAATACCAACAAAGGGGGCTTCTTTATGAATAAATGCCCAAAAATGGCTTATACATATTAAAAAATGTGAAGATCAACCTTTCAAGCATGAAACACAATTTCTAAAGTAGATTCTGAGTTTCCTTATATTTAACTGGGTTCCTTTAAAGTACTTCCCGTCTGCCTTTGTACTTTCATTTTAATCTGTTTTCTAGTTTGACACTTCTAAACAAAACTTGTCAAACTTGCAACAGCCTCGATCACACGTCAAAAGGCTTCTGATTCATCTGTAAAACCCTGAATTTAGCTGTTCCCTCTGTGGGGTGCTGGTAGAATATCGGGGGGTGTTGATGAGTTTGTGGGTCATATCCCTCTGAGCGCCTAAAATTTATAGAAAACCAAATCTTCATATCAGCTCATCTTTCTTTATATATATGTACTCCTTTAATTTATTTGATCTGTCCATAAAGTTTGATGATAAAATGCTGTTCCTGACACCACCCTCTGCCAGGCTTGGGACAGGCACAAGCAGGACACTGGTTTGTACCTTGCTGAGGCTGCATTTATTTATCTATTTTTTCTATTTCTGTCGTTTATTCTTATGTTTTTGTGTCCTTTATTTCTTTGTATTTCTGGAGTTTTTTTTATTTTTTATTTATTTTTTTGCTCTTTTGTAATCTTTATTTATTTAGCTAACTGTGGATTTTTGTGGGGGAGCAACCCACCTGTGCCCATCACCGGCCTAGTCCGCTGGTCTATTGAAATCAAGAGGGGTTTGGAAACGTATTTAAAAAAAACTCCAGTTTTCTTCATCAATAGATCAGATCCCGTCAGGGGTCGCTACAGCAAATCAGCTCTTCACTGATTTGCACAGCAGAGATTTTTTACACTGGATGCCCTTCCTGATGCAAACCAGAATTTTCTCCTGGCTGGGGACAAGCACAGGGAGCCTAAGACTCGGTCCCGTTATGTCTAGATAGGTAGGCAGTAGTGTGAAGAGTCTTGTCTGAGGATCCATACAGGATTAAGATCATTACCATTTCAAATATTCTTGTGAAGATTTTTATTTGATTTTATCTTATCTTTAAGATGACCCTGAAATAATCGGCTTTTTCATTGGACCCTTTCTTTGTCAGCATGCACACTTCTTCATCCCACCTTCAAATAAAAGTCATTTCTGCACTATTTTAGTTTGAAACCAGGATAAATAGCTGAGATGTGTGAATGCTTTGTGCTCCCACAGCAATCAGAATAGAACATCCAGTTTTAGATCCCAGAACTGCAGCAGGAGAGCAAACTTTGAGCAGGATGCTGCTTTCAGAGGACACTAGAACTGGACTTTCATTGACAAAATGTAACACGCATGTGCGGCGACACACACCTTTACTGCTTTTAAGCCACTGATGAAAAATGCACCTTTCAGAAAGTAAATTATTCTGCCAACTGAGAAGTAAATTTCATTTTCTCGCGTCTCCGGACAACAAAGAGGCTGAAACCATTACAGACAGAGGCGTGTGCATCTCACACATTAAATGAAAAGTCCTCTAGCAATCGAAAAAAGCAATTTTCTCATTGAGCCAATAGATACTCCATTTAGTTCTGGCCTCTCTGTGGACGGCAGCAGAGGCTAATACAGAGCAAAGCAAGTGCAGAGCGATGACCTAGCCTGACTTTTTCCCCCTTTGCTGCTCTGAACTCATCGATATGGATAAAGCCGTCCACCGCAAGTTGGTAGAGGGGAGCAAGGATGGGGACAAGAAGAAGACAGAATAATAGATGGGATGATACTGAGCGAGGAAAACCTGAGAACTGAAGCTTAGAAATGAGCCAAAGAGACAATCTGCAGACGTTAGCTGATCATAAAGCAGCAGAGGAAAACTAAAGGAGAAATCCAGGGGTAACCAGAATGATTAATTTCAAACCTTTAATGAGCAACGCTCTGAGAGACTATGGGACTATAGTGCAACCATGCACTAAAATTCACTTTTCTGCCAAAGATGAAATGATACCTGAACGCTCTGTTAGCCACATTTTGTTGAAAAAAGATGTAAAAAAACAAATACATCAGGAAACTTGAACCTTTTCCCTCAGGTTTCAACTTCACTGTGGGTTTATAGCGCCTGTTGTTGGCTTTTGTGCTCATCCAGAAACCATCACCGAGCTAAAAAACTCTTTTACTCTCCTCATGTGAGTTAAGCAGAGAAAAGCTTCAGGCAGAGGTTAGTCATCCGTGTTGGCAGCTGCTCCGAAAGCATCAATACAACTGTTTCTTTTCTGGGGTTTTTTTCCTTGAAATTTTCAGGACAAACATTCTTCCTCAGCATGGTGAACAAACACATCTCTGTTTCATGTGAGCAAAACATTTCGAACTCATTTTTGGTTTCAGGGAAGAAAATGATGACATGTAGGAAATTAAGTGAAAGGCAAAGAAGAGCAGAGAAGCTGGGGCAACTTTTTTACTCCTTTAAATCTGCACTTTTAGGGATCTTGATGTCTAAGTTCAGCTGTAACAAACACCATATCCCCATAATGCAATTGTCTGGGGGTCTGGCACAGTCACATGGTGAGCGCTTTGCATTGGAGAACATGTGACTGCGTCCTCCAAGAATTGACTTTTCATCGTGTCTGCTCCAGTGAAGATTTGACAGGACGGATGAGAGTCAGGGGCTTCTGGAAGATGCGTCTGATCCAAAGTGACAGTAGAGTCCTGCCCTGCAGCGACGGTAGTGCCGCCACAGACCTCCATCTGGTGACACCAAGCATCTCTGCACAGTTTTGGCTGAGCCCCCCCCGTGGGAAGCGGGACAGCTTGAGCGTCAGTCACCTATTTTTATATTTGAAAAAAACAAAACAAGCGAAATACTTTGACTCCGTTAGATTACACGCGCAACGTTACGCGCAAGAAATCCTGATAAAGAGCATGTTTTTGGAAACTTCTGTTTGCGCCACAAAAGGAGTAAAAACAGGCGATCTGCGCTCTGCTAACACGCTCTTGGAGCGCCACCAACGCTCACGCACGGAGCAGTTTCCATTCGGTCACGTTATATTTAAGTTAGACGCACTTCTTTCTTTCTTACCTCAAGACGAAGCTCGGGGCTGGAAGCTGTTCTCTGTGGCGAGCTCGGAAACGCTGTCCGATCGAGGGTCAGATCAGCTGGACGCGCGGAGTCGACTGAGATCTGGAGAAATGCGGCGACCACCACGCGTGCGTAAAAGCTGGATAAATCCACGGCTTCCGAGCTCCGCGATCCCAACGTGAACAGGCGTAATGCAGAGTGGTGGGGAGGCTGGTGTGCAAACAGTTTGGTGAACTCACTGATAGCCGGGCGCATAATCCAGCAGCTCCTCTCCGCTCTGCTCCAGAGGGTGGAGACTTCTCCTGATGCGCACGCCTCCTTCCTACCTTCTTCCACTGCAGCTCCGGAGCCCAAATTGAGCTGAAGTGTCACCCTTTAAATTGAATTAAATCAGATCACCTCAACCTCACAGTTATAGCTGTTTAGACTCGTTTAAACCCCACAATCATTTAGCCTTTTTTCTTTGTTTTTCACATATTGTTTCATCTGTAGATCTAAATCCACCAGAACATATCTCACAGTTTGCCAGAGTTTCCATAATGTCCTGATGTTCTGCTTGTCTTTGTCACACAGGGGCGGAATTTTAATTACAAAGGGGGAGGGGGCACAGCCCAAACAGACTGCTAAAAAGAAAAGCTTTTTTAGTTCAGCCCCCCCCCTAAACTGACTCGCAGGGCAAACAGCATCTTTTTTTCCACAGGTTTGACACTCACAATAGATGAAAAGATGATGGTGAACAACCAACAAGCATTTAAAGGTGGCGAAAAAGTCCTAAAATACCCAAAAGATGAGAGAGGGGCAGTGGTGTTTGCCTGAGGTGGGGCAAATTCTATCAAAGTAGACGGTTCCCTAATCTCAAGGCTGGGAGGGTGTTTATTATGAATTTTTCCCCAAAGTAATAAAACTTGAGCATCTTTAGTTTAACTGTAGCTTTCTTGCTTTAAACACAATGCTCTCTTAAGCTATTCATTTTAAACAAACTACTTCAGACAGCAAAGTGCTTATTTTCTACCAATCAAGGTCAGTTGCAAAATTTTACAAGTTTGAAGACATTTTAGGAGAAATATAAAAAGAATAAAAGTTACTTTGCACCAAAAAACATTTTTAAATCCCAGCTGCAGTTGTAGAAATATGTAAGCGCGTGTTATAAATTCAAACTGAAATGCAATAAGACTTTTGTGTTCAAAAACAGGTTTTCTAAATAATGGAATTGAGCACATAGGGCTGCCCTCCCTATAAAAAACCAGTGGCGTTGTGTTAAAGTGGACTATGATTGTTTTGAAAAGGTAAATGAAGCTGAGGAATTTTCCTGAGAGCTGTGAGGTAACATTACCCAGAATCATCTATTAGGCGCCCACATGGGTCTGAAGTCTGGAGGTATTGTGTTGTTTGTTGATGCAGAATAAATGTTGAATCAGAAGCAACAGCTGAGCTGGTTAAAAAAAAAAAAACAGTTTGCTTTCACATTAGGCTGTTTGGTCCACAGCAGACATTATTTACTCGGATAGTGTGCTTAGTTTTGCAGCTGTGAAAGCTTCTTAAACTTTGCAAACAGAAAATTCAACTAAACTAAGAGCAGAAATAAACCAAGTTTGGACAACTGTGTCATAGTTTACTTTTATGAGCAGGACCAGCTGTTTTTCTTCTTGATGTTTTTGTTGTCTTTTGCAAATGTGAGCTTGTTCACACGCAAGTTTCTGTTCATTGTTTGACATCTTGAGTTATCAAGTTTTCCAGGTGACCATGTCACCAATTCTGTCCTCCTTTATCCACAACAAAATACATTTATCTGATAATGAGATACTGATTTTCCTACCAAAAAGAAGATGTTTAGCGGCATGTTCATCCACTTTAGTTTTACATCCACAAACGTGTAGCCAAAAGTAAAACATGAAGGAATGTAATCAATACATGAAACACAGGATAGAGTGGCACGTCCAAGCCAATGTCTGCTTTCATCTTGCAGAGAGCAGCCATGTGTTGACCATTTTCCAAACATATTAGTTCCCCGCTGTAGTGAATCATATGCTGCGAGTGTTAACACCATCAAAAAAACCCAAAAGTGTGAAGTTTGAAGCTTTCATAACCCTTTTTAAAACTGCATCCATTGACCTTTACTGACGAGCTGCAACTAACATCTAACATGATCAAGGCTCTTGATTTATCAAAGGTTCTTGTGTTATATCTCAGTTGCACTAAAGTCCAAAGTATTTTTTCTATTATGATTAAACAGTTTTTGGCCTAAATTAAAAAAAAAAAACCTGTGTTGTTTTCTAGGACGTAGTTTCTGCAGAGCAGCAGGAGTTTATTAGAAATGTGCATCTGAGTTGTGGGTAGAACTGTTGGTGCAGAGTAAGCCCACCCCCATTTCACATCACCCATCTGTTCACATTCTCTCCCGCTAGCTTGCAACCCCAACCTAACATTAGCGGTGCAACAAAAAATGTTGTGCAATATTGGAGCTAACCAGCTGTACAGTTTTGAGCCAGATCAGATGAAGAAAAGGAAAACTTTTCTGGATCTAGAATGGAGTGAGACAGAGCAGGTACAGTTGATCGGAAGATCACAGGTTTAGTCCGTGCCCTGTCCGCCCATGTGTCGACGTGTGCGCTGCTGGTGGTTAAAGTTTGGCACCAGTGTCCGGCAGCGGAGCTGCCATCTGTGTGCTTGGGTGAATGGAATAGTGACTGTAAAGCGCCTTGAGCCTTCATTGAAGGTAGTTATGTGCTATGCAAGTATAAACCATTTACCATTTTACATCACAGCTGCAACCTTTTTCAAACTGGATGCTTTCATTTGTTTCTCATTCACTATGATTTGAATAAAGAAATACAATTTCAAGCTTAGTTTTCTTTATAAATGTTCTTCATCATGGGAACAACGCCACAAAAACATGATAAAAACAAAAACAACTTTATACATCTAACATTATGGAACTGGACAGCCACATGGTTCTGAATACGTGCTCCACTCTTTACAATTGAGAAGTTGAATACACGCCGTCCATTGTGGTTATCCTCTCGATTTGTAACTGTGTTTTCTCATGTGTTCTGTCTTGTTGTGTTACGGCGGGATCAAAGCCTGGTGCAGACATGGGGAAGCTTGCACCTGAAGCTGTACGAGCAGGGGGGGGTTCGGTTGTCAGCCACGTTTATTCCGCCGCTGGTCGAGTTAGTCAGACAATGAGAACCTCAGTTCAGTTTGACTTCAGTCAGACTAACGTGCTTGATTCTGTTGTAAAAGTTCAGCTCTCCCCAGACTGATGAAACAATTCAGTTTTTGTTACATCATGGATGAAAAGGCAACAGCCAACAGCAGCGTGGATGCATCTGAATACAGAACAACGTGGCCTTGCCAGAGCAGCCGTGGAGCAACAGGCTGCTTTAAAAAGTCGTTTAGTTGGCTTCAATTTGGCACAAAAATTGGACTCTACTTTGATCTGAACGGAAAAATTTACATTTTAGGAATCTGTATCTATTTTTCCTTGAAGAGCAGCAGAAGGTAAATGGAACATGACAGAAAGTTTGCTTTTAGTGCATTGATTTGAAAAGGACATATTTTGATAGTTTGCTGTTTGGTAAAACAAGCTAATCGCAAGAAGAATTAGCAGAAAAACATATTTCTTTGCATTTAAAACAGTAGGGACTAGAAAATACTCTTTGATGCACAGCATCATAAGAACTTTTGCATCCCAGGTTAGGATAATCGTGTTAATTCCACCTACAGTTACACAACTTGCAGATCTTTTTCATGCTGTGACAGTTGCTTTTTTTAATCATTAATGCTCTTCTGTCACTCCTCCAGAAAGAGGAGGAGACCATTTGTTCTGGTTTGAAGGGACTTAAGGTGTTTTCCTCATCTGTCCTTTTGTCACAAATCCACTACAGATGGAGAGCCAGATAAAGCCTCCAGAAAGGGATTTTTTTGGCCTTCTCTGAGGTCGTGACACTGACATTCTCCCTAGCAAACGTGATCCTTTCAACCCCCAGTCTTCTTGTATTTCTTCTTAATCTCTCTCATTGGCGCTCTTTAAGAGTTTTTGTTAAAAAATTTTTTTAAAAACTTGATATAAGGAATTTTTCACAATGTCAAAATGAGTACTTTTAGTTTTAAATCATGTCTTGGCTTGGGTTTCGAAAACTATTGTTGCTCAAGACTGGAAAGAACAGCTGTGAGGTATTTTCTTTTTGGCTGCTTGGGTGTTTTGAGAGACCTTGGAGTGTAAAGAAAAGCTGAAGTGGCTAAACAGCCCCACCTCCCTCCTGGGCACTCGACTGGATCACTGGACTCAGGAAAAGTTCTCTCCTGAGGCGGTGACACAGTTCAGGTCAGATAGTATTTATTTTCTGATTCAATCAGGAGGACCAACAAGGCTGTAAAGCTGTTGTTAGTTTGTGGACGCAGCCCATAAACAGCTGTGGATCAGCTGTTCTGATTGACTTAAATGAAAAAAATATATATGAAACCATGATGTTTTGACTTTAATTTTAAACACATGATTAATTTGACACTAACAGGGTCGATAGGTTTTTGGTGGGAAGAAACCAGTCTGATTAAACATTTAAAAAGGAAACACGGCAGGAAAAACAGGGCTGGTAAAAAAGCTGTAACTCTGTGGAATCCAGCTGTTGGTTAGACAAAATGAAGGCAGACGTCTCCTTTTTTTACCCTTAATTTTAGTTTCCCATTCATTTATTCTCCCACTCAATCAATAACTTGTCCAGCTTGTTGGGAATCAACCGATTGTTGTTGAAAGGTTTGTCAATTTGACCATGTGATTGAAATGGACTGTTCCTGAGAGCACGCTGTTTAATGACCCACTCCAATACAAATTGTGTTCGTAACGTGATTTTAACATGTTCTTCTGATGATGGAGGTCATATGTAAAGAAATTTGGGCTTAAAATAGAATTTCTGATCATTTCTTTATTCAAATTGTTGTGAAGCCAGAGCAAAACAAACAAAATTAGAAAAACTTGTAGTTAGAACCTACAATCAACAAGTCACAAGCTGCTTGCTTCGCTCCATTCTGATACACAAACACATCCACGTACGTCTTAATTTTTCTTGCCTGAGTTCCAGTATTGCTCACCATTTCTGTTGCCCCTCTGTAATGTTTGGTAGAGTTTGTGAGGGGCTGTGAGCTAGCAGGAAAACATGTAAACAAAGGGGATGATGGGAAATTAGAGCAGGATTACTCCACGGCAACAAATCAGATCAAATTTTTAATGAACTACTACTGCTCTGCAGAAACGCAGAGATCTGAATGTCCTAGAAAACAACACAGGGGTTTGTTTTTTTTTTTTTGTTTTGGCTAAAGACAGCATAATCATAATTAAAATTTCATTGGGAACACTTTAACAATAGATCAAAGGATGATTGGAGTGGGGCTTTAAAGGTGATACCGCCTAAGAGGAGTTTAGATTGGAATTATTGTCATCTCATTATTACAGTCTATGTGGAAACTAGAAATAATGTCCTGCTCTGGTTTATCATTTACACTAACATGGTGTTCCTCTTGGTTTTTTTCTCCCATTTATCCCATTTTCAGATAAAAAACAAAGAACTTGTGTGAACGTTTTCCTTTGCTGTGCAACGTCTGCATTGTCAAATTGAATGTGTACTCCATCAGGCTATGAACAAGGTTTGTCTTTTGATTTGCCTGCTTAAGAAAAGCCAATAAATCAACCTTTTATAATAAGTATGAACTGGTTTGAACATGCTGTTCACAGGCTGGGAGACAGGCATGCTCACAAGCTCAAGCCAAGTTAAATCCCAGCTCTCCGGTCATGTGTCTCTGTCAAGTCTAGTTTTAAGTGTCACAGTTTAAATGAACCGTAGATTTCATGAGGGAAGTTGTAGAAAGTTATAATTACAGCAGGATTTTTTTTTCTTTTACAAAGAAGAAAACACAAATCTAAGGCAGCTACTGATTGTCAGCTTTTACTAAAACGTGTCTAAGTTCATTTATAAATGAAATGAAGTAAAACAAATATAAGGCTCGGTTTAATGTTCAAATGATGGAACTAAATCCGTGGAACCACTACACTTTCTGACGTTACCGTATTTTTTCAGGGGAAAAAACACAGCTTTTCAATCAGTTTTAAAGTGAAAATTCTCAATTTTATGAATTTAATGTTTGAAATACATGACACCAAGTCTGTCATATATCGGAATAGAGCTGTGAAAGAAAAGCATGGAGCAAAAATCCTGAGATATATATCACTTTGACATTTTCCAATAAGTCTCTTCCAACTGTAGATGGTGGACATGTGCTAGTAAACAGTAGAAAATGAAGAAGACGCCCCTCCCTGCTTTTCTAGTGTGAACACCACGAGCTTAACGCTAGTTCAAGAATTCGTGTTTTTGTGCATGGCATGCCTTGTGTGAACGCAGCATCAGGAAAGGGTTTTCCAACCCCGGTCCTTAAGATCCACCAACCAGCCTGTTTTCCAGCTTTCCCTGCATTTCTTGTTGCTGATTACCTGCATCAGGTGTGTTTATTCAATCAGAATGAGGAGACACTTGAGTTGGCAAATCAGCAGAAAACAGTAAAGAGAAGAGAAAAGCAGGCAGGATGGTACTTCTCACGGACTAGAGTTGGGCAGCCTTTCCTTAGAGCACATTTGTCAGGAATGCACATCCCCGGAACCAGAGATTTTGTTTTGCTTTTCCAGTTTAAACAACCAGATTTATGTCCAGCCGTTACATTACACTGCTGTTTTCAAATTCTATTTTTCAACAGCTGAGACAACCACAGAAGAAAACAAACGGAAATAAGTGTTTTAGTCTAGAAACCCCCCATGCTGGAGGTTTTTTAGGCCTTCTTATAAATACAGGGAGCTCAGTGCTTCAAATTAAAAAGTCAAACGCAAATACACAAACATCTGCAAAGTAAACAAGAACATTTTTCACTTTGGCAATAAATGTAGAGCAAATATAAAAAAAGAAATAGTAAAAAAAAACAAAAAAAAAAAACAAACATCAGATCTCGTAGCTAATTCAAAAAACACTGAAACAAATGTTTCTTTAACTCAGGTACTATTATAGTACTATGTTCTTGGTATACACAATCAGATCAACATGCAGAGGGAATCTTTACAGACTCATATAGTCCATGCCTGCTGCTGCTCACATGCTCATTCTTATAGCACACTAGCTTATTTAATGCAATTTACACTGCCATGGCTTCTTTTCTCAGCATCGTACCACACGCTATCTCATTAAAGAGGCTATGGTCATGCCTCACGAGCTCTCAAACAGTAGGCCTTATTGTTTGGCACAAACACACGTAAATATAAACTCCAGGGATGAGGTTGTAGGGAATTTTCCTTACCAGAAAGAAAGAGAGAGGAAAATGACATTTATTCCATTTTGTCATAATGTGATACACTATGTAAAAAATGTGTGGAGCTAGAGGAAGATATTTCACAGCCAAAAATGAAATAAATGCTTTTTTTAACTGATGCAACCGAGAAACCAGAATCAGTTAAATGCTTTAAAAAATGTATTCAAACATAAGAACTAAGAATAAAAATAGCATCAAATGCTGAGTTTCAAAAGCAATTTGTTGACCTTTTTTCCTTGACGGGGACACGGAAACACAAACATGAAGTATGTGATTGTGAGCCAATCACTTCATCTTTGTGTCAGTAAAGTCTATAGAGCACGACAAAGCAAACACTTTAAGGGTTCAGGCTGTAGCTGTTGGCTTGGTTTCATCCCTCTTACTGTAAACTTGAATTATTGTTTTTAATAATTAAAAGATAGAGTTGTGTACATTCTGAATTGTAAAGCTCTTCCTAACTAGTAAGGTCAAGTTTGCACACTTTTTTAGTTTTGGGGTATTCAAATTAGTCAGTTTTGATGTAATTTAATCAGGGGCTGAGCCATAGGGGGGCAAGGGGGGCTGTTGCCCTCCAGCCAAAAGCTTTGCCTTCCCCAATTGCCCCCAATCTTTGAATCAATATTAGTGTCAATAATGATAAAGATCATTATGAATTGCAAAAATAGCAAAAGCAACATTTTTAAATGAAATCTTCAGCCCCTCAAATTATTTGCTTCATCCCTGTATTGTCTGTACCGGCCCGTTTGAGTTTTCAAGAATTTTGACACATTTTTTCATAATTTGATTCTGCTTTACATTAGTAAAAATACCTCAGCTGTTCTAATGTCATTAATAATAACAAAACAAAAAACGTATTTTTGATCAACTATGCTGCTCTCAGTTGCCACCCTTCCAGAGTCTTCCGCCCCTTCCCGTCCCCCACTTATAAAATGTTCTAGCTGAACAGAACTATTTGTTTAACAGGTGAGAATGACTTAAAACAAGGGTGTCAGACCCTGGTTGGTTCGGGGGCTGCATTCAAGCTGTCTGATCTCAAGTGAGTCTGACCAATGACATAATAGCAACATAACCTATTTTCAACTTGTTTCTGTAGCTTTGTTTTTGTTTGTAATTGTGATGTCACACCTGACCATATTCAGATAAAAATGTGTGTGAATTTATTTTAGTTGTTTCTTTGAAATTATCAGTTAAATAGTTTGGAATTTCTGCTACCAAATCTGGGCCAACATTTACCAAAAATCTGTAAAAGCTGTTTGTTGCATGTTTCAATATTGTTGTCTTTACCATCTTCCTCCAACAAGTAATTTGGGTTTGGCCTTTGGAAACTGATTGGAAAACAAGTTTACTGAAGGTCAACATGTTTCAAAATGCTTTTGATTGCAGTTTTACACAAAGGACTCTGAATTTCCTGTCTGATTTCGTTCAACAATCAGGCAAATCTGACGCAGACTTGTCAACTACTTTGTCTCCAGTTATTTTGATTTGTATAAAAATCCACAACGTACACAAACGTAGACGTGCACAGACATTGAGGGCATCTTTGCAGCCTCAATCTGTCATGGGGCATCAGATGGCACCCAGGGGAGACGTGCCATGCTCCTTCCCCCTCTATGACTCCAGGATTGCCAGATCAAACTGTGAGAGGGGGTGTAGCTGTGCAAGACTCATCTCCTGGATGCCCTGTAGGGCATTGTAACACACATTTAGAAAAAGCTGCAATTGAACAGAGTTGCTGCTTTAATTTTCCATCGTGGGATATGAGTCATAATCCAGTTTTCCAGACTTAACTTCAGCATGTTCATGACCTGGGGGAAGAAGCGTTTGGAAACGGCTCTTTGTAACACTCGGGGTATTTAGCCATAGACTGTTCCTATCAAGAGAACAGTGAACAGACAACTCCCAACCCCTCAAGACTTGGTTAAAACACCATTTAAAGTCATGAAATTTTGCGTGAATTCATGCAGCTCCATCTGGCTCACGGAGCCTGCTTGCATCTGTCACATTAACCAAGCTGATGAAGAAGGGTTAGAGGAAGGTGACAGCACTGTGCACACCACCGTTTTACTAAGAAATATTTTTTTACTTGCAGACATCTTCATCTTAACATGTCTAAGAAAGCTGTACCTGTCAGTAACCTAGCAACAAGACCCCATGTGATGTTTAGAGGAGTAATTGGACAAATCATGGAGAGAAACACACAAGCTAAAATTAAAGCTTAAGAGCTCTAAATCTGGAAAGCTTCTGCAGGTATGCTTTCTATTTTAGGTCTGCGCTGGTTTGTTGACTGTTTCTGTGGCATTAAAAATACCTGAAGGCAGTGTAGCATGGTGCTTTTCTCCACCTTTGCAATTACAGATGTCTACCTGCTGTAGCCCAGTCAGTGACAGGAGCCCGAGGATATAAAGGGAGGGAGAGGGGTAGCGAAGGTGAAGGAGGAGAGCCGGGTGTCAGTCTCTCCGAATTTTTTCCCCACCTTGTCCTTCAGGAATCCACACAGCAGAAACATCTGCAGAGCCCACACACACACACCATGCTGCAGGAAAACAGGAGGAGTTGGAAATAGATGGAAATAAGGAATGTCTGGACCCGAGCTGCTGACCCTTCATCCATCCTGCCTGAGTGCAGCTATTTAGTGGTGTCTTATAGTGACTGGCCAAGCATGCCTGAACTCCATCCATATACTGTACCTCCTGTGTTCCCATGAGGAAGAAGTCGCTGATGAATGGAGGAAAGTAGGCCACCACTACACCCCCCCACATCCTCCTCCTCCTCTTCCTTCTCTTCAAGAAATGGGATTCACTTGGAGAGTGGAATCCATTTGTATGCCACATCAAATTACTTTGCTCCTTAGTTTCACGCAGAGTTTTTGTTTATCTCAGACAAAATCTCCGCCCCCAGGGTGTGCTCCACACTTTTTATGTTTTGACAGGCATCACTCAAACAGGCTCCGTTGCCTCAGAGAGTGCAGTGGTTAAATGTGCAGGGCAAGAAGGAAGCTCTGCAGTCGTTGGTTTGGCCCAAACACTTTTTCTGGTCAGCGAGTCTTGGAACTGTTGGCTATGAGGGAGTTTTAAAGTTTAATCGTGATCAGAGTATTGAAGTGCTGCAGACTGGAACAAACTGAAACACTGGGTTTGGTTTATGGTTTTGAAAAAACAAAAAAGCAAGCTTAGATAACAATACAATGAGATGTTAAAAGATTAAAAATTTTAAAGCCCCACTCCGATCATATTTTGATCTATTTTAAAATCGTTCCCAGTGGTCTTTTAATTATGATGATGCAATTTTTAGCCTAAATCAAGAAGACGGTGTCGCTTTCTATGACAGCTTCTGCAGAGCAGCAGCATTTTGTTAGAAATTCCCCTCAGAGTTGTGGGCTGGACCGTTGGCACGGAGTAGTGCTACAGTCACAAATACAGCTGCCACCGCTCGATGGGGAGACATTGGCAGAATCTTCAAGATTAGCCGCTACCCCAAGTTAAAAAAAAAAAAATCCCTTGCATGGTCATCATCATAGACGGCGGCTGTGAGGCATACAGAATGGCCCAAAACCTACACGACCAGCAGCTAAATTTGCTGAAAAACCTGCACTCAGGTCGGGATATGTGACTGTAGCATGAGCCTATCCTCATTTTCCATCATCTCTTTGTTTATACTCTCTCCCGCTAGCTAACAGCCCCTCATTTGTCGGACATCTGCACATGGAGGAATAAATACAGCACTTTCATGGTGGTCTCCATTAATTCTCCTAAAAGCCACACGGGGACCCTGTTGACTTTAGTAATGTGGAAACCTGCTAAAGCATTTATTATAGGGTCTCTCCAGACCCTCACTCTGCTCTCTGCCTCAACTCACAACTGTTGTTCCTGAAACTCATTTGAACTATAATGTTTCCACAGTTTATTTTAAATCTGCAATTAACACTTGTTCTACAGAAGTCTGGATAATGAACAACCTCAAATCAATTCCAGCTGCATTCAATTTGTTGCATCGAGTTTCAGCCAATTCAGATTTTTTGCCGATATTTTTCCCAGCGCTTCACTGGAAACTCCATGGCTGGCAGCCATAGGATATGTGTGCATGAAATACTGACAGGAGCTGCAGGCTCAGCTGTCGATGGAGCTCTGTTATTCCTTTTCTCATTACTGTTTGGTCTATGTGAAATTCAGCAGGACTCGGAGAAACCATCAGGGATTTGTGTATATGTGTGTGTGTTTACACAGCACGGCCAGTAAGGAGGACACGCATGCTCCATGGAAACACCTCTGTTATACTTAGAGAAGAAATCCGAGCTGGCAAGCGCAGCGTTTTCCTTTCTTTCGTTCACTGTCCAGATGAAATCACTCAGGAATGTAAGCACATCTTGCTGATAGAAACTGTTCATGTGCTGCAAATGAAAAAAACAATTTGATCTGAGATACAAAAAGGACAACTCGTAACCCTAAACACCTGTTCTGCAAGGTCTGTTGGAAAAAAAAAACAAGCTAAGAAAAAAATGAGAGTGAATTCATGTTTTTTTAAGTTTAAGGCAAATTTATTATTGACGAGATGCTAAAAAAATATGTATCTTTCCTCTAGTCTCTGACTTCACAAAAGGGATTGAAATTTGTAATTGACAGGTTGTTTCTGTGTTTTTTTACTAGGTTGTAGCTTTAGCCTGTTTTTGGTGTATACCAAATATGGGAGATCCTGGACATAAGTTCTGTTTCAGTCACTGAGTCCAGTGTTTGAATAGAGACACATGTTGACAGAGACCAGCAGAGCACCCTGAGGCTAATTTGTTCAAGTACAATGGACTAGTGTGGAGTCCAAAGCTGACTAACTTGGTTAGCCGCACAAATCCCTTCTCTTTGGACTCGTCTTTTTGAATGATGGCAATCCTTGAAGCTCAGAAACCATCAACGTGGGAAACAGAAGTCAGGGGGCATGCCCCAATAAAAGCCATGACTGCCCTCCCCAAACATGATGGCCCCAAAAAAGCCCAAATTAACCAAAGCAAAAAAAAAACAAACAAACCAAGAAACCTCCACACAAAAGACCAAAAACAACAAAATAAATATTAAAATAAAAGACAAAAAATGAAAGAATGAATGGACAGAAAACCCAGAACACACACACACAGCCCGTGAGATCTGAGTCGAGCCCTCAGAGTAAAGGTTAAGGGCATCACAGGGAGCATTAGGGCTATGTTGTCTGTTTCTTCTATTATGGACATGTGAATATAGACATGCAGGGAAATGTATCATAAAGCAAGAAACAAAAGGAAAACACATTTGTGAAATACAAAACCAACAACATAGAGATATTCTTTATCTAGAATAATCATCAAAACACAACTCAATTATGTCGATTAAAGGAACAAAATGGTAAGGATATACTGTTTATGTGGCTTGTTTCATTAAGCTGCAGAATCCTGTCGTCGTTCTATCGTGTTGCCTTTTTTCCATGTATGAAGGCAAAAAAATGTTGGGGGAACCTTGAAGCAGCTCTGAGCTAACTGCTGAGCTGCTTCCTGTGTGGGGAAAGGAAGGAAGGGGCAAGCACCTTGTAGCTCCTTACACAATGGGTGGGGTTCGTGGCCTGTGGATGTGTGTCCGGGCAGGGTGGGGACGGAGGGCCTTCCGGCATGTTTCACAGAAGTCCGCCGTGCCCTATAAGGAAGCCAGCTGGCCTGGATCATACAAGTCGTGGAAAATTGTCTACTCAAACATATTTTTCAGCCGGTAACAGTCAGCCATTGAATGAAGTGATGACAGTTTGTTTAGGTCACACGTCCTGATGCAGCTCTCCGATTTTGTAACTTTTCTGTTATTGTGGCTTCAAATATTTTGGCTAAATCACGAATCCCAGTGTAGGGTTTCAAACCTTAAACCTGTCTATAGAATACTTAGTTTACTGTTACTGAAGCATTTTTGTCTCCTATGTGAGAAATTAATTCAGTGCAAACTCAGTCTTAGCCTAGTACCCTTGTAATTCTGTTATGAAATGCACATTTTTTTCTCAGAAAATTGTTCCAATGGCAAATATTTTGATGTTCATAGGTAATAATGTTATTACTTGGACTAAAACAACAACAAAATAGCAGATTAGAAAACTCAATCGCCAAAACTCATTCAGAACTCCAAAATGGGCTGTACTAAATTACTGGCACTCTTAACATAATATCCTTGGAGAGAAAAAAGCTGAAATAAATCACTTCCTGTAATCAAGAATGTGTTTCTTGCTCCTTCAGGAGCATTTTGGACCACTCTTCAAATGACTCAGAGTCATAGATTGGGATACCTTGTTACAACAGTGGAGTTGTCTCTCCACAGGTGTTCTATGGGATTGTTGGTCATTTCATTACTTTCCAGCTTTTTGTTTGTAACCATGATAGTTTTTGAATTGTTTTGGGTCATTATCCAGCTGGAAGACCCATGACCTCTGGTGGAATATAATATATATAAAATGGATGTAGTGAAAATTGCAATTATTTTCCAAACTTCATCACAGTAGGAAGAAAGGGGAGCAGTAAGTTAGATTTTCTCTGATTGCTAGCTAGCCTGGTAATCAGAGAAAATCTTCAGCTGGTTCCTGCTAACAATCTAGCTGCTGCTTTTTGAACGAGATGAAAACTTTTTAGAGAACTTTTAGGACATGCTGCTAGCAAAGAGTTGCAGTAATTCAGTCTAGATATAACAAATGCAAATCCTACATATCTTGCGAAATTTAAAAAATTGCTGTTTTACAAGACAATGATAAATGCCAAAACAAATGTCAAAACATTTGCTATTTGAACATTATTTAAGGGGAAGTGCTTTATTTTACAACAGAATTACAAGAATGTGTCTATTTTTGATAGTACCCTTTTGTTTGATGACCTTGAAGGTGCATCATTTTACTTTTTTTTTTCCTAATCTCATTCGGTCAAGTTGTGGTCATCCAGTTTTTGATTTTATTACTAAATGAAAAATTAAGAAATAACAAAAAAAAAATTACACTTGAAATCTAAAAAACTCCAAATGGACTGAAGAAATTGTGATTTACATCTTGGTTGTGATAGTTCGGCAATAAAGAAGATCCAGAAATGTCGAATGAGAGTTAGACTGGAGAAAGGCGTTAATGCACCGAGACAAAGATGATCTCCTCTGTGTAAGGATGATGTTCATTTAGTGATGCTGCAGGAATTACCCTGATGATTGACTGAAGGTGTCTGTCATGAGAAAGGAGCCACAAATCTTTCCAGAAATGGAGAAAAATAGACAAGAAAAGAGAAGATTTGACCTTGAAATGTCATTAGCCGTTTTTACTCTGAGCTCAGGGTGTGAAACCCCTGAACATCAGCTGTGTCTTGCTTTAGAATGAAATCCTCCTCAGGACACAACAGCTGAAGCATCAGAGAATAAATAAACATGGCACAAACAGTGTGTGATACTAATGGATTTGTGGGGGGGGGGGGGGGGGGGGGGGGGGGGGGGGGGGGGGGGGGGGGGGGGGGGGGGGTGCTAATTCTAATCTAATTTTCTTCCTTTTGTCAAAAGTCAGCAGGTGGTTTCAGGGGAGAGGCAGAACTGCTGAGTTTAATACAAAAGTGCATTTTAAAATTGTAATTCTTTGAACCAGAGTCTATCAGGGGAGATTCAAAGCTTTCATCAGCTGACAGTGTAAATATTCTCAATAAAAAGAAACCGATTCTTTCATGTGGCGCTCCCTTCAGGATAAAAGTTCAATTCTGGCTGACAGAAACTCAAAAAATGTTAACGTTTGTGTGAGAAACACATAACCCCCTCCATCAGCTCCCTTTGTTTGAGTTTTACAGGAAGACTTCTTTTAAATCAGTTCCAGCCAGTCACCATGTATGAGGACTTTCCAGCTCAGCTGCTTTCCGTCCCTTCTGTAAACTCTTATCCTGAAGAAAAGTACCTCGTTAGTTTGTGCCAACTGGGCAGACGTTTGACGCTAAAGGACTTTGGGAAAGGGAAAATGTTTTTCTGTCTCTCTGGATGTGAGCTTGCTGCTGACAACGTGGAATACTTTTTGGTGGGATTCCTTCAAGGACAAAACCAGTGAAATATTTCCAGTCCTGTGCCCCACCTTAACTGAAGTAAGATATTTGAATGATAGTTTATCTTGATTTGTGGGACATTATTTATTAAATGTGTGACAAGGTTAGTGGTAAGTAGTAAGATTTCTTAATTGTTCTGTAAAAGTGGGCCACAAAAGAACAGTTAAGCAACCCAATTAGCCCTTCAACACAGCAACCTTTGCAGTTGGCAATAAACTAAAAATTAAACTGATTTCAGTCAAAAAATAAGGATCAACGATGATTCCCATAATTGTTCATTTAAAAAACAAAAATTCATGAAAAAAAAAAATTACAAAAAGTTTAGTTAACACTAAAAGAGCCATTTGGCCCAGTTTCTTACTGACTAAAAGTGCCACTTAACCCTTCAGAAAAATATGCTGTATAATGTGACCATAATATAAAATAGATTTATAAAATAAATATAATATAAGTTATAATATAAAATGTAGCTTTTACTTTTTGTCACAATAACTGAATTATCAAAGTGTACAATTTTTCTATAAATAACAACTTTATCTTATTTACTTTTGACAGCAGCTCATCCAAGTTCCTTTCAAAATAAAGAACACCCTGTGTCAAATCAGATCCTCTTAAGGTGGTTATAAACCAAACGCAATTCGCAGTTAGATTTCAATGTAAAGTCAATGGTTTAGACATGAATTGCGGTTCTGCGGTGCGAATTGAGCGGCAGGCCTGGAGCAAAAGTCTGGAAACAGTGCGTACTGACCGGCCGCCGAGGCTGTCCAGGGTTTAAAAAAGTCTAAACTCTAGGGAGGTGGCTGCATCCATGGTTCTCCTGAACTTCAATTCATTTTCTTAAACTGCTGTACTGTTGGGCAATGGTAGGTACACTCTGTTTGTTGCAAGACTTATGGAGCTTTAGTGGACAAACTCATTATGCCGGCTCCCGGGAGAGGAGCTCGCAGCCAGACAGAGGGCCGCAGCTGGAAACTAAACTTTATGTTTTTCTTCTTTTCACTGAGAAAATATCAAAAAGGTCCCTTATTTTATTCTAGTTTTTATTTTTTCCCTCTCATGTTCATGCGCAACAGTAAGCATTTAAACTTGGTCAGAGACAGACGGAAACACTGCAGAAGCTAAAAACTTTAGCTGCTAGCTCCATGTAGCAATAAGGCTAAAAACATTAACTGCTAGCTCCATGTAGCAATAAGGCTAAAAACATTAACTGCTAGCTCCATGTAGCAATAAGGCTAAAAACATTAGCTGCTAGCTCCATGTACCCATAAGGCTAAAAACATTAGCTGCTAGCTCCATGTAGCAATAAGGCTAAAAACATTAACTGCTAGCTCCATGTAGCAATAAGACTAAAAACATTAGCTGTTAGCTCCATGTAGCAATAAGGCTAAAAACATTAGCTGCTAGCTCCATGTAGCAATAAGACTAAAAACATTAGCTGTTAGCTCCATGTAGCAATAAGGCTAAAAACATTAGCTGCTAGCTCCATGTAGCAATAAGACTTAAAAACATTTGCTGTATTTGTGAATGCACATTTAATGCATCAGATTTACATAAATTAAAAATGCAGGAAAACCAAGTTAAACATGCCATCTTCTGTAGTGTAGTCTGTAACAACATACACTATTGTGCAGCATATATTAGAATCTGTGCTCAACTGAACTCATTTAATGTTTTTGTTAAACTCTTAGCTTCTTTTTCTACAAAAGCCATCTAGGAGGGATGAAAGGGCTGCATGTAGCTCCAGAGTCTTAGATTGAAAAGCCCTAAACTTGAAGTAAACTAAATCTGTATCAACACATGAAAGTACAGGTTAATATGAGCCAACGTAATATATATTCAAACATCTATAGGAATTAAGAAACTCACTTTGGTTTATAATTGATTAGAACAAGAGAAATTGTGAGGAAACTGGCCAATCTCAGCTCTTCTTATTCTCTACAAACCTTTCTCTGTTGTCTGCTTAATTCATCGAATGAACTGATTATCAGAGACATTTAAATTAATCATAGCGGAAAGGATGGGCTTTGAGGCAGCCATGGGAGCTCGACCTCATCCAGCAAAACTCCTGGAGGAAACATAAGGAAAAAGAACAAATGAAAGAGAAACAAGAGGAGGGTTTCTCTCTCCTTTCCTGCAGACTTCATGGCTTTAACTCCAAATGGAATCGGTTGTAAATCCGAACCCAATGCAGGAGCTCTTGTGTTGAACTTTTAGTAGAAATACTTGAAAGAACCTCGAGAAACACAGCAGACAAAAGAGAATGTGTGTGACAGAGAACAAAGCTGGAGAGGGAACTGGAGGAGCAAGGAGACTCATGTGAAAAGCTGCAGCACACGATCCAATAAAATATAGATGGTACACATCACATTGAGATGACAGGGTGACCTTGAAGCCATGAAAGTGCCGCTCATCATGAATGTCACTTTTTTCATCGAACGGAATAAAAGTAAATAGATTTAACAATCTCATATTTTTTAACGTTTGTTCCTTTTCAACCTGAATCAAATGTTCTGTGGAGACCTCGAGTATTGAGGATGTTCTAAATAGGAAAAAAAATTAATGGGACACAGAGAGATCAAAAGCGCTATGATGGAGCAAGACACAAAAAGGATCACAGCATGACCTTAAGTATGCTTGAAAAAGTGCACAGAGAAAAAATAAATTACAAAAGAAATACAGCAGATAGATAAAAGTCTGTGCCAAGGACCTCTTTCTTTCATGTTTAACCATCTACTCAAGTTCAATTGAGCAATTTGTGTCACACGACACTACACAACAATCAAAAAGATAAACCCAAATCAATTGTTTCTTCATTTTCAGCTTTTAATTTCATTGCATTCATTAGTAAATTCCTCAAATGTAACACAAGAACATTTCAAACAAAGTGAGTGGAGGTTCTTTGTTGCAGGAAGTAGAGATTAAAATTTGGGGCACCACTACAGCCAGATTTAAATTTTCAGTAATGCACAATAAAAGCACAGGCTACGTCTTACGTTAAATCCTGCACGATTATTCTTGGTGCAATGTGCACTTTGTGCATTCACATATGAGTACATGAGTGCTAATGCCAGACACAGACCACTTCATCATCTCACCGCAGGACTCTGGCTCTCCCTCATTGTTGAAAATAAAAATTCTTCCAAAAGCACATAAATATTAATGTCCATTAATAGTAAAGAGGCAGCAGGAAGAGATGCATAACGCTGCATGCTGGTCCTATTTTCTGAGGGAGATGCACTCCAACTGCCACAACGTCTCTGTCGTCATGACGACGGGGTTCAATTCACAAGTAGAGCAGGACTTGGCCCCGTCGGTCTGCTCAGACAAAAGAAGCATGCTTCTCATGGAAATGAAACAATGTTCTCATTGAGTGGGTTTCCCACATCAACAACGTGTGTGTGTTAACTCAGAGCCACCTCCACTCTGCAGCGGGCCTTTGGGTAATGCGCAGGAGAAACGTCCTCTGCAAACACAATGCGCCGTTCATGTCAAAATGTGCATCCGATGATCTCGGAAAATACAGAGACACACAAGAGTGAATGCTGGTTAGCAAGACCTAGAAGTGACCACATCCAAAGAGCTGATCCTTTGTCTTTATAAATAAAAAAAGACAGTCATTTTTTAAGAAAATGACCTCCAATGTTGGATATTGACAAATTGCAGCCACTCACCTGTGACTCCACACTGCTGCTGCGGGGGCCTTGGGCTTTATACTGTCGAAGCCCGGAATTTTTTTTTTTGCACACAGACGTGATTTCTCTTTGCGCTGACATCTCCTCTGGGACTGAAGATGCATGGAGAGCAATGGGAGATTCTTTCTGTCAACAAAAACCCAAATGAAAGACAGGAAACACCAATAAAGCTGATGTGTGTGTCAGAAAGCACAAACAGAAAGTTATTGTCTGTGTGTGCGTGTGTGCGTGTGTGTGTGTGTGTGTGTGTGTGTGTGTGTGTGTGTGTGATGAACACAAATATCTCCATGAGAGATTAGGAGACCACACTCCAAGAGAGATTTGTTCCAGCATTCTGGCTGTGCTCAAGGTGGCAGCTTTTACCTCCAGACTCTGCAGGTTTTCTATTAAAGATTAACAATAATATTTGCTTATTGCATGAAAAAGGCACTTTTTTCAGTCAGGAAGGAGAGTTAATGGTTTGTATTGTGTAGTACGGCAGAAAACGAGCACATCTCGCCATGCCAAGGGTCTGTTCCCAAAGCTTTCCTTGAATATTTTCATTTTCCAATCCATATTTCAAAGCAATTGCTTTCCTAGAAAAACAGTCCAAGCAAGTTTGGATTTTTTTTCTGCAACCCAGTGAGCACAAAATGTGATTTCATTGTTGCCCTGGGTGTGAAAGACTTCATTTCTCTTTTTTTTCAACGTGCTGGACACAAACGGTGGAATGTGACAACACACTAAAGCAGTAAACGATTTTAAAATGACTTTCTGTGACATACCTGTGATGGAGCAGCAACCTGCACCTTTCACTTTTCTCCTGATCCATCACAACACAGGACTTCATGAAAATGGATGGATGAAACAAGCATTTTCTAATAAAAGGCAAACAGGCAATCATGTTATTTTGTCCAAGAAGTGGTCAATTCAATTGAAGCATGAAAAAAATGTTTTTAAAAAAATGGTTTACCTTTCATAGGATAGTATTGGTGTTTCCTAATATTAGAGAAACATGATTTTATGTCAATTATTAAAAGATTTTCTCTCGCATTATAGTAAGAGCAAGGTTAAAATCTATAATGTAAAGCGTTGGGGGAAAACAGCTTTCATAAATGTGATCTGTAAAGAAATGGTGGAAATTACCATCACAAACTCTCATAGCCTGACATAGCCATCAGAATTTTGGATATTTGGCTTTTTTTATTATTCTGAACACATTGATCAAAAATTCAACATTATTTACGTCTGATGTATCACAGATATATCAATGTTTTTTGTTATTCCAATGTTTCATCATTTGGATTTCACCAGGACAGACAGAACTTAATCCTGTCCATTGTTTGGTAATGTTTTTTAGGTTTTTTTCTTTGTAATTGTGCATTATCTTTCTTTGTGATAGTTTTGTCAGCTTACTTTCCCACATTTACTTTTTAGTTCTAGTAATGTTTTTTTATTCATTGACTTTGTAAGGATCCTTTTTGTGTTAGTTTAACATTTTGTTCACTTTTCTTTCTGTTTAGCTTGCTCTCAGAGTGTTTGCATAGCCTGGTCTCACCCTCTGTGCTGTTTGCTCTCCGCTGTGTCTTCTTGTCACATCACCAGCTGCCCTTCTTGCTTTATGAGCTTTAAGTGTTTCACTGTGAGGTGTCACCTCTTTCTGCATTTGGGGGATTTTTTTGTGCATTAAGTCTGATTTAGCCTTGCTTTTGTTTGCTCTGCCTTCCCACCTGCAGCTGCCCAGGATCCCAACTTGATGGGGAATCAGAGAGGCTGAAGGAAATCAAATCATGGCAAAATCTGAAGGAAGTAAGCAACAAAAGCAAAACGTAATCACAGTAACAGACAAAGCTGGATTGTACACCAATGAGGCAAGAAAAAAATGCCCACAACAGAGCAGAAGAGTAATTAGATAATGTTCTATAGTCTCGGCTGTACCTGTGGACAGTGAAACAGCAAAAACACACTTAAACACACACTGCTCATTGTTCATGATAACCATCAAGTGGGCCTGACCTAAAAAGCTCATTTGTGTCACGAGTGCACAGCAAGCTGAAGAGGAGGATACCCAAATCCCCATGGCCAGCTCGCTCTTAAAGCCTGGATTAACTCACAAACAAGGAGACGCATACAGACATACGGACGTAAAGTGGTGTTTAAAGACCCACTCCAATGAGAATCCTGTTTTTGGGGTTTTCAACATTGTCTTGTAGCATTTGTCTGATGATGGACGACACGTATAAAGAAAATTAGCCTTACATTTTTAATTCAAAGTATTTTTCTAATCAAATCTCGGTGAATCAGGAGCGGATGAAAAAATGTCGTTTGAAAAAGATTTTTTAGCTCCAATAAGACTGGGCGATAAAATGATAGATATCGATATTGCGAAAGTATCGACAATAAAACATAGTAAAATGAATCTATCGCAGTAAACTTTTATTTTGAAGAGCCCAAAATTAACTCACCAGTCGCAAGTATTTTCTCCTCTTTGGCGAGTTAAAGTTAGAGGGCTAGTTACCACATGGAGAGTAAATGTTTGTGTAAACTTAGTCTTGTTTCTTTGCTCTTCTTCTGGTGAATTTCTGGTGAACAGTGTTTCAAAAATTCAATTTTGGCTCCTGTGTGGACGTATTTTAGTTATTTAAAGTGCACTGCACATGCACTGCAGATTGTGCAGAAGACATGTTCCTTCTAAAACTGGAAATACCACCAACCTTTTTATCACCTGAAGCAGTGTTACCAAGCATGCTCAATCTCAGACTGAAATAAAGGATAATTTTCCAGAAAACAACAAAGTGAAGACCTTCACTTCAGCAACAATCTCAACTATGAGAAGAAATTCAGAGAATTTCCTTTTAGTTCCTAGCTAGGTCACAGGATGTTGACAAAAAATGGAAACTTTTTTACATTTAATAAAAACTTTTGCTTTAATTTTTAGTATAGTTTTAATATTTGTGCCTTTTTTGTTTTCTCATCCTGTTCATGTTCCTTCAGTGCATCTATTATGTTTAAAGTATGATAGGAAATAAATATTTTAATCTAAACAACCTGCTAATGATTACACATTTCTATAATGAGCCACAGAGCGTTCAAATTTGACAGAAATAATTATGTGGTTTATATTGTGCTATACATCGTAATCCGTTGATATCAAAACAACAATATTGTGATAAATAAATTCCCTATCGCTCAGCCCGAGCTCCAGTACTGCTCGTCATTTTAGTTGCACCAGTAATCTTAGCTTGAGGTTGTGAGAGTCTAAGCTAGCAGGAGAGATGGGTGAAGTTTCATTGTTGAGTTTATTAATGGCTGTGAAAATTGGCATGTTTAGGGGTTATATTCACTCTTCAAAAAGCAGGGAAACCATAAAAAAAAATCCACCTGCATGAGATTATTTCTATACTTTTACTTTCTAATTTCTGTCTTTTGCTTCCCTTCAAGATAAGAGACCATCGGGGTGTTTGGGGTCATTAACAGAGAAGGGGGATGTTGAGGAGGAAGGATGTTAAGAAGGTACAGAGGGCGGGAGTTGTCACTTTGTAAAAGCCTGTGGTTAACATGCAAGGAGAAGTCAAGGTCAAGCTAATATTACTGGCTTGAGTCCCTGAACCAAAATATTTTTTTATTTCAGTCGTGCTTTAAAAAAGAGGTTATTTCCACCATCATTGCTATGCAAGGCCGTTCTGCTAAACACCCGGGGGTGACGAAGACCGTCTAAAATTCAGACAGTGTTGGGTGTGCAAGCTCTAATCTAAGCCAGATGAACTAGAAAAACACATCCTCGCTTGATTCTTTCATTAACCAAGAGGCCTGTCGTATTTCAGGCTGACCAATGAGCAGTCACTGATGGGGTTTACCAGCCAGGGCAGCACATGCATTAGGACAGAAAATCCAATACAACTCTACTATGAGTGACTTATCAAGACATTCATTGACGTCACAGCTGTCATTTTGTCTTCTCGTAAACTCTTGAGTTGTGGCTCAGAGCCAGACCTGTTGGGAAGAGTTCATCACAAAAGCCTGATTACATGAGGTTTTCTTTTGAAAAGACATTCTGATTTTCTTTTTTTCCCCTATCACACGGGCATTGCGTGTCAGACTGACAGGGAAAGGATAAGAGAGTATGAGCAGCATCAGGTTTGAGCCGGGGAACTGTCCTTCCTGTCATGATGAGTTTAGACTGAGGCTTTGCGATGATGCAGGAGGACTCCTTCACCACAGAGGTGGAGGGACAGCATGTCTCTTTGGGACTTTAACTGTCTCTTCTTGTTTATTTGACTCTTGAAGGCCAACACAGAGCAAACAGGTCTTGGTTTAAGTGACGTTCAAGAAAGGCAAAAATAGAAACACTTTTAGAAACCTTTTTTTTGTCTTTTCAAAGCCTTCTCATCAGCACATTCATCTATAACTTATATGTGAGCCTTTGGTCGAGATCCTCCATAATCACAACCGTTTTAAACATGAAGTAGTCTCTCTAAGTTTTCAAGTACTTTGTTTGCTTGTTTGGGGAATGGATTTACATCCTGTTTGTGCTCAAACTTGGTTTCAGTTTATTATCATTACAGCTGCTTCCTCCCCATTCACTTAAACAAGTGACTCTAACTCCATCTTTTTCAGTTCGCCATGTCCTCCAAAACCTGAGCTTTATTGCTGAAGGACACAAAGATGAGGAGAATTGTTTCATTCATTCTTTCATATTCCACTCGTGGCTTAATTTCAGTTGAATATTGATTTTAGCAATTAAGACAAATTGATTTTTGTTTGTAACCAAGCTAGAATTTTCATGCAACTCATTTTAAAACGAGACAGTCCCAAAAAAAAAAAAAAAAAAAAAAAAAAAAAAAAAAAAAAAATCAAAGGTTTCTTTTATCCTGTTATGAGGCAAAGTCTTGTTATGTCAAGTAGTTGATAGTGTTTATTGATTCCAAGTCAGTTTGGCCCTGTTTTGAAGAACTGGTAATTATGAATGTGAGTGGGCTTATACAAGCAAGGCAAGGTGTGGAAACTTTAATATAACGTACTTCATGTACAAAGACATTCAAAGTGCTCTCCATAAAACATAGGAAAAAAAATTTAAAAGAAAAATTAAATGTGAGCAGCGTTGGATGGCCCGCAGGCGCTATGCCCCACTATGCCCAAAATTCATTTTTCCTGGGTACTTGGTGTGTTGCAAATTTTGGTGAGTCTTCGAATCTGGCAGGGGTCAAGTTTTCACTCCTTGTCTCCTTGATCCATTGTAAAAGTGTTCCCAGTGGTCTTTTAACTATGACTATGCAGTTTTTAGCTAAAATTTAAAAAAACAGAGTTGTTTTCTAGGTCAAAGTTTCTGGAGAGCGGCAGGAGAAGTTCATTAGAAATACACCTCTGAGCTGTTGGTGCGTAAGCCTGGCAATTCCTAATTTGCTCCTGATTCACCATGATTTAATTAAAGAAATACTCACAAATGCTCATTTGATCTAATTCTCTTTATAGTATATTTGTCCTTTCTTCATGAGAAAAATGCCACAAGAACATGTTAAAACACCAAAAACACGATTTTCAGAAGGTTTCACTTGGATTTAATTAAACTGATCTAAGGCTTTATTAAGGTCTGTTTAAGATATTTGGAAAATTGCTTCTCCATGTGTGCTTTGAGTCTAGGAAGTGCCAAGAAGACGGCATTCAGTCGACCGGAGAGGTGTACCAAGTACATACTGGGTCAGGAGGTCAAAATGTTGTGTTTGAAGTGAGATTTCCCTCTGACGCATCTCTTCTGAATCCTTCTAATTACCACACCTTCATTAAACAGAAGTTAGTCTGACATGGACAGATGTGGGTGCTCTTTTGTGAGAAAAATGTCCATCCCTCTTAAAGCATGAAGGAGAGAAACATCTGAAGCAGCAAAAAATAAAAGGTCAATGGTGCACATGCTGGGGAGCCAAATGTAACAACCGCGGCTGCTGCTTTACATGCATCCAGACTTCCTTTTATTTCCCCTGTCAACCACCCACCTTCAGCTTCCTGCAGAGGATACAACTCGCAAAACAGCAAAGATCATTAAGTCGCACAATGCTCAGCGGTGGGATAAAGGGAAAAACATGAAACAACCAAGAACAAACCAAATGAGACTTTCCTGGTTTCTCTATCTTTTTATTTCTCACAGGACCAATCTTTGACGGCAAATTCAAAACAACAGAAAGTGGGCGTGGTGCAGCAAGAGAACAGTTGGCTTTGGACTGTTACTGTATGGAGCGAGCCTCGCATGAATCAAGATGACAAACCCAAAACAGAGACTAATTTCTCTTCTACTGTGAACTGTTAAACTCTGCACAGATGAGGCACAGGAGAAACAAGTCTGAGCAAATATGAGGGTTTTACAGCAGTCTCTTTTGGTTTAAATGGGTTTCATAAAAAAATACTTTATATGAACAGCACCTCTTACTCCTGCAGTAAAATCAATCACATCCTTGTTACTGATCTGGTCTCATTTCTAGTTAACAGACACGTGGGTCATGAAGCCCCGTCAGCAGAAAGGGAAAGGTTAAGAACCAGGTGTGTTCACTTGATCTCTGCAGTTAACCAACAAGGTAAACTAATTCCAACCTCAATGGGGTTTAAGGACCATCGTCATTCACGTTCCAGACAGTTTTGCAACTTGTCTTACTCCTCCATCATTAGAAAGAGCCTCAGCAAAAGAAAATTGATGCATTAATTTGTGGTAATTCCACTTTTGGAAACAATATTTGATCAAATTATCTTTGGAAGCTTCCATGGCAGGTTAAAATTCTTGGTGGTCAAATCTTTTCAAGCCTGCGCATCTTAGACGTGGGATAAATGGATGTCATTGACAGGGTTAGGCAGGTAGAGAAGAGAAAGGGTTAAATGTAGCTTTATTCAGTGTCCAGGTGTGAGCCTCACCTCAAGGCTGCAGGGCTTTCACCATCCCGACAAGTCTTCAAAACAAGGTCCTCCTCACAAATCTCTGTCTGTCTGGTATGGCCTTGTAAAGCCATAACTGGTCTCCCGTGAACACCCCCCCCCCCCAAAAAAAAATCATTGGCTAAATCCTGTGTTACAAGACTGGAGAGGCCATAAAGGGCAAAGCGGCTCACTGAGTCAGAGATGAGCTCATGCTTTCCAGTTCAGAGTCTTCACAGTTCAACCATAATGAGAAATTAAAAAAAAAAAAAACTTGGTTAAGAAAGATACAGATACTTCACAGAAATATCTTTTTTTGGGTGAGTTTTGAAGGAGCAAGAAACACGCAGTAGACCCAGTGGATTTCAGCTCTTTATATTCTTACCGGCACTAAAGGTTTGGTTAAAAGACAAAAAGATCAATCAAAATGTAAAATTCTGAATTAAAGCATTGTCTTTGGTATGAAATAAGATACACCAAAGATTGGAGCCTTCCACATACCAAGCATTTTTAAGGCCATAAAAAATGTCCACACTTGTTCTATAATGACTAATCCAGGTGTTTAACTTACCTGTCTCAGGTCCAGAGCAATCACTGGATATGTTTAAGGTTTTCAAAAACTCGAAAAAGGAGAAACAGAAAAGCAGAGGAGCCAAGAGCAGAAAGCATGTTGCTAAAAGCGTTCACTCAGTTATTGCAGTCATGTCTGCAGTCACAGGTGTGTAAAACAATGCATCCGCTTTGACAAACATCTGTAAAAAATGGGATGGAGCCCATGGAATTCCCAGGTCCTACTGTGATAGAATGAAATGTTGTTCAATTTCTAAAAGTCAACTGTCTGAGCTACAACTAACATCCAACTCTGCGCTTGGCAGTTGGTGGGAGAGTGGTACTCCTCCATTTTGTTGGGTGTGAAGTTTTGTGGAGGGGGAATTATGGTATGGGTTGTTTTCATGAGGTGGGCTTGATCTCATAGCTCTAGAGACAAAAAAAAGCTATATCCTTCATTGTACCAGGAAATCTTGTGATAAATTGGAGCCTCCTCATCCAACGTCAGTGTCTAAAACAACGACAGAGATGCAGATATCTCACCGTTGGATTCCCCATGCTGGTAAACAATCGCTCCCTTTTGAAAGCAGCATCCAGTGATGTTTTAGGGAATTGCAACACAGGACACTTCCAAATATGTGTCTAATTTAGGAATTTTGAGGTGAACCCTGACTGGTTTGACCACCTAAGTGTCTCTGGGTTCAAAGCAAAACATTCTCTAAACACATTCTTGAACAAGTGAAAAGTTTTCCTTGGAGAGTAGAAACCCTCATGGCTGCTGAGGTTGGAACTTTTCAATCCGAGTAGTTTCTGACGTCACTGAAATCTATAAGAGTAAAGTTTCTGTTCTTATCCAGTTCATAGCATATCGGTAGTTTAGTCAAATAATTACTAAAATGCAAAAATGAACTCAGCATTAATGGGAAAAATAAAGACTAAAATGCTCAGTTCAAAATCGTGCAGCCAAAACTCGAACTGTGTGCAAATCATAATGTTTATAAAATTCTGTTTGATAAAATCAGTCAGAGATGCAAAGTGAAGCACACTTTGATCATGACCTTCTGTCGCTGAATTGATTTCTGCAGATTTGATAAAGTCCGCCCAGAATGCAAACTTTACCGTAGCATTTTTAAATTGTAGTTTGTTTTCATATTTCATGAGTGGGCTATCCTTGAGCATTGCTCCTCTTTTCATGCCATTCATTCATTCATCTTAGGTAATCAATCATCTACGTTTTTTTTGCTATCATGCCATCTCAGCCTTTATTGATCAGACATCTTCAATTATTAATGTTGTTTTGTACGTGAATTTTGCCTGTGAGCAAAAGAAACGCTGTCGTGGCGTGTTATCATTTTTGGTCAATATAAAAAAACGTTATTAACAAAGGGCCTTTTATTCTAAACACATATTCACTGTGATGCATTCACAGTAATGGTGGAGAGGAGGAGGCTGAAAATGCTGCATTGCTTCATTTTCATTCTGACATCTTATCCCGCGCGCCCCTGCAGCTGCATGAAACTCAAAATGATCCGACAGCATCCAGTTGTGGCCACAGATGTGCAGCTGTTCTCGACTGCACCCGTGTTCTGTAACACGCTCTAAAGGAAATGTTCCCTCGCGGTTAAAACATTTGTTTCTTCCCCAGCTGGTGGAGGTTAGAGGATGTGACCGGAGTGACCGGAGACAAAACACCCTGTGTTCCAGCCCATCTGACCTCGAGCAGCCTCTCTCTTTGTCTCAGCACACACGCAGGACAATGCAATTAACAGAACCAAGCAGGTGTGTGACCTTTCAGAGGCCAGCAGGAGAACATCCTTTAATAGTTCTCTCACCTTCTTTCTTTGAGTTTTTGCATGAATAATGTTACTTCATGCATTAAATACATACATGTCTTTAATTTCAGCTTTTAATTTATATTTTTACCTATGAGGACAGCCTGGATCTTAGTTTTACGTAAAGTTTTATGTTAAGACATTGATGTTCAAGTGTTTTTGTTTTTGCTTCACCCATCCCAAACATTGGGATCCTACGGTGGCCCGGAAGTGCAAATAACTCAAATCAAAAAGATATTAAAGATCACTACGACAATTTAAGAAGCAGAATAAATATATATTAAAAAAAAGACACAATAACATTTTAAAAATCTCTAAACAAAAACATAAAGAAGGGAAACAAAAGTAATTTCTTGAATTTAAAATCAAATGTTAAAAAATGAAGCAGGAACATGTTGGCATTGTGGGAATTATGGGTATTGAAGCATTATGGGGCATCACTGATCTGATGATGACGTTTGTGTTTTGAAGAAGAGGGAACGCTGAAGGATGTTTTACCTGAACTGTGGTGAAGAGTTGGTTGAGCAATCACCGAATTGTTGCCGTGGCTGTGGTCAGAAGCTTGAGCAAACGTCATCATCCAATCCCAATCAGAGATGTCCATTTATGTCCCATAGTGACTAGCTTTTCGGGTTTCTCATTGGGTGATTTTTTATTTTTTATTTTTTATGTGTTTTTTTTATTATGTTTTGACTTCTAAAATATAACTTTTTAAAATTGGTGTGATCTTTAATTAGTTTTTGCATTGAGTGAGATGTTGATGTGATTGGCCCTTCAGGGCCACCGTTGAACCCTCAACTTTCTCTGAGCACTTCTCCAGAGTGTGCAGATGTAGCTCAGACTTGCTCTGCACAGGAGCAGCCTTCTGAGTGGCAGCTACTAAGAGGCTGTGATTTTCTGCCTATAAAGGGGAAAAACCTACAGCAGTGGTGCGTTTGTCATTACTCCTGCTAATGTGGCCCAGCTGCCTGCCTTTCACGAAGCGCCACCCGTACCCAGATCCCAACGGGCTCTGGAGTTTTCGTGTGTCTTAGCAGGCCGCTCAGCCCATTTAAAGCCCCTCAGGAGGAAGAGGAGGAGGAAGAGACAGCCGAGCTGTGAGGAGCCTGTGATGGTGAAGGTGCAGCTTCTCGGTTGTGTTCATTACAGAATGTGGGGGGAAAACAAGCAGGCCCCCCTGCTGTCTCAGTCCAGTGAAAACACGATCCCCTCTGCGAGGAAGAGGCGAGCAGAGATGACGAAGCAGAGAAGAAAAAGAGCAAAACGGGAGGAGGAGGTGGAGCGGGGACGCAGACAGCAACAGCAGGGGGTCGTTCTGTTCTGTGTATCAGACTGTCAATGAATCTCATTAGCATGGCTTCTCTAATCAGCAGCTGACGTGTTCCACTGAAGGCCGTCCACTCTGCTGCCCAGCTCCCTCCTCCTCCTCACATCATGAATATGAAGCAGTCATCTACTCCTGTGCCCCATTTTGTTAGGCGACAGGATTCTGGAGAGCGTGTCTTCTGTAGTTCTCTGACTTTTATTTTCATATGCCACAGCAGGATGCCACGTTAACTTACCTTCTGTGTGCTTTTCACATCCCAGGGAGCTTGTTTTTGATCATTTCTACCCTGTGGGCTGAAGAAATCCTGCGTTGAAACCCAACTTTTGAATTCTGCTCATTAGATTTGCACAAAAAAATTACTCACTTCAGAGGTTTTTGTTTGATTTTTGTGTCCTTTGGTGCAATTAAATCCCTAACTTTAAAACCCCACTCTGATGAATATTGTTTTTGATGTTTTTGTGGTATTTTTCTGATGATGGAGGACACTTTTAAACAGAATTGAACTTAATGTAGCATTTTTGAGGGTTTTTTTTTTTAATTCAAAGCGCTGTGAATCAGGAGCAGACAAAAACATGCAAATGGAAAACTATGCGGCAAGATAGCTCCAATAGAACTTGCTGTTTTTGTTGCACTGATAGATTAAGGTAAAGTGAGCTGGCGGAAGAGCGTGTAAACAAAGGGATGATAGGAAGTTACGGTAGGCTTACTCTGGGCCAACAGTTCACAACTCATAGGCAATTTCTGCCACTCTGCAGAAACTATGTCCTAGAAAATGACAGTTTTTTTTTTTATTTTAGCTAAAAAAAAATTTTTTAAAGAAGCCATAACTGTAACCAATAGACCACTGGGAACGTTTTTACAATAGATCCAAAAAAATGATCTTAGTGGGACTTCAAAAATAAAGAAAAAAGCAAAATGGATTCTCAGATTTCTACCATTCACTGGATTCCAGCAAAAACGTGTGGGGTTTCAAAGCAACAAGTTCTAGCCCTGAAAGGTGGCCTCCTTTTTTTGTTTTTGTGCCCTTTATTTTTCCTTTTTTGATAGCAGCTGGCATTCAATCGAGTGATGAAGAGTGTGTGAAGGATCTGACTGCCCCCTGAGAATAGAGCGTGGCATTAGATGAAACAGGGCATATTAGAGGTTGGAGGTAGAGACGTGTCAACACCACACGCTATCACTCTTTAATCACAATCAAACCCTGCCAATATTGGGATAATCTGTACAGCATCAAAAGAACAGTTTTCTACTATATCTCTCCAGCAACTGACAGAATTACTAATGGGACCAACTAAAGCCCCGTTTCCCCTAAACCCCCAACACCCTCAAGAAATCCATCCATTCCAAGTCTCTTCCTTTTCTGTGTTTGAAGGAGCTGCCACGATGCATGCAACAGTTCTGACGCTCATCTCTGTGTCCACTGTGGTTTTAAATCGCTCCTTTTCTCAAACACTCTGGCTGTTCAAAGCCATGTTTTTGCAGCCTGGTGCTGAATGCACAGATAGGACAAATAAATCACGCACAAGCTCCCCTGAGAGCAAAGAAACCGACTGGAACGTGCAGCCTGGAATTTAACCAAAAAAAAAGAAGAACATCTGGTGAAGGCGCTGGAGCCTTCCGTTAACTCACTGAGTCATTATTCTACAGCCTTCTACCAGGGCTGATGAAGTCTCCTCTTCATGAACTGATGCATACGGTGGGAGTTTCTTAAACAAATGTTTACAGCACCATCCTAAGTCACAGCAGCTTTGAGTTGCAGAGGCTCGCAGGGAGCTGGAACCTGTCACAGCTGTCAAAAAAAGAGGTGCTGCACATACGGGACAGGTCAGTAGTCGACACAGGGCTACCACAGAGACAGACATGCTACGGTCAATTAAGAGACACAAATAAACCGGCTGTGCACGAGACAGCTCTGAGGGAGGAACTGAAGGAGCAGGACAAGAAAAAAACACTCACGACAGGCATCTTTGCACAAAAAACATCATAAACATAAGAGATGGAAAACATGAGGCTTCTCTGTGTGGTTTTTACATTTGCAAACAATGTTTTCAAATGTTTTGATTGTGAATCAAGAGCAGACAAAGAAAAGCAGTGGGGAAAAGCTTGTATGTGCGACTTTGAAAACACAATAAGCTCCCTGTTCCGCCCCATTCTTATGCATACATTGTGACAACTAGATCCATGAACATCTTTGTTTTCCTCGTCCAAGCTGGAATCTAGCTGAACGCTGGGGATGTGAGGGGCTGTGATTTAGTGCAGAAACAGAGAGCTCTCAGCAACGGGAAGGGGAGGTGGGGATACTCCGCCAATTTCTAAAGAACTCCTGCCAGTCTGCAGAAACTATGTCCTCGAAAACAACACAGGTTTTTGGATTTTGACACAAAATTTCATATTGATAATTATAAAAAGCAATAAGAATGCTTTTAAAATATAATACTAGATAATCACAGGATAAAAAAACAGAGGAAATATTTAAAAAGCTAAACGAGAGAATTCCGTTTTTGGCTAAAAAAAAAAAGAAAGTTTAATACTATAAAATAAAAGTGTATTTGGAAGCACTGGATGAATGTCTGGAAACATACCTACTAATGTTTCATCAAAGTTGAATTTAGTTTTTTTGTTGCTTGACAAGACATTTGTCTTCAGTATATTCTTGGCAGCATTTTTAGAGAAAGCTTTGAAAGTTTTCCATCTTCACATGTGCTGTCCACGTTTTCTTCGTTATTTAGCCATTTTTTAGATTTTCATTGATACTGTAAATTATATGTGTGTGTGTGTAAGTATACTTTTAATTCTAATCTAACTCTCTAACCAAGGGAGGAAATTACATCCACACCAGAAAGCAAATGAGTTGACCCAGGAGCATTATTGTATGGCAAAACTTGTTTCATTTGTAGTCCAGACATGGAGCTGTTGCAGTGAGAGCAGTGGATCCTGTATCACCACTGGTCCCAGTGGGTTTTGCCAGCACAGATCCAATTAAATGCTGTAGCTGCTGAAGCAGCCAGCAGAGCAGAGGGATTCCAACCCTCTGTCTGCTGCAGTCATTTATGCAACCAAGTCAGCAAGGTTCTCCAGACAAGGACAGTGTTGGGTTTGTGTGCTGGGAAAACCAGAGGAAAGAGGTGGTGCGAGGAAAGTCGGGCAAACAGAAACACCCATCCACAATAAAGCCGCTCTGCCAGGCTTTTCAGGCTGACAGGTGCATTATCATAGGTTAATGAGAAGCCTCGTACTGCCTGTAGCGGCAATCATGGAAGCAGGGCTGCCTCTTGTGCCACCTCCATCAATCATGTCAGACAGAAACCCTCACTCAAACACACACAGAAAAACATACATTATATATTTAAAAAAAAAAGGTATGAAAACACCCTCAAGTTTTCAGAGATCATTACAGCTTGTGGGTTGCACTGATGGACCAACATTATGGCTGCACTTTGGTGCGGGAGATTACACTGTGATTAGGATGTATTTCTGGACACAATGAGAGATAATTAACACTTCAGGCACAGCTCTCAGGTGTGATCATCTAACTGTTCCGCAGTCTGCAACCTCTGCAGAGAAAACAGCTCCAGGAGTATGAAGATCCGCTCCTGAGAGTCACACAAAATAGCTTTTTAAAAGACCTCTTTTGGAGCAACTGCAGCCCACATTAGAGATAGGATACTTTTTTCGCTCCGAACGAGAGCTTTTCTAATCAGAGGTTTGTGCATTTCTGCTCTTCAGTGTCTAGAGGCAACCTTTGAACAAAGAGGATTCATCAAAGAGAAATATATATATTTTTATTTTTGTCGCTGAGGAGATTCTGCTGTCACTTCAAACTGATTAAACCCTCATAATTATCCCTAAAAGCAGAACTGATCATGCTTTAGAAAAGTCACTGAAATTCCACCAGGACTTCACAGCAAAATGTCTTTGCAATAAAGAGAAAGTTACAAACTTAAGATCTGAAGTGTCTTTAACTTACTGGAGTTTTTCATTGTTTGTCCCCATAGCAACCATAACGTATGTGTGATGGGCTGCAGTATAGTACTGCGGTCGGAGAGAGATGTTTGTCAGATCCAACATCATAATTGGCAGATTCACCCTGTTCATGACAGGAAAAGCGAATGTTTTTCATGCATAGTTTTTGGATTCGTCATTACATTGTGAATGATTCCTGATTGCACAAAAACAAGGCCAGCTAAGACATTCAGAGTAAATCTGACCTTTGTGAAGCTTTTTTTTAAATCACAAGAGAGCTAGAGTGGAGCAATCTTTTTTTTTTCTCTGCAACCAACCTGTTCTGTCTTTACTGACTAAATTTGAGCATTTATTGAGACTAAACTGTTGAAACAAGAAGACAAAATAACTATTAATGAATTAATAACTAATAAGTAAATAACTCTGTAATAGCATGAAAAATTAAGAGCACTCTATGCAGTTTATCATATTTACGGAACTTAATCACTTAGTACCTGTTTAGTAAAGTAAAGCAGATTTGTACTTTAGAATGTTACAAGTATTTTATCAATGGTGTACAGACTTTTTGTGCACATCTTGACCTAAAAATGCATTGTTTTCCATTAGTGGTAACTTCTGACCTCTTCAAGAGGAGACTGGGTTGTGATATTTTGCTCCATCACTCCTTTTTTTAACAGTTTTTTTTCCCACAACAGCCTGCTTTTGACTGAACTCTGTGTTTTCACAGACTCTGCTTCTGCTGCTGCTGCTCTCCGGTGTTTGGCGAGGCAGTGGAGCAGCGCCAAGACCATTTCAACAGCTTTTTACTCTAAAAAGAACCACGCAGAAAGGAGAGCTCGCCCTTATCGCGCTGGATTTGCCCACAAGGGGGACAAAGTGTAAAGAGCCGAGGAGAGAGCAAGAGTCAGTCCATCATTCTTCTCGATTCTACAAGCCACTGGGCAGGAAATGAGGCGGAGGACACCCACTGACCTAAAGCCTCTGCCTATCACAGAAACAATTGAAACAGCTAATGGAACCAGGCTGATCCTCTTTCCATCCCACACGGGGGTACTGGGACTTATACCACTCATTTTTGATTAGAGCACCTCAGGCTTTAAAACCTATCTGCACCAGACAAGATAAATTCAAGCTCATCGTGCTGTTATGGCTTAAACCAGCAGACAAAGACGGGATCGAGTGAACATCCATACCATGTTTATGTATGACACCAGAGAGATCCGCTGAAGGGGAGGGCAGGGGTCACTCTGCAGGTGGGGTGGGGCAGTGCTGAGTTAACATGTTCATGACCCAGTGTGAACAGGAGGATGGAGGGGGGGGTACGGCAGATGCAGAGAGACCTGTTCCATCGTCTGTTTAAGTTAATTTAATGAAAGCACACAACCAGACGGTATAGACACATCCATGACCTCCACAAAATTATTGTTTAAACGATTCCCCGGATACACAAGTAAAATGAGGGATTCCTTTAACGGACGGCTGATTCACCCCTCTCCAAAATGGAACCTCCACCGGCTGCCACAATTGTGAGCATCTTCATCTGCAGTTGATAAACTCATATGTCACATTTTCAGCATTTTTTTTTGGTTTTTTTTTTCTGTTCTCATTGATCTAACATTGGTAAATGTTATTTACTACCTTCTTAGAAGGCCCAAAGTACTTTAATTCAGTTTTATTTATAGATCCCAATATCACAACATAGCAGCCTCAACAGGCTTCACACCAATAATTGTACAAAATATAGAATCTGTCATAAAACATAAGCAATAGCTAAACTAAACTAGACAGATCATGGACAACCCTGAACTTAGACTTTACAGTCAGTCCCATTCATCCATACACACACATTCACACACTGATGGTGGCTCTGCTGCCAAACACTGGCTCCAACCTATAAAAACCCAGAGCAATGTGGGGTTCAGTGTCTTGCCCAAGGACACTTCAACACATGGACTGCCAAAGCGGGAACTGAACCAGCAATCATTCATATCTGCAGTGTAAAAAGCCAGTGGAGTTGAAAACAGTCTTGTAAGAGTTCTGGGTTGTTGTCATTACTGCAGACCAAAGCGTCCTGGATAATTATGACTCAGAGCGGGGACTCTGGGAGCGGGTCATTTTGCTTGAAGGCAGGAGAGTGTGTGATGCCATGTATGCACACGTCAAGCTCCACATTACAAGGTCCTTCTGCTCTCATCCTATTTATGCACATTTCACACAAGGAAAACGCCTGTTTGTTCCTGCTGAGAAACTCCAGTGGAATTCATGTAATGATGAGCTTTCCTTTTGTGAAGCAACAGAGGCAGTCGGACCAAACTTCAAATACAGCAACGACGTATGGATGTATACATACGGAAGATGTGGACCTGAAAATCTGGTGAAATCATACATTTGTCAACAATCTTAATCTAGAAAAAAAAAGAGAATAAAATGACAGGATAGCAGAACTCAGCTTAAACTTCAAGTAAAAAGAAAATGTTTCCTTTTTTAAATCTGGAATACAACCATGTTGTGTTTTAAACAGAATTTAATTCTGAGCAGATAACTTTTTGAGCCTAGACTGCCATCTTCTGGCTTATTTAGCCATATGTGCAAAACACATGTAATAAACACCCTGTGTATCCACACTTTAAAGTCTAAAGTCTATATATATATATATATATTGAAAGAAAAGATCACAAAGTATTTGTGGATTCAGATTTATTAGTCATTCTCAGTAACAAAACAAAATAAAAACTGTTTCCAAACACAACTTTCAGGTTTTTTTTTGTATTTTTACTAAACATTTGTGTACAAAATATTTTAACAATAAGAAGCCTTCATTTTCCTTTAACTTAAATAATTATCAATTTGACTGGTCAAAGAAATTGTAACTATTACTCCTTTCACAGTAACAGCTTAAAATGACCTCGAGTGAAAGACTTGTACCAAGACAAGACATTTAGACCAAGATGAAATATAAAAGGACCACAATAAAAGTGCAAGCTGCTTACTAAATGACCTAAATGCATCTATAAAGAGACTATTAGAAACGAAGCAGAGAAACGAACCACTAACACATGAAGGGAAGCAGAAACTCAACTTTTTTTTTAAAGACAGAAGAAACTTCAGGTAACAGCTGCCTCCAAATCCATGAAACCTTTGCTTGCTGTAAAGTTTTCCTTTGCTCTTAGAACAGTTGTTTCACTCAGCACTGAAAGTCATGAGACGGATCCCTTATAGGCCAAACAACTCATTCAAATCTGTTTCACAACAAAAAGTGCTGACAATCTGCAAATGCAGCCTTACTCTACACACCCTTGACAAAAGAGCCAAACATAAACAATAGGAATCAGGAGTGTGTAAGTAGAACCCTTTTCATGTAAAATGCACCAAAGTGCTAAAATCCCAAAGACACACAGTAAAAGAGAAGAAAAAACACACAATTATGTTTAAAAAAGGAAAACATCAGCACACTTTCAAGCAGAACTGGCTTTTTTAGAAGCTTCTGGCTGCCAGCTGTGCACTCCCAACAGGAGGACAGAATTAGAGACGCTTTACAGATGATAAAGGATAGGAGGAGGTGGTGGCGGCGGTGGGATTCAGCTGAGCTTAACATCAGGGTGACTGTAAGTGACGGGGGGACTTGATGACAAGAAGCCAAAAGTCTCCACCGCAGCAACCCTGCCCTGGGCTGTTCCTCCACCCTCTGCACCAAAAATACCAGCTTCAGGATGAGAGGAGGCTGTAATCTATCAGAGGGTCTCCTGCGTGCACACACACACACACACACACATTTGGCTGTAAAGTGCTAACTCATAGCAACATGGCTTCATTGGCGACAAATAAGTGAACAAAAGAAAAAAAGAAAGAAAGACACGATGGAAAAAACACACATAACTGCATAGTGTCAAACAGAAATAACTGAGGCCTCACGCTCAAAAAAATCTCAGGAACAATAATAGCGAGAATCTATTTCCAGCATGTGTGTCAAACTTGATTTAGAGGGGAGTGTGGGACATGCTGCGCTGGGCGTGAGACGTTTACACAGCTGGGAAGATGTCAGGGGCTCCAACATTAGAAACAGCTGGTTTACATACATGTATGAGAGTTTAAAAAAAAAGAGGCGAGGAGAAAAAGAGAGTCCGCTGGTTTGTGTGTGACGGTTTCATCTTCAGCTCAGTACTTTGGTACTTTAGTATAATCCTCCTGGACCACACTCTTGCACAGGCACATGGAGAGGATCATCCCCAGCAGCTGGAGCAAACAGAGATGCAAGTTTAGCCATGAGAGTTTCAAATTGACCGACACACTAAAGTTTACATCAAACTTCCAACAAACTACTTTTATCCCTAAGAATTTCTACCAGTAGGGGGCAGACTTCAGCAGAAATCCATGAAATGTGTTAGGACTTCCTTGAAGATCAGGCAAGTGAAAAACAGACTCTTAAGGTGGTCCTCAAAATAAAATAATTCAAGAAAGTGTACCTCCACCACTGCCACACCGACACAGATTCCCAGAATCACTCCGCAGTTTTCCCACAGCCACTTCTCAACTGAAATGATGCAACCCTACAGAAAAATGGGATGAAAACACTGAGGTTAGAAAACAGGTAAAAGGAGTCCCAAATGGACGAGCGGGGAGACAAAGGAATTGTGTCATCCCAGCCGGACGAGCATGAAGACTTTTAAGGGCACAAAAGCTGGCTTTGGATTGAGTCAGAGAAGGAGAGAATAACAAAGCTTTGCAGAGCGGAGAGGGTTTTGAGTTTCTGAACAACGCAGACCAAACAAAAGAACAGGAGAGCTTTCTTTCCCTCCTGGAGTTTGAACAAACCTCAGCACAAACGGCTCGTCTCACCTGTCGGCTGCTCACTACGTCCAATAAATTGGAACTCAGTCAAACAAAAAACTAGCATTACGCAATTTAGTAAGTTCAGCTATGTCAATGTTTTAAATAGGGGAAGCTGTCAAACAGCCATTGAAAGAACTAAAAGAATGAACATAATCAAGGCTAAAATACCAAGTATTAGAGAGATATAGAAGTAATCATGTGCTTTATGCTGAAAAGATCGACCCTGATAAAATTGTGTTTTTGGTGCTTTTTACAGGTTTTTGTGGCATTTTTTATTCTGACGAAAGACAAAAAATAAAGAAAATTCATCTTAAAATAGCGTCTCTGAATATTTCTTTATTCAAATTGATGTCCATCAGGAAACAGCTACAAGGTTTGTTATTTTTATAGTAAAAGTACTTTTCAAAAGGTATTTAGGGAAAATCAAACATGTGGGGCTCATGTCTAAATGCAGCTGTGAAAACGTTGCAGAAACAACATCTACAGAGACCAACAGGAAGAGCAGGTCCCCAACACCACCAATCACATCACGTCAAGAACCTGAAATACACAGAACCTCTTTCCAGCCTGTGGGGAGATGAGCAGCCAGCAGCAGGCGGATTGATATGTGAATCCCTAACATCGAGCTGCAGGAGAATCTTCTAGAACGAATGTGACAAGATTTATAAACAGCAGGTGTGGGAAGTATTTATCCAGACTCAAGGTGTGTAGAAAAAGAGGAGGAAAAAAAGGGGTTTTGACTTTATCCACATTCACAGATTGGCAACACAGGCTCAGTCAGTAATTGCATATTTACAAATAATTAAATGTTTACAAAACCATTTTTTAATTGACATAAAACTGGATTTTTTTTTTACATGGAATTTTTCTGAGTCAAAGCTTTCAGAAAATGTAGACAGCAAACTGTATAAAGATTTCACTTCTCCCTTCAGGAGTCGCCACAGTTAAGTGAAACTTGCACATGGGTTTGAATTCATTTTACGGCAGATGGCCTTCCTGACCCCCACCCTTTTTGCTGGACTTGGGACTGGCATACACGTGGTTGGCCTACCTTTAAATCCCAGGTGGTCTACCGTCCATTTGAGGACTAACCAGGCCATGAAACAGGCAAACTGCAGGTGTTGCTAATAAAAACCTAGCAAAACTTGATAAAGTGATCAGGTGTGAAAACCTCTGTTCAAACAGAGGGTTTGTGAGCTTCCGGCTTAGGGAGCATTCAGAGAGGGGTTACCGAGGTGAAAGAGAACTTCAGAAAAACTAGGAAAACGAGCACTTTTATGGGCTATAAATAGCATGTTGTATGCTAAAGATCAAACTGCTACAACGTTAAAAAGACTGGAGTGGTTTGAAAAGCATGTTCTCTATAAAAACATGAGAAAAGCTTAGGTTTGCATGTTGGAACCAAAGCGACTCCACAAGACTTCTGAAACAGCAAGAAATGAAAGCAGAGATGTTCAGCACGAAGGGGAACTTTTTCCCAATCCAAACAGAAGATACTCAGTACAGCAGCGGTGAGCAGGAATGGGAATGACAGGGTCAACCGTGACCATGAACTGTGTGATGCAAATGTCAGGGATAGGCACCTCCAGCCAACTCCATGATTTCTAGATTTTCAAGCCCTACTCATGACTGATCCATGTGTGTCCTGCCAAATAGAACATGCCAGAGCATGGTATGTTGGAAAACGTGCAGGAGTGTGGCCCATGAGGCCTGGAGCTGCCTATCCCTGACTTAGATAAAACTGAGAAACCACTTAGGAACCCTTAACCACATAGGGGGACTTTACAAGCCTTTGTTTGGCCAATCACCTGTGTTCAGCAAAACACAAGTCAGACAGACATGTTTTTTTTAATGTATTTTGAACATCTAAACATAATCCTAACCTCACTGTTAGGAAAACTATCCACATCACAGTGACGCTTATGATGCAAAAATAAATGAATAAAGGAAACAACAATTTCTGTTGCATTCATCACCCTTCAACTGTTGATGGTGAGTAGGACTTCAGTTCCAGCTTAGAGACCTGAGCCTCCTGGATCCTCACAGGCCAGGAGGAAGAAAATTGCTTTATTCATTTCTCTCCTCCTTTGATGTTGGATTCTCACAGTTTGTTCTGGATTCTCTCTGCAGAACCTCTGGTCGTGTTTGTGAGAATGGGCCTGATCGGTGAGGAAAGGTGACTGATGAAAGTTGAGCTGTGTGATCTGACCCGACAGATAAGTCTCATGTTCTCCTCTGCATGTGACTGCATTGTGATGCACTTGTTGTTGTGTTATAACATAAAGAACATGTGATTGTTCTGCAAGGGGGAGGGCCCTTTTGAGGACTTTCCACCAGTTTTGGGGATGGGGATCCTATGAAGTTGAAATTTGAGAGGTCAGGATGAATCAACCTTGATCTTGTTTCTGCCACCTTTTGCTGTTTCTTTGCACTAAAGTTTTGCGTCGTGTTTTGTACCGTTTCATAGACGGGAAGTTCATCAGACAGGTGCTCACACAGGCCCACGGTCTTCACTTCAGAGCCAGGGAGGGACTCGTTGCGGCAGGAGCACGAGTACAGCTTCTGGGTATTGTTCTTGATCAGAAGGTTCTCAGACCAGTTCCCTGGACCAGTCCATCCACAACATTTCATCTGAAGAAAGGGAAAATGAATTGAAATGAAGAATAAGGACAAAAGACAGTGATGAAACCTGATGAGATGTAAAGATGGTGACATTATATCAGGAAAGTTCTTGCTGGCAGATGTTTTTAAAAGCTTTAGAAGAAAAGTGGCTTGGCAAGAAAAAAGGAGAGTTTTTCTTATTAAGCGAGTGAGTGGGGTTATCCCAAATTCAAAAAAATCACATTTTTTCTCACTGATGAGCCAGCTTTTTCCATCTGTGCAAAAGATTGTTGCAGCAATGAAAAAAACTTTGGTTTAGCTACAGTACAAGTTATCTCTAATAACAGTATTCACATGTACGACCACACAGGAAGTTTATTTGGTCAGTACTTTGTATTCTTTTGATCCTGGAAGTTTTTATGGGTTATGTAAGAAAACCACTGCAGCTCCTTTGAGCACTGTGAGTTGAAGCAAGTGACATCACATTGAACTGTTTATTTTGAAGATTTTTCTTCACTCAAATACAAAAAAGGAACACAAATGATACTTCTGTTTTCACAAGGCTGCTTAGAAAACCAAACACTTATTTTGCTGAAATAAGCATGACTGTAGATTTGAAGAAATCTAAACTTCCTTTTTACCAAGTATAATTTCATTTAAAGTAAGTTGAAATCTAACTTGGAGAAAAATATGTTATTACAAGTATGAGTTTTACTATAACAATAATAAAAAGCTACATAAAATGGGAATGTGCCAGAAAAAAGCCTTTCGACTAGCCTAGTGAGTATCCTACAGCTGTGGCGGCAGTATTATGATTGGTCAAATTGAGGTTAGGCAATGTAATCTGTATGAAAACTGACTGAATAACCAACCTCTAGCGCTGAAGTCGTTGATGTTTTTGTCAATTAAAAATAAACATGACTTTCAATTGCAACTATTAAAAATTAAAATTAGATTCAGAAAACAATCATTTGATTCTTTGGGGGAGAACATGGGAGGAAACATTAAATGAAAAGGTAATTACATTCGTTTGGATTGAAGTCTACTTTTTAGATTGTGGACACGTCAAACTGTGAAGTTTAGACTCACAGTTTTCTGAATGTAGTCCCACGTGTGCTCTGTGGTCCTGTTCAGCCCGGTGTAGTTGATGATCATTCCCTGGATGATGTTGGACATCTCAAATTTGAGCTGTAGAAGAAAAAAAAAAAAAAAAAAAAAAAAAAAAAAGAGTGCTTTTATTACTGACTCGAGCAACTTTTGAATGGCTGCAAATCAATTTTCTACATTATTGTTTAGAACATTTAGTGATCAGGTGTGCAGTTTAGAGAAAATGAGGGACAAGAAAACAAACAAACCTCTTTCCAATTTGTCACCAACATTTATATTTGTGAAATACACAGCAAAAAGGAAAAAAAATCTTTCAAAAGTAAATGAGTGCTTGTGAAGAAGACCACAGAGAGCTGGATCTGATGCGTTTTCTCAGCTCTACTGAAATTAAGTGAGAACCTCACCCTATTCTGGGAACGGGCACCACCCTGCCCTGTGGTGAGCCTTAAACACAGGGAGGCTACGGACGCAGTGGTATCAGAGACTCACGCTGACACAGAGACCCACACGCTTCCACACGTACAGTCACAGTGGAGGCTTTGCAGCAACCACCTCGGCTGGATTTTTTGTTGTGAGGCAGGAAGAAAACCAAAGAGGCCTGAAACATGCGTGTGTTCAAACAGGACCTTCCCTTCTGAACAAACACAAAGGTCTGCTGTTTTGTAGTTGACCAGAACAATACTGTGATAAGAATAGAAAACAATGAGTTTGCTATGGTTTATTAGCTACACTCCGTTAGGCTTTTTTCTCACCAAGGGAAGTTGAAAAACAAGTAAGTGGAGCAAGTTTGAAGTGTTTTAAATAAAATCTTCCGTCCCTCAAAAAGTCTAAACTAGTAATATTGTTGAACTACAAAAAAAATGTTTTTAGCATAAAAAATATTTAAAATTTGGACCAAAGTTTGATGTGTGGAACAAAACACCTTTTTCACTTGTACATTTAAAATGAATTAGGTGTGTTTTTAGTGTTTAGTTTGTGATTTGTTCTCTGTGAATTTATTTTTTTAGGTGAACTTTTTCTACATTTAAAACAAAACTTGTATTTTGAAGCTTTGTCTACTTTCATTCAGCAAAGAAAAATGCAATTTCAACCAGCTTTAGAGTTGTCTAAAAATGGTCCACATAAATCACAAATATGCTTCTGTCTGAATAGTAGTCACATGTCTATTTTTGTCCACCAGATTCATTTCTTTGAGCATCTTAAGTCACACAGATCCTGACGTAGCATCTGAAACTTAGTTGATGGTTCATGTAAGACACCTGAAGCTGTAACAGGAAATCAGAAAAAAACACCAAGTGGACAGACAGACGGAATCGGGTTGTTTTATCAGACAAGATGGAAAAGACGCTCAATTTAGATCAAAAAAAGATGCTGAGGCCCTAAAATCCAAACTTTCAGTAGAAAAAAAAGTGGTTGTCTTTACCCGATCTCTCTGGAAGTAAATAAGAACTCCAGCGGTGACCTGAGCAATGAGGATGAGCAGGAGGCAGGTGAAATACTGGAAGACAAGATGAAGGAAAAGTCATTAAAGCAAGTCTTTCAAATTCATTAAAAATAGAAAAACATCAAAGTAATATTAGGTAAAATATGTTATCAAAATTCTAAATGAACAATATGATCTAAGTTTCATACTTAAAGCAACACAAAAGCTTAAATTGTGAAAAAAGTTATGTCAATTCATTATTATTACTTGTTGTCAAATTTAGATGTTTTTTTTCCCTGAGAGTTTGTTACTTTTAGTTTATGCAAATTTTCTTCAGGTGTAACACTTTTATAACCTAAATCACTCAAGGCCCCCCAGCAGTTATGCGTGTTTGTGTGCAGAGCTTCAGTTTACAGTGACTGGGATAAGTAGGTCACAGTGGTTTTCCAGTTAACCCCTCACAGGTTTAACTCTGTAGAGGTCAGACACCCCTCACCGCTCTTGTTGAACCCCCCTCCCCCCGTGCATTTTACTGGCTTTATCTGTCGCACCACCCTCCCCTAAGCAAATCCCTGAGTACTGCGAGCTGCCGCTCCAACACATTAGCAGAAAATGCTGAAAGGCTTAACTGTCAGCAGGAATCTGTCATGTGCTCTTGCCAAAGCTCGAGAGCCTGCACGGTCATTTTTGGATGGAGATTTAATAATTTAAACTGTTTAAACAAAGAGTACAAAAAAAACTGTGCAATTAATACCCTGCAAGTCATGTGCTCGACAGATGTAAACATAGAACAAAAGTCAAGATACGTTTTTCTTTGTCATAGCTTTTCAGCAATAAATCTTTTGGTACTGAAAAGCCTGTTTACTATCCCTCTAAATGGAGCCACATTTGTCAGGAATGCACATTTGTGGAATGAAAGGCAGAGCTGAGTCAGTGGATTGATCTCATGAGCATCAAAACCCAACAGAAGATGTTACTCTGTCATTTCACCAATTAAGTCCAGAATTTTATGAGCCTTTTCTGAACTTTCATGAACTTTTCTGTGATAACTCTTTATAAGCTTTAAGAGAAACAATTTTCTTACCAAACCCAGGAGACAACGGATCTCATAAATGGCTCCAATGCAGCCAAAGAAGCCCATAGCCATGGACAGGGAGCCCACACCAATGAGGATGTATGAAGCCACCTTCACAGTGTGAGATGATTCATCTAGAGAAAACAGAATGGAAGAGAACACATTAAGAGCTTCTCATCAAGGACCTGCTTTAGTAAACTAGAGACACAGTCTTAAGTTTAGCATTAACATAAATTGTTGTGGTTTTTAAACAGAAAAAGGAAGATCTTGATACAAATGAAAAAGCTCATAGCAAATAGCTAAACTACTCAGGAAGCAGCCATGTTTCTGCTCAAATCAGAGCACTGAGAATATTCTCTTCCATGGAAAACTATTTTGACACAGAAAACCACCAGAGGGAGTGAAACAAGGACAAGCCAGCCTCTGGCTAGATTAATTGATTTCTGTCTCTGGTATGTGCGTTGGAGAGATTCGAGAGGTGGAGGAGGGGGCAGGGCCTGAACATTATTGCAAGGTTAGAGAAGACATCGACTGGAAACGCTACACGATTGTGTTATCTGGTTTGTTCTAGGCCCCACAGCGACACAGTTCTTTTTGTCTGCAGTTGAAGCCAGAGTCTGAGCTTTGGGAAGTGACTCAAAGTAATAGAAAAAAAAAAAAAAAGTTTGGCCTAAGCAAACTGTAGGGCCATGAAATCTCTTTTTCCAAACTTCAGAGTGAAGAAGCCTAAAGACACTGCAGCACTCCTCTTCACTGCTTTAACATTTAAGACCAAAGACTACTCTTTGGCTAAAAGATGCTAATATGTTATAAAACTCTTCAGACATCTGAGAGCATTCTGTGAATACTTCTTCAGTTGTTTATGCTGCTCTGTAAACGTTTAAATCACTGGAAGTAGGCTGCAGCATAACCCGACTGTCAAATTGCATGACTCTAGTCAATACCTCAAAGCATTTCCTTCCATTTTAAAACTGAAAAATGTTCTACTTGATAGGTAGGTAGTTATTTAGAGCTTCAATCCTAATTCAGCATCAACATTCTGACATTAAACACGTTTTAAAACACTTAGGAGGGTGGTTCAAACATCGTCAAGTGCTTCCACAAGTCTGCCTGTGAGTCTGCACTGGCGGTTTTGGACATAATTGAAAGCCAACATGACTTGGGTCAACATGTGCTGAGTGTTTATGTGGTAACAGGGTAGCATTTAAAGTAAGGCAGACATGCACACTGCATGTTCTATATGCAGAACACTGCTGACACATGATTTCAGTCTTTGTATACACGTACTGCCCAAGAACAAGAAGCTAGTTTCTGTAAAGCGGAGAGTAGTTAACTCTCAAAATGCAAACTACGTGCACTATTTCACCACGTCAAAAACATTTTGACCCATAATGTCGACACAGATGGGGGGGAAGTTAGAAAACTGTCTAATGGCATGAATGTGTGGAGCTGAGTTTAAGTAATAGCTGTGAACAGAAATTGAAACTACTAAAATAGATGATAAATATTCAGAGAGAAAAAAAAGCTAAATATAGAGACTGAATCATAAATTACCCTAACTAAAACTCTGACACTTCTACACCCACACTTACTTTCGAGATTATAGTCATAGTTTATAATATGAAAATATTCTAAATAAATCATTTTATCAATGATTTAAATATATTTCTTAAGTTCTCTGTATGGAGCGTGTACACAGCCATCCCTTTACTCAATTATTATGTTTCCACTGTTGCTGAAGGGTGTTTGATTGAAAATGGATGGTAGAAAAAGAAAAACGAAACAACAGCAGGAACTGGCAGAACTTCTTTCAGTTAGCTCTCAAGATGGAACCCATTACAAGCTTTCCATTTTTATAGTACCTGCTTTAAATGTTATCAAATGTCTTCTTTAAAAGGTCTCTAAAGGGGTAAGAAAGTAGTAATGAAGCAGATATCCCTTTATGTGCTCTATTGTGCATCTTCTATCAATACAACGATATTTTCTTGACTTTTTCTTTCCTGGTTACTGTGTAGTTCTCTGATATATTATAATACATTTCTGTGCAGGTGTTTGCCCTTGATTCTATAACAGTTTATTTTGTGGTCTTTTTGGAACTTTCCATATAAAAGAGGAAAGAATGATTTGTCTTTTCAGCTGGCTGCTGTGAAGGAGGGTGGACTGGAGGAGGACTGCTTGGCATTGCAGGTCTTAGTGTAAACATGGATAGAGCCCCACGTTAAGCTTACCTTAAAAGAGTAAAAGAAAAAAAAAAAAGAAAGACTTGACTATGAGTCTACATTCAAAGGTAATGGAAAGATGTGGAAATTTGAACTGAGGACGAGTGGCTCAGGACTTGTAACTTTTTGCAATGTTAATTCCTTTTTATGAAGCCCTTTTTCCAAAGAGTGAAATGTCATAGCCTTTTATTACATCAACACATAGAGAGCCCTATTTTAGAGAGCAGAATAACGACAAACTGACTTTTATATGGTTATAAAGTCAACTGTCAACATTCCAGTACAAATGTAGGGAGGCACAGATGGAGGAGCTCCTCTACAGAAAGTCTAAACTGAAATCAAAACACTGAGGCCTACTCTGTGAGGTTACGGGGACAGCTGCAAAGGTCTGCTTCACCACAGCTCAGAGAATGGAAAGTGAAAAAAAGAGAGATCCTGTTTATGAGCAGGCAGAGACACAACTTGTGAGAGGAACACAAAAAGTCAATAAAGCAATGAGCCTTGAGCTTTTGTTCCACGAGATTTTCCACTCAATCCTGAGATGAGTTTAAGATGACAAATGAAGAGTGCAGGGTGCAAAAATACAAAGGATGAATATTCTGAAAGAATAGATTTTTTTTTTTATTAGCAAACAAATGGGAACGCCTGACACTTTGTTACATTTCAGTGACATGCAGGATTGGGTACACCTCGCCATGTAGCTTTACTGTCCATTTATCAATCTATTAGCCTACTTTCTGTAATTGATGAGTTTACTGGGCTTGGTGGTTTAACTGAGATGATGGGAGATGAGAGATGCCTGGCTGGTTGTTTCATTTAGTGAAAATTGTTAAAGTGATGTCTTAGCTAGTGTGCTTAAACTTCAGTTTACCTCTTTTTTATTCTGTTTCCTCATCTCTTCTAGTGGAGATTGGCTTTGCCTAAAAGTCTAAACTTGATGGAGAGAGTTTAGTCTATCATTTTTTTTCCATCTTCCTTTGGCATGTCAGACCATTTTATTCACTTTCATTCTCCATCTCCTCGTTTTCCATTTTTCCTCATCTCTATCTTGGTGACTGACATTTAAAAGGATAATTAGTGACTAGTTGTTAGAATTGTGATTGCTTGATGTTAAGTGATAATCAGCTTGTCTTGTCTTTCTCATCTTCTTTTCAGTCTGTGTATGGACATTTACCGGCTCTTCAAGTGGTCTAGGATCTTGAAATTTCGTAAGGGCCCCAAACAGGTTAGCCCGTTTTTTTGCCTGCAGATAGCCCCTATTCAGGGCAGTTGAAACTAAGGCTTAAACACAGACCAATAACCCTAAAGTTGGCAAGAGCAGGGGTGGAGCATGGCACAGTCATAGGAAACACTAGCATTGAATGTAGATGAAAGGTAAATACAGATCTGTCTTTGTTAATGGAACCTGACTTCAGAAAAAGACTGTGCTGTGTCTACACTTCAGTCAATGGCTGGATTTCAATTAGTCAAAGTGAAGAACAGATAAAGCAGAAAAATAAAATGAATGCAGTAAAAATACAGAAACAAAAGTTTTACTGCTTCAGTCTTGAACAGAAACCTGACCTCCAAAACTCCACAAAGATCCTCTGTCTTTTTTACAATACCCAAATGTTTAGGAATGACTTACAAATTCTGAAGTTGCCAGAGGATAAATCTATGTCTTAAAAAGAATGAGGGCAAAACTAAAAGTGCAGCTCTTGAAAATACACCATGTGGCTTGAACACACTAAACTTATTTATGACAGAGTTTATGGCAACCAAAAGTTTCCATGTGGAGCTGTTTTTCTTCAGCATTGCGAATAAAAAAATAGACACGTATTTGACCTGAAGGAATCAGACGCATTCACAGAGGATGTACTGTCATCTAATAAGCAAACAAACAGATAAAGAAATAAATACGGTTGATTATTTCAGCATGCTATTTAGTTTGCTATTTAGCTTTGTTTCCTTCTTACAGTCAATGAACAATTTGTTGCATCATCTGCGAGAAGAAAAGCTTTCTGTGCATCAAGTGCATCAACAGTGAAAACTGTTAAAAAAAATCTCTGGAATGTAAGATGAATAGAAACTACTTAAGATTGCAGTTAAAATGTATTGGAATTCAAAAGCTTTTTGGCCAGTCTGTTTGTTCAATGCAGTTCTTGCTTTTTTTTTCATGCCTGGAAGGTAGGTAATGCTTTGGCACATATTATGATTCATCATCCACTTAAAAATCCATTAGGTAGGTCAAGAATTTCAGGATTTCCTTAATTTTACAATCTATTCCGCTTACACCGTTTTGGAGGCATTTCAAGTGCTACAAGCTCTATTGTGGAAAAATTTATAACAACTGGACCAGGAAGCACAGCAGTAAGTGTTTCTGGGTATGACAGCACTTACGCAGAACAGCGATGAAGCTCTGATTATCAAAGAGAACCCAGAGTCCAAAGCCCATGATCAATGCTCCAAAGATCTGTGGAAAAAGGAAAGGAAATAGTCAGGCACATAAGCTCATGAGACTTAAAGTCTGAATCTGTTATGGTATGGATTAGAAGAGGGGGCTTTTTTCCTTCTTTCCTTTCACATCTGGAAGTAATCAGTTCTGAACTCTTCTCTACATCGCTTTGTTTGCTTGTTTCTCATAGATACGCTTGAGAAATTTTGGAAAGGTTTAAAGCAACTGATTTGATTCATTTCCTATTTAGTCATAAAGAATGAACCAAGAAAAGAATGCAGGTGCAGTTAAACCCAGCACCAGTTTGGATGTGTGGCATAATTGTTAGAGGTCCTCTTTATTCGTCAACTTCCTGCTTGTATTCATGCCCCCGACAATAATTAGTGCCTTGTTTTATAAAGCTGTCCATTTGCACAGAATGTAGTCATCATTAGCCCACCACTTCCTGGCTTCCCCATAGCCCTTATTCTAGGGAAGCATTTGTCCACATGGACAAAAACCTGACACACACACACGTTTTCTATTAAAACACCAGTTTCAGCACCAACTTCAAAAGGTCTGTGTCAGGTTTATAGCCCCAGACTCCTGAGAAAGTCTGGACGTCTTGGAAGAGTCAGTTTTAAGGGCCTGCAGTTTTAGCACAAACTGAACTTTAATGCCGGTGTACAAGCAGGAGGGGGGGGACAAATGGAAAGCATCTGCGGATGTTTAGATCTGCCTGCGCTGCAGTTGCAGAGCAACAAATGATTTTCCGTGCATCCCCACCAAAACGTCTTTATATGGAAAAATCGACAAATAAAGAAACAGAAATGCAAAACATTAAGATTAAAGAAAATGTTCAGTGAACTGTTCACATTTAGTATCAGAGTTTTCGTTACTTTTATTTTATGTCGGTTTGTCTGACATTTTTATTGGTACTTTTTTGATGAGAAAGGATTTTGATGACAAATTAGAACATCCCTTCTTCTGTACAAAAATAAATAATTGTCAACTTACAAAAAAGAGGAGATTGAAGAGGAATAGAAAGTATTTGGTGACTGTGATGCATCCCTTTCCCATGGTTGTGTGTCTGAAGACAGCGTAGATACTTCAGTGTGTGGCTGACCTGGTAAAAAGAAGACAGAGCAGACTTACGACAAGGGGAAAACTTCAGTGACTCAAGCACAAAACCAAGTTTGTGGAAGGAACCCAACAGGAACACAGGAACATTTTCACAGCTGGATTCCTGAAGAGGCACAGCTAAGGTCTGCAGAGCAACACCACCGGCCATATTTGGCTGACATAATTTCAAAAGTTTCTTAAGAGTTTCTTTCTGCGTGGAACAACACAAATGTCACACATGAAGCTTCATTGTTAAACTGCATAGCAAATGTAGTGGTAGGAAATTTAACAAAATAAAAGCCCCTAAATAGGAAAAAAAATATTGTGAGAAGACAGATGTGAACTTATGATGAAGATGTGAGTAACATGACAAACCCTGTGGTAAAGTCTGGCTCTGTCATCGCAGGAAACTTAATAATCAGAACATCTTCATTTTCGTCAGTAAACTGACTTGGTAGTTGTAGTCTTAATGACTTTTCAATAATCTACTTGAAGTGCAACACATGTAAAATTTCAAAAAAGCTGCATTTAATAGGTTTGTGTTAGAACACCACTGGTCTTGTGTTTGGGCATGCTTTGGTGATGTCGTTTAACTCAAACTCACATTTCATCACTTCAGGGTTTTTTTAGCCGTTGCTCTTTCACTTATTGAGTTCTCAACAAATAGCTGCTTTCTCTAACATAGAAATGTGAAAAAGTGTTAATTCTATTTGGACTCAGTCAAAACAGCAAAAGGCCAAAAGTACAGAAAAAAATCCAAAACAAGATTCTCAGCATTGTAGGCCTTTGTGGTTATTTTCACGTTGAATGGGCAGTTAACAGTTCATCAGATTGTAGCCTTTTCTTTCTTTGAAAACAATTTCTTCTCTTTGCGCCTACGATGGCTTGTTTTCATACTTGTCATGTGCATTCTGTATTTTGGAGGAAAAGAAAAGGATGTCTCTGATGCAACCTTAGACCTTTACTTGATTTTTCCTTAGCTGCCCCTAACATCTGTTCTACACATTAGGGATGCACAATGTGAGAAAAACTTGTGATCTCCTATCTTAGTGACCAACATTGTGATGACGATGACTTGCAACACACAAACAAAAAGCACAATAATGAAACAACTAAAACATCTTTTCCATTTCACAGCAACGGTGTTATTTCAATAAAAGTCAACATAGTGATACTCCACATAAGCCTAGTCTACATAGGTTGGGGCATCTAAATTAAAAGTCCATTCAGTTGGTCTAATGAGTGAAATACTTCAAGCTGGCATAAGACAGCTATCGCCTGTGTGTAAACATTCATGATAACCATTTATCTCATTTTATGGCATATTTTGCAGTGTGATTATTGCACATGCTGATATTGCAATGGCGATAAAGTTGCAATTTTTTAGTGCAGGCCTGCTACACACTCACTAGATCTCACCAGGATGTTTAATATAAAGAATAAGAATAAAGACAAGAAACATCTAAACAGCTCATCTAACAAACTGTCCCATTATTCCTTATATATTTATCTCTACAGTCGTGTGCAAATAATAATAAATGCAAACATTTGTATAAATATACTATAGAGGTGGGTTTTGACAATTCTTTATAACATCCTGTAAGTCAATGTTTAATGAACCATTTATTTCATGACAAACTGTTTTTTTCTGCTTTTAAACTTTCTGCACTCTATGCAGCATTTCTTCCATTGATTATGCATAAACATAACTATCCATATTTTTAATGTGCTTTATGGACTAAATACTAACAGTTTCCTATTTACAAAACTGAACAGAGTGTAAAGCTCAAACTAGAGGAAGATACGACTGCTAAGTAGATAATCCTCAAAGGAGATTGCTGTCGAGATTGTTGAGCAGCAGCTTGGATTAAAAAAAGCTTAGTTATGATAACCATCCTTTGCAGATTGAGCCTAGACACTTTCTTACAATAAAGGAACCTCTCACAGCTTTAAACAAAAAACAAAAAAACAAAAAAAAAACAACTGAAAAAAAGGAATTTTCTCCAGTTGTGGCTTTATGTTCCCAATTTTGAAAAGTTTCAATGCTTAAAACAGAAATAAACATTGAACAGGTGAAATAACTTTTTTAAAGTACTTAAAACGGTAACCCCAAAAGGTCAGCTGTGCAGCTGACTGATAAAGTATGAATTTGCTTTGCACCCTGCAGCACCATTGTGTCTTCAAGTGACATCACTACTAGCGTCACAGCAGCAGAAAAGTCTCACAAAACAAAAAAACCTGTTCCGAGTGCTGAAAGATTGGATCTAGATCTTTGGAATGTATCCATGGAAACATATTTTATATTCACAGTTAACACACATTTTTTAAATGGTAAACTGTAACCATGTACTCAAAAGTAAAATTAAATAAAGCATGATTTAAAAAATTATAGTGCATGCCTTGTGATTACAAAGACAAACAAACAAACAATGCCCTTCCAGTTCTGTCAATTCTGCAGAAGTGTGCCACTGGTGCTGGAAAAAGAGGTCACATGGGATATGGGTCAAACTCATAATGTTTGCTGTGTGAAAAAAAAGTCAATAAAAATATCAAAATATAAGTACATAATGGAAAAAGTAAGAGGAAATCACAAAACATGAAAGGATAGATGAGTTTTCTCATTATTTTTACTGTGGAGAAATTGAATGTCGAGATTTGTTTGGAGGATCTAGAACACATTAAGTAAAGGAAGTTTGTCAATTCCCTGTAACTGTTTTTAATTTAAATATCTTTGAGTAAATGGTTTCTTTTCTGGTGAGCTGCATTGTAGGAACTACCAACTAGCTTTGTTTTGTTTTCTTCTGTCACAGACTCTTTAAAAGGAACTCTTAAACAGCATCCTCAGTCTACCGAAAAAAAGGAACCAGCTTTTTCTGACGTGTGTGATTTGAAGCTATTAACAAAAACGCAACAGGAACTGAGAGCAAATTATCAAGGAGCTGCCAGGGATGATCGTGAAGGATGCTACAACATTTAACTCTCCAACAAATCAAATATCTTACTAGGTTATACAAAAGCATTATAATATAAATGGCCCTTAATATTAAGTGTGTTCTTGTAACTAGAAAGCTCCCTGCATTTTCCTGGTTTAAAGACAACAATTAAAGATGCTGATGACTATAGAACTCTTAAACCATTTTCTATTGCTTCTCCTGAATAGTGACAGGTCACATGGTTATTGCTTTGCCCCAACTTTATTTTACAACAAACACTTCATAGATTCTCTAATTCCTTTAATAACAGCATTACTAAGTAGAAACAGGTAAAGAACGCTAAAGGAGCTTTATTTTATGACTTTGTAGTTAGCAACAATGACGGTTCCTGAATGTAAATACATATTCTGTTCCAAAAGGTGAAAAAAGAATGAAAGGAGCAGTGGAAAACAAAACCTAGTGGTAAGTGAGCTGTTACGACAGTGCTGTATAGAAATCCCCAAACTATGACCTTTTTTTGTTGATAAGGAAAAAAAAGAGGAGCTTACAAGATCTCTAAGGTGTACTGTGTATGCGGTTAAGAATTTCAAAATAAGTCACCTGACCTTCCCAAACTCTTTCAGCTTCAAGTTATCTCCCACCTATTTATTAGGATCCATCATTAGGCACAAAAACGTAGGCAAGCCTTTTCCTTATGTGACCTACTTTACACATATGTTAGGCCATGAGCAGAAGAGGAAAAACGCGCACCAAAAATACATCTTTGAGAAATTTAAAACCTTCACAACATTGATCCCACACTTTTACTTTCACATCTGCAATGAAGTTACTTTTACTTTAGTAAGATCAGTTGTGACAGTCAGTGTATAAGAAGGAGGCTTTTCATTGGAGTTTCTAAAAACTCTATGAGTTAAAATAACAGCCAGTACCCTGTGTAATACCCGTTATTCCACAGAAATTAGTGGTATTTTGTAATTTCAGGTGAGAAAAAAAACGTTTTCTTGCATCACAACTGTGGTTATAAGCCTCTGTTTTGCGCAAATGCATTTGAATCAATATTCTGTAACGTTTTACGTATTGTTAAAGTAATGGCAGTCTGTGACTCAAAACTTAAAATAATAATAAACTGCTTTCTTTGAGGCAGTTCGAAGCTTCACTTTAAAAGTTGGCGGTCCGCCATAGCCACATTAGTGTAGCCCCAAACGCCTTAACATTTCATCATCTTCCAATGTTCATTTCATGGAAGAAGAAGAAGGCGCGAGGAACCGACAAAACACTCAACGGTTCCGCACTTTTATTAACTTCAAAAGTTGTTGAAAACAAACAAAAAAAAAAAAGTCAAAGCTCCTCGTTAAAGAAAAAAATCACTCGTTCTTCGACAAATCCGCAAGAGACAACTTTCACCCAACTTTCGTTTCCGTTAGAGGAGCGCGTCTACGAAAAGAGAGCGTTGAGGAGGTTAAGCTAGCTTTAGCTGTGCGGAAAATAAAGAAAACTTACTTTGAACTGGCTCTCCAGTAATGCTCCGAGTCTCGGTCTAGTAGTCTCCGGGTCTGCTCTGTCGCTCTCTGTGGGAGAAAGTAGAGCTTCTGTGTGGATGTGCGTGTGTTTGGGTGGGTGTGTGGGTGGAGGAAACAACCCCACCACGCGGTGACTAGCACTACTTTTTTTTTCCTTCTTCAACTCTCTCTCCTCCATCACAGAAGTTTAGCTTGGAAGATACCATTCTGACAACCACCTCTCTGCAGTGAAAACATTGGTTGAAACGCAGATACATTATTTAAAAGTGTTTAGATAACAATTTAAATAGAAAAAAATGACATTTCTTCACACAATAATAATCAGATAATAACATATGTATATTTTTAAATCAGTAAAAACAAAGCTGTACAGGTTAAAAAACTCAATGCTAAATTTTGCTAGGTGCTACAAAGATGAAAATTGTGTTTTTAACGTGTTTGCATTTTTCTCAAGTTAAACGGAGCTGTTTAGGTGTTAAAAAATTCAGTTGTCAAAATCCTTATGTATTTAATGAAAAAATATAAAGTTTATACCCAACTCGTGCAATTCAGCAATTGTTTTGCACAATACATGCAATTTTAAAGATCAGCACCTGAGTGCAAGTAAATGTTTAGTTGCCTTGATCTAATACTTGCATTATTATGGGGCTGCTGAAGTCTGTTCCTGTAGCTTCACCAGATGTTTTACATGGCAACTACTTGCAAGTTCTGCAAAAGTGGCTTACCACAAAGTCCTCAAAACATAAAGGCTTGATACATTCGGCAGAATTATGGAAGGAATGCCTCCATATAATGGAGACCTGAGAGCTTTTTATTCATAAACAACTTAAACTAAACACGCATTTCCTGGGTCACATAGTAACTCTTTGACCTTCTAGAAGATTCAGAAAGAGTTCTGGAACACAGAGGAGAAAAGGAAAGCCTCACTGTGGTTACATTACTTCGAAACCTGATGAATCCCTGTTAGCTTCTGTTGGGTGGGGTGGGGGTGGGGGGTACACCCAGAACAGGTCACAAGGCTGTTGCAGGACCATACACTCACATTCATACCTAAGGGCAACTTAGAGATCCCAATTAACCAATGAAGCATGGGGTTTTTTTCTGCTGTGGGAGGAAGCCTGAGTGCCCACGCATGTACAAGGAAACTCCACATAGAAAAGTCCCATCTGAGATTAGAACAAGGGCCTGTGAGGTGAGTGTGTCAACCATGATTCCACAGTACAGCCCACCCCATTTCCATTGGCAAGTAAAATACTGAGTTAGTGTAACACTAGAACATTATCGATGCAATCGCAAATATATGTACAAATAAACCCCTCAAAGCATAAAATACAAACTTACCTTTTCCAGAAGGTGCATTGACTTCTCTCAGAAACCTTAACCATTATGAGCCTAAAGACCGTTATGAGTCTAAAGAAGCATGGATCGTAATTGATCATTACATAACATTCTTGATACTTTTGGAGATGGGCCCCATCTGGTTGAGATGCGTTTCAGAGATAATTTTCAACAAAAAAATCAAATAGGTACATGTACAGGATGTGCATACTATCTGCAAAACAAATGTTGATCTATAAAACATTAACCTACAATACATTACTAGCTTAAAAAAATTTGCCCCTTTTTGAACAGAAATAACAAATGTCAATTTTCCCTTCATTTTTTTAATTCTTTGATGCCAAGTTAAAGAAAGGTAACAACCACTAAATGTGCTGTAAATCTTATTCATGACATATTGTGTAGTTTGTTAATGGTAGAACAGAAAATGAGGTGATTGCAAACAATCAAATAATAAAACAATAGTGTTCTTTATTTCAAAGTGAATAAGTAAATACATACATTTTTTAATGAGGTCCAATATACCTAATATACATAAAAACACATTGCTACCACTCAACACTTTGACAAAGATGTTTCATATACAACACAAAGCTGAATGACAAGAACGGCCCCACAGGTTTTTTTTTTTCTCCTGTTTTAAAAATTTAAGAAAACTAGCAACCAGTATCATATTTGGTATAATTTACTACAGACAGGCAGGAGGATGAAAGTCTTTCTGCCTCCCTTGCTTTGGCCTCCCCTGGAAAATTGCCTCTCTCCAAAAATAACCTGCCCTGCAGACCTTTGAACATTTTACAAGGCTACCCATTTGAGGCCTGTAGCTCTGACGGAAATGGAATGACATTTTTCATAAACTCCATAATTACCATGCTAGTCAAGACAGAGCAGCACTGGAAGTTTGGGGTATGCAATCTTATTTAAGAGACTCACATCTAATTAAACACTAAAAAAGAAAACAAAAATAAGCTACCTACTACTTATCAAGAGTGCACAAGACCTCACCCATGTTTCAAAGTCTCTCCAGAAGAAATGGATGCATACCCACACTCAGTCCATCCAACATCAGGAACATTCTATTGCAAGAGCCTTTTTCTAATACATGGAAGTGGATTTCTTTAAAGAAGCGATTTTTATTTGATTGATCTCAATATAAATTAATAATTTAATTAATGTGCCCATTTTTATCAATCAAGGTCTGAAGAATTCAAGTTAGGATTGGGTGATATCTAATAGATTTGAACTGTAGCATCTTTTATGACTGATTTTTGAGTACTCAAAGGCAGAATATGTACAGATACCAGAAGGATTGGGAAAAAAATAGCTCCTTTTCCAATTGTACACAGGTTAAGTGCTGTGCAATTTAGCTTTGATTTCAATAGTTGTGCTTTCAATGAGAGCTGCATCAATTTGCGCCGTTTCTGTTACTGTGTTTGGGATAACTAAAAGTAGAGGAAATCTGAAAAGAAATACTGAACAAGTTCCCTGTTTGCTACACGTGAAAGCCATATAATAGCAAATACTTTTATTTACATATGTACAAAAAGTAGGGTACAGTGTTGAAGACTGTTCTTTTAAGAAGTTTTAAGGCAAGATTGAGGTCATGATTCACTTTAAAAAGAAACAAAAAAACCCTGCTACATCACTAGAATGGAAACAGTTCTGGTTTGTTCGGTGACCCTTTGGTCACACTGGCTTTACTGTAAAGGCCAGTCAAGCTAAAGCCTCACCATAACAAATACCTTGTGTCTCTATTACATTTATTTAAATACTCTAAGAACACATTAATTTTGAAAATTGTTGCTTTGAAATGCATACAGGAAAAATGAGAAAATATCCACATTTGAGAAAAAAGAAATTCTGGATCATAAAGATTCATGGTTTGGCATTCAGTATTTCTTCTGTATGAATCTCCCTCTACTGAACCTGCAGTTAATGCATTTTCCATCAAGAATGTTCATTTTGACAAAGATGATACACCCATCAAGAAATGAAAGCAAAGTTAAGAAAACGTCAAAATTCAACTTTTTTTTTTAAATCACTGAATACCAAATATGGATATCCTGTTGCCGTACATGAATAATATTGTCAAATGCTTGACAGCACTCAGCACTGTACATGTAGAATCATACCAAGAGACACACAAAGGCATCCACTACTAACCGCTAGCTCTGTACAAAAGAGCACAGCACAAAAGAGGAATGTGGGCCATCAAGGACTTAACCGTATAGCCCAGCTGAAGAATTTCATGTCACTATGAAGGTTTCCCATTCTTGATATAGAGTCTGTAATGTGACACTCATTTAATAAATACAGAGGACTATGTTAGGTTAGGAACCTATGGAGGGGGCCGGGGGCTTTACTGGCAACGTAACGCTCCGAGCCCCATTCAATATCCATCCCAACCTTTTCACCTTCATGTTTGTGCTCAGTCTTCAAATGTCCCAATGTTTAAGGGATCGCAGAGTCAGCTCAGACCTTCTTTGGCTTACGCCCCAGGTGATAGTAGTAAGCAATCGTGACCACCAAGAAGAGCACCCGACTGAGAAGCAGGAGAATGGCTGTGTTGGGAAGGATACCCATTTCCATGAGGGTGATGGATGTCACTGGAAAAGGAAAAAAAAAAAACTTCAATATTTAAGCAGAAGGTGCATCAGCACTGATTTAAAAAGGCATTGCTATCATCAAGAAAAATAAACACCTTGAAGGATTGGTTTAACATATCCACGTGCAATCAGTATTTGTAACTGAAACTGCAACTCTGTCATTAGGGTTTATATACAACAAACTTTAATGCACAGTTTCACTCCACTGGCAACTCATCAAGGAGTTTATATGACACTCTGTACTTTTATTTTACAGGAAAATAAAATACCCAGAAGCTTTTAAAAACAAAACAAAAATAAATCATACATTTTGGAACACAACATTTGTATTTAAAGTTAAGCTGAAAACATATCGTTTAATAATATAAACTGTAACTCTTCAAAATAGACACAAGAGGGCACCATCAATGCACAGAAGGGTTACCAAGAGGAATTGTGATCCTCTGGCTGTTACTGTCAGATAAAACGGGAGCTCTGAACGTAGTAATTTTCATCACAGGAAACCAATAAACAAAAAAAAAAAAAACGTTATCACTTGAATGCATTATTTACCGAGAAACTGAACGGCAAAGTAGCAGGCTTCACTGAGCAAAGTCCACTGGATGATGACCTTTTCAGCCGTGTAGAGACCGTTCCACATAATAAGGGCTAGGCCTGGAGAGGAATATGATTAAAAGGAATTTATAGGTTAAAGGCTTGGAGGCATGAGAATGAAAAAAGGTGAAAAAAATGTTCTATTTATAGAAGAAATAGAAAAAACATAAAAACAAAAAAGCAGTTTGCAGGTGCAAGAAAGGTCATTTATACTACAGGTACATGCCAAAGCTTCTACAGTACCTAATGTTGTAAATCATACATTTTGATGAGAGCTCAAAGTCGATTTAGTCCCTTCCCTTCCTAAGGTCTTTTTTTCTGTATTTACCCTTCCTGACACAAACGATGGAGGCTTTGGAAACAAGAAGGGGTGGGCAGAGAAAGTGGGAGGGCTGATGGACTGCATCCTCTCCCTGCCAGGATCCATCTGTGTGGCAGATGAGCCCCCATCCCTCACTCTTGCTACTGCTCCTCATCTTGTAAGACATTACCCTCTCTCTTTGCTAATCCCTACAGCTCTGCTGACATTTGTGATAATGAAGCCAAACCTTCGAGGGGCATTATGAAGCTTAAAGCCGATTCAGCCACGTCTTCCCGTGAAGTATTGACTTTAAGGTTTTCTACTTTTAAGAAACAAAGCAGTAATCCATTTTTTAAAAGCAGATTTGATTTCACTTGGCTGATGAATTAGGAAATAAATCTTTCAGATTGCAGGACTGGAGGATGGCGAGCCTGGTGTAAACATCACACTTTTGCATATTCATAACTTATAGACCCACTCCAATCATCTCTGAGCCATTCTCAAAGCATTTCCCAGTGCTCTTTTATTATTATGTTTTTATCCCAAATAAAAAAAATATGTCATTTTCAAGGACATAGTTTCTGCAGAGCAATACTTTGTGAGCGAAACCATTGATGTAGAGCAACCCCGAAACCCGCCCTCCACTCCTGGACAGAGGAGCTGAGAGCCCTCCATTTACACCCTCTCCCGCTAGCTTATAGCCCCTCACAGCCCTAATCTAACACTAATTGTGGGGAAAAAATATCAAGCAATATTGGAGCTATTCATCCGTACAGTTTTGAGCCAGATGAAAGCTGGGACAAGGAAAAGGAAGACACACATGGATCTAGTTGTCAACAAGTGGATGCATCACAGAAGGAAGCTTGTAGCTTGCCAAATTTAGCTTCTACATCACAAATTATCTCTTTTGCCCATCTGCTCCTGATTCACGTTTTGAATAAAGAAAAACTCAAATTTAATTTTAAGCTAAACATTCTTTATATTTCCTCCACCATCAGAAAAATGCCCCAAAAACTTGTTAAAAACACCAAAAACACTATTTTTTAATTGTAGTGGGACTTAAAGGTTAACAAAAGCGACATGAAGTGGAAGAGCCTATACCAATTTAGTTTCTAAATAATGCAGCACACGAAGGAGAGAAAACTAAGCTTTATTTATTTACTAAGCTTTAAGTATACAGGCCGTAAGTTGTAATGGATAGCGTAATGTTTTCTCCAGAGTTCCTAGCCAGCAAACGCACATAAATGAGGCAGTCCTACCATCCTTCACTGAACTCCTACCAGATTTGGATCTGATAAAAACAAGGCAACAGAAACTGAGGCAACAGGAGAATTAGCTGTTAAATTTCTGGAGAATCAGTTTCTGTGCTCCTAACATTCTCCCTGGAGTTCTCAGTCAATTTTCCAAACTACATCAGATTAAACAGCCTCTGTTTGTGGCCTACAGGAGTGACTTTAAAAGGAGAAAGAGAGCTCTTTATACCATGTCACAATGAGTGTGTGAGCGCAAGTTTTTATGAGTGCATTAAAATCCTGTATGACAACAGAGCACGTGCAGCTCAGCTGTAGATTCTTTTTTTAAATTCATATGAAGACACTGAGTGCCAACATGGTTGGAGCACAATGAAAGCATTCACCCATGCAGTACTTTGACTGAAGCCATGCATGATAGGACCATGAATAGCTTTTTGAGCGATTTATCCAAATGTCCTTCCCCAGACTTACTCAGCAGTGCTCCTCCGTAGAGACGAACAGAGACGCTGGTCGTGGAGAGCTCCTCCTCAAAAACAACCTCATATAGCTGATTGGGAAACACCAGTGCCTGTGTGGGGAAACAAAAGCACAACACAGCTCTGTCATATCAGCACAGCAGCATTCTGTCCCCCAGAGAGTCTTCCGGTTTCAGGTTCACACAGAAACACTGTGTCCCCAGAAACACTGGGGACTTTGAGAATTTAGATGGTTTGACTGACAAAGACTGAGCTGTTTCTCCAGATGACTATGGATGATAAGCTGGAGAGGAATCCTGCTGTAATCCTCCATTCTCTAATGACAAATGAAAAATGAATAGCACCAAAAAGGAATATAAAGTGAGTTTTTAAAGCATGCATTTACCATCAGAGCCATTACTGTGAAACCCACAGCTGAGACGAGGATCCACACTCTAAGAGGAGACACATTATTAATATGTGCTATACAACAAACTTTGCTAGAAATTATACACAGATGACCTTTCTGGGTCGTCCATGTTAACAAAGAGCTGTTCTGATGTACAGTCACTGTGTAGCTGAAACCTCACCTCAGCCCAACAGGCTCTCGCACTGCAAACTTCATCTCATTACCGAGCATCTGGCTGATCTGTCAGCAAACAAAGCAAGAGGGGAGACAAAAAGAACCTAGGTTATGAGGCGGTCAACGCTGACATGTTTTTCAGAAGAAAACCTTAAAGAAAAGAACTTGAACCCAAAATTAAACCATGCTAAAGGGGGATTAAAAAAAAACACTTCTAATTAGAGAGAAGCACATCAAGAAGCACGAGACAGGAAAAGAGGAGGACTAATGTTAATTAAGGACTGTGCTCGTCCTCATCTCCCTAATGACCTTCTGACGTTTCTGAGTGTTTGTCAAAATAAGACATCTCATGGAACGCAAGATGAATACGCAACTGATACCAATATGCCAGAGAAAGAGCATTTTGTAGTAAAGAATCTCTTTTAGCACCTTTAAATACTATTTCTAAAGCACATAAAGGTTTTAAAAATAGTATTCTTAAAGGAACAAAAAAGAAAAAGTAAATAATTGTGGACCAGTTTGTCACTGGCTACTAGCTGTTAAAAAGATTACCTGTTTTAATTTGTTTTAGCAAAACAATTAGTAAATACACAGATAATGCAGCATCTAACAATAATAATTTGCATTTTAACAACAAAACAAGCAGCTAAAATCAATATTTTTGAAATTCTCGGTCTCGATTTGATTTATTGGTTTATTTAAAGCATTGATTGTAGACAATACTACGGTGGCCGAGATGTTGCAGCAAAAAAAAAGTAACTGTGCAAACAAAGACAGAAATTGCACAAAAAAGGAAGCACTACTGCAAATAAAAGAAACATTGCTGCAAAAATTTTTTAAATGATGTTCAGCAAATAAAAGAAACGCTGCAAACAAAAAGAAAAGCTGCTGCAAATAAAAAAGCCACAACGAAATAGGATTATCTGGGATTGTTATTGCCTGTGCATCACTGTGAGGAGAAGAAAACCACAAGAATGAATTGAAAAACGAACGAAGAAAGTAACTCTGAATTTAAACTGGTCTGTCTGTAGTGCATCTTCGTTGCATTGTGTAGCAAGTCCATCTCACGGTTGCCAGTTAGTTTACGTCGACTCCCTTCCGCATCTCCTCCTCCTTGGCTCCCGGAGAAGTAAATTCCCCTGCTATCCTCGTTTATTCCACATTCAAAACGTTAGCAATCAGACCCAGTGCCCTCTCCTTCCTCACTGAGTTCTTGTAAAATGCATGTTGTGTGTCCTAAATAATGTTACGTTTTTGCACTTTCAAATTAAACTTTTATTTATGGAGAAAATTGACATGGTGTCTGCAGTTTAAATGTGCATAATTTGATGGGCACGTCATCTTAAATGAATAAAATTTTGTAGTTTCATTTTGAAAGATCGACAAAAGTTTTGGTTTTGAAATCCGGTCCTGTTTACTATTTCTCTTTTTTTTTTCCCGTGAATTTGCCGCGTTGATGGACTGGAAATCATTTTTCTTCTTCTTCTTTTTTTTGTCAACACGATGCAACAGAGACACACCACAGGCAGACGAGTGCAAATCAGACTTTGGTGTTTAGTCAGCATGTACTTTTTAATATCTTAACATTTTATTCCCAGTAATCCACTTCCAGCGCATTGGCTAAAACAATCCCTGATAATCAACTTCCATTGTGGCTCATTTTTTAGCACCTTTTTTGTTTTAATTTGCAGCAGCTTTTCTTTTTATTTGTAGCCAGTCTTTTATTTGCAACATAATTCCTTTTATTTGCAGTCTTTTTTTTGTTTGCACAGGAACTTTTTCTGCTGCGATGGCGGGTCTCTGTCCTTGTGCAATACAACAAAATCACACAGATATATCAAACTCTTTAAAGAAATAAGGAAATACATCTATTTAAAAAAAAAAAAACTAATACTAGTGCTGCAATTTAAAAATTAATCAGATCAATCACACTTTTGGGCTGTGATTAATAACAATTAATTACAATGTTTTACAAGTTAAATTTTATACAACAATATGCAGCTTTCAAACAAAAAAAAGGCCAGAAAGAAAATGTTTTCCTGCGTTTTTATTGTCTGAAATGTTTAAATGTTTACATTTATAAAGTGTTAACTCAGAAGTGTAATTTGTGTGAACAACATCAACAGTAAGATAAGCAGAACTGTAAAGACTTTAATGTCTGCAGTATTACTCCAAGAAAACAAAGATGCTGCTATACAACCATAAGAAACAAACATATATCCACCCACCCACCCACATAAATACATTTTATATATATATATATATATATATATATATATATATATATATATATATATATCGCTTTCCTTTGCCGCTGCAGTCGAGTTCTGCGAGCCCAGTGACATATTCTTCTACAGTGACAACAGGCCGCATTACGTTTCAAAAATCCGCCTTTTGTGAAAAAGCAATCTAAACCTAAAAAGAAAAACTAGGATAAAGTACTAAAAACCGATCAAATATTTATTTCATTTGTAGGTGACCATGTTATACGCGGGATTGGGCCAGGCAAAGTTTGCATTCAGAATTTGACACACGCTGCAGAAGCTTGAACCGCCGGAAGACTGTTGCTTCACGGAGTGTAATTAATCCACGTTAATATATTTTAATGTGAAAATTAAAAAAAATTAAAGCCGCAAGCGGCGTTGGATGGCCCGCAGGCGCTACCTGTCGCCCTAGCCCTGGCCTCTACACGCCACCGCCGCCCTAGCCCTGGCCTCTTCACGCCTCAGCCGCCCTTGCCGCCCTCCTCTACGCACCACTCTTGCCCCTACCGCCCACCTATGAGCCCCCTTCCACCGCCCCCAAAGTGCACGATTGACCCTATCACACTTTTAGCCCAAAAAACCCCATTATAAGCCAAATTAGCGAAAAAAGTTAGCATACTGCTAAAACGTTAGCTTAACTCAGAATTAGCCCAAAAACCCCCTTTTATTAGCCAAATTAGCGAAAAAAGTTAGCATAATGCTAAAACGTTAGCTTAACTCAGAATTAGCCCAAAAAACCCCATTATTAGCCAAATTAGCGAAAAAAGTTAGCATATTGCTAAAACGTTAGCTTAACTCAGAATTAGCCCAAAAAACCCCATTATTAGCCAAATTAGCGAAAAAAGTTAGCATATTGCTAAAACGTTAGCTTAACTCAGAATTAGCCCAAAAAACCCCACTATTAGCCAAATTAGCGAAAAAAGTTAGCATACTGCTAAAACGTTAGCTTAACTCAGAATTAGCCCAAAAACCCCCTCTTATTCGCCAAATTAGCGAAAAAAGTTATCATATTGCTAAAACGTTAGCTTAACTCAGAATTAGCCCAAAAAACCCCATTATTAGCCAAATTAGCGAAAAAAAGTTAGCATATTGCTAAAACGTTAGCTTAACTCAGAATTAGCCCAAAAAACCCCATTATAAGCCAAATTAGCGAAAAAAGTTAGCATATTGCTAAAACGTTAGCTTAACTCAGAATTAGCCCAAAAAACCCCATTATTAGCCAAATTAGCGAAAAATGTTAGCATATTGCTAAAACGTTAGCTTAACTCAGAATTAGCCCAAAAAACCCCATAATAAGTCAATGTAGTGGAAAAAGTTAGCATGTTGCCAATACATTGCCTTAACCCAGAAACTGTCCTCAAAGAACCCCATTATGCTCTATATAAGAAATGAATGGGAAAAAAAAGACTTTTTTCAAAATGGCGGCTTTTCTGTTGGTTTAATCGCCATAGCAACCATTTTAGGTTTTGATCCCCCCGTGACACCGAACAGATAGACGTCAGTTTCAGACAAATCGGAAAACGTTAACCCTTAAAACCCCTTAGCAACGAAGGTTATTCGCTAGCCACGCCCACATTTTTAATATATTCATATCCGGTTCTATTATATCATGTCCAGTTCTGGTCTGGGCTCAACATATTGAATTTTCACAAGAATCCATCAAAAATTGGCAGAGTATAAAGACTGCGCCACTTTTGCAAGGTTGTCACGCGCACGCCATTTAAAATCTACAACTTCTAATTCCAACATTTTGTTCGCAATTGCTTCCTCTTGCTGCCCAAGTAGTTACAAGACGATCAATAAAAATTCCAAGGACGAGTTTTCGTTTGAAGCTAGTGCTAAACTAGCTTTTTTTTATAAATTCAAGATGGCGGCCCCTTCCGAAGGTCAAAGGTCAACGAAACTCTACATGTCAGTGTAGACTTGCGCTAGCACCCTTTGGAGGAAATTTCGTTAAGATCGCCAAAACAAAAGGTCACTTTTGATGTAATTGAAAATCGCCAATTGTCAGATTTTGAAACAAAATGGCCGCCAAGGAGTGAGTCGGGTGGTCATCGCGTAATAATTTTAAATCTTCGTTTGGATATCCCCGATAAAGTTCCGTAGGTTTCGTTCGTCAATTCTAAAAAAAAAATTCCGAATTTTTTTTTTTTCGCCGAGTCGGCGCTTTTTTTTGCGTCGGTTTTTCGCTTCCCCTGGCCTCAATTTTTACATTATAGTTTCAAAAGTTACATTGCCACATTCAGCCTGGCGTACCGCACGCGTGGATATGCGTTTTGTGATATTTCGCTAAAACATGCGCAAGCTAGCTAAAACCGTGGCGGTTGCGAGCTCGCCACGCGCACGCCATTCAAATTCTACAACTTCTAATTCCAACATTTTGTCCACAGTTCCCGGCCATTGATGCTCGTGAAGTTACAAGACGATTGATGAAAATCCCTAGGACGAGTTTTCGTTTGTAGCATGTACTAAACGTGCTTTTTTTAAAAAATTCAAGATGGCGGCCTTTTCCCGAGGTCAAAGGTCGATGAAACTTCTGTGGTGATTGTAGACTCCGGCTGGCGGGATGTGTGTGAAGTTTCGTAAATATCGGAACAACCAAAGTGTCGGTTTCCCATATTGTGGAAAAACGTGAAAATCGCCAAATCTCGCACTTCGCCACAAAATGGCCGCCAAGGCGTGGGTCGTGCGGCCCCCCCATAATGATTTCAAAAGTTCTCCTGGATACCCCCGACACGTGTGATTTGGTTTCGTGTGCGTATTTCAAAATTTTTTTTTTTGGCCCCATAAGCGATTTTGGGCCCATTCATTTTTTTGGCGGTATCGCACGCCGTGATGTCATCGTGTTGGGGGGGGTGTCAGGCACTATGCCGAAAATTCATTTTCAATTTTCCCCAGGTATGTGGAAATTTTGGTGAGTTTTCGGGTATGTGGCGGGGGTGTAATTTTCGCTCAAAGACGCCGTTAGAAATAAGACAAATAATAATAATAATTAAAGCCGCAAGCGGCGTTGGATGGCCCGCAGGCGCTACCCGTCGCCCTAACCCTGGCCTCTACACGCCACCGCCGCCCTAGCCCTGGCCTCCTCGCACCTCCGCCGCCCTAGCCGTGGCCTCTTCACGCCTCCGCCGCCCTTGCCGCCCTCCTCTACGCACCACTCTTGCCCTTACCGCCCACCTCTGAGCCCCCTCCCCCAGCCCCCGCAGTGCACCATTGACCCTATATCACTTTCAGCCCAAAAAACCCCATTATTAGCCAAATTAGCGAAAAAAGTTAGCATATTGCTAAAACGTTAGCTTAACTCAGAATTAGCCCAAAAAACCCCATTATTAGCCAAATTAGCGAAAAAGGTTAGCATATTGCTAATACGTTAGCTTAATTCAGAATTAGCCCAAAAAACCCCATTATTAGCCAAATTAGCGAAAAAAGTTAGCATATTGCTAAAATGTTAGCTTAAATCAGAATTAGCCCAAAAAACCCCATTATAAGCAAAATTAGCGAAAAAAGTTAGCATATAGCTAATACGTTAGCTTAATTCAGAATTAGCCCAAAAAACCCCATTATTAGCCAAATTAGCGAAAAAAGTTAGCATATTGCTAAAATGTTAGCTTAACTCAGAATTAGCCCAAAAAACCCCGTTATAAGCCAAATTAGCGAAAAAAGTTGGCATACTGCTAAAACGTTAGCTTAACTCAGAATTAGCCCAAAAAACCCCATTATAAGCCAAATTAGCGAAAAAAGTTAGCATATTGCTAAAACGTTAGCTTAACTCAGAATTAGCCCAAAAAACCCCATTATTAGCCAAATTAGCGAAAAAAGTTAGCATACTGCTAAAACGTTAGCTTAACTCAGAATTAGCCCAAAAAGCCCCTTTTATTAGCCAAATTAGCGAAAAAAGTTAGCATACTGCTAAAACGTTAGCTTAACTCAGAATTAGCCCAAAAAACCCCATTATTAGCCAAATTAGCGAAAAAAGTTAGCATATTGCTAAAACGTTAGCTTAACTCAGAATTAGCCCAAAAAACTCCATTATTAGCCAAATTAGCTAAAAAAGTTAGCATATTGCTAAAACGTTAGCTTAACTCAGAATTAGCCCAAAAAACCCCATTATAAGCCAAATTAGCTAAAAAAGTTAGCATATTGCTAAAACGTTAGCTTAACTCAGAATTAGCCCAAAAAACCTCATTATAAGTCAATGTAGTGGAAAATGTTAGCATGTTGCTAATACACTGCCTTAACCCAGAAACTGCCCTCAAAGAACCCCATTATGCTCTATATAAGAAATTAATGGGAAAAAAAAGCACTTTTTTCAAAATGGCGGCTTTTCTGTTGGTTTAATCGCCATAGCAACCATTTTAGGTTTTGATCGCCCCGTGACACCGAACAGATAGACGTCCGTTTCAGACAAATCGGAAAACGTTAACCCTTAAAACCCCTTAGCAACAAAGGTTATTCGCTAGCCACGCCCACATTTTTAATATATTCGTATCCGGTTCTATTATATCATGTCCAGTTCTGGTCTGGGCTCAACATATTGAATTTTCACAAGAATCCATCAAAAATTGGCCGAGTATAAAGACTGCGCCACTTTTGCAAGGTTGTCACGCGCACGCCATTTAAAATCTACAACTTCTAATTCCAACATTTTGTTCGCAATTGCTTCCTCTTGCTGCCCAAGTAGTTACAAGACGATCGATAAAAATTCCAAGGACGAGTTTTCGTTTGAAGCTAGTGCTAAACTAGCTTTTTTTTGTAAATTCAAGATGGCGGCCCCTTCCGAAGGTCAAAGGTCAACGAAACTCTACATGTCAGTGTAGACTTGCGCTAGCACCCTTTGGACGAAATTTCGTTAAGATCGCCAAAACAAAAGGTCACTTTTGATGTAATTGAAAATCGCCAATTGTCAGATTTTGAAACAAAATGGCGGCTTTTCTGTTGGTTTAATCGCCATAGCAACCATTTTAGGTTTTGATCGCCCAGTGACACCGAACAGATAGACGTCTGTTTCAGACAAATCCGAAAACGTTAACCCTTAAAACCCCTTAGCAACGAAGGTTATTCGCTAGCCACGCCCACTTTCCTAATGTATTCGTATTCGCTCCGTTTATGTCATGTCCAGTTCTGGTCAGAGGTCAACATATTGAATTTTCACAAGAATCCGTCAAAAAATGGCCGAGTATAAAGACTGCGCCACTTTTGCGAGCTAGCTACGCGCACACCGTTTGAGATACAGAGTTACTATTGGTACCAAATTTTCACAAATTTCCTCCCGATGATGCTATTAAAGTTTGAAGAAGATCGGGAAAAAAAACCCTTGGGCTGAATTTTTCATTTAGCTAGGAGTAAAAACGATTTTTTTGAAAATTCAAGATGGCGGCCTCTTCCCAAGGTCAAACCGGAACGATACTTCTTGGGTCATTGTAGACTCGCGCTAGCTGCATGTGTATGAAATTTCGTTTAAATTGTGACAACGAAAGGTCGGTTTTCACGTACGTAAATATCGCGGAATGTCCGATTTTGAAACAAAATGGCCGCCAAGGAGTGAGTCGGGTGGTCATCGCGTAATAATTTTAAATCTTCGTTTGGATATCCCCGATAAAGTTGCGTAGGTTTCGTTCGTCAATTCTAAAAAAAAAATTCCGAAAAAATCGTTTTTCGCCGAGTCGGCGCTTTTTTTTGCGTCGGTTTTTCGCTTCCCCTGGCCTCAATTTTGACATTAGAGTTTCAAAAGTTACATTGCCACGTTCAGCCTGGCGTACCGCACGCGTGGATATGCGTTTTGTGATATTTCGCTAAAACATGCGCAAGCTAGCTAAAACCGTGGCGGTTGCGAGCTCGCCACGCGCACGCCATTCATATTCTACAACTTCTAATTCCAACATTTTGTCCACAGTTCCCGGCCATTGATGCTCGTGAAGTTACAAGACGATTGATGAAAATCCCTAGGACGAGTTTTCGTTTGAATCTTGTACTAAACATGCTTTTTTTGAAAAATTCAAGATGGCGGCCTTTTCCCGAGGTCAAAGGTCGATGAAACTTCTGTGGTGATTGTAGACTCCGGCTAGAGGGACGTGTGTGAAGTTTCGTAAAAATCGGAACAACCAAAGTGTCGGTTTCCCATATTGTGGAAAAACGTGAAAATCGCCAAATCTCGCACTTCGCCACAAAATGGCCGCCAAGGCGTGGGTCGTGCGGCCCCCCCATAATGATTTCAAAAGCTCTCCTGGATACCCCCGACGCGTGTGTTTTGGTTTCGTGTGCGTATTTCAAAATTTTTTTTTTTTGCTCCTTAAACAAATTTCGGCCCATTCATTTTTTTCGCGGGATCGCACGCCGTGATGTCATCATTTTGGGGGGGGGTTTGTTCATTTAAAAAAAAATTATTTTACAATTTTCCCCAGGTTTGTGGAAATTTTGGTGAGTTTTCGGGTATGTTCAGGGGGTCAAATTTAGGCAAACAGGTGGCGTTAAAACCCGGAATAATAATAATAATAATAAACAAAGCAAAAACAATATAGAAGCTTTTTTGCGACTAGGCCTGTGTGTGTCTTTTTGTGTGTTTTGTCTTCTACTACACACTGGTCAGGTCTGTTAAAGCTTAGGCCCTTGGATTGAGGCCTTTTAAAGGGCTTTTTTGTTTTTTGGTCCGAGCAAATATAATATGGTCCTTGCAGACAGGACCCCTGCTGCTGCGGGCCATAATAATAAACAAAGCAAAAACAATATAGAAGTTTTTGCGTCTAGGATTAAGTGCGTCCTTTTGTGTATCTTGTCTTGTACTACACACTGGTCAGGTCTGTTAAAGCTTAGGCCCTTGGATTGAGGCCTTTTAAAGGGCTTTTGCGTTTTTTGGGTTAAAGCAAAAACAATATGGTCCTTGCAGACAGGACCCTGCTGCTGCGGGCCATAATAATAAACAAAGCAGAAACAATATAGAAGTTTTTGCGTCTAGGATTAAGTGCGTCCTTTTGTGTATCTTGTCTTGTACTACACACTGGTCAGGTCTGTTAAAGCTTAGGCCCTTGGATTGAGGCCTTTTAAAGGGCTTTTTCGTTTTTTGGGTTAAAGCAAAAACAATATGGTCCTTGCAGACAGGACCCTGCTGCTGCGGGCCATAATAATAATTATGTGCATTAAAGTTTACAGCCCTATAGTAATTACTCATAATCACAAACAGAGATAGGTCACATTAGATTAAATTAATCTAGCGATTACTAACTTAAGTCGAGTAGAGTTTGATTTATTGCTTGAAAAGGAATAGGAAGAAGCAGACTTATATAATCCTACTCCTACTAAGTTATTTCATTTGATATTTTTGCATAGTTGTCATATCCTGGATCAGATTTTTTTGTCTAAAAATAAAGCGCCTATTGATTATTCTTAGAAATCATACCTACACCATTTCAGTACACTTAATACCATTCCCACTTTGCGTAACAGATATGTAATACTAATTGATTATCATTAGAACACGTGAAGTGAAGTTATAAATGGAGGGAGAAAAATTTCATTTAAAATAAACATGTAAATATAAAAAATTAGAAAAGCAACAATCCTGTTCAGATGCTAATTGTTTAAGAAAAAATATTAAAGTTTCTATTAATTTTATTTTTATTTACTTAACACTCTTGCAACCCCCTTCCCTAAGCCCCCCCTGGAAAATCCTCTATTTTTTGAAAGAGATTATTTTCAGAAAAAATTGAATGTTTCATTACTTGCTGGTAAGAGCACTTCAACAGGAACCAGAAGTGGCAATGGAGGACTTTCCTGATTCCCAGAAGAATGGTTTGAAAAACATGAACTCATTTGGTAAAAGGCAAAAATCTTCTGTACACAACATTTTCCCCAGAAAACAATCATGCTGACAAAATATACCATGTGAATTGATACAACGATTTAAACCACTCAGAAAAAGTCTGATTTATTTTGGTAGAACCTTATAGGAAGAATCATTGTGCATGACACACACAGCTTACAATAAACGTCAAAGAGAAGATCTACCTCCAAACGGCAGCTTAATCGTTTATATGGGACATGACAGCGATAAAGACAAATACCATTAATAATGATGAGCATAAATCCAGTGCAGTGAAAGGTTTACGACACGAGCCGCAAATTTTGATGCGTTCGCAGTCAGTGGTGCCCTTAACCTTCACTCCACCATGCTCCATATTAAAGAGACTTCAAAGGATGAAAATGCGAAATGTGAGGAAAGCAATATAATTTTACAGAATAAAATATAAATGAAAAAAATCTTAGATTTATAAACATTTGTCATTTCTTGTTTGTTTGCTTAAGCTTACTGTTCAAGATTTCCTGAAGGAGAATAACTGCAGGAAAAGAAAAACTAAAGTTGAACCCTAGATTGACTGTCAGTCCAAACACTGAAGCTGAAGTACTTGTTTATGAATCCATCTGCAGCAGCTGTGATCACATGCCCAGGTGAATCAGCCTTCCTTTACCATGGTTCCAGGGGCTGTTTTTGACAGGAACACATACATATTCATGGCTAGCATGACAAATACTCGGAGGGAACTGAACGTTAACAGGCTGGATTTTTGGCTCTGAGGGAGAAACAGGAAAAGATTCAGCGCACACACAGTGGCATTTGTTGACCAAAAAAATCATGGAAAGTCACTCAGTCAGCAGCAGACATTGAGAAACATGCATTTATTTGTGCTAACAAGCATAAACATTACTCTGGATATTCAGCATTTCTGTCAGTTGGTGACAAAAAATGCTCAGCTTCAGGGGCAATCCTGATCTCGGATGCCCCAGACATTTAGATGGTGACTTGAATGACGGGATCTGGTACAACCAGGATTGACCTGTGACCCGCATATGAAGATTATATTCATGACATTAAATTCAATATTGGGCTACACGGTGGTACAGTGCTTAGCGCTCTTGCCTCAAAGCAAGAAGGCCCCCAGTTCAAGTCCCGGCTAGGGGACTTCAAACAGTGTCACCAATGGGGGTTCTTTCTGTGTGGAGTTTGCATGTTCTCCCCGTGCATCTGTGGGTTTTCTCTGGGGAATCCAGCTTCCTCCCACCGTCCAAAAACATGCTTAAAAGTTAAGCAGGTTAAGTGGTTACTCTAAATTGTCCCTAAGTGTAGATGTGAGTGTGTATGGGTGTGTGATGTGGCTCCTGCGACAGACTGGCGACCTGTCCAGGGGTGTCCCTTCGCCCATGAGTGGCCGGGTTAGGCTCCGGCAGCCCCGTGACCCCAAAAGGGACAAAACAGTCCAGAAAATGAATGAATGAATAAAAGAAATTTCAATATTGGCACTACATGCATGTTAACTAGAAAAATCAAAGCCCTTAAACTGGTCATTTACAAATACACAACCGAGATATGACTGTATGATAAATGTTTTATTCTTTTTTGTTTACTTTATCCAGACTTAGAAAAGCAGAGATTTTTGAAAATTTGTTTGCATCATTTTTCATGCAAAAATAAAGAAAGTTCATCCTGGTAAAAGTGAAATGCTCAGCTGTGTTCAAACCATTAATGTTAGATTTGTCTGCGTCACTTAGAGATGGGCCACAATTGGAAGATATGCTGTAATTACCTTGGCTAATGTGCTGGTAATCTGGGCTTTATAGCGCGCAGCTTTTCCAAAGAATTTCCCGCCACTGATGATATTTATTGATACCCATGTTCTGATGTCGGTTCTGTTGGTGCTGATATGCGTTTAAGGTTTAAGTTTAAGGTTTAAGTCGAACACAGCAAGTATAAATCAGACAGTTGTTACTGATAGAAGAGACTCCCACATATTAGCTAGCTGGTGAGAAAAGATTTATGACCAATTCATGGCTTTAAGAAACACTAGATATTTTTATTATCTCTAGTGTCAGACTTTTAATTAAATCACATTGACGGAACAACTAAAATAATACAGTATTTAAGACAGTTTTACAGAAAATAAATTGATGAAACCACAATTACCTAGGTTATAGAAAATCTGACAGCACTTTTTGAGGCTGAAAGATTGACAGTCTGACAAAGCTGTGTGTGGCAAAGGTGCAGAAGGTGGAAATTCATAGTTTCCACCTTTACTTGGAGACGTCAGATCTGCAAGTGATGGACAGAAAACTGAGAAGCGAGAACTACATGAGTTTGTAAAACAGCATTTTTTTCACCAACGCAATATTTCTGGGGTCAGAAATATATTATCAAGAAGCAATGCTGAAAAACTCTTCCATGCATTTGTTACGTCTAGGCTGGATTACTATAACTCTTTGCTAGCAGCTGCCCTGAAAATTCTTGATTAAAAAGCAGCAGCTAGATTGTTAGCAGGAACCAGCAGAAGAGAACACATTACTCCTGCATTAGCTTCACTTCACTGGCTCCCAGTTGAATCTAGAATAAAGTTCAGAATCCTCCTGCTAAACTTAAAGCCCTATAAGATCCCATAGCCCTTTACCAACCAAACAGAAGACTTCACTTACAACGTGCAGGACTGCTTGTGGTTCCCAGAATCTCTAAAAGCACAGTTGGAGATAAAGTCTTCAGCCACCAAGCTCCTGTTTTATGGAACCCTAACGCTAACTCAGAAAACTGTAGCAAGAGCACAATATGCCAATATCAAGCACTAACCCAGCGCACCATGATTATTTTTCTAAAGGTATACTGCCCTGCCCTCATAACTTCTGGCCAATGGCAGCAATCATCCCATACAGGCTTCTGTTTGCAAATTTTAATGAAACTTGCAAAAAGTGCAATGAGAATTTGAACTAAACAGAACAAAACTAAGTCTGTCCTCAACCAAAGAAGCAGACCAACCTACTTTCCTGCTGGAAATGCACTCTTAAAAAGGGAAATAGGAAAGAGGATTGTGCAAATAGAAGTTAAACAAATACTACATTCACAGTTGGAGAAAAGGGAAACTACACATATTACAAAAACTGGGCATTTGACACAGAACATTTAATTTCTAAACCTTTATGCCCTTCAATGATTCAAGCAAGATGTTTAATATAATATACCAGACGGTTGTGGTGAATGCAACCATCCTTCCAGCAGGTAATGTTGGTGGTTTTAATACTATCGACATATATTTATCCATTTAAGAATAAGATTTTGGAACAACTGTTTTAACATATGCACTGGAAAAAGTAAAAATACAAGCACCTCCTTTTGTTCCATGATTTGTAATGGGAGCAGTGTCTTATCAGTAAAGTGAAACAGGAAGAGACAGTCTGCAAACAGGAGCATTTCCCCCCTTTGTTTACACGGACCATCAGGATAAAGGTAACCACTTCCTCTGCACGCCAACCTATGATGCAAACTTTACTTTTTACGTCTCTTTATTGGCAACATGAAGAAAGGCAAAAAAAGGTGGATGGGTGCAGAGATTACTCAAATAGGGTTAATTTCACTCTTAAATAATGTTGAAACTTTGCGTACTACTCTCCATTGGTACTTTACATGAAATATTGGAAATTGTTCTGTAAACAAAGTAACTGTCCTCATCAAGGATAGCACAGCATTAAGCGTTTCTCGTTTCCATGGGTACAGCATGAGAAAGATTTAGGTGACAGATGCCTGGGTTCGGCTTTGTGCTAAAACATTGAGAGAGAAAACAAACACTTGAGAGGGCTGAGAAAAAGGGGCTGACATCTCAGCACAAGTTATCAGCCGCCACCCTACCGTATGCCTGCTGCCTTCTGTCTGTTCCCTTTCCTCGTGTGCCTGATTAATATTTCAGTGAGGAACTGCGTTGTGTTCCTTTGCTCACTGCAATGCAATCTCAAAAAGGGAAAAAAAATCTATACCAAGAAGAGTCAGGGAAATTGTGATTCAAATCTCCTGTTTATGATTATTTTGAACGAAAAGACATAGGCAGACCCAAAGGGTTGTCAGTAACATCTCAGTGGAGATAGAGGATTTTATGAGAATATATCATCTAGATTCACTGCAGCAGAAACAGCAAATGTGCACTAGAAAGATGAGCCAGTTATTTTCTCACTGTGGTTTAGGAAAAAATAAAATCAATACCTTCTTTAATGGTTAATAAACGTAAGTGTGTTTTAGTAAGGTTTGTTTTAGTCATCAAATAATAACAGTTTCCCCTTAAATAACTGTGTTCATAACAAAGCAGTTGGTTACACTAATCCACTCTCTTTTGTTGACATCATTGCCCACATAGAAAAAGATGAGTGATCTTCATTTAATCTGACCTTTGAGCGGTGAACTTCACCATCGTCATCCTCGCCACCAACACCAAGAATCTTGCGGCTCTTCAGACGGCTTATCAAGTCTGTCTGACTGTGCTTCTTCATCAGCGGAGGCTGAGGTTTGGACGTCATGGTGCAAACCTGAAATACGAGGGGGGGGAAAGATGATGAAATGCATTGCTGAGAGGATAAAATAAACAATGAACAAGTAAAAATTTTGAAAAAAAAAAAAAAAAAAAAATAGAGGGAAACATTTCAGTTTTTCAGAAGCCATTTACATAGAAAAACATAGATGGAGCTCCTTTTATTGCAGTGTCTGAGGTCCCAAAGCAGAGCCAGAGCTATCTACCAATCTACAGGTGACTCCCTTGATGTCTTCTTAACTTGTGTAATCCAGCTGCATAATTTAGCTTTTACAAACGCAGGCAACCCTGAGTGAAAGCAGGACACAGGTGCTTTTGCTCACAGAGGCACACACATGGAAATAGTGCAGGAACTTCCTTTCAGCAACAGCAGCAGCTGCACAAGATTGTTGCTGTAACTTCAGCTCAACTTCAGGTTTGCACCAACTTAACAGGACTCCCAGTTTGATCAGTTTAACTGAAATCTTCAAAATGGAGGATACGATACACGGATAAACTATGTTCTACACATCAATGAAAAAAAAGACGAAAAAAAAGAAGCTGTTGATCTATTTGTCCAGGCCTGTTTTTTTTTTTCATTTTCAAACACATTTTTCTTAAAACATAGTTGAAATCAGATTTGTCAAATAACTTACTCCGTGGTTTTCCTTAGTGCTGTATGGTTATTTTCTCTGAATGTGTAAGAAGGAATTTGTTTCTGGTGTTACCCTTTGAAAATCCGCCAGATTCTAATGCTTTCATTGTACCAACTTCCATCCACTTATCAAAATAAAGCAGACACCTGACTGCAGTGGAGCAGAGTAAACACTTGTAAAGCCGTGCTTCTGGTACTTTGATTTGTTGGATGTAGTTTCCAGCAGGTGGTGTAGTATAACTACATCTGGTAGGATTTAGTAAAGACCCTTTGGCAATCCTTTTAATCCATACTTCCATTGACAAGAGAACTAAGCATCTGAGCAATGGAATTTGATTGTGTTAAAGTCTTTTAGCAATGTAAACCCACTTTTGTTTGCTTTAACTTTGTGTGGTAACGCTTTATAATAACTACCCGAACAAACTGTTATTGAGTTATAGATGACTTGTTAAACAACAGTTAACAGTTTAAGGACTTATAAATGTAGGATCAGGGTTAGGGATAGAATTAGGGTTAGTTGGTAATGTTTCTCATTTAGTAACAGTTAATTAATAAGGAAAAGCTACAACTTGAAAAAAAAACGTCCCAGTAACATGTATAAAAGATTAACTGATTCTTAACGAGTCATTAGTGAGTAATTTTGTAACAGCGTCTTCATGATATATTACTAATTAATAATCAGTTAGAAATCATTAATTACAGGTAACAGGTCATTTATGACTCACTAATTAAAAGCTTGTTAATTATCTACGGTCTATCTATAAGGTACATAAATAAATCCATAATCTGATAGTTTAACAATAACTTGTTAATTAGCTATGACAGGTAATTATTATAAAATGTTGGCCTTTGTATTTTTATTTGTACCTTTAAACTCCTGAATAAATATTGCCAATGTGCTCAACATACTCCTCTTACAAGAGATGTAAATGAAACTAAAAACAAGCTGTTATAACTATAATAACTTCAAAGAACAATCCAGCTTTTTGTAGTTTTTTGGCTTTGATACAAAGTTTTAGTGAATGTATATTTCTAGTTTTAAAATAAATAATCAAACCAAGAAAAAATGAAATACGAGAATTAAAGATGAAGGAAATTACTTGCATATAGAGAAACAACATATACACACACAATGTTCTACAAACTTCTGAAAGACAACTGTTGTAAGGTAAAGATGTTACATATTTTTTTAAAGATTGTATTTGTGGAGTCAAAAATACAATTGACAGGCCACAAGGCTCTTTGCTTTCCTCTATTTTGATGCATCCACTTGTAAACAACTACAGTGGTTTGCACAAGTATTCACACCCTTTAAACTTCTCCACATTTAATTGGAATTTTATATGAAAGATCAAGACAATTGTAAAGTGGAAAAAAAATATACAAGAGTTTAATTTATTTTACAAATAAAAAACTGAAAAGTGCAGTGTGCAAAAGTCTTCACAGGACTTCTTGTGGTTTTCTTTTAACAATGTCTTTCTATTTGCAACTCTTCCATAACCTCCAGATTTTTGCACTGCTTGACTGATCGTTGTCCTATGGACAGATTCCCCCACCTGAGCTGTAGATCTCTGCAGTGGGACTGCAGGTGAACTCTATTAAGTCAACATGTGATCAGTTAATTATCAAGCAACTTCTGAAGGCAATTGGATGCACTCAGAGAAAAGTGGGCTGAATAGTTTTGAATACTGCACTTTTCAGTTTTTATTTGTTAAAAAAACATGTACTCTTGTATAATTTTCTTTCCACTTCACAATTTTGTGCCACTTTGTGTTGATCTTTCACATAAAATTCCAATAAAATATATTTATGTTTGTGGTCATAGTGTGAGAAAATGTGGAGAAGTTCAAGGGGTATGAATACTTCAGCAAGCCACTGTAGATCCATGTACGTCTTTGTTTTCCTCATCTGAGCTGACATCTGATGAAAAACTGTATGGCTGGATAGATCCAATATTGCTCGCCATTTTTGTTGCACCGCTAATGTTAGTTTAGGGGCATGGGAAGATAGCGGGAGAGCATGTCATCAGATGGGTGATGGGAAATGGGGGTGGAATCCCGCCCACACCTCACAGGCTTATTTCTAACGAACTACTTCTGTTTTGATAAAAGTATGTCCTAGAAAATTACTAATTTTGGCTAAAACAGCATAAACATTAATGCAGAACCAATGGGAACGTCTTTAGCACAGATTGGAGATGCTTGTATTGAAGTCCCATACATCCTCCACTTCCCAAACCACTGCCAGAACTAAATGTTATGCCAAACAGAGCACACATTCCTATAAGGATATAGAGTAGACTGACTTTATAGAACCGTTCGCATTCTGTGCCTAATTTTTATACAAAAGTTTGGTGCAGCTACATTTTCAACTGCACAGCATTTCACACAGGGATATGGAACTCCAGCCCTCGAGGTCCACATTCCTGCATGTTTTTCAACATACCATGTTGAGCATGTTCCGATTGGCTGGAAACACCTGAACCAGGTAATCAGTCATGAGTAGGGCTTGGATACATGGAAATCATGCAGACACTGTGGCCCTTGAGTGGCATATCCCTGATTTAACACATTTTATAGGGTTACTTTTGACTCTTAAATTGCATTTCATTTGATGCTACCTGCCACTTAAAGGATGAGGGCCACTCAAACAATGCATTTACTCCACATTTTTTTCTCAGTGTTTGAACCCAAAATGTATTTGAACCAGTCACAAATGAACTACTGTCAGCCACCGTCTTGTGTACAGCCGTAACAATAAACAGAGGACTTTACTGGTTCTGAACCAGAGAAACTGGTTAAGCCTCTCTCTTTGAAATATATATATTAAGTAAAAAGTTTGATTTTGTTTATTCAGCAGCCTCACAGCAATTTTTTGGCAACTTCTTCAAAGTCTAAATCTGTCTTTTTTATTCCTACCTTGTTCTCTGCACTGAAATTCACATTAAAAATAAACAGTTTTGAATTGATTCCAGTAAATACTGCATATTCAGCATTAATTACACCACAAACTACATTTTATATACCATCAAATTGAATTCTTAAGCGGCTTTGTTCTCTCCTCTCTTTATTTTCAACATGTGGACGGAAAAAAGCAGGTTTGTGTTATAATATTTTAATCCACTCTCTTAATTTAGAGTGTTGTTAAGCTGTTATCAAGCTTACACTCAAAATTGCTTTGAATAAAATAAACTGTCCCTGTATTTTATGTTTGCTCAAACAAAACAAGCATATTTACATACTAAAAGGACTCAATTGTCTTTACTTTAATTTCGACAAACTGTTGCCCCCCCCACTGCTAAAGCACCACGTGTGCAGTACTACAGATGGTGCCTCATGGGGTCAGTGTTCAGCGCTGCTCCACCTATGTTTGGCAACCTGCAACAGCCACCAATTTTGTGGGACAATGTACACATTACAACAATCCATGAGCTGGAAAAATAAAACCACAATAAATTGCTTGCGCCGTGGTGCAGCTAGCTGCCTCCGGAGCACGCTGTGGGGTTTTTAGGGGACCTGCTCTGACTAATTATAATGGTTTCTAATCAAAGCACCACCGCTATGAGTTCAAAGCGCTGAGCAACCAAAGTAAAAACATGTCCAATGAGACTAGGTCTTTATTGTTAATGTTGTACAGGTCAGGTCTGAACATTTTTAACAAAAAAAAGGTGAATCTTTTTTAATAATCCGATTCTACCAGCATTCTGTTTATCTCTGGTTTAGATCATGATTCTTGTTTGATTCTTGATTCTTGTCTGACACTGGATCTTTTTGGCATAGAAAGTGTAATGATTCAGGTTTGAGACCAAATGCTTCTGGTACCAGTATGTTTTGGACTCCTATGTCCCCTAAAGATCCACTCCAATTAAAAAAGCTGTTTTTGGAGTTTTTAAACACTGTTTTTGTAGCATTTTTCCTCATGACGAAGGATATAGAATTTAAGATTAAAACTGTGTTTCTCAGAATTTCTTAACTCTAATCAGGTTGAATCAGGAGCAGATGAAAACCAATGATTTGGAAAAAACAATAATAATAAAATCAGGTTTTTTACTAAGTCTCCTTTCTCCTCCAATTTTGAAGCATCCACTTGCAGACAAATACATCAATTAACATCTTCATTTTCCTCGTCTCAGCTGGCATCTGGTTCCAAACAGTACGCACTGGATAGATTCGATCTGGCTTGCCTTTTTTTTGCAATGCTAATATTAACTTGGCCCTGTGTGAGGTGCTATAAGCTAATGGGAGGGAATGTAAACAAAAGAAATGCAGGAAAATTAGCTGAACTAACTGCCACGCCAACAATCCCACCCCCAACACAGTGGCAAATTTTTAATGAGCTCCCATAGCTCTGCAGAAATAATGTCTCAAAAAAACCTCACAGGCTTTTAGATTTTGGCTATAACTGCACCATGACAATACACAGATCACTAGAAACAATTTTCCTGTTGAAAAAAATATTCTTTCAGTGGGACTTAAATATTGTCAAAATTATATTTGAAATATCAAAATGTCAAGTCTTGTCAAATGCGCTCTATTGACCCAGTTTAATGAACTGTAGTTGCCAATTCAAAAAGCAGCAACAGTCAAATTCAGGTTTTACTTGTCGTCTTACATAAGTGAATGGTAAAAGATGGCACAAATGTGAAAGCACACAGTCAGCCAAAAGAAAAGTCTAGAATTGATAGCTACTCTACTGTGCTGATCTCAGAGGAGAAAAAAAAAAAAGGAGACTTATTGAACTTCTTTCCCGAGGAAGAAAACATAATCTCTAATTGGGACCTTTTCCTACAAAAATACAGCGGAAAGTTTATGATCAAAGGAGAGTTAGAATAGACCAACAGTTCATTTTCTCTGACAATATGAATATAAAAAAAGAGGTGCAAAAGCATTAATGCCGTTTGATTTAAAAGAAAAACTTTTCATTATATAAAAACATGATTTTCAAATCATTTCTATTAAATGCTATATTAATGGATGGAGTGATACAAAAAGATTAATGTGAAAAGAATGCATGTTATTTTTCACTTTATCTCTACAAAGACACTGAAAAAGTACTGTTACTTCACAAACGTTTCCAGAAATATAACTCAAACAGATTTAATTAGCAAAACCTCAAAAATGACTATCGTTAGTTCCTACTAAAAGAGAAAGGGTATTTTGCTTTTCCAAACATTTTTTTTTTGCCTAAATATTATGCTTTAAAAGGGTTAATAGAATAATTGACCTCAAGCTGTGTCAAAATTTGTTAGTCTACATATTTTGTTTAATGGGACACTTTATTTCAACAGTAAATAAGGCAAAAATCAACACATTTGCAGTGAAATATCAGTAGAAAAAAAAAATTATAAATTATCAGCATTTACATGTGATGGTAGATACCATATACCTCACATGAGCTGAAATACCATTGCATGTCCCCATCGCTGCTCCTCGACTTGGAACTGTAATGTGATACAGTTGCCTAGCAACTGCCAATGGACATTACTTCCTAAATGGAAGCACCTTTTATGACCAACATGAAACCAACTTTGACTGTGATCCTTTTTTGGAAGCTGATCTTTTTTGCTCTTTTGTTCCATCCAAGAATACAAAATTTAAGTAAGGACTCACTTTGAGGTCTGAAAGGTAAAGGTCATAAAGGTTATTACCTATTGGTTGATGTAACAGTATTACCCACCATAACATAAAAATATCTGACGCGAGCTGAACAGAAAAATTACTTTGAGTAAATGTTTAGTAATCCATGATGCTCAATACCAATGCCAAGATGTACAACAGACTGTATTGGTTATGTTTGGCAAGAGAACATGTGCTACAGATTTGAAAATCTGGTAAACACAGGAGGGTATCGTGGGAAAGGTGCAACCTTTAAAAGATCTCTAGTGAGTGACTAAAAAGATGGTCTGTGAAAAATAATTGTATCACAGGAACAAAGCAGTGAGTGGGTGAGGAGGAACAACTGTGCTCAAAAGGGGTGCTGAAAATAAGATTATTCTTTCTGCAGTGAGAACAGAAGACACAGCTTAGCTTAACAGTCTGTCTCACTTCACTATCAAGTCTATGACTTCCAACAATGCCATATGGTGACCAGAAGGGAAAAGTAAGAAAAGGAATATTTCTCCTAAGAAAAGAAATGACTAGTCAACAAAACACCAATTTTAGGCATCTACCCATAATGAGTTGCAAATAAATCAATTTTACATTTGAAATTAATCAATACAAGTCATTGCCTTTACCAATATAGACCCTGCAGGACTGCAAACTAACTTTAAGGAGAGAAGTCAGAAAAGTGTCTGTTCTGCAGAAATGGATAATGTTTTCTTAACTTTGGAAGGTTTCACAACCTCCTTTTGACAGCTTCAGAAGTATCAGTGTTTGAAGTCCATGGCAAATATACTTTTTTTTAATGATAATGTCAATACCACCAGAAAAAAAAACGTTCTTGCTGTCATACAAAATTTCTTTTTGCTTTTCAAACCTCAAACTTACATTTCTGCATTATTCTGCATCACATTTTTGCCACATGAACAGTTTATACGAGTTTTGTAATACAAAACTAGGGGTGCTTCGATCTAGTGCACAGCACAGAGATCAAGTGGATACTCCTTTAACTAGTTTAATCAGCATCTTCTTTAAAGGTTGAGGAGCACTTTTGCTCTGTCTGTATGCCCTGCTGGGCATGAAGTGGAACCAAGTGTTCTTCTCTTGCAAGACTCGTGAGATCATGACTTTACCCGGAGGAAAAGAAGGAGTCCCCCCACATGAGGTTTTATTATTTGAAAATTAGCAGGATTCTTCCTTTTCGTATTGCATTTCTCTTTATCTCAGGCAAAATAAAAAATCTTCCTGTCCTCCTTTGGAGCCCATCAAGTATGTTTGTGCGTAGAACTACATGTTTGCCATATTGCTTAATACATTGTTTATAAACACGTAGCAGATTACCAAGAAAGGACTTACTGGGGAAACATCAATTTATTGGGACTGTCTTCTCAGCAAGAAACAGTCAACTTGTCTTTCCTTGTTTACTAGTTCATCTCATTCTGAATCTGTTTTTGTCTAATATCACACCGCAGGAATCATTTTTTAAAATCTCACATCATCTAGATATAAATAACCAAAAAAGATGTCTCTGCAATATACAGAAAATCTGCCCTACACTCGTGAAAGTCTTAAAATGTATGACCCACACCTATGGGGATGCAAGAGTAAAGCCAAAGGAGGACAGCATTGCACTTCACATTGGCTCCTCTATGTTTGCAAATCCCTTCTAAAAGAGGGGATATGGAGTCGTCATCTGTTTAAATAACGCTCAGTCTTTGACTCTTTCTAAATACCTGGTATCAAAGATCATCTTAAAAATGGTAATCAAAGAACCTCTAGTGGCCACTTTATGATTGGATTACGGTAAGACATTCCTGTCCAAACATTGTCAATTCAAGTCAAGACAAAAAGGATGAGGAACATCTTATCTGAGTCTGATATTTTTTCAGGATCTCTATCTTTAGAACAGGTCTAATGAATAATGGAAAAATGGAATGTGGTGTGGAAATGACAGCGTATCTATCAGAGAGCCACATTTACATAGTTTCAGAGCAAGAAAAAAATCAAATTAAGAAAAACTCAGAACACTTCGAGAACACTGTGATTGCTACTGCAAAGCGGATGAAACATTTTTTTCTCCTGACGTCTTTGAGTGTGCCTTTTCACCCACACACTGAGGATAAAATACCTGTAAAGAGATCAGCTGTCAGCGCTCTCAGAAAAGCTGCACACTGAGATTTGAAAAAGACATGCAAAGATCAAGCATGACAGCGATCATTTCTGAAAAAGGAAGACATGGTTTGGAAGTTATTGCAAATGGATAACACTGCTCTCTTGCAAAAGGCTTATATAGTTTGCAAATCAGTGTTGAATTTGTGTGTCATACTTTGCATTTCTATGTGAAACAAGACCTTAAAGTTCACCTTTGTTGACATAAATGGGCTCAGTGGTAACTTTTATTCCAGCTGCGTTTATTTGTTCAGTTCATGATGGCTAAGCGGTCTGAAACCAATTTCAACATTTTAGTCCTGTTGTGACAAACCTGCCAGTTTCCTGTCCGTTGACACCATAAAGATACACCCTCTAAAACAGACTCTTTCCCTTTTCTTTCAGAAACCACCAAAAGCCAACTACAGTCCTGACATTCACTCAGAGTTCCTGGTGTTTTGGAGAATTTGGCCCACCAACAACTGCAAAGTTTCAGCAGAAGTGCTCAAGGCTAAAGAAAAACCATAACTAACAGTTAAAAAGACAACAGTTAATAGTTCTTTGACATTTGAGGCAACATTGGTATTTTACAAACAAACAAACCCAGCCTGTATTCAATGATTTGATGATGAGGATTGCCCAACAGTGAAAACATAGTAATGAATAAATGTTATATATGTATATATAATGTTTTGTAAACCAGATTTGTTTTCTTTTTAAGTGCAAAGCAAAGCTTTGAACAGGAATAATCATTTCTTTGAAAATGAACTGCCTTCTTGTTTTGCTTAGGTTTAAAATCAAGTTTTAGTACATTCTTAAGTGGAATTTTGAGTCATTTTCAGAATTAATTTAATTTGAAGCTATATTCCTAATTAAGGAAAACAAAGGGTTAGATCTGATATTGGCTGACAAACAGAAATAATGTTGGAAGAAATCCAATATTGTGAATTCTTAAGACAAATGTAAAGTCAAGTAGGTAAAAGCGTAATTTTAGAACAAACAAATGTTGCCTCTTATCTTTTAACTTTGTACAAGGTTAAACAAGAAGAAAAATTCCCATCCACAAATCAGGTCAGGAGAGGACATTAGCAGCACATGACAGGCCTCTTGTATTGTGTGAATCGAAGAATTGATCTTGGTGATATACAAAGCCATCAAAGGTGCTGAAACTTGGACGTCTCAGATCAGCCAAACCAATCTGCCAAGTAGACAATCTTTGCTTAGAGCTTATGACAGACAGGGATCAGTCATGTAGAAAAGAAAAGAAGAGCATACAGACATTGAAAAAAAGGTCTAACAGCTGTGATCAACAATGGACAGCAAAGATACCACATTCTTCCCCTGACACAAAGCAGGTCACCAATGCACGCTGTGGAAAATCTTGGCTTTGCAACACAAAGATCTTTATAAGAGCGTTAATTCAGTGAGAACTGCTCCTCAGTTCCCATCAACTGATCAATTGATGTAGTACAATGTGCAGAAAACAAAGTCTTATCGACTGCAGCGATAGCATGGAATTAAAATGGAAGCGAGACTAGAATTAATTAATTATATAGACTTCATAACAAGAAGAAAAAGAAACTGAGGATAAGAGGAGCTTTGAAAACAGAAAGAGGATCAAAGAGAAAACTTAAATATGATAATAGACCATCCCAAACTACAGGGTTTGTCTTGTAGAAGATGATGGTACATCTCGTTCTGGAGAATCAGACAGAAACTCAGGGCAAGAATTACACTTCACTATATGCCCAATAACACTGTGGCATAGCATACCTTATTTAAGATAATTAAAAAATGTATTTCTGATAAGTCAGACGAAAAAAACCTTACAGCACAGAGCCACTGCTCATGCAATAAAGCAAACCAACCAAGGCACCTTTTTATTTATTTTTTATCAACAGAGATCAAGCAAACAACTGCGATGCAAAGTAGTAGTCAACTCCTCCTTCCTCTGTGGATTATAGTGTTCAGTCATACAGATTATCCTATTAGATAATCTACACACAGATTGAATGAGATGTAATTGCAGAGATTTGGAGTTTTATTTGCTTAATCTTCAATTATTACATCATTCCTTGGCAAGGGGAATATAAGGTCTTGTTTTGGTAACTGCAGACCTTTAAATATATATTCCAACAAGATGGTGATAGGACAGGTCATGAGATGCTCCTAACTAAATGTATTAAGTACAATCCAAATAAAATTGTTGGTGCTTAAAGTTTTTTTTTTATTATTTGTACTTTTTAAAATGTTGTTTATTATTTACTCTATAATTCCTTATAAAAAATAAAGCTGGAGTTCAGTTGGCTGCAAAGAAAAATTATGCATAGGTTGTAAAGATGACAATCAACATTGCAGACAAATCAACTTGACTTAGGGATCTCTTTAGGTCTGCAGTAACAAACAGCAGTGCAGAAAATAATTTCTCCACATACCAATTATTTTACCATGATATTTTACAGTCATTCCGTGGTAGTTTTTTTTTTATACTTTATTTATTACTGGAAATGTTTACGCATCAGCTTTTTACATGTAATAAAGTAACCAAAGACAACAACAGCCACAAAACAAGTTAAATCAGAAATCTAAAGAATTTCTGTTGTTGCAAGAAAAGAGTAAATCCAAACTTGCAGAGAAAATTGGTTCTAAATTCCAAACCCACCTTAATTTTTAACATTTCTTTTTTGTCATTTTTGATGTGCCACACTATTAAGAAAAAAAGTGAAAGTAAAGCTCTGCTTTGGAAACTTGTTGCAATGGTAATTTGTGAAGTACCAGACTAATAGAAACATTTCTCAGATGGCATGAGCTTGATGGCGGATGGAGTCAATTATTTTGTTTTAGCTTAATTATAATACTTTTGTCATTTAAGAAAAAAAAATTAGAAAAGGGGACGTTTTCAAATAGTTAAAGTGCTTACTTTTTGCTCGTTTATGAACCCTCTACTTACATCAACACTAAAATTTGAGATATTCCTATACTTGAATTGACTCGTCTAGGGATAAACGTTTTCTTACATTAGCACTAACACTACATCCAATACTATAGACCATCAGCAAGTTTGCCAATGCTTAATAGCATATGCGAAGAGCTTTCACTTTCCACATGGGCGTTTTTAAGAAGACCAGACCAAAATGGCATACATTTTGCAGGACTCTGGGAATCTTGACACAAAAAGCAAAGTTGCATGGGGTAGTTATTTACAAAAACACGTAGATTCTCTCATCCTTAATCTATCCATTTTCCTCACAAAGGTCCCATGCCCACTTGATTAATTTCTGTAAACTGAATCAGCTGAATTACAATTCATAACATTTTTTAAGTCACCATTGAGTAATTACAAGTCTAGTGCAGTCCCTGCCATACTTTGGGTGGGGAGTATAAAATTCAATTCAAGCAGAGTGAGAAAATAAACTATTTTAATCTTGAGTGCACCTATGTGCAGTCCTGGTTTTGGGACACCCCAGAACCACGCACCTCAAGTAGCTACACTCATGCACTGGAGTGAGCTCTTTTCGCGGCTGCTTTAACTGCATCCTGCAACTGCACCACAGCAGTATTCTGTGTGAATGAGTCTTTTTGCTTCCATATAAGCACATAACTAGCAGTGTCCTAGAAACAAGTGTCCTAGAGCATACTTTTGAAGATCATGTCTATGCATGATATTTTACTGGCACATTCAAAGTCTACCAATTTTGAATAGGTTTGATCAGTACAAACCTTCTGTAGTTCTCTGGAAGTACCGTAAATACTGCAATTGGGGGGGGGGGGGTAATATAATTATATTATAGTGTATACAAATATATATATATATATATATATATATATATATATATATATTATAGAATCAAAAGCTTTAGAAATACTCCAACTTCGCAAATGGTCTCCTTCAATTTGGTATATTTGACATTTTGAAACCTAAGTTAATCGTTGCCCAGAAAACAGGAAATGCCATGAGAGCAAAGATTTTAAGGTCACTATTTCCACAAGACTGTAATGTAATTAAGAAGTGGGACTTGAAAGGAGCAGAGGGCAATCGAAGTTCTGGAAGACTGAATATTTTCAGAGGGAAATGTTTGTAAAATCCCTTGAGAGGTAAATCAAAGCTGTGAGTGACTGGATAGGACCTTTAGGGGGGGTGGAAATTAAGTCTGCACTTGGGCACCCTTCATAGAATTCAATTCAATTTTATTTATATAGCCCGAACTAACAACCATTGCAGTCTCAATGACAAAAACAACAACAAAAAAAACGCTCTTGTTTGATAAAACTGTTTTTTTTTACCCTGTAAAACTTAGCTCACTTGGAGTAAGGATTGAGAAGGAGAAGCTCCAAAGGCATGAAGTTTAAGAGGACTCCCAGGTGTTGTGTAGTGCGTCTATCTCTGGAAACATCTTGACCCAGCGGGCTCTCTGTGAAGCCTACACAGCAGCACTGAAGAAGCTGTGAGGTAGAACAGAGCCGACACTTTGCACACACGCACAGCTGGGAGGTAAACAATCTCTTAAGCCGCAAAACCATCACAAATCATCAGGGATTTAGCACAAAGAGAGAAGAAACAAAGACTGAGCTCCCACCTTTAACTGCAGTTAAACAATAGCGGCATGTTCATACCTCTTTGTATGAATGATGGGACATACAATCCACACCAAATTATTATTACTTGCGCGTACAAATTGTATTTACTTTGCTCATTTCAGATTGCTGCAGTAGCACTTTATCACAATAATATTGTATACAAAAAAAAGCACAGCCAGATGCAATGCAGTATTGGATGTGACTGTGGAAGTGGAGCCCTGGTGGTGCAGTGCAGCCACAGGTAGCTCGAAATACCAGATGGAGATGTTTGTTGTCTGGGGTAACCATTAGCTAAAACTAATTAAATCATCTAATGAAGCAGACGTTAATGACATACAACAAATGGTTATTAGCATATAAAATTCTGCACAACCTATTACTTCCCCTTTTAAGCTACTGGCACGCTACAGTCAATTTCTAGCTTCAATATCCTGTATAATACACAAACATCATCTCTGCATAAAAGGTACGATGCTTACTTAATACCACAGGTTTCCACTAATTTACTTTAACCCTAAAGGCTTTTACTCTTTGAGAGTATGCTTTAAAAATGCAGAAAACCTTTTTTTTTCCCAAAAGAAAATTGAATCCCTGGTGTTACGGAGATTGCTCATGATTTGTGCTTCACTCAATGAGTCCTGTGAGAAATCCAAGCAATTGTATAACTGACTGTAAAAAAGTTTCCAACTTATAAAGAGACAAAATAGAAAATTAAAACTGGAATGTTTAGCAATTTTATATTTGATAAACCACTTTTGAAATTTCATCATAAAAGCCATGAGAGAAACAATGATTTGACATCTTACTTTTCAATTAAATGAACAAGTAGTACTGCTTTCTGTGGAAAGTTTTTCATACGCTTGCATTATTTTTAGATTTTATGATGAAGAAAAACAAAAATCACAAAAGTACTTCCAGCTAGATTACCTGTAAGGTTATAGAAGATACTTTAGCATTGTCTAAATTCATAGCAATACTGTTCAGAGTTCAGCAAGTAAAGGATATGCTAGTGTGTAGGATCAAGAACACTTAACATATTTTAAAACCAAGAATTGAATGTAAAACCACGAGACAAAGTAGCAGTCTAACTTTCCTAATTTAATACGTCCCATTTTTCCTTGAATTTTATGTCCTTTCAACACAGTAATGTAAATGCTTACTGACATTAGCTCATATTAGTGTCATGGCGTCTTAGCTGCTGTTATTTTTTTAGAATTTAAAGTAGCAAAAACAACAAAGCAATCAAAGTCAGACTAGCACACCAATAAAATGTAGACATCAATCAAATTAGTCTTTTGTACAAAACTGACGATTCTTGCGATTTCTCTTTAGTCTGAACTTGAAAACTCACACCAATATTGTGCTTTAGCCTTGAAGACACAGAAAAAGATGAAAAACAACTGAATAACTGAATAACCTTGCAGTAAGGAAGTACAAAAATGAATGCAAGCGCTTTGCAATGTTTTCCCATTCATTAATGGACAAGAAACCAATTTGGATAAAGCATCAAATCATTTGCCAATTATGGAACAATAATACTTCTCTTGCAAAAAATAAAGTATCAGCACAACTGAATTTGGACTGCATCAATTTGTAAACTTGAATGGGATGCTTTTGTGTCACTTTGTCAGTCATTAAAAGCAACATCGAAACTTTAAAAGTACATTTTTCTGACAAGGACTGCAAGACAAAAATGACATGAAAAGAAAAAAAACTATAAAGCTAATCTGAGTCAGTTGCTAAGATAATAGGACCATCAACATCTTTGTCTAAAAAAAAAAAAAAAGCAGCAGTTTAAAGGCTGTAGATTCAAACTCAATCACACAACCAGCAATGGTTACACAACATCACAGACGGTGCACTTCACATGAGACCATATTTACAAAACATGGTCTGACATTTGCATCCTTACATGTAAACACTCTGAAGAAAGTGAATTTTCACAGCTTTACACCAAGGGTGTCAAACACACGGCCCGGGGCCAGATCCGGCCCGCCAAGACCTTTAATCCAGCCCACGACTGATTTTTATTAACAATTTATATTTTCTCCCATTTTTTTGTTGTAATTTTCTGCGGCGCCACACCTGGGTGCAGACGTTAACATCCAGAATCGAAAGTCTTCAACCAGAATCGGAATTCCCCCTTATCGCTCAAAATAAACTTTATTTCAACTGGCAAACCTAACAGCTCTGTGTTTTCCTGGTTTAAGCTTTAATAAAAAGGTTTTTTTCTGCAATTCTCAAGACTTTTTAGTTAGGGTTAGGATCAGGGTTTGGGTAAGTTCAATAATTTCCTTTTCCACAGTAAAATTTTGAGTTCCTGATATCAATGAAATGCAGCTCCCCAACACCAGCAACACTCATGCAGCCTCATATAAAGACACTGCCACCACCATGTTTTACTGCAGGCACCATGCATTTTTCTTTGAAATCCTCACTATTGCGAAGCCATAGAATTTAAAAACCATTAGTTCGGAAAACAGTGATCTTTGATCACTCCAGAGTATAGAGTCCCTGTAGTCTTCCTCTTTTTCAGCATGGACCCTAGCAAATTCTAGGTGTGCTTTTTTATGTATGGGCTTTAGGAGAGGCTTCCTTTGTGGATGATACCCATGCATGTCATTCCAGTGTGCGCCGCATGGTGAAAAGGTCACTCCAGTTTGGCTTTCTATTGCTTCAGCTAACTGCAGTGAACTCGCATGGAGATTTTCTTCATTCCTTCACAACAAAAGACGCTCCTGTTGAGATGTTCACTTCCGTGGACGGTCTGGACGTCTCTTCCATCTCTCTTTTTTCCCTTTTGCTACTGTACTTTGACTGATATGTAAAACTTTGCTGATGTTCTTGTAGCCCTCACCTTTATTGTGTAAAGAAACCATTTATTTTCTCAGATTTTGGGACATTTTTCTTCCATGAGGAGGAATTTCTGACAACATGAAATAAGGGCTTTTCTTTGTTAAGTCATGCTCTTTTATAGTCACCTGTGTCCTGGACACATTTTAAACGAATCATTAGACTCACTTGTGTATGCCTGTTGATTAGAACTTTTGTAGTCTGAAGTGTAGCTTTTCTCCTAAGACTATAGTTGGGGTGTACTCATTTTTGCTGGGAAAATCTGTTTTTTGTGTGTGCAAATTAACTAATCTTGTTTGCAATCAATGACCCACATTTGTGTGTATTTTTTTGTATAATCTAATAGACAATTTTGATTATGAAAGGACACAAATTGTTTCCTGAAAAATGTAGTGGGGTGCACTCATTTATGCTGAGCACTGTACCTGATCGCTAGCAAAATAGCATCATCATCAATGCCGTACTGAGAGGGTGAGTTCATCAAAACACGCATACTGAAGGATGCAGAAATTGTGTCCGGAGAAACGTTAAGCCTTTGCCAACTTCAGCCTTTTAAGGAATTTTGTTTTTCAGAAAGAATTTCAGAAGAGTCGACAGACTTGGACAATCAACTGAAAAGCTGCTGACATGCTGCTGTATAAGGAGAAGATCACAGGATTACTGAGGGACTTTGAGAGGTGATTTCATGTCTTCAATGAACTTGAGACAAAATTCAGTATTTTTCACACCATTCAGTCAAGTCTTCTGATGTGCCCACCGACGTGCAACTTGGAGTAATAGATTTACAGAGTGATGCAACATTAAAGGGCAAATTTGTGGGCTTGGACACATTTCTATCAGCCTCTCCTGGCAAGGTACCCTAAATTAACAGCATTAGCTGCAAAAATCCTGTGCATGTTTGGGAATACCTACCTTTGTAAGCAGGTTTTTGTCCACAATGATCATTAATAAAACAAAGCTGCGCTCAAAGCTAACACATAAACCAAAACACTTGAATGACTTTCTGAAGTTGGCAGCTACTCAGGACATGGTACCTGATTTTGATGCACTTGTACTGGCTTAAAGATCTCAGGTTTAAGGAGCCAAAAAAAACCATGACTACATTTAAGTTAAACTGAGGCATTGAGTAGGTTTGTACTTTTCCTAAAGTCCCATATTGTTCCTAATGTTAAAATGTTTTGCATAAAAAAACTGTTAATTAAATAAAATGATTTCTGATTGTGTTTTTCTTTACGAAAATTTGAATATCCTGCTATTATTAGGATATAGAGTTTTCTGATCTGATCCCCTTGGGATCAAGGTAGGTTGCATACGGCCCTCGGTTCAAAATTAGTTTGAGACCCCTGCTTTTCACCTTATAGATGATGGATTGAAGACAGAAATCATTATTTAGGATACAGTGTAGAGCAGACTGACTGTAGTGCAACATGGAGCAGAACAACAACCAGAATTATTTAAACAATAAGCAAGTCTGAACTGCTTGAATGTCCAAACATTGTTCACACTACCTGTCAAAAGTTGTAGAATACTATTAAGTTTCCAAGTTTTAATTATAAAGTTTTCAGTGTTGTGTTTTGCTTCACTCTGAAAAATAAGTGTACAAAAATAGTCCAAATAAGTAGAGTTACTTTCTGAAAATTAAAGCCCCAGATTTACCAATATTTATCCAAGTAGCTACCTTTTAAACATTAACATCTGAAGACACTTGGACCATTGCATATATTAATGAAACATTCTTAAAGTTATTTCCAAGTTTTCTGCAGAAATTTTAACAAATGTTTAATGCTTGTAGGTTGCTTAGCGTTCACTCTTCTGCCCAGTTCATCTCAACACACTTTTGCTCCAACTGATCCATGCCAACATTCTGGCACATTGTCTTCCCTTCACAGTTGAAACAGACTGGCTCCGACTCCTGACAGCCGCATCCAATGCCCAAATTGCACTGCAGGACCTCTGATCGTGTCTGTAAATTGACTTAAAATTGAAAATATTAATTGTCAACTTTATTCAGTGGCTGGGTTGGCTCCAGCTCCCTATGGCCTCGAAAGTGATCCAGCAGGTTCTGAAAATAGATGGATGGGACTTCATTCTGAATATCCAGGATAATAACATGACGCTACTGTTAATAATATGGCTTTACTATGAATACTTAGTTTATAAATAGGTCAAACATAGACAAATATCAAAAATACATTTGATTTTTTTGCAATAACAGTTACTACAAATGCTATGAAAATTGAGGAGCAAAAAATGTTGCAAAAAAACAAATGAAAAAAAGAGACATGGGCTCAACTCACTTTAATTTGAATAGTTGAAAATAATAGCCCGGCTCCTTTTTAGTTTTTTTTTTTTGTCAAAAAAAACATAATTTTTGCTTTTAAATGACATATAAAAATGGTGCAATAATGTTTAAACAACTCTTCTGTTAAAGAGTTGGCGTTTTTCACTGATAGTGTCATATCTTGAAAAACTCTGCAATATCACTTTTGAAGTGAATTACACCAAGGTGACTGTGTTGAGTGCAAACCCCAGAGTTTTCACAGTACAACTATTTCAAGCCTTTACTTTGATCATTTTCCAGTTTGCCCTGTTTGTTAAAGTGCTACCTGGTTGCTAGGCAACATCAGAGAGGACTCTTGTGGGCTTGGTTCACGTCACAGTTCTGCTAGAACTAATTGCTTGTTAAAGGTCAAAAAGAATTCTTAAAATATCCACTAAGATGATATTTGTTCTTGTTTGTTACAATTTAAACAACATGTAGTACTTTGCGCTGTATTCTGCAGTCTTATTTTTGCTCCTGTAAAAGAAATCCTCCCATTATAATAACTTCATCTCAGGGGTTTGATTACAAATGCAGGTTCACAAATATAGTTTTTGCACAATTGCACAATTACACAATTTCAGTGCGCACGTACAAAACAACTTGAGTTTTCAATAACAACCAATAATAGGTAAAAAAAAAGTTGTCTGATTTTTCAGTATCTAAGATAACTTTAATTATTATTATTAGTAGTAGTAGTATTACTGCTATTGAGTTTCATATTAAAAGAATAAAAGCAGAAAACCTGTGGTTAGAATCTGAAATCCATGTCTCATCAATATGTAGAAGCAAAGCATGACCACATGACATCATAGCTCATTTCTTCTTTTACCTCTGTTTACACTTTCATGGCAGTTTAGCGAGGTTGGTAAAAGAAAACAAGGGATCCAAGTTAAAAGTTAAAAACCAAGGAGATATTTGTTTTATTTGTCTGGTGTCAATTTGTCTTTTCTAAAGAACAAGGTACTTGACTTCTTTAAATATTTCATAAAAATATTGATATGTTCTATGGTTGTATGTAATCAAGGTTAAATATTTGCCCAGTTCTCAAATGGATTGAATTCTAGTCAGATTCAGTTGCTTTGCAAACTTCACATCCTTGCAAATGAATGCCGTCTCGACAGTCAGATAACATTAAGTATGTTGGTTGACCTTAAACAAATCAGTTTGGCCTTTCAGCCACAGTACAAACCTGTGTTAAGCTAATTTAGTGTTTTGCTGGCGACAACATCCCTGTATAAGAGTTAAACCACCTTATTTGATTGAGTCATTAATTCAATCAATCCACCTTTTTGAGCCACCTTATTTTAATTCTGTTTTTTTACAAGGAACACAATTATTCTTGTTGTCAAGTGACATGTTTCCCATTAAAAAAAAACTAGAGTTGCTTTATTTTTTTTTTTTTTTACACCTACATGAACAATGTATACTTTGGTAAATTAAGCCAAAATAAATCATTTTTGCAATGTTTTTTTGTTTTACAATGATAGTTGGCAAAAAAAAACTGGAATTCAAACTTTCATTTAAATTTAGGTACCATTACTTACTTATGAATGTATCATAATTATTTCTGATAGGGATGTCCCGATACGATTACGTGATCGGAAATTGGGCCCAATCACGTAGTTGATGACTCGATCAAAAATCGGATGTTGTCTTCCAGCCAGAATCGGATTTTTAATGTATTCTTATCATGATCAGCGCTTTATATTTCTAGCTTATTTTTCCAGATACATTAAATACTACATTAAATATTAGAAGTCTGCATATCATTAGCAATTCGTCACAACTTATTGCTGCGCCTTACTTACAAACTTACTAGTTTAAGCAGGAGGCGCACAAAAAACAGTTCAGCTAAGATAAACTAAGATAGCGAGATATTCATAGATTCTGACATACAGGATTAATAACTTTTAAAAACCATCTTAAACTGACATTAGGTGTATCTATTGGGTTGTTTTAATGCAGGACTTGGAATTGGCAGATACTCAAAATCAAATGATTCTGAACTGGATTTGGCCCAAAAAACCCTGGTTGAGAAATCCTTTATTTTGATCACGGTGACATTTGCAACCCAACTCCTAAAGTACTATTTTATTACCTTAAACATAAATTTGGTTGTTTGACCAGGTAGAATTTCCCCCTGTACATAGTCTTTTAATTGTTTTGACAGCTGCAAGATTTTGATTTTATGCTCATGCTACTCATTCATGATGCCAAACTTCCTTCACATTTATTTTACAGTAATTATCAGAAATACTTCATTATCCTGGTGCTTCACACAGGTTGGAAAGCAGTAACCATACATTCAAGTCATCTTTATGGATTTAATAACAATGCATGTCATGTTTTCATTTTGTGCAGAACCTAAAGCTTCTACTTTCAACATGATTTCAGATAGTGAATTTAAAGCACCTTTCCAATACAAATCCATTTAGAGGTTGAGATAGCTTTGTTAGAGAACATCTTAACATTGTGTGTCCTGCTCTTAGTAAAAAATCACAGAGGTTTACTGCAGTTTTACTAAGAAATCTTTCTAGGCTTTATTTTCCATGAACAAAAGGATGAATTTAGTTGGTTTTGCTTCTACAAACAAAGACAGTGAAACAATGTCACCATTTAGCAGCTTTTGTTACAGAAAGACCAACACTGAGCAAAACGGAAGAACAAGGATTTCCAAGCTAAATGCAAGAAAATCATCACCTGTGGAATCACAAACAAGTTGCAATTTTAACAACCCACAAACTTAAAATCTTCTCTACGTTTTCTCCCACACAGCAGATGGATGAATCATACTGTAATGACAGGCATTCCATTTGATATGGTACACACTTCTTCTGGTTTCTTTTCATTAATATTTCCTCTAAAGTGTTTTTAGAATCGCAGCAGTTTTCTTTTTTTTTTTTACTTTAATCTTTAATTTATCTAGCACATTTCCTACAACGACTAATTGCCTAGTGTTGTAAACCATGACAGAAACAAGAAAAGCTAAGAAGCAATAAAACAAAATATAGTCAAACAACCATAAGAAACAAAGAAAAAGTAATTAAAGCACTCTATGCAATAAAAAACAGAGTGTAAAACTAAGGTACTTAAGAAAACTGTCAAACTGAGAAAAAAAAAAAAAAAAAACAAGTGGGTCGATAACTATCAATATCGTGATGGAATTTTTTCACTATGTTAAAATGAGCCATCACAAAAGACATAAATTGAAGGGGTTAGTAGTATATATAATAGTATTTTCACCGTGTTTCTTAGGGGATTTGTCGGGCGGATGGGAGAGTTGGACTGGTGGACTGGTGCAGGAAAGCGCTGATGGCATTGTTAGCAAGAAAGTTAAGAAAGAAACTGTTTCTCTGTTATGTTATCTGCTTTTTTATGCTTAAGGTATTACTTTACTGTTTTAATAATTTCAGTTAATCTGGAAATATTCATCTGGTGCTATTGTCTGCAATTTGTGTCAGAGTTTCCCCTAAAAAGGAACCCATTAACCATCACCATTATGTCGGTGATGGAATAAAAACCGATCTCCAATAAACGTCAGGTTGGTGGACACATTTTAGAACAAACGCCACGGCTACTTTTGGAATATATACAGAAATAGGAAATAACACTTCGCTCACAAAATGCAGGACTGCTTGTGGTTCCTGGAATCTGTAAAAGCACAGTTGGAGGTAGAGTCTTTAGCCACCAAGCTCCTGTTTTATGGAATAAGCTCCCAGCTCATGTAAGAGAGGCTGGCACAGTTTCTACATTCAAAGTTAGGCTTAAAACATTCCTCTTTGGACGGGCTTATTGCCAGGTTAGCTAGCAGAGAATCAGAGAATATTTAACTTACTGCTCCTCTACCTACTGTAATGGAGTTTACCACACTGGCCCTACTCGCTCCTTCTCACTCTTTGTCCGCCTCCTACACCCCCCCTCTCTCCCCTACCCTAACCCGGGTCTGTTACCATGCCACTATACCAGTACAATTAAACAATACTGTTAAGGCTGAAACGTATCAGTCTGGTAAATATTGATGATGTGGAGACGGTACCAAACAATACTGGTTTCGGTACTGCATCCCTAACAGTGACCTGGCATTAGCAAGTACCAGGTCAATGACAACACCCCATTTCCTCAACAAATCCAATAAGCAAGTTAATGAAAATTTTAAAAATAATTGGGAACCTGCTGCCAGGGGAAACAAGGAGCCTCCATGCCGGTGACCAGATGCCTCACAGGGCACAGGGCCAAAACCCATCAGTCCAACAGGTGGTAAAGATATTGCACAGTTGGTATCAAAGATCTTCACGGCAGGAATACAGGTACACTCTGATCCAGACTAAAACACCACCTCTGCTTGCTCATTTTTTGGTGAGCTTACTGCGACGCGGGTAAACAAGATCCCCTTATAGGAGAGGAGGTGTGGGAGGATGATATATATACCAGGGCCTGAATTTCGCTGCGGGATTGCAGGTATCGCGCATAATAAAATTAATTCCCGCAAACAGAGTTCTTAAGAGTGCGGGAAATTCCCACATCAAAGTTGCTGCATTTACAGCAGAAACCAGAGAATTGAATAAAAGTGTTGAATTGGAGACGCAGGTGTCCACACTGACATCATGCTGCTATGCTAATGAATTGGAGACATATGTCGCGCTGCAATGTTGGACAATATTTTCACCGACTAGACTTACAGATGTGGCGGAAAAACAAAAGTATACACATTGAATACACAATAAATACACATTCCAGAGCAGGTGTCCACTTCTGTGAGAGTGCTGCATTTTTACTGTTGGTGACATCATGACTAGAATCCAAAACATACAAACACATGATTTCATTTAAAAAAAAAGAATCTGGAGGCAGACTTAGGAAAATATGACACTAAAAATATATTCATGTTAAACATGTATGAATCACTTTTGTAAAACTTTATTATCTTGAAAAAAATGTAATAGTTTGTATGACTGTCAACAATTAGTCAACTAATCAAATAATCTAAAATTCTTTTAGAGGCTGTAACACTTACACAGAATGCCCTAAATGTGTTTTTAAAGACCTCTGCCAATGGTTGAAGGGGATGGATTTAAAGACATGACTGATGTGCTGCACCTTGACAACCAAATAATTCACTTTTCAACTAATCGATTAATAGAAAAATCGTGTTAGCTTATTTGGTACAATCGACACATTTTTTCTGATTGCAAAGCACTACAGAAACTTTTTTCCTCCTCCCTGACCTAAATTTTTAAGCTCAAATAAATGCTCAAACAAGCTCATCCTTCAAACTTCAGATGCAATTGTCACAGGAGTTGAACTCTTTTTCAAAAGTACCACCAAACATTTGATGCAGTTATGAAATTATCCTACCATTTTAGAGAAAAAAATTAGGGAGCATAAATGGAGCGTTTTTTCCAAAATGGGTTCAATATGGATAAAGCTTTCTCATCACCGTGCCTCATTTTAATTCTTTTCTGCACCATTAAGGCTTTTATCATGTCTGACACCAATTTTCTCATTAAACAAATAAGAGGGCCTGGGACCAATAATTGAATATTCATACAATGTCTGGACCCATGTCAACAAGATACGCACTATCATTTTTACCATTTTGACTCGAGTCCCTTGTGTGTTCCAACACAGCAGACAGGCTGAAAATCATAATGCATGTTCTCTGTGACAGGAAATCAATAGTTGGAAGCATCCATATTACCACCAGCTCAAAACCCCAACTTCTCCTGACTGTGTGTAGAAAATACTACAGAGCCATTTCAAATGTCATGTGCAAGTCAGCATGCTGCCAAACAAAGACGATTTAGCTCAACACAGTAAATTTGTTACACAGCTGCTGAATAATGGAACATAGAATCTTCTGAATTTCTTTTTTGAAAATGCAAGGCTAAAGCACAGGAAATGGAACTTGGCCTTCAGCATTCCACAGATAGTGGATGCGACCCACACACATGAAACACAGGAAACACACATGAATGACTACAGTCTTTGTTACACAGATAAACATTTGTTGTTTGTGGCATAAAACCCCTTCCAGTTATCAATCTCAAACAGGCCTCTAAACCATGTTGTACAGTTATAGTGTGCATGTGTGTTCAGTAAGTTGGAATGTCAGTATTTAGCCCAAGACATATTGAAGCTTGTTAAAGTGTCAGAAAGAGAACAATTGCTTCATTTAAGGTCAACTTATCCGCAGCCTAAAGCACCAGCCATGTGTGAAAACCCAATGAGAATTGAATGTTTTAGCTTTGAAGACTTATGAATGCAAAATGATAAATGGGTAGAGTCAATCAACTTCATCAGTAGACAAAAATGTACATGGTTTTGATCTTTTTCAGTCTAACTTATTTACATTGGGTTTTGGTTAAAGTCAAGTTTGAAGCATGAGAAAAGCCCATGACTACTATAAGCATTAACATTTTTTTTAGTAAGCTTACAAGTAGCAGCACACATTTTTAAGATATTCAAAAATCGCTAAAACAGAACTTGTAAAAATGGAATTAAACAATAAATGAATCGTGTACATTGTTGTTTAGCTGCAATCAAGTCCCCGAATGCAGTTCCTTGGAGTTCTTAAGATGACCACGAGAGGCTGATTTGAAGGAGCTTGGCATCAACTTGCCTTAAAATCTCAGTGAAAAAATGCTGCGTTCTGTTGAAAGGTAGAACTAAAAAGCAATGTTTAAGTTAAAGTTAAGTTAAAAAAAACAGAGCTAAAAGCATTAAAAATAATCACCCAAAAATGATATAACAGAAACAAACCTAGGTTGGCTGAAAGATGAGATTCTGCAGACACAAACAGTGTTAGAAATCACCAATCAATGTCAAAAACGGATGGAACTCCCAGCCAAGAAAAAGCAGAAAAACAGCTTTGTCTTGTGGAGAAGAAATCTGGATTCAGTCTTACCTTTGACGTTACTCCATTATAAAACACATTCCAGAGCAAAACTCCACTCAACTCGCGCAATCCTCTGTCTTTGTGTCCTATTACAGTCACTGCCCGTCTTTTGGAGCTGCTTTGTGGCTGACCTCTATTTTATACAGTCTGTGACAACTAAAGAAGGTGATGTTAAATAGGGAAGCTGTATAAAGTGGATTTTTAGAATACACACATAAATGTTAAATAACATGAACTCTAAAAATTTAACATCTTGTTAAAAACTATCTGAATTTACATTGATATGGTAATTTTTTAGCAATAGCTGTACTTGTATGGTAAATGTTGTGGTTTGTGAATCTACAATGCTACATTACTTTTTTTCTCTTCTACACAAAAGCAAAAGTGGAAAGTCCAATCATAGCAACTGCTAGAAAAATTTAAAAGTTGGGTGCATTTTTTGTGTTAGAAAATAGCTTGATTTTCTGAAATAAATGTACAACACAAACAAATAGGTAAGAGAAGTGCAGAGCAAACTGAAAGACTCAATGATTTTGTTTTCTAGCATTCCAGTAGGCATCAAACCAAAGAGGATGCTGTTAAAAGAAGCATTTGAGTAGATAACACATGAGAAAGGCACCTTAAAAAAAGGGTGGTTGTTGCAATTACATCTCATGTGACAAAAGGATCTAGAATATCTTTTCTCTAATTAATATCTTTTTTAACTTTGCCAAAAGTCAAATCTTCATCCATGACTTACAAAGATTATTTCCTGCATCCAAAAAATAAAAAATAACTCAAAGACAAACCTTTTTTAGGTGCATTTAACAAGAATACTGTTGTCCACTTCCAGAGGTCAAACAAAGCATTCTTGCTCTCAGATTTCATCCTCAGGGAAAAAGTTCATGACAGCCCCATAAAGCAAGGCTAGAGTGTTAAATTCTACTGGTTTCTTCAACAATGTCCACAGCAGGTTCACTATATTTTACATTAGAACAACTGTGTTTTTTGTTTTGCTGACCAAAGGAAATGTAAATGAATCCATTGTGGCGGCTTTATTTTTAACAGATAAAATTTTAAACCTATTTGGTTCTTAAAAATGCTAACTTTGATGAAATCAATATTCTTTAAAAATGCCATTACTGCTTCTCACTTAACATGAAGATCGCCTGTGCAGCTTGTTAGCCTGGTTTTTGACGAACGAGCACAGGCATAATGCAGGCTCAGCTGAGTTTGCACAGAAACAAATAAGGCAATCAACCTGAGCCAGCAGCAAATCAATGCCCACACAAGTTGGCTGTTGTCTTCTGATCCCATTTTCTTTAGCTTTATTGATTTTGAAAGAATACGGATGAGTTTCCATTCTTATGCAGTTGGAAGCGTGGTAATCAGTGTAAAGAGTTAAGCTGTTGATTTGACAAATGAATACTACATAAAACAAATAGACTTTTTAAAAAATAATCTAAGCTAATCCACCTAATAATTTGAAGAATTGTTTGTTTCGAAATCATTATTTTTTAAATTGGCCAAAAGTTCAAGCAAGAATTTCCCAAGGGTCAGAAACATGATCCACAATTTATTTATTTCCAGTTCTGTCAGTTTGGATAACACTCATAATCAAATAGTTGTTTGTTACTGCAGGGCCAATTAGTTTGCGCGCTCATTGGGGCAGTATTAATAAGAAATATAAAAAAGAAACTGTTCATATCTGCATAGTCACACTGTTAGATGTTCATTCCAGCGTGAGAGTGGCTTTTACCAGTAGATTCAAATAAAGTAAATTTGGTAGACAAAAATGTCTGAGAATTAAAGCTGTATATAGGTCAGGGATTAAAACTCTAGTCAATTATTTAAAAAAATAATGATTTGTACTATTAAACACTAGAAAAATACTAACTAGTAAGTTTAGAAACACTGAGGAAAAGACTTAAGCACATTTAAGGCTATTGAAACAAAAACAAATAGATTAAAAAGCTATCCATTTCAGATATAGAAGCATGCCAGCATTGGTTTTATGTGAAGGTAAAGCTTTCCTTTTTCTTTCAATAAGCTTTTCCGTTTTAGGGAAGTATACTGTTCACGCTCCTTAACTTTGACAACAAAGTTTCTTTTTACCTCATTTTAGTAAAGTTTCTTTCAACATCCATAAAGCATATAGTACATTAAAGGCAGAAATAAAGATCCTTTGAAGCTGAAAATCTGAGATGGGGGCCTTTATAGCAAGCCTTCTATCTCAAAACCAGAGTAAAGATGTAAGACATGAAGAGACAAACAATCTTGGCAGAGGAGAGATTCTGGAAGACAGGGACACAAACAAGCAACACCAACTTATAGGGAGAACAGAAAAAGGTTCATAACAGCAGTCCACCATGTAGAAAGTCTTCAAAAGACACAAGAAAATAAATATTTTCTTAAATGTTTCTCTGTTGGCAGTTTAATAACACCATCTTTCACCTTCAGTATCTCTACCCTAACCTCACTCTTCCACCTGAGTACCTCTCATTAGACAGTGCAAAACAGTAAACAGAGAAAAGTGGAAATTAAGACACAGAATCAGTAAGGTTGCATTCATACTATGACAGTCTATTTATGTGAATCAGTTGGGTTAGGAATGTAGAAAAATATCACACCTGCTTGTGGTGGTCAAAGCCAACACTACCAACAATGATGGTTCAATCAGGTGTGGCACTGTCTGAAATAAAGTATAACTGAAAAGAATAGAAGAAAAAAGGTCACAGAAGCAAAAGATAGCTCTCTTAACCATCACTTCTTCACTACACTATGTCTATAAGTAGGGCTGGGCGATAGTGACTTTTTTACATCACAATATTGTTGTTTTTTTATATCAAGCTATAACAATATAAACCAAATAACTATATCTGTCAAGTTTGAACACACAGTAGCTCAGAGAAATGTGTGATCATCAGCATGTTGTTTAGATTCAAATATTTATTTCCTTTCATACTTTAAACATAACAGATGCACTGATGGAACATGATGCAACAGTTTTTTTCCCCCAGAAAACTTAAACAAGGCATAAATATTACAAACTAAATTGAAAATTAAAGCAAAAGCTTTCAAAAGAGAACACGAATAAAACAGAACAGTAAACTGCTTGATCAGTACCATTCAAGAAAAAGTACTATCGCGATATCGATAGGTATCGTTTTATCGCAGAGCAATTTTCTTGGCGATTTAAGTTCTCCTTAAAATTCCTGTTTAATTCACTTTTTCTCTTTGGTCCATCTTTGCCTACACACAGCTGCTGAACCCTACTAGGAAAACTATTTTAGATGTGTACCAGTATTTTCCTGTTTGATGTTCACAAGAGTTAGGAAAACTTCCATATTTGCAAAATAAGGGCGGACTATCCAAAGATGTTAGCTCTGGTGTGCACCATTTTTCACAGAGTGAATGTTACCCAAGAGAGAAGCGTGCCTGCTGTACTGACATCAATGTAAACACATTTTGCTCCAGTACATAAGGGAAAACTCAGGAAAGAGAAAAATAAACATTGCAATCTCTATCGAAACTGGTTAGATATATTACTATGTTCATTGCTGTGACTTCCACAGAAACCAATTACTGATTTTATGTTACCATTTCTTACCATTTCTTCTTAATCAGGGTTCCAGGAGGGTGCTTAAGAATATTTTAGCCATCTGTTATTGACAAAGATCTGAATAGGTCACTGAAACTAAAAAAAGCAAAAAAAAAACAAACTAAATTAAAAGCAGAAGCTTCTCAATGCGTTAAGACAAAGCTTGAAAGCTGTAGGTGAGGCAGTGCATACAGAATTGACATTAATGTAGTCTGCTGCATCATAATCTCTTGTAGTTTAAGGACAGTCTGACATTTGCACCAAAACTCTGCTTTGACTGAGAGGATAAGGACTCCCATTTGTTTTAAATAAAAGAGCCTTACTGTGTACTTACACCACCAGAAAATCTTTTTTTTTTGTTATAATTACCAATGGGGGTTCTATCCTACAGCAATAAAGCCATTTGCTAGAGATCTTTAGTACAATGAAAATATGAAAGTAATACAAATATGCTCACATTAGAGCTAGGCGATTCATTGATTTAAAAGATTATTTGAAATGTGTTGTTTTAAACTATTTATTTTTGGAAAATTTGGTGTGAAAAAAATTGAACATTTTAATTTTTGACCAGATCACCCAGCTCTAGCTCACATCCATGTCACCAAAAAGTATGTCACTAAAGGGGAAAAAAATGTTAATGCTTTTGCTTAGATGTATCAGTGTCCAACAATTGAACTTAAGTTTCCTTAGAATTCCCACCTATATCATGTTCTTAAATAAGAAAAAAAAAAAGCTTGTAGTGGCAAATCTAAGCTTTAAAGGTTATAAGAAAGTCTCTAATCCCATTTCTGCATACCAGCCATATAAAGCATCTGCAGTAATTTCAGCCGTGTGGAGTTTGTAAAGTCTTACTGGGACAGCTGACTTCACTTACATGAAGAAAGAGGAAGACATAGGAGTCAGATTTTAAACTGTTTCGAATGGATTTTTGCCAAGGTTATCTAGAGCGAGAGCTCACGTGTCTGATGCCGTTGAGGGTTTATAGTCCATTGTCAGCTTCAGCTGACACAGCATCTGATGTCATTGTTTCAGTCCCGGCAGGTTACCAACAATAACTGGGTGATTTCAACCACGCCTTTCCCTTTGCTAGACTTTCAACTGTCAACAGTTTCCCAGTTTCGTCACTTCAGAAAAAAATAAAAAATAGCAACGGAAATTAAGAAATGAGTGTTGCTTTTATTTCTGTCAACAAAATCCAGCTGAACTATTCCACCTAAAGAATGATATGGAGTTCACACATGAAGCTGAAAAACTCTAAGTCACACTTATACAAACAATGAGTCACATAGAGATGACTTCAGTACCATTTAAGAGTCCTTAACCGATTACATCAACTTGTATGAGGAGCATCTCCTTGAAAACAGTGACGTGTTTTGTAATAATAAACCCTGAGTTAAAAGATCATAAATGGTAAGCGCAGAGGACTGAAAAAAAGGGATATTTTTATAACAAGACGTCCAAGTAGATGCTCAATGACGACAAGAAGATCTAAAGAAGACGTTAAGATGAAGAGTCGAAGAAAGTTACATTTATCGGCCCATTCTGATGAATACTGCGTTTTTGGTGTTTTTAACAAGTTCTTGTGGCATTTTTATGATGATGTAGGACATATACAAAAAAATGCTTGAAATTGCATTTCTGAGTATTTCAGAGTAGTTCGAAATTGGCCAAAGAGTCCTATCCACAGCTCAGAGAAGTGAATTTCTAATGAACTGCAGTCACTGTCCAGAAACTGTCTAAGAAAACAACAGTTTTTGTTTTAATTTTGTGAAAAACTACGTAATCATACATAAAAGACCACTGGGAATACTTTTGAAATAGCTTAAAAGATGGTTGGAGTGGGACTTTAGAGAGAGGGGAGCTCAGAAAGGATGGAAAGCCAAGAGCACACCAAAAGGCTGGGCACGTCTTTCATCAAGTTCAGGTCAGGGAGAAGGTCGGATCCTCCTGTAACCTCAGCCTCACATGGCTAACCTCATAAGTGAATCCATTAACGCTAACAAACAAAAGACATTCAGGAACAAAAACTCTTTAGAGTCCAATTCTGAATTTAATCTCAACATTTCTGCTTCATCGTCAGAAACATAGATTTGTATTTAACCACCCATCATCTGGTTATTTAAAAACAAAGCAAATGTAAAGCCAGAGGTTCCTAAAGCATGTCTGTGTGGACAGCAAAAAAAGCTGAAAAGTGTAAAACCAAACTGACTCAACAACTGACTCATTGGCTGACTAAAGAACGTGCAACATTACACCACTTTAGCATTTAAAAATCAGCATTTCTATTTGAGTAACAGAATTTAACTAAGAAAGAAATATTTTACAAGAATTGGAATGTGTTTGGGGGAAAAAAGTAACAAATGAAAACATTCATAACTTAAGATATTTAAATGGTTTGTTAACTCATGTTAAACACTTAAAACACTTCTAAAAGTCAACCAGGACAGACCGTAAAAATGTTAGGAATAATAAATGCGGAATGAAGAGAAAAACAACTCTATCCGGATGGTAAACAGGAAAGGTGAAACTAAAGTGGAAAAAAACCTTATAGCTGTGCCTCACATGGAAGCAGCCAAAACATTCACCATCTCTCACTGTGAACGTTAAACAGACTCAAAACAACTCGCCTTTGCTCCACGTCTTCCTGCACTTCTGGTTAGCAAGAATTTAAAGGGCCTTTACCATTAAAAATCTGCTTTTTGAGCTTCTAAGTGTATTATACTGTTCATTCCTCACTTTAAAGAACGCCAAAGCGATATTTTGATTCATTTAGGCATCTTTGAGTAATCCTACAAAAATCCACCCGCAAGCAGCAGCCCCTCCTATTCCCCTGAAAACGAGCGGGTTCTCACTGTGTGATGCAGACCAGTGAGAACCAATGAGAACACCCCCTACCAGGAAGAGTCTGCGCTGCAAGCCCCGCCCCCTAGGCTAACAAACACACACTTTCACCACAGAGCTCATGGTGATCAGCAAAATGACTCATAGAAGAAGTGGTTGCTCTTGATCTGCAGAGAAAACAACGGCTACATTATCTTCCAATGCAATGTTTTTTAAGTGGAGAAAATGTTATTTTAGGCTGCGAGGGATTTCTGTTTGTTAAAACTTCTCAAAGTAGAGTCTGCTCATCAGAAATGATTGGAGTTCATCTTTGGAAGCACTTGACAACTTTTAGTCTGTGATGCCACTTCACAAATTATTGTTCGTTTAATCTTGACCTGTATAAAGTGGATTGTCCTGGAGACTGATCCTCAGAGCTGGCACCATTTCTACAATCAAACATGATGAAGACCTGTAAGTAAATCATACAACTAGCTGAAATGATGCAGTATAAGGATATAATGCTCGAGCTAATGCTACATTTCCACACACGCTGCGCTACACTTTTAGAAATTCCGGATCAGACTGCGGATCAAGTGTAAGACTCAACAACATACATATCCATCTTTGAAATGGTTTGATGTTGTTTGTTTTCATGAGTGGACACGCGCAGACATGCCGCTGAGGCAGGATCTAGGGCAACGTCATGATTTAGGAGTCACTCACAAGGAGCGAAAGGCTGTGCCTCAGAGATCGAGTTGTTTTACTTCCTGGTGTATAAACAGTCCACAAAAATAACTAATATTTAATAAATTGTTTGTTCTTTAGTGTGAAAAAGGCAATATTTGATCATATTCATGGATATTGTTTACTATAAAAAGCTTAAGAAGAACATGGTGTAGGCCCTTTAACAAGACATAAACTCTAAGTTATACAAGTTCAATTCAACAACATTACCTTCAAGACTGTTATGACTTTGGGAAGTTACAGGCCACACCATCCAGATGATTACTGATGTGAAGTGCTGTTCAAAGATAATCAACCAAGAATTAAATTAGCCGGAGTTTATGCAGGCAGTTAGTGTAGGCAGAGTGAAATCATCTCCCAAATATACACAAGAATTACCCACTAGTGTTTTGCCAGGCCTCAGCAATAAAAAAGCTTTTTCTTTTATACCCAGATGCAACCACTGATTAAGCAGGAGTTACAGAAAAATATGGTAGATTTGAAAAGATTATTGTATGCCTTATTTTCTCTTTCCCAATTATCAACAAACTATACTAACCATAGATGATTAGAAAAAAATAATTGTCTTCCTCAACATGTTGTGGTTCTCAAGAGCCTGTGAACCTTCCAAAGATGTGATCCGGGCTATCTCAAGGTCTTTAGTCAAAACTATGCTGATACCTAATCCTCCACAGATGCTGATGCTTGCAGCAACTCTCACAGGAGCATTTCAGCCTTACCATCCATCTCCACTGAGACTGCTTCAGCTCTGAATCCAGAGGGGGTTCCGCACATGTGCAGACAAAACATCCCAACGCAGCAGCTCTGCCGTGCCGCCAAACTAAGGTCATGGTGCAACTCTGCTTTTTTTTTTTTTTTTTTTTTTTTTTTTTGCACAAATATAAAAGAAAATTGTACAACCACATATAACTACTTGTAGATGGCAGTGAGCCAAGAGGTTATTCTGCATCACAGCCATTAGTGGAAAAACTGGCATGAAATAACTGATAAAGCAAAAAAAAAAAAAAAAAAAAAGTGTTGTAAGAGCCATTCATGTGAGAGAATATAAGGCAGGAAGGGCACTGGTAAACCTGCTAAATATTTTTTAAATGAAAGCGTAGTCTGAGTAACATTTCACAGGGAGAAAATAGTTTGGTTAAAACAGAAAAAATGGAAGTATTAACTCAGCTAGTGTCTGATGGAGTTTTTTCAAAGATTAAAAACTTTCTATTGGGAAATGAAGATCTACTTTACAGTGTATATTTCTTCTGCCAATTAGTAAACCCTTGGGACACCCACACACAAATCGGATGACTACTGCTAAGTTTGAGGGAAAGAGTTTTACTGCTGGCATGGGAATAAAGAAAAAAAACCTCTATATGGCTCAAGTCTGACAGATCAGCCATGGAAACGGCTACAATGTCATTTAGCATTGCAAATAAAGGCATGTCAAAGCATGACTTTAAAAGAAAAAAAAAAATCACAACCAAACCCTTAAAGAGATACCCAGATAAGAAAAACAAGTTGAGCTTCAAGATCTAAGAGACAGATCTCAATGAAGAGAAGATTTTTAACCTGTTCCAGCCCCAGGTGGAGACTAAATGGAGCCAGAATGGTGCTGGATAATTGCTGAACACTTATTTGGACAAGTCCTGACAAATCAAATGGGTCAATGGGATATCTGAGCAAGATTAAACGATTTATCCCTCACAGGACTCAACAGAAGTTACACCATCAACTGGCCTTAGCAAGGCTAGTTCAATCAAAACGGAAATGTGTAAACATAAAAGTCTCAATTTTGATCTTTAAAAATAAAAAACACAAACTCTGAATTAATGTTTATTTAAAAAAGTATAGCAGTGAAGTCTTGGACATTTAAAAACGATATTAAATTGGTCGCATAAACTAAAACTATTTTTAAGGTGGAAATGGTTAGAAAACACACTGACTAACAAAATAAGAGTCGTTTTTAAACAGCAAAATCGGTGGCTTTTCAACAATTATAATGTCTGGACCGAGCTGCCCAACACGCTCAACTTCACCTCCTCACTGTTTTTTGTGCTGAAAAAGAAAATAAAATACCAAATAGTTATGTTTCAACTGATAACTTCAGCACTCCGCGCGCAGCAGCGTCGGGAAGCTTTCCACACGCGCGCGCGCTCAATGACTTCTATTTCAGCCAGCCGTGAATAATTAACTGCAGCAGACGTTTGACATCCAGAAGCAAGAAACAACGGAGCCCAGTAAAGTAGAAGTGTCGTTCGTGAGCAAGCATGCGGTGGAAGCGGAGGGTTTGAGTGAAAACTTACGGCGGGAAACGGCGCGGTGTCCGGAGTTTGTCTTCAGAGCGGAACGTTAGCCGCTGTTACCGGGAGTGGGCGCAGCGGTAATGCGAAGGCTCATCACAGAGCTCCGCGCGGCAGACCCGGGAGCAGCCAGCTAACAATGCACTACCGTAAAAACAGGCGCTCAATGCGCGACGCAGCCGGAAATGTTGTTACCGTAATCCTTCAGCTATTATCAAAACAATCCCCCCCTTTTTTGGTCGATTATTCAAAATAAGAGAAACTATAGATATGTTTGGCGTTGTTGGAATTAGTATAGGTCGTTATTAACCCTGGAGAACCCAAGAACAATTCTTTTCTGAGCTCTCAAAGTTAATTTGACGATTTGTTTCATTTCATTTTGGGTAATTAAAAAAAAAAATCAATGTTGACATTTCCTAATAGAGGTTGAAGCAATTTTTAAGAGTTTAGAATCATTAAATAACTAAAAGTTGCTCTATTAGCAGTGAATTGAATTATTAGTTACAGCTCTGTTTATAATGGATAGAATTTGCAGATAAGAAAATCCTTTAACTTCCCTTTCCTGTAGAGCACAGACAAACCACAACAGCATCCACGTCTTCTCTTTCCACCTGGGTTTCTATGAGAGAAGTTCTGGTGGTGCTAGATGGTCTTTTTTGACCCTCTCTTTTACTCTCCATGTCTCAGAGTCAATAAGACACAACAGTGTAACCTTGTAGTTCTAAAATTCAATTTTTTGTCCTTATTGTTGATTTCTTAGACCTTCAAAATGGAAGGGACTGCATCTACCGTCAAACACGCTGCCAGGATAGTTGGCTTCTTCCAGAGGCTTGAGTTTTAGTTTATTGGACTGTTTCTCGCCGCATTGATCTTCACGGCCTCTACTGTGTTTTGTGGATGCCACTTCCTGTCTGCACAGAGATGTCATTTTGTCTGGTTGTTTCCTTGAGGTCATCCTCAATATCTAGCTCCTCCAATTTGATCTGGAGTAGCTGTTCAAATAAGAAGACATTATTGGTGAACACTTTTTTACATTTTTGCAATAATATCTAAATCATGAATTAGGAAAATAGATAGATAGATAGATAGATAGATAGATGTAAACAAAGAAAAAACATGGGGAATCTTTTACAGAAGCATCAGCTGCACTCATCCAGGTGCTAATAGAACAAGCTCCTCTGCTTTGCACAGTGGCGTTGAATTAGTTACAGGGACAATACCTCTGAGGATTTGCTGGATGTTGGCACCAAAATGAAGTAGCACACATGAAATAGAACTGCTCCACAATGGCAGATATATAGCAGGTTTCCTTGTGAGAAGAGAGTCCCACGCTTCTGCAAATTGAAGATGGAAGTGGATGTGAATTTGTTTGTTGATCTAAAGTGGGACTTAGGTTAGTTTGACATCATAAATGGAACAAAAATACGTAAAATGTGTATTGGATATCTCTATCTCCCTCTTCTCTTGCGGTGCTTTTTTAATAAAATGACAGTGTTTTCACAAGAGATTTCATTTTCTAGAGGGAGAGATAAAGGAGGGGAGTTCTGATCATCGTATTTCATTCTAATGAAATTCTGTGGACATGTTTTGACGTGTTCAGGGGGGGAAGAAGACGTCTCTTTTTTAAAATATTTGTTGTTGGGCAGTAAATGCTCCAAACACATATGGAATAGCGTCAAATCTGGCAGTACAAAAAGTAAAACAAAATGTAAGATAATGTATTCATAGGATTAGCATCAAAATGTATAAATAGCAACACCTAAATAAGTCAATATTCTTAAATTGTGATTCTGTTTTGTTTGCATATTTTTATAAAAGCACACATTTCTTTGAAAATGAGACTTTTCATCACTCCAGCATGCAAGCACAATGATTACTGTTTATATTTTATGCTGAATTTTGTCATAAAAGTGTTTCATCTGTACCTTTGAACACAAAAAAAGTGTGTTTACTTGTGTGTGTGGGAGCAGCCATTCACTCAAACATAGACTACATCCAATATTTCTTATGCGCCTGATTGCCAAATATAGTTCTCTCTGATATATGCCAGAGTATTTGCAAGATGGAACGGGGTGGCAGCAGCTGGATTTTCCATGTAAATGGCAGTCCAGTTAATTCTGATGAAATGGGAAAGGCAGGAGATCAATGTGCCGTTTGGGCTGAGTACAGAGACACTGAGACAAAAGGTATTTAAGAGGAGCAGATGAGCATTTAAAGGAGAGCAGTTTTTCATTCATCCTATTCAATATAATGGGTCTTCTTTGTGAACAATTTATTGGCTGTAAATGCAAAAATGTGTGTTTGTTGTGTATGATTTATGCAACAAACAGCAAAATGTGGGCTTTAGGAAAAGGGGCTTATGGGGGAGGCATGTGTGCTTTGTCTTCACCCACATCCAGACCTGTCAAATAAACACCACTCTTCTTCCACCCCCATCCTGCAGCGGCCAATCATCTTCTCATGTTGCAAAACTCGATTTCTTTCTCTCCCTTATTTCAGCAGGGATTGCATGGAACAAGGTGTTCAATTATTTCGGATGAAGACGGGAAGCTTTAAAGCGTCCCGGTGTGTTCTGTCACTGATTTGTCACAAGTTAAAAGAGAGGGAAGGAACAGCAAGTGCAACAAGGTACATTTCACTACAATCCTCTGTTACCAGGTGTTATGTGTAATCTCTAAAAAGCAGAGCTCGTCATCACAAAGCCAGAAGATGACCACAAGATTAAAGACAGTCTTTTTAAGGTGGGATTTGATGCACTTTTATTGAGTAAAAGCACTCAACAAATCTTTTAGGAGGAGTTTCAGGTCACTTGCTTTAAATAGTTTACACCTCACTGGCTGCTGGTGACATTAAGGTCTTGTTATCAGCTCCTTGCCAGACATCCTACCTCCTCAGTAATCTTGTTTAACAGCCTTCCAGCTGCTTCGTCTTAAATTCTCCAACCGTGTTTCATCATTCTCCGCATGCGATGATTCCAGGATGTCTTTAAAAACACGGTCGTCCCTCGGAAGCGGTAATGATGTTGTCTTACATTCATTAGAAGTTCCCAATGTAATACTTCTTCATCTAATCCTCTATTGCTTTGAGACAGCAGGGTATTTCTAAGTGGGAATGTGATATTTCTTTCACTTTAAGGGGAGCAGTCATCCCGACAGGAAGATTGCAAAAATCAATGATAACAGCGATTCTCTGAAAAGGAACAACTGGCAGCCAATACTGCCCACAGCCAATAATACCAAATGAGAGGACATCTTTGCAGCCATTGGAAAGGAAATTACTGACTCGCACAATCTCTTTGTTTACAAGAAGAAACATTGCTGGTATATGTGAAAATTTGTGTTGGGAAAGCAGCTACCCTGCTGGTCACAGACACTGCAATGCAAATATTTAAAGGCTGAGGGGGAGGAGGTGTGTGATAGTCATCTGTGCCTGCGATTTGGCTGTTTATCGCTGCACAGAGGTGTGGGTCAAGTATTAGTCTAAGGCAGATTGTTTCCCCTCTTTTCTCTGAGATTAGTTAGAAAAAACTGTAGAGCCGGCTGATCATATTCATAAAATACACATTTTTTTCTACTCTTTGATTTAGAATATTTGTATGATCTTGCATAAAGTTTTGATTAGTTCAGTAATAAGTAAGGCCTGGCCTTTCTGCAGAGTAACTCTGACTGAAATTAAGAGAAAGAAGTCATTTGTTGAAAATGATAGGTGTTAAAAGACCCACTATGATAAAATGTTTTTTTTTTGTGTTTTTAACATGTTCTTGTGGCCTTTTTCTGATGATGGAGGACATATGTTAGGAAAATCAAGCTTAAAACTGCATTTATAAATATTTTATAAGCAGGTGAAAAACTATATTTTAAAAAAGAGCGTATTTATTACATACAAAATATGCTTGGCGGGCCACAAGCACGGTGCTCTGCTACATTTTGATATCAGCAACTAGATCCATGTACAGCTATGTTTTCTACATCTGAGCTGGCATCTGGCATAGGAGGTCAGGATTGTTCCTCCACACCTTTGACACAATTTAGAGGCACATTTTTAAATAACTACTACCGCTCTGCAGAAAATATATATGAATTTGGCTAAAAATGACATAATCATAATTGACACCTCTGGGAATGCTTTTAAAACAGCTCAACGAGGATCAGAGTGGATCTCTAAATTGTGCAAACTGCAAACCAATTGATGTATTTTGCTATACAATTATGGTTTGATGAAAACTTTGTTGTGTAAGAAGGAAAAACTGTGAATTCAACTTTGTGTTCATCCCCTAAAATACCCAATAGTGGTAAACTCTGTTAAAAAAAAGCAAAAGAAATGCCTCCTGTGCTTGTACAGAGAACTATTTTTAGGACTGGGCTTATATTTCTTCCAGTCAAAAGAAAATCCATCCTTTTCCTACACCTGCTTGATCCTTGAGGTTTTGAACTGGAATATAACCCAGCTGCTATTGTGCATCAGTGTGTTTAAGCCTACGACTGGAAGAACAAATTATTAAACCAAACACGGGTCTAATTTGAACTTGAGGACATTTTTATCCCTCAGCTGCGACTGTAGAGGCATTGAGTTTCCCCAAATCAGATTTCACTCCAGTAGAAAATGTCGCAGGAGTGAGAAAATGAAATCGCATGAAAAATGAGCCGCTTTAATTGAAGGTGCCAACAGGTCTCTGTCATGAGAAATGCTAATAACTTCATTAAAAAAATATTAATTCTAATTCATTTCTAGTTTGAAATTGAAATTAGTGCTGACTGTGCCATCAGCTGAATATATGTATTAACAAAACTGTAGCCTAAAAGGGGGAAAAAAATTGCTTTGAATCTTATAATCCAATTAATATAAGAGTACACCTCAAAATGACTCTTTAAACATCCACATCTCCTGATTGTTCTCTACGACTCCTGATAGAAAGGCATTACTTACCTTCAAAAATAAATAGATGACTTCCTGCACTTAATATTTTGACACTAATTTTATAGCAACAAGGGACAAAACTACCAAGAGCTGAATTTACTGTGACAGCTGGGGGCTCTTTCCTCCCCTCCTTCTTCATTATTCATTACTGATACATAAATGAACATTCTTGCCCATGCATAGCAACAGGAAGATGTTTTAATTTTTAATTAGGTCACTTTTATGTGGCCACAACATGATTTCCCTTGTATCTCATTAAAACCCCCAAACTTTCCACCAAATACCACTTAAGACGTTAATGCAGCACATCCCAGTAACATTTTAGACAGGCAAAAAAATAAAAATGAAACGAAGACTATGATGAAAAGGAAAGAAACATAATGGAAAGTATAAATTAGTTAAATGGTTGCTTGCAGTGAACATGATTAAAAAGAAGGATCTCTGGAGGTTGAGAAAGGTAAAGAGAACAACTCTTGAATTTTTAGTTTTAAAAACACAAATTACAAGTAGTTTGGCTTTCACATCTTTTCCATTAATGAAAGACATAGAAAAATCTCTTCAGGGAAAAGCAAAAATAAGGAAATTACTTGCGTAGTACACATGATGGCAAACACTAAAGAACATTTCTGTAAACATCACAAACCCACCCAAAAATGTCTACATACTCCGAGCACTAACATGGCTGCTCTTTTGAGCTCGAGCCCATTAAAATAAAATGGACTGAGGTTAGTTAGTAAGTGTCTTGTGGGCTCATAAATTACCATGTGGGAATGTCCTCATGAAGAAAAAGGAAATGGAGCATCCGTCTTGTCATTAGCACTGAACTAAAAAGTACAAATCTGTGAAAGTTTCAGGGCACATTTATTCACATGGCAGTGGTAAACTGCGCGTTTCCAAATGCATCATTAATGCTGAGCAAAATAGATGGGGTTTGAATTGGCATATGCTGCCATCCAGACGATATGCTCCTCAGATTATGTTTTTTAATTATTTAGATAACAGTACCTTACTTGTTATGAATGGTACTAAACTAGCATGTCTCAATTTTAGACCCTTCACGTTTAAAGCTTTATTTGGGTGTATTCCAAACTGGAAAGATCCGAAAGAGGCAGGAGATCAGGCTTGTGGTAGAAACTTAAAACAAAGTCAAAGTGTGACAAAACCATCAACCAAAAGGTTGACAAAGCAGATGACCTGAAAGGCACACACTTAAATTCACTGAGAACAACTAACTTAAATTAAGACGTCTGTGGATAATTGGCAGCTTGATCCTGGTGTGAAAGTAACAGAGGGAAGACACAAAAGCAGAAAACAGAACACGACCTAAAAACATTATTGAAAATAAGCCAAACTAAAGGGCACCATCCTCACAGAAAAAAATTGTATATAAAAAAGTTTATGGGAACAAGTTGAAGGCAATGTTAAAAACCATGGCATATAATTTCTCATTTTCAAATAGTCATGGTTTTTTTTCCTGATAGTGAAGCAAAACAGCTTAAAAATGCTTTGTAAACTGAGTTAAATGTCTTAACCATCATAACTTTTGGATTTTGTGAATCCTTTCACAAATTCAACCAGATTTCTTCTTATATGTTAGCAAACAAGTAAAATAGGCACATCAGTGTCTGGTTCCAGCTCAGTAGTTTAGACTTGTATTGCCACCCATTGCTAACATTTACTGCTAGAGGAGAAGCTAGATGTGCTTCACATAGTCACAAGCATGGCCACACATAAAAACACACACATCCCAAATCCATCATTTCATTATCAACAGCTATCATCTGCCAAAAAACAAGAGGGGGGAAATGTTGTGTTAGAGTTCAGTTACACACTAAAGACTGTGAATGAATAAATAAAAGAAAATACGTAACATCACTGAGGAGAGCTTTGGAAGAAAAGGAAGAAAAAATGATGATTTAATTGGATTAACAAGACACAGCTTGAGCAGCAGTCCACAGGGGAATGCGGGGTGCAGCAGAATGTGGAAAAATAAAGTCCAGCTCAGAACCTACAATAAAGGGATTTGAAACTGCTGGGCTAAATAATTAACAGGTTGGAGGCTTAGAGCTGAGAGTTTGACTCTGCAAGAGTGGTTGTTTTGTTGTCAAGGTTCACTCTTGAGTAAACAGAGTTTGTACGTCAGCTTTTGTTGGATTGTTTTTTGCTTTTTTGATTTGCAGAGTTCTACTTTCAAAAATGCGTGAAAAGTTGCTTCAGTCTGCGTAATGGAATACCAAGTGATCTTTCGAATAAAGTTTCCAACTGCCTCCGCCTTATCAAAGACGTTCTCGTGTAAAGGCAAACATTGATTTGTCCTGAATCCTGCTGACATGCTGTATTGATGAGGATGAAGGGGATGCAGAGTACATCTCAAACAGGATGTGAAATCAGATCCAGACTGGCACTCGGTGGGTCTCTGTGCTGTCAGGTGAAAATATAACAGCTCTCCAAGGATAGAGAGGGACAAATGACTTCTCTTACACTTCCCTCATCTCCACCCTGCTCCTCGTCAATGAATCCGTCATCCCCTTTGAAGCAAAGGAGCAAAGAGTAGGGTTTTCTATGATTAGTTCCTTCATGCTGTTACTTCAAGGGTGTCTTCAAACACCCAAAGACAGATCAGGCTAAATTAGCAAATCATTCAATCTTAATAACATTTTTCAATATTAAAATAACAGAATACCAACCTTATTTTACAATTGTTTCATCTGTAAACATGCACCCTATTGGACAATCTGTCCTTTTAGGTTTAAACTGAGAAACTAGAAGAGAAACAGTGGCAGAGTTCAAATCTCCTAAAGTATTCTGCTTTCACATTATTCAAAATGGCTGTGAATAACAGCTCAGCTTCACCACAAACATAAATACGGATGGTTAAGTGACAACAAAGCCACATCTGATTTTGGACATTTCGTCAAGACTGAGCATGACAGCGTTTCAAGACTTTTCAATGCTCCACTATTAGTTTTTACTGAAAGTCCACCCGTACAAGTTTGTAAGGCTGGATTGTTGTACTGGATTATTGTACTGTGGATTATACTCACTCATTGTAAGAAAACACAAACACAAACATAACAAAAAGCCACAACTTTGAACTGGAAGCTGATATAATAATAACACAAATCTATATTTTAAATCTTTTAAGCACATTATAAAGGGAAAGCCTAAAAGAGGTTTAAATTATTCAGACTTTAAAGCTAAACACTGTGCAGTAAAAAGAAGTCCAAAGATCAACATTCAAGGGAAACCTGACAGCTATTCATTTACCAAATCTCCACAAATGCAAACTCAGTCGATGACTTGACTTTTTCATCCACAAGTGCAACAGTAGAATCTCTGTTTAGTGACAAAGAGGTGCATTTTAGTGTGGACTAGGGCGGATGTCAACACAAGTCAAGTTGAAGTTGCACGACATGACCTTGAGGGGGAAACAAGCTCCTCACAAAGTATTTATATTCTAGATAGGGGGAAAGATTTAGAAAAGATCTCAAAATAAAACTGCAGCAATTAAAACACATAAACAGCAATGACTGCCTGCAGCCAGGAGACTGTATGGACAACATCAGTGTGTGAGTGTTATCACGCTTGAATGAAAGAAAAATGAGAACTTAAGTGAGAGTTTAAATACATATACAAATATATTTTTAACATTAAAATGAGGAACTTTAGAATAAATGGTGAAGCTTCTGACGCGTATCAAGTGGTAGCAGGCATTCCATTTTCCATTTCCATTTCATAGAGGATGAAAAGAAATTGGTCATTTTTGTTGGGATGATCAATATATAAAAAAAGCATTTATCAACAATGCATCATGCACAACAACACAACCTGCATATCACACAGATCTAAACGAGTTAAACACTCAACTAAGAAACTTTGGTAATTTTGCTCTTTCGGAAACCAGAATAAATCTTGTTGTCTTATCAGTTCCCCCTAATGATTGTATACGAGAACTGGATAGAGTGAGTGTGACATCACCCATAGAAACTTCTGGTTCCAACAAAATGAAGTCAATTCAGACGCCATTTTGTCGCAATGCTATCGTCACCATGTTGGGAACAAACACCAATAAACAGTGATTGAGTCAATATGACAACCACTCTTGCCAAACAGGTGTGAGCCATATCCATTCCATTTGAGAGCAGGCTCAGAAGAATCTGTCAATCAAACGTTTTGAGCTATTGACATGAGACCACATACCTTTATTGAGGCATCTGACTGGTCAGTTTATTACTTGAATAATTAGCACTACAGAGAAAAATATCTTGAACAAAAATTAGGATTAACAAGAACATGTTAAAAAAAAGGCAACAGAGAAAGAATACTTATTTTAAGAAAAAGAATAACTTGAGTAATAGTAATAGAAATCTATAGGATTTTGGCTGCTTGGAGTCAGCAGGTATGGTAAAGTGCCTGTACGAATACCAAGGGGAGAGGAGTCACTCAGTGCAGTTCTCAATGGTTTATCATCATCAAAAAGTCAAAACTATATTTGTTGGAGAACTGGAAATTTAACTGCAATGGAAGACTCCAACAATTACATACAATCGTATGCAAAAAATTAGAGTATAAGCATAGAAGAAACAAAAAAATACTGTAAACTAGAAGCATCAACGAATCTGAAACCTTGTAGGTCTGACTTTAACATGTTACACTAAAATAAGCTGTGGTTTCTACAGAGCTGCATGTGATTTCTGTTCAGTGTTTTAGGTTATCCGTCACCACTTTAGTTTACTGTAAAAATACGCATCAATCACCTTGCAACATGATGTCATTGTGAGTTCTAAGTTTATACGAATTTAAAAAAAAGTTTTTTGAAGAACTGAAGCCTGTGACTTCCCATAACTCTGGAGCCCTCAGCTTTAAGCACGATTGACGACTGTTTTCTTTTATTTTGACAGCGTCCAGTGTGGGAGAAATTTAGTAATCTTGCAGAAAGTACAGTTAAGAAAGTTCAGTGGACTCCAATTAGAGCCCGCCTTCTGCTTGTAACAAAGTAGACTAAAAGTTACAGTGCTTCACATGTCTGCAAAAGCCAAATGAGGAAGAAACGGGTGTGAGGTGAGACTTTCATATTTGTCAGGGCCCACTTATTCCCCTTTCTAGAAAACCCACTGGAGTCATTTTTAGTCATTCTCAAATTACAGGCATGCATGGAGAAACGTGGGTTTGAAATGTATTCAACTGTGACCAGCCAGTCACTCTGGGGACTCAAATGCCATTCACATTTCACAACCTGTCCTAATTTGAAAAAGCTGAGTAAATCACTCACGTCAGCAAAAGCTCTCGGAAGATAAATAGGAAAGTGTGACTGAGAGATACAGAGAGTGAAGCTGGAGAATAACAACAACAACAACAGGTTTGAACTAACAGAGGGGAAAATTGTGAAATGGGTCATGATTTCATGGTAATTGGCATGCTTCTGTTGAAAATTGGAGTCACAAAAAAGAAAAAGTCTCATTTTGAAAAACACCCCTGCCAGCCACAAATAACGCTGCACTCAAGATAGTAAAGATAGTAAAAGCCCACCACATAATAATGAAAGGTAACTTTTCAGAAGATGCCCTGCCTGCAGTATAAGCACTGGTGTTATTGGTGTCCATAAAAACGGCAATAATGCCGTGATTCAAAAGCATATGTCCATCTGAAGGCACACACAGCAACATAACAATTACCTCAAAAAAGAGCTCAGAGCTTCACCTCCATCTGCGGTGGTGCTACGTTCCAGCCAGCTGAGAGAAGGACTCAGGGTGGCGAAATACAAATGTTGGGTGATTACATTGAGCATGCAGTGCCTTCTGCATCATAAAATGAAACCCGGTCTGATTGCACCAGGCAGATCTGATGGTCTCCCACTGGTCTGCTTGCTTCATGTAACAGTTCCAGTGCCGTGTGTGGAAATGCCAAACCCTTCCTCATTCACAGAATCTCAGGGTGTGTGCATCTGCTTTGTGTCAGAAGTGTTCCCGGCTGACATTTGGATAATACCGGAATAAAAGTGATGGAATATCTCCCACTACTAAAAGTTTAGCTGTCATGTGATAATTGAATCATTGTTGCAAATTTGACTTAATTCGTTTTATTGCCTGCAATAAAATCCTTTTATAACACCGGCTGTTGTTCTAGGAGGTATAGACTGCGCTCGTGAAGATGCAGGTCGGCCATTCATTCTAATGAGCTGCTTTTGTTTATCTCTTAACTCCATTGGAAATTTGACATGTTTGCTAATAAGCTGCTACTTTTCTGCAGAACTAGGAAAGCGTCACATCTAAGAAGTGTTTAAAAATAGGCTGCAGTTACAGGTTCAACAGACTATTTGTAATCCAATATACTATTTGCTGAGGTTTCAGTGCTCCCAATCAGAGAAGCTTTAAAAAAGCATCACTTTTTGATCTTTGTTTTTCACCTTTTACTTTCTTTTTGAAGCAATTCCTGGAGCCCACCTGAGGGCAACAGCACAAAGGCTTTCATGGTGTGAAAGAACAACAAGTTCATTTGTTTAAACAGTTCTCTCCATTTTCCAACTCTCATATTCAATTTTTAGGAGGAAAATAAATGGAAATGGATTCCTAATCAAACAAATTATGTCAGAGAGATACCGACCTTTCACTGCCTGGAATCTCACAAATAATTCTCGGGTGAGAATTGGGAATAATTAACCGATATTAAGCAATAAAAGAGGAAAAGCTGGGGTTTATTCATTTGCTTTTGTAAGCTACCATACTGGAAAATCCGTATTGAATACTAATGGTATTTTTAGCATGTGAATAGTGTAGCATCATGTCAAACTGATGGAGCTCAGATGGTAATGATGATGATTGCTAATTTAAAGAGATAAAAATAGATATACTGTACATGGTTCCAAGAAGGAATTCAGGAATGCAGATGTGACATTTAGCACACAAAAAAGTTTGAAGCAAGTATTTTCAAAGAAGGCTTTTAAAAAAAAAACTTCAAACCTTTTTTTAAGCTTCTGATACGCTTTGAGAAGACAATGTCAAAAAGAGAAAAGGGGCTTTTCTGTAAAAATTGAATGTTTTTAGACAGAAAAACATGACAACAGACTGTAGGACAACAAAGCTATCACCCTTTACAATGCCCCATAGATACTGGACAAAACTTAATGTTATTTATTTTGAGTGTATTTTTAGTTTTATTTATTATCTATCTGCTGTTTTAATAATTAAACAGTAATTTTTTAAAGTAATTTCTCCTTTGTTGGATCAATAAAGTTGTATTTGATTCTATTCTAAAAAGAGCTGTGCAATGGTGTAAGGGTTACCTCTCTGGCATCACAGAAATAATAATTTCCGGTGCAACAAAAAAGGCGAGTAGCATTGGAGGAAAGGAAAATGAAGACATACACAGATCTAGTCATCCACGATGCATCAGATTGGATCAGAGCAGGGAGCTGTGACCATTGTATTATTTATGTCCCAAACGGGTTTTTCAACTACCTTTTTTTTCTTCAGCCCCTAATTAAAATGATTTGATTGAAGATACACTCAGAAATGAAATTTTAAGCTTAATATTCTTAATATAAGTCCTACATCATCGTAAAATGCCACACACCCTTAACACTATTTTAATCAGAATGGATCTTTGAACAGCGTGAAAAATTTGCTGATGAAACTCTGTTTTGGAGATCCACCTCTGCTTAAAGAAGCACAAATTGTATGTAATTAAAAAGTGAATATTAAAATAGAGAAAAAGCAAACCTGTGTTTTTCGAAAGTAAAAAAAAAGGATTTTGTTGCTATGCCACCAAATAATAGTCTGTTTCATTTCAGCTTTATTTGAGCTCTGATTTGTATAACCAAATGCTTTTTCAAGTTTTAATGAGACAGAGATTAAATTGTTTCTTTTTTGAAGCTGCGATACTCACCTAAAGACATTTACAAGTGGAGTGTTGTCATTTTAGAGTTGTTTTTTTGTTTGTTTTTTTGCTTCTCTTGTTTCCGTTCCTCTGTAGGTCAAACACAAGGGTCTGACATGTGTCCTGTCATAGATTTAATGTCTGGATTGGAGCAAGGATGACATATGTAAATTGTGCTTATAGGAGCAAGAATCTTTTCACACAACAAGAAATTCAATTTGAGAAATGGAATAAGAACAACAGCAATGAAATCATCTATGAATATTCAAAGAGGATGTAACATTTTGAAGATAATTGTCTGGGAGCAAAGTTTTAGATGCTTTTTATCATTTTTTCAAATTTAATTTATTTGTGGAAATTGAAAGAATGTTTTTCGAATCCAACCCCTTTCACAAGCTGCTGAATGTTTCATAAAAACATCAATAGTATATGGTTGGAAGGCTCTCTGAAGAGCCTGAGAATCCTCTACAAACTGACTCTGTCACCTCCTGAGGCTGTGTCTGCCACTGACCTGTTCTCTAACCTTCTTGCTGACGAGCCGAGAGAAAAGAGTGCTGGGACAGGCATATAAATAAGTAATGCAGGAGATACTGCTGATATTCTGAGTGATGATGGATCAGGAGAGCGGTGCGGTGTGGGGGAAGGGGGAGACACACTGACACTGAGGTTGACAACAGGGACCGTGAAACAAATGCCATCGCTTTTTTTTTTCCTCTCCTTTCACCGTGTGCCGGCACGTCTGTGGCTGAGGGTCCAGTATACTGGAGGTTGGGTTACAAATGTGTCTGAGTCAGACTGCTGCTGCACACAGTTTTAATGCCATCGTGTCTCTGCGCACACACACACACACACACACACACACACACACACACACACACACACACACACACACACACACACACACACACACCGACAATCGCACAGATTGATTTTCCTGGGAAAATGGAAAAAGTCTTCATTTGTGCACCAACAATAGGCACATTACTTCCCCCTCCTCTGATTTCCATGAACTGTACCAAGCCTGGCAGGTGACTGGGTCAGACATGTGAGAGTCTCTGCTCCCCCGGGCTCGCCACCTGTTACCATGCCGACTGACAACACGACCACATAGGTGTCTGCACAGGCTGTGCCAGCCCTTGGCTACCCTTGCATACAAGAAAAGGTCTTGATCCAATAATGCCTCACACCACAGTTATGACAAATGTCAACTACAACTGGTGAAGCAAAGATATTCTCATTAACGCTTTATTGGCACTTTTGGGTGAAAACAACAAGGATGGAACATTTTCCAACATGGAAGTATTTTGGCACTATTTGGTAATCTCTGCTTGTTGAAGTGATGGAAATGTTACATTGCGACAACAATGGAAAAGTTTAAAGCTTTCAACAGAGCTGAAGCCATATAGTTATCATTTAAATGACAAGAATTAAACCACTCTGAAAAGACAAAGAAATGTTTCAATAATTGGTGTGTGGATTTTATTTATTAATCCATCATAATTAGATGTCAGTTCTTTTCTAAGAAAAAAAAGGATAAAATACACTTTTTATACCACCATTCTATTCAAAAAAGAAGGCTGCTTGCCATAATGTGGGTGTTGATTTTTTCCCAAGCTGCAGAATTGATTCGACACAGTAAAAACCTACAGGATTATCTGACTATTACTTTTGGGTCGAGCCCCATTTCACTGGATGTTGTTGGTGACCTTTTTGTGTCATTGAGGTCACCTTGCGCTGACTTTGATGGCATTTACGAGGCGTTCCCACAGCTAGAGTGCTGGAGCAACCGTGGGTCCACATGAAACTTCCACTTAAAATGTACATTTTTGTCACAAAAACTATACAAAGAAAAAGCATTTGCTTCCTGGGAGCTACTTCATCTCCTCATCAATAAAGGCTGCATGTATGACAGCTGTGCTCTCACGATAAATACCAGGAGAAAGCTTCTCCAGTCTATATTTATAAAGAAAAGAGAACAGAAGTTTTTGTTTGTTGTTTGCTTCTTCTGCCACCTACATTTAAACAGTTTAGTCTCAGCCTTTCCAGATCAACTTGTCTACATCTTGACACAAACTGACAGAATTTACCCATGTTTGCACTAAGATTAGCAGCCTTTTTCCTGAAAAGTAGAGATTTTTAAATTCAGGAGTAAATTTTCTTCCAACATTCTTTCCAACAATGTCCATTGCGTTTCCGGCAACCTTAAAGCAAACTCCAATTCAAGGCACCAGGAGGATTTCTGATGACAAATAATAAAAAAATTAATCTATGAGAGTTGCCTGGAAAATGTTGAGCTAAAGAATGAAGTCTGACTCAAGATTCATTTTCCATTCCAAGATCACACAACCTAACGGCTACTGGTCTGAGTTCAGCAGAGACAGTTGTTATTGCTGCAAGCCTGCAGCTGCAGCACAGAACGCTTTCATTTGGACCAACAAATAATTGACTTTAAAAGAACACTTGTGATGGTTTGACTCAAAGTAATCTAGCGTCATGTCGCCGACGCTGCAGCCACAGAGTGGAGCAGTGACATTGTGTGGCATTAAGGATACACTTCAATGGAAGTTCTGCTGTCTAGCATTTGACCTCGATTATTTCGTGCCATTCCACTTCACTGACAGTAATGAGGAGTAGGAGTATGCATTCTGAAATAGAGTGCTGCCTGAGCCTTGGCAGTGGGATCTATTTTGACCTGTTCTGTGCACCACTTTTTCATAGGCTGCCTGAGATTTTTTTTTCCGTGGAAAAAGCAGATTTGACATTATTTCCTAAACTTGATACATGAAGATGCATCAGAGTGAAATGGTGATGCAAAAGCTCTTTTTTCCTCTAGTTTTAGTTCTGCATCTTTACGAGCATGAGCGAGATGAGAGGACCAAAAATTAGCTTAGATGAATATTGGTATGGTAATTGTCATTCAATGGATTTGTTGCTTCATAACAAAAAGCATCAGTTGAGTAATTTATCACTGTGTTTTGACCATTTGACATGACAATTAAGTAACTGAATGCCACCCCAAACACACACCCATGTGCAGGAGTCAGTCTCATTGCTCTTCAAACAAAAACTTTTCATTTCATGATGTTTCATTGGCGAATCAAGAATTTTGTTCAATGCTTTTTTTCTCCCCTTTATTACCTCATGCAACATAACAAGTAGTCTAGAAGAAAAGCTCAGCCTGGTTGAGGGCCACAAGGTGATAAAGAAGAGAATTGAATTACGCTTCAGCTAAAGCCTCTTCCTCTCTGACATGTCTCCTCTTGCTTTCGTATGTCAGCTTGCAGAGAGGGAACCCAGAAGGTTTGTGATTACCTTTGGATCGTAGGGCTTCAACTGTGAAATTGTGGTCATGGTTGAATGTTGCACCTGGGTAGATGTACTCCAAATCTCTGAGTGTTTGAAATTCTGCCAACGGAAAAAGTCTATCAATGGAGGAAGATATTCTTTTTTGGAATAATGACTTATTGGTGGGTTTAACCAGCAGTAGATACTAAGAAAATGCTTTAACTTCCTTTTAAAGCAGTCATGACAGATTGTAATGCATTTTCTGCTGTAATAAGTTTAAATTGAGCGCGTTTGTTGACAGTAATCCATGAACCAAAGTGGTTGTCCAGGAGGAATTGCGTAAAAACACCATTTTGATCTCTCAGTCACGGCGTCTGTGCCCAACTCAGAATAAATGAGCCTTGCATCTCTCAACAAGAGGGGCTGTCTGACGTTAAGATGTGTGTTGCTATAAAAAGTTGGAGCCAAAGGCGGCGTTTGTTGTCAGCGCAGCTCCGAGGCTGTGGGGGCAGGGAGATTTCAAAGCCAGCACCTGTTGAAGGGAAACATCACCCACACCTGCGTCTCCATTTGAACTCCAGTGAGAATCCCCCAAACGCAGAAACCCATGCTTCCGCTTCTATTTGAAGCTTTTTATTGAATAAAAAGACATCATAGGAAATCCGTCAGAAAATCTGAGAACTTATATACATACATTTTGTTGTAGAGATAAGAACAGCTCAAATTCCACTTAGAAACATTTTTCCCCCATTAAAAATGTGTTTTTTATCATTAAAAACATGAACAATCACAATTTGGAATGTGAACTAACAAAGAAATCTGCATAATTTGTTTTCTTATTTCTGTACTGATATGAACCTTCATTCTAGATAAATGATCTTGATGCCAAGTTTAAAATAATGAATGAAAAGATCATTTTTTATAAAGAGATAAAAACTTTCAACTATTCTGAAATTGAGAGCAGAACTGATAGTTTACTACTGGAACAAGTCGCACATGGCAAGATTGGTTTTAGAAACTGAAAAGGCTGGGTAAAGAGGGCTGGAAAAGCTGTGCTTGTAGGAATGCAATAAAACAAGACTGCCCCCTGGTGTCACATTAAAAAATGACAAGCAGCCATCCTCAAAATCGAGGAACACACCGATCGTTTGCAGGCCATCCGTCTTCACAGGGATCGATTCTTTGTTGTGAAGCGCCTCCAGCTTCTTTTTGTCGCACGCCAGGCACCATGAGTAGCTGTTGAAACCCAGACGGGAGCTGTCCTTCTGGCCCTTCCTTTCCATCTGACTCCCGCACAGCCCCACCTTCCAGCGGCCGTCGTCCGCAGGCACGTTCACCTCCCAATACCAGCGGCCGTTCTCCAGGGCATTTGAGGCCAGGACTTGTGGGAAGGAGGTGAAGCGAGACTCATGCTCAGCATAGGCCTGTTGTGTCTCGCTGTAGCTCACTTTCCTGTTGTTGTCAGACAGCTGCAGTTTGGGATGGGCTGTATCTTCATCCAGGACGGGGATTATTCCATCTGAGTGGAAAAGATCAAAACATTTTTGTAAGAGGCTCAAACTCTAAATGATTAGTAATATGATCAGAAGTAGCACTTGTCTTACACTGCAGCCTGTAAAGGTCTCTGTCTTTGCCGGGCATGTTTATTATGACCGTGTCCAGACGTTTCTCTGTCCAAGCCTTCAGGCAGTTCAAACGGGCGCGGTCAACTTCCTCCGGAGTTTCAAACAGCTCCACACAATTCCCCACGCCGCTGCCCCTACAAAGGAAGTGCACGAGCAGCACATTTCATTCAAGGTGTAAAAAAAATGTTTTAAAACTACTATCAAACAGTTCTTTGCTATGTGACACCAACAACCCTAAAGAGTTTAAAAACAGAAATCTGAATGATCTAATTAGTCTACTTGCTGTCCCCCATTGGTCTAAATAAGGAAAAGAATAAAGTTAGAGGACTTTTTAATATCATAAACTTCAGGAGAACGATCAAATTCTCCTCCCATTAGGTTTTGGTCTCCACCCGCTGATAACATCATTAACATGGGGCGAAGCTAAGTCCCTGATTGGTTGACGTGGTGCAAATTCTTTGGCAAAGTTCAGATAAATGAACTCTGGAAATATTGCACCTGGCAACACATAGCACCTGATGCTCAAATCGTGCGGCAGTACCTCTAGTTGAATCTGTACATTGACCTAATATCGATACCCCTAAATCGTGTTCAGTGTGAACATAGCTTAGGAGTTTACACAAATACAACAAATTACTTACAGTTGAGAAACCTTGCAGTACTCCTGTAACATAAAAAAGGAGATTTATTAAACTGTATAATTGAATCTGATAGAAAATGCCTTTTTATTTGTTGTTCAGCTGACCATGATAAAGAGTTGGTCCTGAACACGCTTGTCTCCTTTGGCGTCAGCCAGACCCTCCAGTGTGTGCAGGCCGTTCTGAATTGATTGCAATGTCTTCTGGAGGAGAGACAGCTTATCTTCGAGGCCCCCCAGAACCCTTTTCTCTTCTTTTAGGACGCAATGTAGAGCCGACTGCTCCTCCTGGTCCAAAGCCTCTCGAATGGCTCCATACTGCTGCTTCACGCTTTCCTGAGCCTCGGTTAGAACAATCTGTGCGCAATAAGGATGAGTGTCACAAAAACACAAAGAAAATGGGAATCCTCACCAGGAAATCAGTTGAAATTCTTCCAAAGGAACTGAATAACAATTACAGAATTTATTTTTTTTAACTTGGTCTCTCATGAAAGGACTACACTACAAGAAAAAACATATTTTTCACAACCATCCAAAAACAACCTTTGATTATTCTTTTCAAAAAAGACTAAAATAAATATTTTTTCTGTCTTTTGAATGTTTTTAAATAGAAAATGCATTTTGAGGTCAAATTTTAGACAAGAAAAATGTCTCGAATCCCCCAAAAATATCTATTAACATGAAATTACTTTCTATCAAAACATGTTTTTTCTATCATGTGAAACTCTTCACTTACACATAGTTATGATTGCTAAGTTTAAACCATTGAATGTATATGAGAACTGGACCAAGTGAGTGTGACATCATCCATAGAAAACGACTTCTTTCCGGTTCCAACCAAATGAAGTTAATTCAGTCGCCCATTTTTTGCAATACAGACGTAGCAATATTCACACCAGAAATTGTTAGTAGGTAGTGATTGGTCCAAGTTGGTCTAAATCGTTTCTATGGCAACCACTTCTACAGCAAACAGGAGTGAGCTTGTTGAAAGGCCACACCCGTACCACTTAAAAGAGAGCTCCAGAGCATCTGTCCATCATACGTTTTGAATGTTCTACATAAGATCACCTTTTTTTATTGATAGGTCGGTTTATAACTTGAATAAGTTGCACAACAGAAAATATATTGTTTTGACTTTATTTGCTTAACATCGCCTTGCATATGTTTATTGAAGGTTTTTTTTAGCTTTGGATTTATTACTTTTGTTTACTGAAATACACAGAGCTGGTGGGCAAGTGGTTTGATTGGATGCAGATATTTTAAGGCTTCAAATGTGGTGTAATTGTAGAGATACCTTCCACCTGAGAGCAGCACAGTCTTTTGACCGTCCCGTATATTTTGTTATCCTCTAACTCTCTAATTCACAATGAATTATAGTGCAAACATAAATGAATGAGAAGAACCAAAGAAGCGGATTGTTTTCATCGGGATACGTGCAAAGGTGCTGGAGAGGTGCTGGGTGTGGAGGAGTTTGCTCCTGCATCAAGACAAAAGACTGAGTTATGTGGAAGAACCCAGCAACGCTGAGAGGGTGTTAAAATAATGAATGAGTTAGAGTAGCATCCATGCTGAAAGATCCCCCGCATAAGGTCTGAAGACGATTGCAATGCTTGCACGCCACCAACGTCAAACCTAATCAACCACAAAAATGATAAGAGTAATCCACAGAGATGTTTTAATATGTACAGAATGGAACCAGGGGTTACTTCCTGTTTTTAACGCAGAGGGGAGGAGTCACTCAGACCAGTTCTCATATAAAGTCAATAGTTACAACATGTAGCTTTTGTTTTCTGAACGGTGGTCTAAAATTATCTATAAAAAAAGTTTCAACTCACTCTGGATGTTTCTTTCTTCTCTCCGAGCTGGCTCACTCTGTTCTTCACTCGCTGTTCAGTCTCCTGCAGTTGTTTAATTTCTTCTTTCAGGTTTGCCTGAGAAATCACAAAACACGTGTCATCATCAACTTTTGACTGAGAGGTTGATGACTCCAGGACAGTGGTCCCAAAGCGCAAATTCCACCAACAAATAACTCGATGTAAAAACATATTAAAGACCACAATTACGATTTTGAATGCAAAACAAAGTACATATTAAAAAAAAAAAAACTTACATTTTAGAAATCAAAACATTCAACATGAGACCACCTACTTTTTATTGAGCCCCCTAATAGGTCAGTTTATTTTAACTTGAATAACTTGCACTACATACAGTAAAAAAGAAAAAAAAATTGTAAAGCAAAAGTAATTTCCAGAAATCAAAAAGAAACGCTAAAAGAACGTAATAAAAAAGGAAGCGGAAAAGGTAGTTACTATGAGACATCGCTGATTGGATAATGTAATTCATCCATCATTTCAACTGAAAATTATTTGACATGAAGCGATACTGGATATACTCATAAATCTTTTATTAATATACGGACATTAAAGACACATTCAAAAAGTCAAAAATCAAACATCATCATCTATGATCTATGTCTCGTAGTGCCTACCTTTTCCAGTTTCCTTTTGTGTTTTGTTTTTAACATTTCATTTGATTTCTGGAAATTACTTTGTTTTCTGAAACATTTCCTTTTTATTTTGTTTCATTCTTCTGGAAGTGTGTTCTGGAATGTTGCTTTGATTTCTAATTTGCAATGTTTTTTTTTTTTTTTAATTTATTTGTTTTATTTTTTTAACCAGGAATGTGATCCTTCTTTTAACCTCTACAGAACTCCAACCTCATACAACATCTGGGTTTGAAATATGTACAGATCCTGCATGTCAAAATGTGCTGTGCTCACCCGGAGTTCACTCTCTGCCTCCCTGATGCTGATGCAGGCGTGGTCCCGGTGGGAACCAATGAGCGTACACACAGTGCACACACACATTTCACATTGTCGACAGTAGATCCGGTTGACTTCTTGGTGCTCCTGACACTTCCAGAGGGAGATGTCCTCTACTGGAGAAACCAGGGTGTGGTTCTGGAAGACTGGGGCCTCCAGGTGGGGGCGCAGATGTTCCTGGCACATGGAGGCCCCACACACCAAACAAGTATTTACTGCTGGTTGACATCTGGATTTAGGGCAGTAATGGCAAGGGACGGGGGTGCTGGTTTTGTTTTCTGGTTGGAGGAAGATGCCGACATGGATTGGGGACCCTGAAGCAGATTTTGTTTTTTTATGGGATACCGGAGACGCACCCCCAACTTGGTTTACATGAGACAAACCCTGAACTGAAGGCCTGCTGCCGTAGTCGGAGCTGCCAGCTGCTGCGGGCTTCTTTGACGTTGCACGTGTTGCTTGCTTTGGACTCACAACAAGAGGTGCATCACACAGATCTATCTCACTGGAAGTGTCCGACTCCTCCACTGATTCTGCCGTCTTCTTTAAGCTGTCTTGAGGGACAACATTTTCATTCGGGGCAAGTCCATCACCTTGATCTGACCGTGCATGCGGCCCATCCACTGCTTCCCGGGACATCCCCGCACCAGCTGTCTCATCAGGTTTCTTGGAAGTAGTGGGAGGCTCCAGGTCACCCGACGCCTGACAAGGCGACTCAGCATTTGACCGCTTGGAGACAGGTTGCTCTGGAATCTGTGAGCTGGCCTTCCTCTTCCCCAGGAGCCGGCTGGTCAGAGAGGGCCTTTTTTGTCTCAGGTCGGATGTGGTTTGTTCCACATTATTCGACGTCCCTTAACGATAAAGCGAACAATGAAAATCTGGTTAGAGTGAGGGTTCATGTTTTCACAAAACATCTATAAATATCTCCATCCCTTAGATTGATCCTCTTAAAAAATGACTAATCTTGCACATATATATATTCAATAAATAGCCCCGACATCTATGAGGTCACTTGCTGCAGTTATTTAGTGAAAACATCTACTAAAACGTTTGCATAAAACAAAAAACGTTAATGTTTCATCATGATTTAAATGATTTTTTCTATTTAACATCAGGTTATTATTATTCTTAATTTAAACTGCAGCTTAAAACTCCACCAGAACATGTATTCAAATGAAAGCAGGAAGGTAAGCAAGCGTCATTGAATGAGTGTGATTAATCAAACGAAAGTGTAAGCGCGTGGGTTCTGAGGGACCTATCACGAAAAAAATCAAGGGCAAAGTAAAGGTCCAAAGTCCAGGCTTTGTGCCGTTGAAAAACATATGTATGCCTCAGGATTTGGAGGAAAATGCATTCCAACCTGATTATCAGTCTAAGTGAGCTAAACTGCTTTGTAAAAAAAAAAAAAAAACAAATCTCAACCCCAGGACATATTTGTGGATTTTGAAGGGCTTATAGCGGAAGTTCCTCGTGACACCAACTCGCCGAGAAAGTCCAACCGTTTGGATACAATGAGTGAATCCCCTAACTGTTGATTTTTACGAGTTCGACAGTTATAACACGTTTATATGAACATTTTCTAAAAGAACTGAAACTAGTTCAATGATACTTTATGCCAATGTTCGTCTCACTCGTTTAATTTAGCCTCTTCGTCGCAGGTTTCGCATTGTGTCCAGCTGAGCTGTACCTGCAGAACCGCGTGCCTGCACCGGTCGGCCGGGAGTGGGCGGCCGGATGAAGCTGCTGTCAAACGGGAGGGTCTGGTAGACGGTTTTGCACCTAAACTCCGGACAGTGGTACGGCCCGTTGGGGGTGACGCTCCATAAATCGCCGATACATCGCTGGCAGAACCGGTGGTTGCATTTCAGCACAACTGGGTCGCGGGTTGACTCGTCGCAGAGAGGACACGTCGCTGGGGTATCCAGCACGGCCCCCATTTTGTTTTGTTGATGTTAGTTTCTGTTTCCGCAATGACAGGGGGGTAGGGGCGGGGCCACATTTTTGAATCTTGATAAAGAGTAGACGCCGCATCGACCGCTGCTGCCGATTGGCGCTGACGAGCAGTCGGACCGCCATCTTGGACCGGTCGCCGCTCCACTTAATGTAACATGTTTGGCAGACGCAATCACGTGTCAGTGCGTTTAATCCGTCATAACTCGCTGAATACTAAATTGATTTTCACAACTTTTTTTGTTGCAAACGTCATACATGTAGCTATGAAACAGGACACATGGTTCAGTGTATTTTAATATTCCTATTGGGCTTAGCAGTAATAGAATATTCTGAAATACATATGAGATGGTAGCTACCATAATACTGTGTAAAACCTAGGCATTTTGCAAAAGAGAAAAAAGGCACTCACACAAATATATAATAGAGAAGCAAAAAGTACTATTCAGCTTATTCATCTATTCAGTTCTAATAAATGAATAATATATACAATATAATTCATATATGTAGTGTCATATTCATTTTTATAGAGAATCAATAACATTCATATATTTATAGAGAATCAATTTAATTCATATATTTATAATACGAATAAGAATAATGTAAGAATAAGACGTACACATATTTCTAATTTTGTCTTACTTGAGTAGAATTCAAGCCTCTCATTGAGCTCTTCATTATTGAGTTTATTTCCTCTCAAATCCCCCAAAATACTCTGCACTGTGATCTTTGCCCTCTTTTCTCTGGCCATGGCATTCTTCTTCTCTCGCTCCAGACTTTCCACTCTTGCTAAGACTTTCTTGAGTCTGGCCTTAAGAGAGGTAGGAGAAGCAGGCAAGGCATAGCCATGATCCTAGCAGACAGAGGGATGGACATGGTTTGAGTGATGTTTCACTTTACACACATCCCTTTGACACCACTAGGGTGGCCCACATTCCTTGTTATGGCAGCAGCACCGCGTGTGCGTGTGTATGGGTTTATTTGTGAGTCTGTTTATGAGTGGCAAACAAGTGAGATTTTAGTATGTCCAGGGTTATTACAATATGTTTAAAATAGAAATACTCACAGTATTAGGCTGAGGTTGTGAGGTTGAATCTGGGGCATCCTGAGAGGCCACAGACAGACTCTGTTCAGCTCTTCTGGAGGTAGATGTAGTCCTGCTCTTTTCCGGCTAAAATGAAGAAGCATAATATTTGAAAAGATTATACTGTATGTAGTATACAACAGTGGTTCCCAGTTAAGGTCTGGGGCCCCCTGGTGGCCTGTGAAGGCTCTGCAGGGGAGCGCCCAGATGTGATCCCTATTAAGTATATAAAAATAAATTAAGTTTTGAGACATGACATCAAGACTACATTTATGAATGCTGATAGCCTTATCGATGATCCACCTACTCTTTGGAAGCTGAAGACGGATGGAATGACACAATCCCTGAGTCTCACAATCTGACCAGTTCTATCAAAATCATCCGGTTTAAAATGCTCACTGCAAAGCACGGATGAATCAGTAGCAGTGAAGCCTTCCCTCCTTAAGGCCACTTCCCACTTCTTCCTTACATGTGTTTTGGGAAACCTTCAAAACAAAAACAGGAGATTTGGGAGAGTCTACTCAAAGACACTGTTCAAAGGAGGTAAATCTTATTTTCTTCATTCTTCTCACTATTTTATTCTTATTTTCTATCTTCCATTTTCATTCATATTTTCCTGTTTACCTCTTCCTTCAAATTTCTTAGGACCTTTTTAAAACATAAATAAATAAAGTAAAATGAGCATTCTTGTGTCCGTTGTAAATCTAACGTTAAGTCTGTGTTACGAAATATACGACTTATAAAGTCTTATTTAGCCTTCATAGCCGAATGAACACCGGCACTATAGCTAGCGTTAGCTGGCTAAGATTTCGCTGGTGGACATAAATACAATACAATAATATTATATTTACAAAATACAACCAAATAAACATATCTTACTTGTGAAAAGTAATCCCCCGAGCCCTACTCTCAATAGTCCGCCTGTTAGAACAAGAATACGCCACACAGTGCTCAGGCATCGTAACTACTACCGCTGTTTTGGTTTGTGTATGTGGGGAGGACGACCGGTCCAAGATGGCGGCCGCGTTTCTTGCGGCCCAGCAGCCATTGCGGCGTCTACTCTTCATTAAATGCTTGATCCTCCCATCTGCCACTCTTAAAGGTACAGTACACGTCAAAATTGAGATATGGCTATGGAAGTCCCGAATAGACAATATTAAATATGTTAAAAACACCATTAAATAACAGTGTCATTAATTATTTAAAATTTGCATTAAATAAATAAAACTGGAAATCGATAAATAAAAGTTGCAATATATGTGGCATTGAAAAAATAAAATTGCCATTAAAAAGCACATTCAAACATTAAATGACATTTATTTATTTCATTGTGTTGTGAGGGATAGAAGAGACAATATAAAATAAATCTATTTATGCTAATAAATCATTGACAAAGACAATGTGTGATATGAAATATTTGAATAATAATAACTATTATTATTATTATTATACATTTGAATTAAATATTTTAAAGCATACCTAAATGTATCAATATTTTATTTAAATTAAATTGTAAATGATTTAATGCCATATTTATTTATTTAATGATTTAATGGCACATTTCATAATTTATTGACACATTATGTGTCAAAATGCCTCGTCAAAGTCAGAGGGTGTGGCTAACTCACATCATCTGTACTCCATTGCTCTTGTGTGGTTTGGAAGCCATCATTGCGCAGGCCTGCTGATCTCATGAAACTCAGGAATTTACTAAAGTTTTTAAGGTTTTGTCTGGTACCTCACAGACATACCAGCTGTGAACATTGTTGTGGTGAAACGTAGATCTTTTGTGAGGGTCGCTTGGTCAAATTTTCTTCTTCGTCCACGTCAGCGGGAACTCCGCCGCTGCCTACTTCCTCATGGAGGTTCGGTGATTGTCTGGCCCTGAAGCGGGACTCGCCACGTATTCCTGGCTGCAGCGTGCAGTGTGTTTAGCCCAGCTACTGTTGGAAATTTTAGTTCTTTAATCTGAACAATTTATAGGTTTTGATTTATCTTTAAATGTTCATATTCATTGTTGTATGAACTTATATTGAATTCAATAAAAATGATGAAGTATAAAATACCTTCAATTTTTTGGGGATTAATGGGTAAAAAAGCAAAATCAGTAACCTCTAGAAAAACTGTGAACATTTTATATGAAGCTTCACAAAAAGAGAGATAAAGAGAGAGAAAGAGAATAAATCCATTTAAATTTTTGCCTCTGTGGTAAAAATAGTCAAAACAGATGATTTAAGTCATTGCCAGAACAAAAACTCACAACAGTAGATTACAGTGAAAACCTTTATTAAGCTTTTATACATTCTCCAAGGAAACATTTTAATTGGTCTAAGATGATCCCTACAGATTTTCTTTTTACACTGGTACAGATCCACTGGTTAAAGTGAGACAAGCCTCACTGACTCACTGTCTTCATACTCCTGCTTTACCCTGTATGTCCCAACTAAACACAGAAAAGCAATCAAAGAGATAGAAACAGAACAGCCAGGCTGGAGACAAAGACAGACACGGATTGGACAGTTATGTGTGAGGCTGGCATGTCTGCTCACTGGTCTGTCAAACTTATGTTCACACCTCGCACTCACATGTGCATGCACTCGCCGGAACATTCGCACACAGAAAGCACCCTGGCCCAGCAGCTTGGAGCCCTGCAGCAGTCAAACCAGACAGCCACCTTCACAGTGAAGTCACACAAACTACAAAACAGAAAGTCTCCTCTCAAAATGAAGCGCTGTGCAAAGTTAGCTAGCAGGGTGCTGAATTGATCAAGTTAAAATTCCTACATCATTTTAAATATTCACTGTACATACTTTGTAATACATGTTGATAGTGTTATAAAACAGTCTTAAATATTTTCTTCTAGTACAATAAGGGGGACAAAGTAGAATATAAATGAAAGAATAAACTCCAGCTTTGAGTATTATTCTTTAACCTAAACACAATGGATTCACATTTACATTTCTTTTTACAAACAAATCATGTTATGCATTCTAATAGTAACACATATAGCTAGTGTTGAAATGTGATACTTGTAATTACAACTGTTATTATTGTTTTGTTGCTTATTTGTATGTAGTTTGCCGGAAATGCTTACAAGTCCTTATTTGCAAGTCCAAGTCAAGTTTGAAGTCTTTGGTCACAAATTCAAGAAAAGTCACAAATTTTGGCTGTAACTTAAAGTCTCAAGTCTTAAAAATAATAATTTAAAAAATGAATGTCTTGTTCTCACATAAGTCCTTTTGCCACATAATGATTTCTAGTGGCACAATTAGCTGGCAGATAGTGTTTTTTTCCATCCCCACTAATAACACAACAGAAACAAAAACCCATTAAAAATACATCTTTTATATCTTTTTGGGATGTTCTTGAGATACACTTTAAAATAAAAAGGGGAAAGTTGTTCACAAGTCACAGAAAAATTATAACGTCGAGTCTGAAGTTGTTAAGTCTAGAGTCAAGCTTCACTTGTGAGACTTAAATGTGGCTCAAGTCCAGGTTTGAAGTCCCCATCTGGTTTCTGCATATGTGTAAATGTCCAGGCAGGCTGTGGATATTCCATGTCCTCTTCGTCTAAAGGATAACAGTCTCCTTTCCTGCCATGGTCTATTCAGTGCTGCGTAAAGGTTTGGCTCTGGGGACCGGGACACGTGGTTGGAGGTGTGCTGGGCCCATCTAAATGCTGGAGTCAGATGTAGCAATCTTGGGTTTATACAAAGGCAGGTTATATTGTGTTTTCTGCAGGTAGACGTGGAAGGAAAGTCCGTTTTTCCTCCTTGTGAACCCATAGTACTTTCCTCTCATAAGGTGGTGTTGAACGCTGTGTTGCGTCATGAAAATGGACCCATCCAAACCCATAAATCTGTAAGAAAAAAAAACAGTTGGAAACATCACAGTCTGCCTAATTTTTTAAGACATTTCTTTTACAATTTATTCTATATATTTCTTTTCAATGGTTGTTTTTATTCCCCTCATTTGCAATTATGTCTCATGAATTTCCACATTAAATGTTGTCCTATTTTTCTCTGACTTAGTCATTTAAATTCATTGTTCAATTGGTTTCACTCAGCAGAAATTGCAATTACCTGTATAAATATTTGTAATAAGCAATTGCTTCTTTTGTGAGTTGATCTCCTTTATTTTGGCATAAACTGAGATCTACAAAATACAAATTTTAACTCTTTTCTATTTGAGCAGACAGTTCACATTTGGCATTAGCAAAAATATCGACAGTTTGTAGACATTTTCTTTGTGCATTTCTTAAAGTTGTTTACTTTTTCGAACCAACTTTGACCCATTATTCAACAGAATAAAGCAAGATCTGGAGAGGTGGAGCCTTCTCCCTCTATCATGGCTGGGCCGGATCTCCCTCCTGAAAATGATTATCCTACCCTGCCTACTATACACAATACAAATGGTTCCCATCTTGTTTAATAACAAAACACTGAAAAAACTAAATGCCTCGTTTAGCAGCTTTATTCGGCGTAAACAAAAACCGCAGATTAGATTGTCTGCATTGCAGCTACCATGCGCTTTGGGGGGGCTGGACTTCCCTGACATCAGGAGATACCAAGTGAGTGCCCACTTGAGATACATAGCTGATTGGATTACAGATGATGCTTCCTCAATTTGGCTGGATGTTGAGAAGTCCCTCTCGGCCTGTCCTCTAAGTAATCTTCTTTTTATCAAAAAGCTAAAATGTATTAAAAAACTTTGCAGCAACCCAGTCACAGTCAATGCAGTTAGAGCATGGAGATTTACACCACAAATGGAGGGCAGACCGGGGTCTACCTCGGCTCTTACCCCAATCATTGGTGATCCTGACTTCCTTCCTGGCACTACTGGTCAGCTAAGGGAATCTGTTCTTTGGGGGATTTATTTAATGGCCCCACCCTTATGTCTTTCAATCAAATTATGGAGAAATATGATATATCAAGGAACGATTTGTTCAGGTATTTTCAGATCAGAGACTTTATTTCCAAAGACACTTCACTGCTGGCTGACGTGAGGGTCACACACATGGAGAAACTGGTGCTTCTCCGTCAGGGGGACGTCTCCATGAGAATCTTTTATGCCGCCCTGAGGAACTGTTCTAATGCTAGCTCCCGGGCACAGGTTGAGGGGGTCTGGGAGAAGGAACTTGGGGTTGCAATGACTGAAGAGATGTGGGAAGATATTTGGGATAATGCAAGGAAAATAACAGTGTGTAACAGGACAAGAGCAATACAACTAATGATACTGCATCGAGCACATGTTGCCCCAAGCCGCCTCTCCAGATACAGAAAGGATGTTTCTCCACCCTGCCTCAAGTGTAAAACGGAGATAGGCGATCTCACTCATTATTTTTGGTCCTGTACTAAGATACAGAAGTACTGGAGCGATGTTTTGCTTGAAATGCGAAAAATCCTGAAAGAGGACCTCATGTTCGACCCAGTTTCTCTGGTTCTTGGCCGCCCCAGCTGTCGGATTACTAACATGTATCATAAAAAGCTTTACAATATTCTGGCATTCTGTGCGAGAAAAAATATCCTTCAGAACTGGATTTCGGACAAAACTCCCTCAATTTCAGGATGGCAGAGGATAATAATGGAGAACATCCCTCTGGACCGCCTGACTTGTCTCTCACATTCAAAAACTTATATTTTTGATAAAACTTGGAGACCATTCCTTGTTTATATTAATGTGAATATTTCTGTCATACTGACGAGAGCGTTTATCTAGAAGTGTAATTCTTTATTATATTTCATTTATTCACTGTACTGCCCATTTATGTTAAGACTCCCTCTGCATTGTTACTGAATCATGAAACACTCTGATGTACCCAACTTGTGTTTTTTGTTTTTTTTTTCTTGTTTGTATTGTCGGGATCCAGGGGTTTGTTACCTTTTTTTTTTTTTGTTTGCCTGTTCTTGCTTATGTCTATTTCCATGTACTGTCTTGCTGTTTATGTGGTAATTAGCAAAAATGGAAAAATAAAAGTTATACAAAAAAAGTTGTTTACTTGTAAAAATAACAAAAACAACAACAAATTCATTTAATAACATTTCCATTGAGATTTACCTTTGTCAGTATACTCACCAAAGATTTGCTTAAGCATTCCCTCCCTCTGTAAAAACACAAACACATAGAAAATGATGAAGCATGTTTAAACATGAATACCGTCATTTTCTATGAAGTACATACACTTTTAATAATCACCAGCAGATGGCAGCAGAGAAAACATTTCCATGAAAAACTGAGCCGCTCATTTCTAGAGCCCATTTTCTAATTTATCAGATACAATTATATGTATAATTGGGATGACTATTTTTTTTCATTTTAAAGTGTTCTGTCCTCATTTTATTTATTCTATATCTTATTTATTTTACATCCTATTGTTTTACTTTGCTCTGTTTAGTAGTCAGTCCCAGTTTCCTTTTTGCATTTCCATAGAAGAAATTAGGACACTCATTTTTCTCTCCTAAAAACCATACCTGTTCTAGTAATGCTGTCTTGTGCCGCGTTTAAGTTGTTTACTCATCAAATTATTAAAATGTATTTTTTTAAATAAAAAAATATTGAAGCCTGATTATGGTAAAAAGTAGAGAAAATAATAGACATTGTCGCATAAACACTACTATGAACTTTCAGAGATACAACTACTGTCCCCCTTAGATAGTACTACACTCATGCCCAAACACTACAGTCCACACAGACAGTCCCATATCAGAAACTTGCACCATTACTAGCATAGCCTTTCATAAACATTGGTATATTCAACAACATGTACATATATGTGTAAAAATATAATAGTAACCATAAAGGGAGTATATTTTATTTGTGTAAGAGTATATTATGGCTTGTAAATCACTATAACAGTACTTGCTAAATATTTATAAGGGTGAATTATATACTTTAAAAAAGTGTCTAATATGTCAAATAAGAATTTTACTATAAGTTTTTGGCAGCCATTAAAAGACAGAGTCATTTTGGATTTTAGTTGATATAATGCAATGGATACATATAGATATTCTGAAATCATTTTTTTTGTCAAAAACACCCCAAACAAGCATTTGGAAGAGATAAAACAAAATACATATTTTCTTAAAACACAGGTTTCCTAAAAAGTGAGACTTTTACAAGCTGCTTAAAAAGCTTTTTCCCCAGTGGAAAGCAATGACTGATTATGTTCCCAGAGTAGAGCTTTGCTGCTTTCTTGATGAGCGTGCATTTTATTTTTAGTCTGCTTAAAGTCACATGACTGCATAAATACATGAAGAAATTCCTCTTGCATCTTCATCTTGAAAATAATTGTTTTCTTTAGGATGAGATGCTTTTTTGTTTGTTTGTTTTTAGTAATATTTTGAGAGTAGTACTGAAGATATATTCAAAAATTACAAGTTTTTAAAGTGATGGATTAAATATTTGCCATATAATTAAGTGGACACAAATACTACAATGAGAGACACATTTTCCTACATTTCCTTTTCTTTTGATTAAAAAAGTGTTTCACAAAAAGATTCTCTACAGCATGCAATAAAGCACAGTGTCCCAGTATTTAAGTTTGTAGAAATGTTTGCAGATGGTTCTTGACAGCCTATATAATTCTTTTACAATCAAGAATTTTTATTTACCACAAGCTCTCTGAGTTCTGGCCTTCAATTATCAACGTGAAAACAGAACAGACTGATAAACATCATGATATATCCGGTACATTTTAGCCCGCAAAAATGATTGTTTTTTGCTCCCTAAATAATCACCAATCTGACCATTTTTCTTCACTGTCTTTCAGGATAAGGTTTGTGGTATTTAGTGAACTTTTTACAGAAATTCCTTTTGGATGTTGAGCCTCAAATGCTGGTCATAAATCTCCGGTAATGCAGTTCTCTGTGAGCTGCTGCAACAAAGGAATGAAAAAATAAATTATCTTGTTTTGGGTTAGTCAACTCTTGACCTGTTCTCGGTATGTGACGCGTTCGCCCAACAGTAACTGGGTTGAGTCCAGCAGCCCAGTAATCCTAAACATGATTTAGCGACTCCTAAAGATGGATGGATGGATATTTAACTCTTCCTCACCTTTGCTCTCAGCCAGCAGCTCTTCTGTCATGAGTCCGTCCTGCCTGTTCCCCAGGACGAAGGCGAGGAAGGAGAGGATGAGGGCGTCCAGAATCCCCATGATTGCCAAGATGTAAGCCCAGCGCATGGAGCAGGCCCCCAGGCTGTATTTGTCTGTCTGCTCTCCGCACATCCGCCTGACCTCGTCGCTATCCCAGCCGTCGGGATAGATCATGCAGCCCAGAACCAGACATACACCTAACGATGGGAGGATGAGGGGGAAAAGAAAACAGAATTACTGTCAGGAGGTAAAACGGGAGACAGGAACTAGGTGAAAAAAATCTCAGCTTTTGAAGATATTGGTGTTCAAGACTGACTCCAATTAGAAAAGTGTTTTTTGGTGTTTTCAACATGTTCTTGTGGCATTTTTCTGATGATGGAGGACACATATCAAGAAAATTACGTTTAAATTTACATATCTGAATATTTCTTTATTCAAATCGTTGTGAATCAGGCGCAGATGAAAAAAAAGACTGTTTGAAAAAGATTTTTCTGATGACGTAGAAAATACATTGGGTGGGCCTAAAGCTCCCTGCTCCGCTCCATTCTGATGCGTCCTCCTGCAGACAAATAGATCCATGTATGTCTTTGATTTCCTCGTCTGAGCTGTATCTGGCTCAAAACTGTTCGGCTGAATAGCTCCAATATTACTTGTCATTTTTGTTGCAATGTTAGGCTGGGGTTGTGAGGGGCTGTATGCTAGCATTGAAAACAAAGGGATGATGGGAAGTAGACGAGGGCTTGCTCTGGACTAACAGTTCAGAGGCAAATTTTGTAATGACCTACTGTCACTCTGCAGACACTATGTTCTAGATTTTTTTACTTTTATTTTGGAAAAAAAAGCACATGTGCATGTGCACTTTTATATATATATATCTCAAAATCTCAGTCCATCGTTTAGCTTCAGATTTCAAGAAGAAGAGTGAAAAACCTCTAGTTAATTAGTACTCAAGTAGAGCAGCAGTGAAAAATATATAGTAACTCCTTTGATGTCCTTAAAAAACTACTTAAGATCAAACTGAATTTGTGTGTTCACTCTACAGCTAGTCTTAAGGGGTTACAGGTTTTCTTCTTTTTGCTACTTAAGCTATGCAAATATTAACCTTTAACCTGCAGCTTCTTATTCTGAGTGCCTCCCATGTTTAGCTTGGCTTTGGCTCATTTTCACTTTAAAAGAAGTTCCTGTCAGATGTAATGTTGCACCTCCGAAGAACCAAGAGACCACAAGCTTAGCTTTTTTTGCCCAAAGGGAAGAATTTTCTCTCATCCTCCTCTGGAATGAGATTCTTCTCTGAGGTGGGACTGCAGCAAAGCAGCAGAAGACCTGAGAAAAGAAGCTGACTGCACATCTACTCAGAGCGCATTGCACATTAATAATACAACAGACTTTTTACTTCTTTATAGCACAAGCATTTAGCTGCAGCAATCTTTTCTCACTAAACTCCACTTTTGGGCTTATTTTGTTCAAAGCATGGATTCTGAAACATCACAGTTTGCAACCAAAGAAAGACTAAATGTTGTGTTTATGTCCCAAAAAAATACAATTATGTCCAGCGCCACTGCACTTCCCTCTATAATCTCACAAGGATGAGTGAGATTAGGCTGTATTATCACACGCATGCAAACTTCTATCATGCATGCATTCCAGAGTACAGACGCTGCAGTTTGTTAGCTACACTGCAGACTTAATGCTCCCGAGGTGCATTAATAATTAAGAGATGTAACTGTGGGAGAAGGCGAGTAAGACAGAAATGACAAAGCCAAGCAGCTCATGCCTCAACACGGCTCCAGTCATGGTGAGAACAATGAAGGTCGGGATAAAAAATATTCAAAACAGAAAAAAGGTTTTTTGAATTTAAAATAGTTAGTAATAATTAATTTTAGATGTTGCTTTTTTGTTTTAAAAAGCAACTAATGCTTTAACAGAACCTATTTCATGTCAAAACTGTCTTTGCACATGAAGTCTCAGGAATGACTTTGTTATAACAAAGAATACCACAAGGGGGCACAATCTGGAGCTTTCATTTCCAGGTAAAAGCAGAGGGATTTGTCAAGAAGAGGATCTAAAGTAAAACTGAAGCAGGTTAGGGTCAAGGACAGAGATGGACATGTGTTGACAGGTTCCACAAGCGTAATGGAAGGATGGAAGGAGGATTTTGAGAGGTTAAAGAATGGAAATAATGTTAGGGAGCACAAAATAGAGGAGAAGCCAGTTGTGAGACAGAAGGATGAGAAAGGCTGAAGTGAAGAAGGCGCTGAAGAGGATTAAGAGTGGAGAGGCTGTTGGTCCAGAGTCCAGACATCATACATGTGGAGATATGGAAGTGTTAGGTGGCATTAAAGTTTCTGACTGAGCCGGAGAACAAAATTTTAGAGAGTGAGTGGATGTCTGAGGAAAGGAGAAGTGTTCTGGTGCCCATTTTTGAGAATCAAGAAGTTATGAAAACCACAGAGCTATGAGTCACTCAATGAAGTAATGAAAAACAGCAGTAAAGAAAGAGAACCACAGACGTAGTATCTACTTTGAGGATGGGGCTGAGAACAGAGAAGGTCAGAAGGAGCTGAATTCTCTCTGTTGATGTAGAGAAAGGTTATGACAGAATACAGGGAGAGGAGCTGTGGTTTGTATGAGGAAGTCTGGAGTGGTGGGGAGATATGTTGGACTTGCATGAAAGCTGGGAGACAGTAGTGAGATGTTCTGCAGATGTGACAGAGGAGGTCAAAGTGGAAGTGGGACTGCAACAAAAATCCGCTTTAAGCTCCTTGTTGTTTGCTGTGGTGATGGTCTGACTGACTGAAGAGTTTCCAGGAAAAACTCCTAAAGGCAAATCAAAGAGGATGTTCATGGATGTGGTTGAGGACGACCTGAAGGTGGCTGGCGTGAGCGTGGAGAATGCATACAATAGGATTAGATGGAGGCGGATGATTTATTGTGGCGACCCCTAAAGGGAGCAGCCGAAAGAGAAAATAGAGGAAAAGAGCTCCTCCTATTGTTTCAGTCATGTCTACTCTTCTTCACGGTTCTCTTGTTCTCTTTACATCTATAGTCATTCTTCTTCCCCCGCTGTTCTTTCAGTTTTCTTGTGTCAATCAATCTTTTTCAACACAAATTTTCCATAATGCCTACATGAGGTGAAAATACTCACCAATTTTCTAGTTTGAAAACTCTGAATCCTCCCCTTCCACCAGCCTGCCTCATAGCATTGTGTTATTTGCTGCATTAAGAGCAAGAGGCCTTAAATATATATCCACCAAAAAGTTAATTATTTTTAATCATTTTCTTGATTTGACTGATGGACCTGACAACAGTCGAGTCAATAACTTTCATTCTAAGACGGATTCTACTTTTCCAGAATGTGATCAGACTATGCAAACCAGCTGAATGATGTGCTGCAGGATGACTGTCAGCCCAGAGTCTGCTTCATCTCTCTGCTGCGGCACGTATGTTTAAATTTCCTCTGCTTACACAGGCTTAAAAGCAGGCCATGATGAAGTGCTGCCGAGCTGCTATTTATATTTTCCACTCTATTGATTTTCTTAGCTTTGCTTGCATTGCTAAGTGCGTGACAAATAGAAAATCGGATAACTTTGAAGAGGAGATTAACGCTGCAGACGACAGGAGAGAAAACGTCGTCTTTGGACTTTAGAGACGTAAAAGACGTGTAATGAATATGTGGTTCTACACGGCTGCAGAACGGATAAACTGTTCGATTGGTTCAATTAACTTATTGCACATTTACCCCCCTCTTTTTGTTTTTATTCAGTATTTTATTTTATTTTTTTTGTAAGGAACAAATGAACAAGGAACTCTGCTATTTTGGTGATGCCAAATATCTTCTCATAGGTTGGAGAATAAAAATCACATCACTTTAATTATGTAACTTCAAGGATTTATCGAGGTTCACATACTCTGCAACTAGTTAGAGAAAAATGAAAGGAATGGTGGTTAAAGTATAGTCATGAGGGGAAGATAACCAGGTAAGAACTACAGGAAGTCCTATCTTCTCCTCTGGTGAACAACTCAGTGAGATGCATTGGCCGGGGGTTCAACAGCAGAGGGTGTCACATATGCCACTCTAGTTTCCAGAAGCAGCTTGTGGTCAGAGGAGCACATGCAGCCTCCATGCACTGTAACAGGAATCCAATGCAAATCAGATTCTAGCAGAGTACAGTTGCAATAATCTGTGGCGGAAAGACATTTGAAAAATAATTACTTACGTTAGCAACAACAGAAAAACAAGAACAAGAATGGTTATTCTAACAAACAGGATGACAAAGAAATGGCTGTTATTTCTTTATAGAAGCCTTTGGGATTTTGGCTTCTTGGAATCAGAAGTGAACGGGACTATGACTGCAAAGAGAAGGTAGAAAAGTGCCATAAAAGTATATATCATTTACCATTTAAGAGTGAAACAGCAATAGTTGCTGGTTGATCATAAACAGACTGCCAACATTTCCTCAAATCAGCTTGACAGAGATACATTCAGGGGTTTAAGAGTATATAAGCTGTTACCCTAAAAGGACTTTCAATCCCAAAACAATTATGCAAAATCTGTCTGGAGAAAGTGTGAAAACTCCCATCTCCTGACTATGAATGATAAATTATGCTCTGCACTTGCTTATACATTAACAATGAAGCTGTACTTTGCATCCTCCTATAGCACTCCCGACAGAATACACCTGTCAGTCCTAGCTCAGAAAAACAAATCCCTAAAGGGGGAATATTTTTCTTTATCCAACCCTTTCAGCTCTTCCCTTTTCTCTATCTCTTCCCTGCTTCCCTCCCAGAGGAGCTAAAGGAGAGCAGTGGATAGGAGTGAAGAGACTGATTATGAGGCAAAGTAAAGAAGGTGCAGACACACTGTTCATGTGGAGCCAGGCTCATGCCCTCTGCATGGCTGCCAGCAAGCACCCATCACTGCACTGAACGTCAGAGGCGCCATATGCCGGAGCCCCCCAGCAGAGCTATTCTCAGCGAAGCTCCTGCTTTTTCCCCCCACAAGCACACACCTTCACGCTGGTGTGTCTCTCTGTCGTCCGGGAACGTCGGGGTAATTGGGAAAACTGAAGTGAGAGATGCTTGCTGGCAAACAGCAGCTTATGTAAGAGACTGTAGGTAGGGCAGATGCGGCGCAAAAAGAGCTGCAGGAAAGTCAAACGGCAGACCAGCAGATGGCATAAAACGGCATTTTGGCAGAGGTACATTGGCTCATTTTCCAAAAGGGTTTAGTTAATCCCATCTATACAGAAAGAATGATATTGCTTTGTATAATCTCTACATGTTAGCTGCAGTTCATGGAAGTGAGTGGAGGTCCATGGTCACCTCCATTCACATCTAGAGCTTGATTGGATTTGTGTGCCTGTAATCTGTTTTGCTCCAACACTGTCAACACAGCTGCCCTGCTGAGTGCATCCTCAGTGTTTGCCAATAAGATACATGTCAGACAGAAATCAGCGATTTTATTCGTTGCTTTCCATCAATCGCACTCTTAAAAAAAAGCATGTAAAAGCATAAAAAATGAATCCTATTTCTCATGTCATATATTCCTTTGTGGATCCAATTTTCCACTCTGTATGTAAACAGCAGTGACAAATGGGATTAAACCGGAACATTTTAAGCAGGGCTGTCTTACGCTGATTTTATACAAACCACATATAAACAATGAGGTGTATGGACTTCTTTGGGTTTTGACACAATAAGGACTTCCTCTTCAGCTAAAAGAAGAAAACAAGCTCAAATATAGAAGTTGTTCAGCTTCAGATTTCTTTTGATTTTACCACTATGGTTCCCAAAACATGGACATATTGCTGCTACTTTAACAAGATTTCTTCAGCATCTCTATATAATTGTTTTTCCGATGCATTTCTGTGTATAACCACTGAATCTGACGCTCTTGTTAAGTGTTGTGGAAACTCCTTAAAGTGGCTGACAGTCAGTTTAACCATTGTTTTGTTTAAAAATAGATAGGTAGGGATAGTTTTTGATTCTTCTGACCATTTGTTACTGCCTCCTAAACTAGGCTATTCCAGTTTCTTTGAATGTTAAAGTTCTTTCTAAAGATGGACTTTAGACCTATTTTCGTCAGCCGTATAAAGGACCTCTCACGTAAAACCACAGACAAAATGACATAAACCTGACAATCATTGGTCATTTTTAAAGAAATGAATCAACAATCTCTACATTCTGGGAGATAAAGACAAGAAAAACTCGTTAACTTATGCTAATTGTTATCAGCTACTTTCAAGGACATTATACACAGCGTTGAGGATAGACTATTCACTATTAGGGGTTTTGTGATTCATTTTGACAACGGATCGATTCACGTCATAATTTGTGGTTGACAGTTCTTTTATATATTTATATATTGGTTCATTTTTCAGTGATCTGATTCACTGACCTAAAATCAATCCAGCCCAAAATTCAACCACTGTGACTCAGAGATAAATACCTGGAACTGAACGGTGCTGGGGAATTTTCCAGATTATAAGTACTTCTTGGAAGATAAACAAGTGTTGGTTTGCCAGCGTTGGTTTAATAATGCATTGCACTCCTCATTTTGTTTTATTTCTGTTTTCTGAGCCAAAAAGTATTTTTACATCCATTCTAAAATCTTTGAGAAAGTTAATGTAGACTTTGAATCCTTATGAAAAAAATAAAAAAAAGCACAGAATGTCTCTGATTAATCCCATGTTTCCTATGGTTGGTCTGCAGGATCATCGCCCTCCCCTGGAGTAGAGAGTTACAGTTTTCTTTCTGGCTCCAGTGATGAATGGATGAGTATCCAGAAAGATGGCCTGAAACCTCGACAATAATAAGCCACAATTACATTTGGATAAATGGGGCAATTAGAGGTTTATTATAAATGTATTAGGAATAAATGGAGTGTGAAAATGTGTCACAGCGTAAGCCACAGCCCAGGTTTATGAGGTGGAAGGGGAACAAAGAAACGTGGTGATTAAAAATAATGAGACAACTATTCAAAAACAAGCTCTAATGGAAACGAGATAAAAACCTAGATGGGAAATGCAAAGCAATTAAATTTTATGTGACATGAAGAAGATGAAAAGGCGCGTTGCAAATTTAAGAGTGTTATCTAAAAATGTGCTTCCAAAGTGTTGAAAATTTGGTGAGAAGTGGAGCAAGAGAAACTTTAGGAAATGACTCCAACAGCTTCTCCTGGTCCAAATCTATTTTTGTTTGAGTTACTGGCCAAACTTGAGCGAGAAGTTTCTGGGCTCACTCTGTATTGCAATCTAACAGCATGTTTTCGGAACAACAAGCTCATTCCCAGAGCTTACGGAGCAGTTCAAGCAGAGCTGGCTGACACCACCAGCTCAGATCTGCTCTCTGCTCACAAAGGTTTTTAAAAAATGGTTCTGTCCTTGCACAGCTGCAGAAACCTTCACACCACTGCAGGCTTGAAGCTGCAGATTGTTGGCAGCTTTCACTATTTATATGACCATAAATAGGAGTAACATTTTGGACATTCGGAGAAAACTTACTGCATAATATATTAAAACATTTTTTAATTTCCTCTGCTTTAATAAAGGATGAAGATTTTTGTTATTACCTTTGCATGTAGACATGAAAACAAGGGTTAGCATTCATTGTTCACTCAATCAATTTTCTTCATCCATCAACCCTGCGTGATCTGGTGATCTGGCTATTGCCTGCCTTTTTTTTTGAAGATTTCCAGCTGTACAGTTTTGAACCGGATGAAAACAAAGACGTAGTTGGATCTAGTTGGAGCAGGGACCTCGTGGCATGCCGACTGGTGTCTCTGTGTCACAACTACAACACATTTTTATTTCTGGTCCTGATTTGATTTAAGAAATAAACAGAATTCCAATCTCAAGCTCAGTTACCTCAATATATGTATCATCATAAGAAAAATGTTACAAGAACACGTCAAAAACCCCCAAACCCACCATTTTCATCGAATTAGTCTGATTGAACATTGACTATTTTGCACCCATGAGAGCTGCTTTCAAAATCCAATTTTTACACACCTGGAACTATGGTGGCTATTTAATTAAAGGAATAAACTATGCTTAAAACAGAACCTAAATAAGCAAGTGGGAACATGATGATTTGGACAGGAGGGTGGTGGAAAAAGAAACAAACTGCAGCCCGGTGGGGCTGGGAGGGGTCAGACATGAGCGGAGGGCTTATGTAACAGCACAGATGTGACCTTCAGGTACGTGAAGGAAAAAGACGGGCAAGGGCAGCAGCGATCAAACACAACCTCTGCATTTCCTCTGAAAAGAAAAATCAACTCTGAAACAAACATTAATTAGTTTGGCATTTAATTTTAATCAAAGGTTAGAAATAAAATGATGTAAAATTACTTTAAAATATGGATGTTGTTAAGTGGTCAAATATGTCAACAATGCTATTTCATTTAAAAAAATGTATTTCTGGGGTTGTATTTTTCTATTTTTTAAGACCAAATGACCTTTTTAAATATCTAAATATGTAAAAAAAAAACTCCCACCTATAAATATCAAAATGAGTTGAGGTTTTGCCAAAGTTTAAATTATATGATCATTGAGTGTTTGGGGAATAGAGGGCAAACCTGTTTTGGCTTTACAAGTGTATAGAATTTAGATAAGAGTGTTTAAGACAACCTTGCCCTGCTGCATGCTAAATTAACATCAAAAGTACATGCATAACAATTTCCAAACTTGCATATGTAATGAGTGTTGTAGTGTTTTCAGATCCAGTTCCTCACAGGAATGTGAGCTGCATTTGCACACTATTGTCAGCTAAATGATTTGCCTAATTGCCTTGTAGTTACAAAAACTTGAAAGACTTAGATATTTAATTGGAGCAATGATGAAATCTTTTCCCTGTAGATGATGATAAAAATGATCAAGCAAAAAAGCGTGAAAAAGATTCTGATAAAACCTTTCTCCATATTGCTCGCCATTTTTGCTGCGCCGGTAATGTTAGGTTGGGAGTAAAATTTTTGTGATGAAAAATTAAAAGGTCTACAATGCCTAACGAGCTCAGGACAAATTCATTGAGCTAAAATGTGCCTTTTCTTAAGATGCTGTTGAACAGCCACTGCCCCAAAGGTTGAGCTGAGGTCTGTCTTTGTTCTGTTTTAACTTCCCTAAAGCCAGTTCACGCAGCAAGCGTCCATTTTTTCTATTCCCACATATTTTTAGACTGTAGCAGGAGGCAGAAGAGCATGTGGAAAACCCACACATCACGAGGAGAACATGCTAACTCCACAATAAGAAACCACCTGGGAGTTGAACCAGGGCTTTCTTGATGTACGGTGCAGCCTCTGATGATTTCCTCACAGGCTAATGATTCCAGTGCTTGTTCACATTATACTATAACGAGGATAAAGAGGTGTGACCGCTCTGACCCCAAAACGTGTGCCGCATACAAACAGCTCCGTTCACTAAAGTAACCACAAACAAAGCTGTGAGAATGCTTTTACTAGCAGCACACATCTACCTAATTCTGCCAGCGCAGGCTAACAATGACCTGAAAAGGTCAATGGCTCAAAGCAGACAGACCTAAAGCCAAAGACACGAGCATCACCTTGCTGTGAATCTGTAAAACCACATGCTGAGATGTCAAAATTAGTAAAAAAAACAACCAAAAACCCATTTCAGTCAGACTTGGGTGGTGCTGTGTGGCATGTCACATGACTGATCGTGACAGAGGGGAAACATGAACATCATTCTGTTGTGTTTATTCTATAACACATTTTTCAAGATGCCCAAGAACATGTGTGGCTCAAAACATGCTTTATTTTAAGTTTTCAAGCAATTAAATGCAACAAGAAAATGAATTTTCTCAAAAATAACTGTCCGTATAATAATTCTTTGTTGCAAATTGACTTGAAAATATATTACAAGTAGTTAAAAAATAGCAATACTTAAACATTTCGGACTTGTGTGGATTGCAAGAACCACATTAAGCATTTTGGGTCATCCTAACAAAAGTTAGTCTCCATCAGTGATGTTTTTCTGGAGATATCTCATTAAAAATTCTACTTAGCCTCTGTAAAATATAAAAAGAGTTTGACAGAATAAATGAAACGATCTTAATTATTCCAAAAAGCTTCTTTCAAATAATAAGTTGAACTTTTTTGGAAGCTGAGTTGTTAGGAAGCAGAATAGAATTCTATTAACACAACATGTATATTATATCTGATAAATGCATTTCTGAGACCCTATCTCATTAACATGATTTCTTTAAAAACTGCTGAGACGTGATTTCCCATCCTAGGACATCTGCCTGTGGTCTTCCTTTTTCTTCCCCATTCTAAAACGTCTCAACAAAACCCATTGTAACTTGGTCCATGTAGTGCATCATCATTCCACTAGGGGCAGTAGAAGGACTTTTCCTTCTCATTTTAAACTGCTGCCTTGAAACGATAGGAATAAACAGGAAAATTACTGATATTTTGAGCAAAACCAGCAGTTATCCGCTTTGTAGTTTATTTCTTAAGGAAGACAAAAATGATTACGAAAATGTGAGAGTAACAAAAGGTTGAGCAACATTCTGATCCACACTCCATACCAGTAGGTGGCGGTAATGCACCTCAACGCTGTGTGCCATCCGCCACAGAACACCACAAGAAGAAGAAGAAGAATCCCCCAAAACACTTCCGGTTAGATGTTATTTTTCTGAATTTTAAAACTGTACGTAATTCATTTTTTTTACTTGCTGTATTGAAAGAATGCAACGTTTATTGATAATTAATTCTTCATATTACAGCTAAACTATTTTTTTAAAGTTTGGATCAAATTTGAGACAGAAGGTAAAACGTTTTTTTTTCCTGAAAATTCATGTCAATATTTTTGCATCTTTAGCTAACATAATTGTGAGCAAAATATTAAAACATTATTGTACGTATCATATTTGATATGATCTATATATCCTAAAAAATGATATTGCAATATTTTTGTGAATTTCAAATGGTTTTAAAAAAACAACAACTTAAAAATCTTGACCAGAAAGAAAGTGAAGCGACTGCTTTTCTATGCCTCTTTATTCCAATAAGAGTTTATGTCACTAGTGTCAAAATAGATTTAAAATCCTTTCATAGAACATAAACAATTGTAAAAATAGTTTTTTTTTTTTTTAGAGAAGTATGAAGCTATTTTCCTCCAAAAGACATGACATTTCCCAATCTTACAACTTGATTACAACTGTTTCTGCTGTTAAGTTTATAAAATAAATGTGCTCTCCTGATCAGAATTCACAGAGCTCTTCCTCTCTGTTTCTAACCAAAGTGCCAGGAGGCAGCACTCGCGCTCACTTGTGTTGTTTGGCTGTGTTACACGTGTCAGCTCCAGCGGTTATTCACCTTGATGTTTCTGCAAAGAGACATGACTCCCTGTTCTTTGAGTGTCTTAGACAGTAGGAGCGATACACAACATCAGATTCAGCAGTTCTACAAATGACACAAAGTTTGGCTTTTCCAACAAAAACACTTTAGAAAAGCTGAGCTTCCATCATTGTCTGTTGATTTCACATTCCATTTTTTCAGATAAATGTTTCAAAAAATTATTCTACAGTCCATTATGGAAAAGCAGTTTGACTGAAATTCACAGCTTCATTAAGTGGATATTTTTGTTGAGAAATACTGTGACTGCAGATTTTTTAGAGTTGGAGAGTTTCTGTCTTTGTGCACAATCACGACTGTGGTAATTTCTTGCCTGAAAGGTTTTGACATGTTAATCTTTTGGTCTAGATTTTCTTGAAAATTTTTATTCATAAACTCAGAGAGTAGACCACTGAATCAAACAGTGCATTTACATTAGTAAAACTCTCTGCACTAACTTCAAATTGTTCTATTTCTTGATGCAGGAATAAACAGGTTTAATTTAAAGATGGCTAAAGATGGTGCTTTTTTTTATAATAGATGGTGTGCTATATCCACCAAAACAGTGTGTATAAAAACAGAAATCCTTAAAACATAGGTATTTTTTCAACCCAGTTATTGGACTATTCATGTCGAGATACATTTTATGGGGTTAGTTTTTGGAGCAATTCTATTTTTTTTTTTTTTTTTTTTTAGTTATAGTGATTTAATTTGACCCAAATTATGTTTTTTGTTGGTCAAAATTACCCTGAAAAAAGATAGTCCTCTTTTAACCTTGAAGTTGGGTTGAAAAACAACATAACTGGGTTATTTCTACGTACAAAGTTTTTAGCGTGTACTTTAAATCCAGTAAAACGAATGAATGTGAAGTGTCATCTCAAAATACGACTAGAAGAAATTTCAAACGACAATCAGTGAGTTTTTTTTGAGATTCTATGATTAAAAGTTAAGGTCTAGGGGAGCTCTGATTCTGTTAAATCATCTGCTTTTGGCCTCATTTGAACCTCCTTCACGCCATATCTCACTAATTTGCAACATATTAAATCTAGGACTCCTCTTAATTTTGCATCACCATAAATAAAAAAAACACACACTGACTTGGAAATAAAGTCAGTCATGAAAGGGTAAAAATCTTGTGATTTTAATGCAAGGGATTTTACTCTAATTAGATAGTTAAAAAGAACCATAAAAACCTAACTTTTACATAGTTTGTGATGTTTTTCAAGACCCTCTCTAAATGTTAAAGAAAAAACAAAAACACCTTTTTCAGTAGACAAATATGAGGTCAAAAATAATTGATTAGAAACTGATAAAAGAACAATCTGTCACAAAAAACCTTATTGTTAGTGTTACTTAAATGTTTTACTTTAAATTAAAGGTGATTTTTTTTCAGCAAAGAAGCTACTGGTCAAAAAAGATCAAAGAGTCCTTTTACAAGGGGGACTAAAAAGAACTTAAAACACCAGAAACAACTCTTCTTCAGCTAGATGTTATGTCTTTCGAAAGGCCTAATATGTATCCTGCCCGAAGTGCTCATTTGCAGCATTAATGGCAAAGCTGAAACAGTTTTGCTGCAATACAACACCTTCATGTCTGGTACTCTCACGCTGAGCTCCTCCACTCACTGCCTCAAAGAGGCTTTAAAAGCTCCTCTCAGAACACGCCTCTCAATTGAGCTAAAGAGCCATTAGTGAGAACCGGCTACGGAAAAACAGAGATAATGATACAGTGTGTGGAAAGAAAAGGCCAGAAAAAAATGACTTACAGGATCAATCTGCCTTCTCGACATCTGTTATCTGACTTGCTTTCTGCTGCCCCCGTGCTTCCCTGCAGACCTCTTCTCAGCGCCTCACCAGTTTGCATTCTGTCATCTGCTCTTTATCCTTATTTACAGTTTTAAGGTCAGAACAAAACATTTTGTTTACTTGATTCTTTATAAGAAGTTGCATCTTATAACCTCACTTGAAATTAGTAGTATATATGCTAAAATGTCTATTTTAAATCTTCATATCCTTGTAAAGTGTTAAAAAAAACTTTTTCTTTAAGATTTTTTAAGAAACGTTTAGGTCATCTTTGCAGTGCTTTTTTTCGTCCCTATAGTTCATCTATTCATTGCATTTTATTTTTTCATTATTTACCATACTGTCTTTTATTTATAATTATTTTCTGGGCAGAAGTAAGACAAAGAAAAATCACATCATTTATGACCTTATGAACTCACTTAATTTGCAAAAGAAGCTGACACTCCAAAAAGCAATGGACTGTGTAAAATATTAACCGTGCAGGATAACTAAAGTGCATCTTAGCCTAGGATATTAAACACATGAAAGGACAAGCAGAAGATGTTTCTGGGGGCTATTCTAACATATTTTTTACTTATTTAATCAAAAGCAACTCTTTTCCTTCTTAATTATTTCTGGATAAGCATACTCAGACCAGTTCTCTTTAAATACAACTGTAAGTAAGATGAAAAATAGAAACTGTACCTTAAGATAGTCTGGAAAAGGAAGCCTCGATGCATCTTTCCTAAATAGGCTATTCTGATTCTACCCTTTTTCTTTTATTCACATTTTATATATATTATAGTTTAAATAATGTCATCAAATTAAATGTTTTAGGGACCCCATGTCTGCAAGACAGAATACAAACAGAAATGCATGATGTTACAAATATCAACGTTTTTTGTATCCCCTCTGGAAAAAAACTGATGGAGACAACTGCATGTTTTACAGAACTACAAAAAAAGGAAAGAACTTTTCTTCGCAGGGGGCAAGGTGACTACGTAAAGGTAAGTGCACATCATAAAGCTTCCTGTGCTTGTTTCAGCGGAATAATCTGCATGTCATGAACTTGTGCAAAGGTACAGAAATAGCTCAGAGAGAAAGATACAAGTCCATCAATGGCAGGATGGAGACACGAGCACTTTCTGCACTCAGCTCAGTTTGGCTGTTAGAAAGACCTTGGCAGTGTCCTGAAGGTTGGGCAGCTCATTAAACTTTCAGCAGCTTAAACCTGGGCTTAATCAACAAGCCGTCTTGCTGAGGGGTTCTTCTATTCACTTTACAAACTTTAGAAAGTTGCTGGGATTCATTTAATAAATCTCAAACAAAGTAATACAAACTGTAGAGTTTAGCTCATTTTATTCTACTTTTTCTGCGCATTTTTGAAATAATTAATTTGTAAACAATTAGTTTATAATAGTTTTATAAAATACCTGTAACACACTGGCTAGTATTATAAGGTGCTAAATGAACCACCAATGTCTTAACAACTGTGCATTTTTGAGGTATAACAACAAGAAAAACAATTTTAAAAACTTAGGCCAGGATAAAAATGGAAGAATTCTACTCCTATTGCATTCTGGGAAGTCATAGTAGCTCACAAATGTCCACCGTCCATTGAAAAGCATGTCCTCAGATGTAAGCAGACTGAAAAGATGGTAAATTTTCTGTTTAAACATAAAAAAAATGTTAAACTCCCATTTTATAGTCTTTTCCCTCAATAAGTCGAGCTGGGAATTTTTTTTATCTGTCACACCCTCAAGTGCTCAGTATGTTGTACAAGTTCAGCACATTTTTGAAAATAATATGAGAAATATTACCTCTCTTTCAAAAGAAAATAAAATGAAAGCCCCGTAATGATGGTTGCTGAAGCAGAGAGAAAGATTAATGTTGTGGAGGAGAGAGCAGTGCACTGAATACTGACTCTGACTCTTTTGTCCTCTAAACATTCGGGGAGCAGGATGGGTGTTGAGAGGCTCTGCCAAAGTCAATTTTGGTTTGTTTAAATGACATCATATTATCTGCATCAAACTGAAAATATGTTTCAAAGGGAAAAACAGATATAAGACAAAGGAAAGAAACATAAAAACTAGTTTTTTATATCTTGTCTCTCTGTGCAAAAGCAGGGCATTGATCTATAAAGCACCTGTCAGTTGTGGAGCTACTTAGCAAAGGCAGTGATATGAACTGTCAGCTAAGCAAGTGTTAATCAACCAGGCATGTTTATTAGGCATCCCTGCACCAGATTGCAGCAACCAAGGTTTCTCTTCTTTACTTTCCCTTTCATCTCTTAGCAGCAGAAGCACAAAGCCCGGCAGACTCCTCATTAGTTTGGCTTATTGCGTTAATTCAACCCAAGATAACACCCTCAGCTGGAGCTGATCCAGACAATTCCCCCATATGTTTGTTACAAACAGCAAGCTGACTGCTTTGACCACAGATACAGCTTAGAGGACTGATGTTTGGCAGTGTGGGAGCTCTACAACTGATGCAGGGCGTGTGCTCATCCTGGAAAACATTTTCCCACAGTCTCAGCCACTGCCAAAGCAGTGCTGGCAGTTTAACCGCTGACCCCTGCATTCCCTACACACCAACTTTGACGTGCAAATATCTGATGTCTGTGGAAAAGATAAAGCTTATTTTGTAATCTGCTGATGACGATAGCTCAGATTGGTTTACGTTTTAGCTGCATGCAAGTCATGTTATGCAACCAACTTAAGTATGACGCAGTCATGCAGCCAAATTTAAGTTTTTATCAGTCTAAGAGCATTGTGACCTTAATGTCAAAGCGTTTGCAAGGTTTTGCACATTAAATCAAATCACTGCATTACATTTTTTGATATTTTGAAAGACACATTTCTAAGTGTGTCTGAAACACTTGTAGATTAGTAATATATTAGAAAACTGAGTCACAAGTACAAGTACAAGTACAAGATCTGGTTTCAGCCATAAAGCAACACTACAGGAAGCTCCTTCAACACTAATCTAAAGTCTAGACAAACTTTTGTTTTTGTTTTTTTTGTTTTTTTTTTGCAAAACTTTTAACCAGTAGTCATGGCAAGACTTCAATGAACATAAAAAGCTTTGTAAAGATCTAAATTCCAATCATTCTTATAAGATGTGAAACCTATGCTCCTCAATGGACCTGAAGTTGCTGGGATAGACTTGAGCAGTACCTGTGAACCTACACAGGATAAAATGGGAAGGATGGATGGATGGATGGATGGATGGATGGATGGATGGATGGATGGATGGATGGATGGATGGATGGATGGATGGGGGAGCACGATAAATAGATAATAGGTCATTCTATGTGACATCTAAAAATAATTCTGGGAAAGAAGGATTGTACTGATTCCAGATTCCCTAATGAAATAAGAGCTGAATCTAAATGTTATTAACAAAATATAGCCGCAGTTTCAATTATGCTAGCCTTCAAGACACAATACTATAAGTGTGGCCAGAGTACCACTGCAGCAGCAGCATATATTCTTCAATCTCTGCAAATGTGGGTGGTTGTTCTGGGACGAGCATCTGTCTGCCAATCAGTTGAGGGTTTTAAATCCAGGTCTTGACAGTCACTGTGTTCTAGGGCAAGAGACTTAACCGCAAAATGCATTGAACAAAACCGTTCAGCATGAGTGAATGTGAATATAACAATTTTATTGAGTAAATGGAGCTATAATTGTTCATGTGTTCTTTTCATCCAATTCATAAAACACCCATTATTATTTACCTAAGTTGAACTAATGCTGCACAATTTCTCTGATGTGCAGATTCTTTATGGACTTAAATTGTAATAGTTTTAATAACAGCCACAACATTTCAAACTTTAATTGCAGGGGTTAATACAAACACAGGTCACGTTTAACCTGTATAGCTGAGTGACAGGGTTTGGTAGTAATGAATCCTCCTGAGTGCAGCCACATTTCAGCACCATGGACAGCACTGTCTGCTCTTGGGACAACTTCCTCTGCATTCAGACTGACGTTTATCACTTTAAAGGGATATTTTAATGGCATTTTTGAATAAATACATATTCAATAATCCACCAGATACTTAAAGGAGGCAGCAGGTATTGTGTGCTTTCAGAACATACATTTTCTTTACGGTGATGAGCTCTATTTATGATATCTTGATGATGCTCTTCACATGAATGAAGTGTTTTGTATTAACATTAAAAAGTCATTTTTTTATGCTTTAAAAATCTTAAACAACACATTTTAATAGAAAATCAATATTTCTATTAGTCTTATGTCAAAATTGTGATAAAAACACACAAAGACAATGCAAGCGTCTTAAAAAAAAGACTACCTGATGCTGCTTGCATCCAGCCACAGATCTTGTAGACGGTGGAGGTGCTGAGGAGGAAGAAGAGGCTGAAGCAGCCGATGCAGGTGACCACCAGCATCATTGACATTCCAATGAAGAAGGAGGCGGCCTTGAACGCACCGGAGGGGATGGCGGAGAACTCAGTGAAGCTGCCCTGGCAGGCCAGGTCTCTGGAGTGTCCGTCCCCGATGCAATAGTGGAAGAGGCCGAAGTAGCCGGCCTGCGGCGTGTCCACGCCATCCCCAATCCAATAGGGCTGCGAGAAGATGGTCACGTTCACGATGCCGAATAGGATAGTAAAAATGGCCCAAAGAAGTCCGATGACTCGGGAGTTGCGGACGTAATTGGTCTGGTAGAGTTTCGCAGCTTCTGCAGACGGTAGCATTGATGCGGCAGATCCAGGTATCATTTTACGCAATCCCGAAAATCTAGGTGGATGTTGCGATCCGTCCGCGCGCGGAGCGAAGGCTGAACATCAACAGTTTATTTCAGAGGACCATCGCCCAAAACAGACAGACAGAATTAGAGGAGCTGCGGCTTTTTGTCAATCCCATCACCTCGTGACGTGGCATCATCCCAATCGCGGGCGGCGGAAGGTGGAAAGCTTCATAAAACAGACAACCCTGGGAACTCGGTGACTGCAAAAACCCTCCCCCTGTGACCCGCTCACTCCATCCGGCAGATCATCTCTGCCGCGTGCTGGCGTCCTTGGAAAATTCCAGCTGAAGAGCGAGACATTCCAAATCCAGCCCTTGACGCACGTTCGCCCCGTGAAGCGTCACCGACCGCTGCCGCATTCAGCAGCACATGTCGAAACACCTCAATTGTTCATTCAAAAACGGCGACAGCGGCGATCAGGAGCGTCGGATTTCTGCCTCCCGGTGATGCTGCGATCCAGAGAGGGAGGGAGAGAGAGGGAGAGAGAGGGAGGGGCGCACAGATGGCAGACGCAGAGGCAGGCCGCGGCGCGCGTCCCGCTCCCTGCAAACGGTGACGGACACCTTCTGGAGAACGCTGCGTCAACAGCCAATGAACCGACGAAGCATCGGTGCGGAAGACGGGGAGGGTGGCGCGCCGTCACACGCGCCACCTGCGTGCGTGCGCGCGTTTCACCAGGCTGGCAGACCCTCATCTCCAAAACACCTGTTGCAATAGTAGGACTAGGTTGGCTGTGGGTGTGGCAGCACCATCAATGCAAAACAGGTTACAAAGTTGGTTCGATGCTAGAACTTTATTACCTGTTTTTTAGATACTAGCTGATAAGCTTCTTTGGGATATAAGGGGGTGTCACTAGCGGAAGACCATATATTGGATAAATATATATTTAAATCGTTTGGAATTGATCTTATTATAAAGATAAAGACGCACCCTGTGGAAATCGTGTTTTTGGTGTTTTGAACATGTTCTTCTCATGATGAAGAGCGTCTATAAAGAAAATTAAGTCCAAAGTTGCATTTCTGAATATCTCTTTATTCAAATAGTTGTGAATCACAATCATCAAAAAAATGACGTTGGAAAAAACTTGTAGCGGTGACTTAGAACCTACAATCAGCTGGCCACAAGGTCCCATGCTCCGCTCCATTCTGATGCATCCACTTGAAGGCACTAGATCCATTGCCTTTGTTTTCCTTGTCTGAGCTGGTATTTGTCTCAAAACTGTACGACTGGATAGGTTCAATATTGACATTTTTGTTACACCGTTTATGTTAGGTTGGGGTTGTGAGGGGCTGTAAGCTATAGTGGAAGAGCGTGAAAACAACCAAGATGGATGACGGGACACAGGGGTGGGCTTACTCTATGCCAACAGTCTCGTCCCAAACCAAGAGGTGAATTTCTAATGAGCTTCTGATGCTCTGCAAAAAATATGTCTTTTTGCTAAAAAACTGCAAAATTTAGATAAAAAAAACACTGGGAACGGGTTTACATTAAAAAAAATATATAATTGAATTAAAAATTTAAAAAAAAACATCAGACAGCTGTACCCTATTCAGATCTGCGATCTTGCTCTACACTAACTGCCAGTGCGGAATTGGTTTTAAAGTTTGTCTATTATTTCATGAATCACTCAGTGACATGTCACTTTTGATGATGACCATTTTTAACTATTCTGTTCCTTCAGATCTTTGAAATCTATTAGTGCCATAAAATTGCTACAAAATAAAAGCGCTAAACACCATTATAGACAACATTTCACAGTAAACATGTAAAACTTGGAAAAACAAGTTGACACTTAATCTGGATCAAGGAAATGTTTAGTTTTCTGGCTGTTACCATCTCCAAAATGACTTAATTTATTTTTAGTAAAACATTTGTAATGTCAAACAGAAACTAGCATAAATAATCTACTGCCAAAAACTAACTTTACTGATAAAAATACAGTACAAGAAAATAACTTGAGAAACTTTATTTAAAGCCTGTCAGTGAGCCATAGAGTAAGACTGAATAAATTGTAACAATTTAGTAAAACAGCTCATTATGTGACATTGTGCATGTGATATCTAAGATGATTCAAATCAGAATTGGAACCTCAAAGGTCCACAGCATAAACTAATGTTTAAAACTAATAAATGATTTGTTTCGATCCGCATGTCATCCACATATTTAAAGGATTGATTTAAATTAGATGAAAACTTTCTTCAAAACACAATCTTCTGCTTTCATAGTTTCAGCCTCATTTCAAAGCTCTTTAGCACCAAAAGTTGTAAATAAAAGCCCCTCATCTTCACATTCTGCCACAAGATTAATGACACATTGCACCCTGCATGGTGCTGCCGCTTTCTGTGTAAGAGATACTGTGTGGGCTTACTTGCTCCCTTGGCGGCCACTCAGCATAATCCTAGTTTGGATTAGTGCCATGAGGATTTACTGTTCAGTGCTGATTTATGAAAGGACGAACTGATGCAAGGTCACCGGTTGCAAGTACTGTAAGACGTTTATGCAATCGCTGTTCTGCCATGACTCTGGTTAAAACAGATGTTTGCTGCATCAGGTTTTTCCCTTGAAGTTTTTCTAAATTTTCAATAGAGTGAAGAGGAAACGGAATAGATTCCAATCAAAGTCACTTTTTTGATAAATGTTAAAGGTCAAATCCAATCCCTATGGAAATGGAACAGAAAACTTCTGTTGGAGAACATTTTTAAGATTAAACACAATATCAACAACCTGTTTATGCTATATTTTGAAAACTTCATATTTTAATGTTTACATTTATTTTAAGTACATTTTATTGCAGCTTGTATTCAGCTCTGTTGGCTCTTAACTGGTTAGCTAAGTTCAAAGGTTAAAGACCCACTCCGATGAAAACAGCTGGATGATGGGAAGTAGGAGAGGGTTTACTCTGCACTAGCAGTGTGTCCCACAGCTTAGAGGTGAATTTCTAATGAACTACTGCCACTCTGCAGAAACTATGTCCTAGAAAACAACATCATCATGAAAAAAAAAACAAAGTTTGACCTGATTTAACTTTCAACACGCGTTTTGTACATAGAGCCCAAAAATGGTCGTAGAAACTTGTGTAGCTAGTTGAAGATCACTAGGAATGCCTTTACAATTTATCAAAACATCATTGGAGTCAGTGGGACACTTTTCTGACTGACGCTTTATATTGTGTTTCAGTTAGTATTCTGTCTTTCCATCTTTAGAGGAAATCAAGGGGCCAGTGCATTCTGTGTTCACCGACTTTACCTAACATTTCCTTCATACACCACACATATTTTGACAGTTTTGCACCAAACAGAAGTTGCATCTTCCTTCCCTTCAGCACAATCTGTCAGGATGTAAAGCAAGCTTGTCACCGTTTTTTTTTTTTTTTTGGAGGGGGGGATTTACATGGAGACACAATCAAGCACTGAAATGTTTGGCAGCAGCTTCTGAAGGCAAACAAAGTGGAAAGGAGGAACAGGAAATGGTATTTGTTCGTGAGGAAGAGAGGTGCAACACCCTGGCAGCCAGTGGAGAAGCTACAGCCAGTTGGATGGAGCTGGAGACTGGCAGCCGGCCTGTAGCTACTCAGAAATGTAGCATGGATAAACACAAGACCAGAAATGGTATAGTGGTCTGAGTCAGAGCATGTACTGTATGTTTCATGAGGCTCAGAGTGGAAGAACTCTGTGGAAATGGCCTGTGATGGGAAGATTCTTACATTTACAGAGTTGGTTCCGGAATCAGAGGAATGTGGATGGAGAGCTAGATCCCATTTCGTACCAAATGACTGTAATGAGTTTGTGGCAAATTCCGCTAGCTCTTTGCTAAGAGAGCAAGGTATAAAAGAGAAGGCGATTAGCAACATAGCCGATGTTGCTGGAGTGAGCTCTTGTGAAAATGAGAAAGGATGCTGTGTGCAGTTTCAGGTGGATTACTGGATTGGGGCCTGCAAGCTGTGTAGCTTTGCTGATATTGGTGTCTATAACTGAGGTGTAGAATGAAAAGAAGAAATAAAGCTGGTTGATGTTTATCTGTACTCATTGTTAAAGTAGGTTATTTTCTTGCTTGTAAACATCTCAACTGGTGGGCTAAGTCTGCATTTTACTTATTGACTGTATAAGAGAACTGGACAGAGCAGGTGTGACATCACCCAGAGAAAATGTCTTACTTCTGGCTCCAAACAGAACGAAGTCAATGCAGTCAACGTTTTCTTCGTGTTGGGACCATGTTGAAACCAGTAAGCTGTGATTGGTCCAAGTTGTTCTGAATCCACATTTCTATGACAACCATTTTCATAACCATGGAATACGTAAAACCGGAATGTTAAGAGGAATCCCACCTGAAGAACCCAGTGATCTTCTTTCAACCCAATACCCACAACAGCCGTGTATTATATTAACATGTGCAGCATAAATACAAGAAGGTAAAATGATGCTGATCAGAAGACTCCACAGAAGGATGACAGTGCAGCCTGATGAGTTTTTGAGGTCAACTAATGGGTTAGAATATCATTTTAAGTGGTTTTTAAAGAGTTAGTTACCCTTTTTTCATTTATATATATTTAGTTGTATTGGCAAATTCACATCCTTATTTTACAGTTGTGGTGCTGTTGTTTCTTTTGATAGATATAATTTTTTTGAGAGTTTAAATATAGGCTGTGTGGGTCATGTCATATGTTGTTTCCTACATTTCTATTTTAAATAAAATTCAGCATTATCCCAGCCTCTGTTCCTTTGAGCAAGTTTACTTCTGTAGCTAGTTTAACTTTTCTATTTTCATTAGTTTAAATCATTATTATTTCAATCCTAATGTGATTTTTGTATTCAATATTTTTCTATTATTTTCATGTTGTATAATAAGTGGTCATTTAGTGATCTTTTTGCTGTCTTTTATAATGTGCTATTCTACAACACTTTTTCCACCCTTTTTATAAGCTTTAAGTTGGTGTTATGTTTTTGTGTCTCTGTAAAATTATTCAACTGAGGGTCCCATTAAAATAGCTTAATGAAATGGCGCCCTCTGCTGTTTCTCAATAGACACAAACGGATCATAAAAATGGAACAAATCTACTAAAACAGCAGAACAAGTAGTTTTAAATGTTTGACAGTAAACAAAAAACTGCAACAATGAAAAGGCGTCAAAACCTGTACAATGTAGCTCTATTCTTTTATCCCACTTTAATGCTCTTTGAGGAAAAGCAAAAGCATTGTGCTGCTAAAAGATTTACACCTTTATTTAATTGGTTAATAAAACAGACTGTGAGAATGTGAGCAAATTGGATGCATTCTTAAATTTTAATTGACTAGAGAGAAAAACCTTTGACTCTTTGTGCTTTAAGTTTTCACTCACAAGACAAAATGGTCTTATTTGTGTACGAGGTAAAGGTTTTAAGTAGCTGAAATTCACATTAACTTAAACCTCAACTGACTTTAATTCAGATAGGCTTTACATGAGGAAACAGGGCAGGCGTTGTGAATTAGTCAAAACTTGACTTCCAGTAAACTTATACCAAATGTTTTTGGAAAGGTTCAGGGCTTCTGAATTATTTGAAAATATCATAAATACTTTATATGAGAATGCAAACAGAAGCATAAAGTTAATTTTCTGCAAATTGAGAGTCTGCTTCGGACAGCAGTACATTGGTTTAATTTGGTTAAAATTTTGTCATCTGGATCCAAAAAGGGAGATGACAACGAAAAGTCTTAATTGCAGTTAAAAATGTACTTGTATATATTAGAAATTGAATGACGCATCTTCAGAACAATTTTTGTTTTTCTTTTTTATACGGCCTATATGTTTAAGACTCAATCGCTGTCTAGAATTTTTATAAAAATGAGAGAAAGGAACACAGTTACAGGGGATGTAGTATTGCATTTGGCCACCAGGGATCAGTATCACCTAACATTGCAGAGCAGGGGGATTCTTCTATCTTTATAAATTGCTTGTATGGTCAAAGATAACGCTGTAGACTTTAATTGTCCCCAATTTATTATAATTGTTGAGGTTTTACTGATCTCAGAAACAATATTTTGAAATATGCATCAGTCCCCCTGAAACCAAAGTGCTGTAAAAAAATCCAGTAGAAAATAAAAGAAATGCACACACACTGAAAATATGTGGATTTTCTCTGAAAGACAAAAGCATTGAACAAAGCACTGTTAAAAATGTTATTTTTAATACCTAAACTTTTCATCTGCTAAAAAAAAAAGATGTAAATGGCTCTCCTGCTGTTGAGCCACTAGCAGATATCAGACTAACTGGAGGAATATTTAAAGTTGAGTGAAGATAAAAACAAGTGAAGATTCTTCTTTCACCCTCAGGATCCATGTAACCCTGCCTACTTTTGATATGGTGTTGTGTCACAAAAAAGAGGGAAGAATTACTTTGATGTTCCAAAAGAAATTGAATGTAGCTAATCATTGTGGGAGACTTGATCAGTTTTGATGGAAAAGAGCCATTTCTCACAGGCTACGAAAGGAAAAAAAGGGAACAGAGCCTCTGACAATTGACAAAAAAGAATAGTTGGAGGAAGATGAAAGTGATTTGTCTTCTTGAATTCTGGGATGAGAAATAGGCGTGTGTGTGTGTGTGCATGTTTAACAGAGAAACAGAGAGTGAATGCCAGACTGAGAAGCCTGGGAGTGTTGAGATAAGGCCGGGTCGTAGTGAGGTTGTTGTTTCCGTTGCACACTGTGTGCATGTGTGTGTTTTTGTCACTGACTGTCACCACGTGTGCCCACAATGTTTTGGACTAGGGGTTGTGTAGGGATTTGGGGGTGCAATCATTCCTGAGATGTCCACCCCACCACTTGTGATAGGCGTCCTTTGCATTTCACAAACTGCGTCTACTATCATTTTAGCTGTATTTTAAAAGAATATTAATTTATAAGTAAGTGAAAATCTTTCTCATAATGTTGTGAACAGCACAGGTGGATCCATGCTGCAGACCCAAAACATTGGACAAACTGCAACCTCAACCGCTAAGAGAACTTTTTGGGCCAGTTTCTTACCGACCCAAATCTAGCAAAAAAGTTACTTTTTTAGAAAAGTACTCGAGGTATTTGTGGCTATTTGGTCATTCATTTATAACATGTACCTTTTACATATTTGCAATATTTCAATTATTACAAGGTTCGATTTTTCTACAAATAACAACTTAAACTTCTTTTACTTTTCCCAGCAGCGTATCCAAATTCCTTTCAAAATAAAATTCATCCTGTCAAATAAGAACCTCCTTCGGTCTCAGATTTACTTGAATTAAAAATGGAGAAAGCCAAGCCAGACATTACAGTTTTTTTTTAAATTAAGGATAGATGGATAGAAAGTCGATTACAATTTTGCGCAGTTATTTGACATGTTAAAAATCTAAACATAAATGACATTTGAAAAATTAAAAGAAATAAACCAAAACGAGAAATCCATTATTTGTTCAAATTGTTTGCATTTTTCTTTGTCAAAGCCAAAGAACATCAGGAGACTGATACTAGATCCACATGTGGCTCTGGGAGCCTCAGGTTGCAGACCCCTGACTTAGATTAGAATTGATTTCTCTGGTGAAACATGGTTGACTATAGCGAGTATAGCTTACTATACTGTAAAGTTTATCAATTACTGCTTTAAACCCTTTAAATCTCAAAAAGATGAAGCAGAAAATCAGACATGTTTTTTTTTTTTTACCAAAATGCTTTAAAAACAGCAAAAATGTTAAAACTTGATTTGGATATTGATTAATCAGGAGTTGTTAAATTGTAGTCAGTGCAACAACACATTGTAGTCAGTAACTAACAATCACAAAAAACAAACTGACCCTTTGCGCTTGTTTTTGGTCCCAAAATCATTGATGTTTGATGGTGACCCACTGTTTCAACAGCTGAATATTCCATTTGTGCTCTTTAGAAGTTTCCAGACTTTTTGTTTTTTTGACTTCCTGTTTGAAACTGTGCCTTGTGAAGGTGACCCCCATCGTGCAGCACAAACACTTTCTCACAGGCTGTTTACCATCACAATGCAGACACTGGCACTTTACCCTCACCGCCCGGAGGAGCCACATTTATCCACTTTCATTGTAATTACATGGCGCTATTTTCATATTTATGCTATGCCCTTGTTTACCCCCCACTTTGGCTTTTCATCCACAACCGTAGATCAAACCAAGCTGCTGCCAACACTCTTCCTGGGTCACAAAAAAAAGAAAACTAGAGAGGAAGCAAAGTCAATACAAAGAGAGAGCTTTTTTCAGAGCGGTGGTGGTGGTGTGAGTGTTGACTGATGCTGACTGCTGTTGAAATTTGTTGATTATACAAGGGGAGGCATAAGGGTGTGTGTGTGTGTGTGTTCATGTCAGTGTTTGTGGTTTGGAGTTTGTGTTGCAAAGTTGTTAACATCTTCACATAAAAGTGGAAAGTGAAAGAACAAACTATTTCTACACATTTTTGACTTCAGCAATGATATTTTTTGACAGTATTTCAACACGCTCATTATTTGATTAATTGAAAAATATATTCCTCATAGTTTGGCCCTTTTTTTCTTTAAAATGTGGTCAAATGACAGAGTTTGGTCAAGGCATGGTAGATGCTGTCCAAAAACATCAAATGTTAACCGCTACTTTGTACCTTTTACCACACGAGTTTGCTCTTATTTCATCCGTGACTCAGAAGATCCTGGGTAAAGCATATCCAGTGAGATGTTACCTTTGAAAACTTCTGAAACACTAAAAAAACAACTTCTTATGATAGTGTTTTGAAATACAGATAATATCTTCCCATAACTGCATTCCATACACCACCGAGTGGTGACCTTAGTGTTGCTGAGAAAGGCTTGTGTGTTATCTTTTTGTGGCGTGTGTGGGTTGTGTGGTTAAAGCTGGAGTTTGCCTTCCCAGAATTCCTGCTTTATTTAAAGCTTATGTTTATGTTGCTCTCATTAGATGGATAAAACTCTGGGGCTGTTCTTATGAGGCTGTCTGAGATGTGAATGTGTCCATGTGCACGTCCAAGTTTTGGTTCAAAAGATAATGGATTGTTAACATGAAAATAACACACGTCTTAGAACATTTACAGACCCTAGAATTAGAATTGAATGAACAGAAAGGTTTTATTCTCTTAACTGAGAGGCTAAGGAGTGAACCAACAATAGTTACATGTTTTTCTTAGTTCACACATATTAGCTTACATTATTTTTCTCAGAAAAATGATGAGAATTTTAAAGTTGCTGGAGCGTTTAGGAAAGTAAGGTTCATGATAAAGTATTTCTCTGTTTACATTTGTCACTTTTTTGTCACTACCTGCATTTGGAAAAAGAATTGCCTATTTTACAAAAAAAAAGCAAAAACATTTTCAATAGCTGAGAAATTAAATACAAACAGATCATTCAAGTTTGTAGCTTGATAATAAATTCTCAGTTCATATTCTCAGTTTCTAATGTCATTTTTCAAGATAGTTTGTTTGCCAGCCACAAAAATGATATTCTAAAACAACAAATACAAAAAACTATTACTTTAAAAAAATATAAAAATATATTTTACAATGCTTTATAAATTAAACATTTATAAATATTCAAGAAAATAAAATAATTTGCTTTTTGCTCATCTGAAATTGTAAAATCGACCATAAGTCACATGTACACATACCAACAGAAGAAACGGTTAGTAAAACAAAGGTGTCTGCTTTTATGTTTCTGAGACAGAATATTCTAGATTTATTTAAGATAAACTTTAATACAAAAAGATTTAAACCTCTATGTATGTGAGAGACTTTACAGCATTTCATCCTGACTGAAAATAACAGGATTCAGTTGGAAAAAAATGTCTTTGAACTCAGCGAATGTTTTTCATTCAGTTTACCACTAGATGGCAACCAAATAAAAGCTCAGGCAATCCCACCTGCTGACAAAGCAGCTGTTAAATATCATTCTAATTCTAATGTTATTTTGCTGGAAAACATGTCTAGGTTAGCTGAACACGATTTTATGTAACTTTGCAGCTTTGATAAATCTTGTTTTGGTTTTATGCAATAAAAAAAGTCATCAGTTGACACATAAAAGATGGGTGAGGTCACTTGGATTTTGGTGAATCCATGATTAGATTAAACGATGCTTTCAAACCTACAATTTTTTTACTGAAATAAAAACAATCTGGTTATATCTGTTGGTAAATGAGTATGCTAATGCTGAAACAGGTTTTGCAAATACAAAGAAACAAAATTTACTATTTCATAGTCTTTTTCCGGGTTAAAAATAATAAGGTTTCTCAAAAAATTATCTTTGCATACAGAGACTTCTTCGTTTTCTCCCAATCCATCCTTCATCATTTCTACTATTTCCCTCCGCTCACCATTTTCTCCTGTTTTTTCAGCTCAATCACATCACACCGGCTCTCTTTTCTTAGCAAACCTTTCTTTCATCCATTATTGAGTCTTGTTTTTTTTCCTTGAGTCTTAGAATAAAGAAAGGGAACATATCTTTTGAATTTTTAATGCCTAGCATAAAAAATAAATCTTCAGTCATTTCTTTACTACACAAACTAGTAAACTTTTAGCAGACATGGCAAGTTACAAGATGATGAGATGAGGAGGAGAAAAAAAGAGAAGGAAGCCTGTGGTCCTCAATTCTATGACAATAAAACTAATGTTCACATATAAAGTTTTTGGACTAAAGTTGTTGTTTCTCCTTGCAGTTCTCTAAAAAAAACATAGCTTTTTTGCATTTGTCTAATTAAATACGACCTATTAGGTTTCTTTTTTTTCAAGTTGTTGATCATTGTTCTTTGTTTTCTGCATATCCACGTAAAGATTTTTAACAGTTTGGACCAAAGAGCCGCTGTTGGAGAATTAGTGGTGTCTGCTAAAGTTCAGACTCTTCAATGCAATAAATCATTAGTTTAAAACTCATTTGTAATTAAATATAAAAAGCTTGATTAAAAAAGTCAGGACAATAAAAGATACTTGGATATTTTTTGAAAACCAAAAGATAAAAATGTATTCACGTTTTAGGCTTTAATGCGTACTACCATTATCAGCCTCAAGGTTCAGGTTTGAAACCAACCTTACACACAGTAGATAGAACAGGTAATCTCTTCCACCACCTTTAAGTTCTGAACTACAAAAATTATAGCCTGAAGTGGGTAGGGCTTATCACTCAAAGTTTGGCTCACCCAACAACATTAAATTGCTTGATTAGTGAGAGTTTGGTTCATTCCACCGATCAGACAATTAAAGAAAAAGGCCCCCAACAATGTTTAAACCAATAAAATAAAAATCAAAGGGTTAAAAGCTTACCCTCCACACACACATTCTTGTCATAAATAGAAAACACTTAGAATATTAGACACATTTTTAAAGACGAGGAAAACAAAGGCATACTTGGATCTATTTGTTTACAAGTGGACGTATCAGAATGGAGTGGAGCAGGGAGCTTGTGGCCTGCTGATTGTAGCTTCTATGTAACAAATACAATCTTTTTTAAACTGCATTTTTTCATCTGCTCCTGATTCACAGTTGCTTGAATGAAGAAATACTTATAAATGCAACTTTAAGCTTAATTTTCTTAATATATGTCCTCCATTATAAGATAAATGCTAGAAGAACATGTTAAAACACCAAAAACACAGTTTCCATTGGAGTTGGTCTTTGAAGATCTTGTGTCTCTTGCAATTACACCAAGAAAGTATTTCCTTTATAGTAAGGAAACCCTACAACATACTATTTAGCAAGGATTGACACAGAATATAATTTGCTGCTCAATCCTTCCTTCTGGATTAGCCTTCACAGGAAATGTATAATGTGGCTGTCCAAAGCATTAAATTCATCAAATTAACTGCAGTGACATGTTTAAGAATGTATTTGCACTGTTGTAAAACACTAAATCCGTTAAAAAAAAAGACTCCAAAATGACTAAATTCAACACTTTTGCATACATTTAGCAATTGTCAACATTGTTTTACTCTAGTATTGTTGATATTTGCAATCACTTACAAGCATGAATGCCATGCATGTTTTTTGGCTTCATTTCACATAATTTTACCACATTAATTCTATTCAAAAAATGCCAATGTCACTTATAATCAAGTTCATCATATATGGATTGATTTTCAGCGTTCCGTCAAAATGTCATTCTGTTTTTTATGAGTTGCAAACAAGGTTGGTCAGTGTCAATATGCTAACATAGCTAACGTGGCTAACGTGGAGTAATATTAAATTGTGTTTTTTTTGTGTTACTAACAAGGTTGGAAGTTAGCGTAGTCACAGAACTGTTTGTGTTAGCTGTGTCAGTGTCAGTCTTTTTTTTCTGCAAAGAAGAGTTTTATTAATTGTGGATATGCTAATGTGGCTAACGTGTAGCATGTTACAAACAAGAATTTGATTGAATGCAATTAATACATTTTTCTGTTCACTTTGTGATGCATCAGCTGTGTATTTTATTCTTGAGCTTCCAGTGAAGAAGCACAGAGTGAAACTCATTGTGGTGCAGCACCAATTATGCAATTATGAAAATGACACTGCTGAGGAGACAGGTTTATCTATCTGGTTCAACAGATTATAAATCTGACTTCACCTCTCTTTTTTAAGCCCACATTTGTGAAAGTGAGTTACAACATTCAGGTTGGGAAAACTCCAGAAATTGAGTTTATTGTTAGGAGGTTAACCACATGTTTCTGCAATAAATGCGGAATATTTTGTTTATCTGGCTGTTTGTTTATACAACTGAAATAGATTTCTGTGTTGAATTTTGGAGAAGTTAATAAACCATAATTGTAGCTGGAAGTGTAATGTTAGCAATTTATGTCGACTTAATGGTTTTGCGTTGCATTTCAAAGTACAAACCTTTTTTCAAAATAAAAGATTTCAACTTTTTATACACTGTGCTTTCGACTAGTTGTCAAAAAACACTACATTAGAGATTTAATTACAGCACCTTTTATTTTTTTTTAATTTCTTTTCCTCTCGGCAGCTCTCCTATTAGGCAATTGGCAAATAAAGACATTTAGCCCTTTCTGATAAACCTGAACTTTGCTCGTCTCAGGATTCAAATCCACAACCTGTGGAACTGAACTTTCCCAGTTCCCACTTTCCACACCCTGGGAGTTACATTATTTTTAGAACAATGAAAACACATGTTCAGCACAATATACAACTTCAAATGGATCCACTTAAAATAAACTAAAGTTAGAGAACAAACTATTAGTTTGACAGAGTTCTGCATTGGGTTTTCTGTTCTTCTTGGTTTCATTGCATGTTTTAATTTTTTTTACTTTGGCCGGCTTATCGCTGTCCAACAGCCATCCATTAATTGAGAGTGAAGTATGGTAGAATACAGGGTCAGGGAGGGACTTACTGCTCCAGTTTTCAGAGGGATAGCAGTTTTTGCTACAGGCGTCGAATGGGTATTGTATCAAAAGCTTCCATGAAGGAACCTGTTCTAATCTACGGGCGTCTTGCAGTGAAACCTTCTAACTATACACACAAATGGTGTGATGGAGGACATAAGGAACATGGACAGCAATGAATTGAAATGAACAGCAGGAATTGAACGAGGGAGGAAAACACTGAAATTCCTTAATAACAAATGGAGAGAAACCTGAGGATGTACATGATCTGACAAATGGGGATGTGTTTTGTCTTCATTCTATCTCCATTGTCTTCCTTTTTGTGTGGTGATGAAGTTCTAATAAGAAATTGATTTTTTTTAGGGGACGGGGGAGCACTGACCCTCCGACCTCATTGCTCAGTGTAGGTGTGACAGGAGACGGTCCATATCTGTGTGCGAATCGATGCAACAAGCTTCATAACCACCCAGGGCTGGTTTTCATGTGTCATCCGCACGAGAGCAGATATACATCTTTGTCAGAAGTGTAAGCATCTTCCCCACCTGCCTCTCTGTTCGAAGAGGGGGCAGAAATGAAGGCATGCCTTGACACTTCTGTGAAATGATGCAGAAAACAGGCAAGAAGGAACTACCTTTCCAGTCTCTAACAGAGTTTGAAGAGCTGACCCTCTGTGAAACTTCCTCCAAATGTCCTCATCTGTCTGTCAGTGAATACGAAAAGGAAGTAAAAGAGGAGGGGGTGGTATCGGACTCAGCAGCCAATCTTCCCTCCTTTCTCCGATGCATAATTCAGTGTTTCTCTCACAACAGCCTGAGCTTTGGAGGGCTCAGTTCCCCCAGCCATGCGGCCAGCAGTCTGTTAATATAAAAGAAGCTCAGAATCCACTCTTGTCCCTTCAGGCTCTCTGGCTTTACCCACTCTTAAGTCATACATCTATGATTTATTCAGCTTGTTCATCCATGGCGTGAGACTTGGACCCCAGTGGGCGAGTTGGAGAAACATTTTTTTTGTCCTTGGCACAGGAAGTGTGTCGACATCATTGTGGTTTGTAAGAGTGACCCTGGAGTAGCTTAACCTCCTACTGGTGGCTAGTTTTACGGTTTCTTCAAAGAGGTCTGTCGCTTGGCTGCAGTGGCCTTAATGTCAGAGAAGGAAACATGACAGAGAACAAGAGAGACTGATGAAAGTTCCCAACAATTTATATTTCAAATCATATTCCTAGTTATCTTGTACAGATATTTTTTTGTATGACATTGAGTCAGACTCTTGCAAAAAAAAAAAGTCCCACCTTGTGAATATATTTTAAGATGTTTTGTCTGCGTCTAGAAAGCAGATAGTCTCACAAGAGAGTGTCAGCAGGGATTTATTGTGGGATGAGACCCAAAACTCACATAAAGAGCCTCCTTACTGAGCCACAGGGCTCCTTTTTATTTCCCTGCAGGAGGAAAGTATTAAATCTGGCACCACCACAGGAATTGAACTGAAACTGCAGATGAGTTTGGATGCCATTCCTAAGAAAAGTATTTGCTTAATGTAAGTTTTAGTTGTAAGATAAACAACAATAGACTATTTGAAGTTTTGAAAGGTTTGAGTTAAAAAAGGACTCTTTGACGTTTGGATTTGTTGAGGTTGCTTCATCTGTGAGACTTTAGTAATTTTAATTAAAAATAGACTTACACACTTGTAAAACATGACAAAACTGTACTATTTTGTAAAAAAAATGTTAGGGATCAAATAATTTCAACAGATTATGATTGTTTTCTCCACAAGATCATTTCTGCTGCAATGTTGTGGCTACATTCTCGCCTCACAGGGAGAAGACCCTGGTTCAAATCCCGTCTGTGACCTTTCTGTGTGGAGTTTGCATGTTTGCTTTGTGCATGGGTGGGTTTTCTCTGAGCACTTCGGCTTCTTCCAAAGACATGCTTTATAGGTTAATTGAGGGGTGAATGTGTGTGACCCCGCAATAGACTAAAAACCTACCCAGGGTGTACCCAGCCTTTGCCCAACAGCAGCTGAGATAGGCTCCAGCTACCCAGTGACCCCTAATGGGGATTCAGCAGGCTCAGAAAATGGACAGATGGTTGACATGACCTCATTTTAGGATGTGCAAGGCTTTTCAGTTGGCTCTTATTACTTTTTGAACCAACTCTTCTGGAATCCTAAGAGTGACTCTTACCTGACTGTGTGGTCTTAAAGGGGAAGAGAGTTGTGGCTGTTTCTCAACTTCTCTTTCTTTTCTGTCACCTTGTTCTGGTGAACAAGATTCAACAGCTTGTTAAATAACCAACATGATTTAGGTGAGATCTTGATAAATTGCTGCAGTTTCATTCAACCACCTGATGGCACAATTCTAAGTTAGACTAAAGTCTCAAAGTTTTTAATCTTTTTTTGGCCAACCAAAAAGTCAATATTTGAGTATTCAAAGTTCTTCAGATAGTTTTCTAACAAGATTCCATATTAAAAGAAAACTAATAAGTTCTAATAAAGTGGGAAGAACTGTTCAAACATCTTTGGTGGTACCAAACACTAAAAATGGAGAAACATCACGGTGGAGATAATCCACTTGAATGTTCTAATTTTTGTTTAAACTTAGAACAAACTAGAAGTTTTGGTTATTTTGCAGTAAATGACGTATCATGTAAAATTAATCACCATTTTCAAACCTAGGATTTTTGTTAAAGGTCTGCCTCATTAGCCAGATTCTACAATAACCGAAAACTTCATGTGAAAGACAAATAATGAATACTTCTGTAGATTATGTAAAGCAGAGCACATTTCATGTATGAACATTTACCTGTAGAGAGATTTACTGTTTCAATTATTTACAGATTTTGCCAAATTGTTGTGGTGACCTTAATTTGGTGTCTGTTTGAGCCACAATGAGCCTAAAAATACTTCACTTCACTAAGTTGATAATGTGTGGTTTAGCAAACTTTTGTGCTTCATGGAGGCTTATGTCAGGACTGCAACACATATCAGCAGGGGAGTCGATGGAACTGAATCTCTTTGTTTTTTATTGCTCTCCCCCTTTCTTGTTTTATATCGGCTAAACTCTGGCTTGAGAGCAGCGAGATTATAAATCTATGGTGCTCGAAAAGAAGTCCCGAGCACATGGTGGAGGGAAAGGAGTGATGGCGGCTCGTTGGAGTGATAGATTTAAAAGGCACGGCCTTGTCTTTATGTGTGTGTGGTTATGTGTGAGGAATTTTATTCCTGCGTGGTGGTGCAGTCATCCTTCATCCCTGTTCTTGTAATCTCGTCAACCCCTAAATGTAATGTAATGAGCCTTTACTGTTGTTTCTAAAATACCAAATCGTCAGTAAGAATAGACATGAATACATTTTTACACAATAAACTTGTGTGCTGACACTGTGACACAGTAACATAGTAACCGCTGACCTCCCCAGAAACAATCATGTTGCATAGACACAAAGTGGAATGTAGATGTTTTTTTTTTTGTTTTTTGTATGCGTCTCCAATGAGCAGAAAGGGAGACCTTCCCTGAAGGCAGTACTTGACATGTTGTTTGCTAACAAAGTGAGGAGAGAAAAAAGAAGCTGGAGAGAGTCTAAGCACACAGTAACTGTAGAGAGGCGTAGGAGAAAGAACTCAAAGAAAGGGCAATCATTGAAAGACAATTCTGGGACGTGGAAACAGCAATTTTCTGGATCGAGTTAGGTCTCCAATTGCATCTTCTAATGGCTTGAAATAACTGCATTATAAATGCACGCAGTGGTACAAGGAGCGTAAAATTCCAATCACGGATGATGTCATCAGCTTGTGTCTCATATCACACCGATTGGCAGAGCCGTTTAGTTTGATGTTTCAGACAAATCATGCGTTTTGTGCTACAAGCACCACATTTGCCATGGATGTATCCTGGGATCCCCTCTTTCAGAAAAGTACCTTAGCCATGAGAAAGATCCAAAATAGCGGGCATTTGTAAAGATGGCGGCCATATACTCAATTATTAAAAAAATATTCAATGTCTATTTACCCTTGTCTCAACTGTATGGGCTGTTCATGTACAAACAGTTTAACAGTTTGACAGTTGTTAGTTAAACGTGAGGGGGACTTATAAAATACTATTTTACTATTTTACTATATTATCTCATATATACATTATTAAATCTTGTATTTTTTTCTGCCTAACGTGCTTTTCTAAAAGAAGAGATCCTAAGGTACATTCGTGCCAAAACTGATGCTTGTACCAGAAAATGAACAATTATTTTCATTGGGGTTTCAAATGATCACATTAATCATGATTAATTAACTACAGACGTTTTAGCATGTTATTTTATTTTTTTTAAATCACGTTAATCTCATTTCCACGTCCGGAGGTTGCTTCCGTGATATCTATTCACGTCTAAAAATGCAAACATCGAAGAGCATTAACCTGCTTTTATAATGGTCTTTTATGAAGAAAAAATATATTAAATTAATTATTTGAACTTCAATTCTGTTAAATTTTCAAATTTAAATCCTTTTTTTTTTCTTTAAAGCAGACTATTTAAAACTCAGTGCGTTGCATTGTCATGGTAACAGCTTCAGCACGCACTTCTGCTCTTGCTCTTTCCTCTTTGAGGAAAGTGATGGTAATGAGTAGTTCAACAAAGCATCATTTCAGAGGTTAAGTTCACCTCTTAACGCTTATTATTGTTCATGCAGATGATGAAACAAAGGTTTTACATTTTTTGAAATTCAAAGTCTAAACTATTTCATTTCTCCTCTTGTCTCATCGCCTCTCTCTAATGCCTTCTTGTCTTTTTTCACTTCTGCTGCATCCTTGTCTTTAAAAGGATCAAAATCACCAAACAGGTTAAAAGAAACTATGAAATCACTCATGTCTTTTCTACTGTCTTGATGCTGTGATAAACTGTGGAATAAGGTAAGTCAACATATGTATTATGGAATGAATAAAAAGTGGGTGTTCAATATGTTTTAAATTGCTGAGAAAAGTGTTCCTACTTTAAAAGTGATCACTCGCTCTGTACCTGATAGTTTTTTATTTTCTCTTAGTTATTAAGAGTGGTAACTTTATGCAAAGTAGATCAGCCTATGATTGGCAGACGCATTTGTGATGAGGGACAGACAAAGACGGAAAGCACTGTGGGTGCAGTCAATACCCATTTAGAGGAGACGAAGTGAGAAATGACAGCTGAGCAGAATGGTGTGAAGAGAGGAGGATAAACCAAAGAATGATATGCTGGGAGGATGGGGAGAATCGAATGGGGGAGGTCTTGTGGTAGGGTGGGACCCTCTTGTGACCTCTGCCCTGTAATTGGATCGATGATTGTGTGGAGTTCAGTGTTGAAGACGCCTCAGTAAGGATTCATTTGGCAATTTTATGACTAAATGTGTTTGTCTGCATACATGAGAAGTCAGAAACAAACATGATGTTTGTGAGGAAAATGCACAGACAGGATTTACTCTCAGTAAGTGAACAAGTGCAAAAACAAAGACAAACGGCCTGAAATGAGAAATATGTGATCAAGATTATATATATATGCGTTTAAATATATTTTTTACTTGACTTTCTTTAGGGTTTTGAGGCAAAGCTGTAATGCTTCTTTCTTCAAAAATCAACCAGCAGTGAGTGTGTCCATACATCTGTTTGACTTGTTGATCCCCATGATATAGGACCGTAACACAATCAAGGCCAAAGGTGTGCCTCCTTCAATTCAAGGCCAGAAAGATGAAGGTCGCTTGGTCATCGGTGTCATCTGTTTCACCACGGTTGTCCTCAGCAATCTCTGTCAATGCTGTTTCTCTCTTTTGTCATCTGTACTTGTTGACAGCTAGTTTACGCTCTGTTTAAGAGATATTGTGTCATATTTGCTCCAATCTGCTTCGTGTGACCAGCCTGGGACAGCACGTTCATCCGTCTGTGGGGGTTTACATGCCCAAACAACCACAATCTATTGTGTGCTTCCAACAATCACAGATCCACATGCGGCCCAGACCCTCCACTCATCTCTGCTGATTTGCAATGTTAGCACAATATGGATTTGGCAACAGCTTTGCTTGAAAAATGGAGCTTGCAACGTCTCAGCTGTGGTGCTCCAACAGTTGCAATGTTAGTTGTGTGTGCAGACGGCTGCACACAACATGGTTTTATTTCATCTGACCTGGGAAACAGTATAAAATGTAAAAATAAAAAAAGGAAAAGTAAGATTTACAAGTCCGGGTTAAATGGCATTTGCCAGATTGAGGTTGTTTTTTTAATGAAATCAAACAGTCACTGAAGCAGCACATTGCTACATCTCTGGAAAGAGTATAGAAGATGGAAGCTGGGCACTCTGTCTTTGTGCTTCTCCAGGATGAAACTTTGATCTGGGATGAAGAAGCGAAAGAGGAGAGGATCTGGGAGGAGGAGGAGCAGCTCCAAGAAGAAGGGTGTGAAGCTGCTGGTTTAAATGAGATTTCCCCTTATATATTTATTTATTGAGCTCCGCTCGTAGCTCAAGGCTGTCTGCTTGCTTTTTGTTGTATGTACTGTGGTCTCAGTGACCCCTCACCATCCCAACCCCCCCATCTCCCTCTGTGTATCTAATACCAGTGTATCTTTAGATGCAAGCATGTGTGTGGATCCACAAATTCAAGGTTCTTTTAGCTGATCATGCAGCTCACATTTTTTAGCACTTTAAAATAAAAAAAAACATTTTATTCAAGAACACCTAGAGGTTCCTTTTAGTCTACTTCTAATTAAAAGGTAAACAGTTTCATTTAAACCTGAAAAAGTTTTTGTTTACATGTAAAATTTAAGACGTGAGAATCTTTTTTTTTTTTAATCCAATGGACTACTTTGTTCCCATTCAAATACAGTAAAGTTTAAATTTGGATTATTTTAATCTTATCTGCCCTACTTAAAGGGTATGCAAAATTAACTTTTTTAAGCTTTTGTGTTTTATAATGTTAATTCCTTATGAAAAACAACCCCAAAGCGGTATTTTGCTCCCTTCACGCATCTCTGAGGATTCGTCTACAACCCTGCTCTCTGAGCACCAGCCCCTTCCAATTCACAAAAAAGAGTGGGGCCTCACATTGTGGCGTTACAAAGTGATTGACAGCCCATTCAGAAAGAGTCTGCACCTGCACACCCCCTTTCTCTACGGAGCTAGCAGTGATTGGTAAAACGCTTTTGTTTTAAATGCACAATATGCATATCTATCTTTGCAAAAATTTGAATGTTGTTTGTCTTTGTGGGCAAAACACAGACACACTGCCAAGGCTGGCTCTAGGTTGACGTCATGAAATGGGCGGGACCGACAAGGAGCGAAAGGCGGTGACTGAGAGATTGAGGCGTCTTATTTCCATCAATGAGGGGTAGGAAAAGGAGCTTGTGAAAATAACTAATGTTACATGAAAAAAATCATTCTTTAATGTGCCATATTATCGTATATATGGATATAGTTTACTCTGAAAGGCTTAAGAATAGCGTGATATAAGCCACTTAACTTTTGCCACGACCTTCTTAGTGGCATGCATGTTGGATCTTGGGATGAGAAATTGCTCTCATGGTGTCAAACCACTCTTTTTGCTCACTCCGTCTGTCTCTGTCACAATGTAGCCATGTGTCTGTCATCTTCTCATACTCCTCAGCTCGCCCGTTCACAGCTCCTGTTACCATGACTGCAGAATGGGAGGGGAGCTGTAGTGAGAGAGAAAGAGGATTGGAAGCTGAGACAGACAGCGATGAGTTTGGAGAACAGATTTTGTTTTGAGAAAAGGCAAAACAGGAGATGACTATCTGTGGGCACTCTCTGGGTCTTTTAGTAATGCACTTCATTGGACCTCACAGTTTTGTCACCCTTTTTTGTTTTAGTATTTCAAAGTGTTACACAAAGGTTTGTCCATGTACCAAATTCATTAAATGTGTAGAACTTCTCATTTACAGGCTTTCTGTTGGAGTTGGAGTTTTCTTTACTGTACATGTGTGGCTTCCTGAAATAGTTCAAAAGAATTATTATTGGAGACTGAATACCTAGTGGTGTCTGGTTTTCAGCTTATATTTACCAGACTGGTCAACAGTCCTCGTAATAGCAAATGCCATAGGCTTGATATTTCTGACGTGAAAAGGAAAATTTGCAAGTTAAACCTTAGATATTGACCACCTGGTTTTTTTTCATAAATAATTATTCACTACCAATATATTATTTGAAAATCTCAGCCAACACCATAGTTCCAACAGCTTTGCAAATTTTGCATAAAGTGCTGATATTGTATAAAAAACCTTTTCCATTTTCTTGACTAATAACCATTTGGTTTTTCAAAATAAGTCAAATACTAAAGAAAAAGAAAAATGTTTGCATAGTTAAAAGATCTTAAAAAACCTTATGTGATATTCAGAATTCCTTGTAATTCTTTAAAAAAAACAGTTTTTCCACTGAGGTCTATGGAAAGGCAAAGACTAGAAGCAACAACCAGTAGGATTCATTTAACTTCATATTGTTTAGTTTAGTTGTAGCATTTCAAAATCATGAGCTGTTTACCGGTTTGAGTAAATACCATCCATTTTTCAAACCCTTGTCATCCCTTTCAGAGTCACATGGTTGCTGAAGCCTATCCTAGTCACTGTTGAGCAAAGGCTGGTTATACCCTGGGTTGGTTCGCCAGTTAAAAAATAATACCTATAATACCCTTGAGACTTCCTCGGGCCCGCTGGTACCTGGCCAGGCAGCCACAGGGGCGGTGCTTGGGGGGGGGGGCCGGGGCTTGCGCCTGGGGGATGGCCCCCTCTCGGCTCCTCTCTCTTTGTGTGGGGTGGGGGATGTGGGGCCTGGGGGGTCGGCTTCCGGGCGGTGGGGCCTCTGCCCTGGGGAGACTTGGGCCCAATGCTGGGGGGGGCGGGGGACGGTTGTTTCACCATCGGGGGTCAGTCTGGTAGCTGTCCCCGACCTCCCCTCCTTCCTCATACAAACACTTATTAGGTTGGAGGGAGGTGTGCTTGCGGAATACTTCGAGGGGCCGAGCCACTTGGCAGTGGTCCCCCCTCTCCGCACAGTTTCGCCCCCTTCTCTTGGTTTTAAATGCACCTTAGACACGTAGGACCCTTGGTGGGGGGGTGCTGGGACATCACTGCCAGCAAGCAGGAGATGTCCTCCTAGTGCTCAACCCTCCAATTTTAACTGCACCGTAGACATTTAGGGCTCCTTGGCGAGAGGGTGATTGGACATCCCTGTAAGCAATCAGGAGATGTCCCCAGTGCCCTGCTCGCCAATTTTAACTGCACCCTTTATGACACACACCCTTCAACCACAAGAAACACACCTCAACATACACACACAAATACATTACACAAGGAAGATGGGAATACTGATCTTCTGTCCCCTACCCCATCCCCGGTGGGGGGAACAGGGCCTTCAGCGGTGGCGGCCTTGTCTCTTGGGTGTCGGCCTCCTGGGCCCGGCGGCCCCCTCCCCACGCAGGGAGAGGGATCCCTCAGTCCTCTGGCAAGTCCATGAGCGGGGGATCATATTCCATCTGAGCCTGGAGGGTGTCTGTGTCCTTGTGGTGCGGGTTCTGGTCCTTACCCTCGGGTGACGGGCCCCTTCTAAGTCACAACATAGGAGAGCCTGGTCAGGCTACGTACTCCTTCGGGGACCCCCACTTCTATTGGTCATCCCTCCTCTAGGTGGGGGTAGCCGACCCCTGCTGTGCTCTCTTCTGGATCTCCGCAACTGCCTGGAGCTTCGGAGCGGGTCTCCCTTGGGGGGTCCTGGCTCGTACCTGGGGCTGGGGTGGGGGGATGCTCAGAACTCCTGGGTGGTGGTGGGCGGCTTGTCTGGGGTGGTGGGGCTCTCGGGGGTGGGGCCCCGCGCTGGACCGCCCGGCGCGGTGGGGGGGCTGCTCTCCTGACTGGGCTGGGCCCTGCGCTCTGCGCTTCCGTACCTCACTGCGCTCGGGTGTTGGGGGCCCATGTGGTGGTCCTGCGGGCCCTGGTCTGGGTGCTTGGCCGGACTACCTGGCGGGCGGATCACCTCCATTGACCCCACAGTATGGGTGCGGGGGCGGGCCCTGGTCTGCGCTGCTGCCTCGGCGGGGGTCTTGGTGTGGGGATGTCTGGGAGCTCTCCCTCCTTTTTTTCTTTCCATTCCTTCATCCACTTCAGCTTAACATAACATTCACCTGAGCACAGGCGTCAGCTCACATTTGCACCTTCAAATAGTGTGCGTGTCAGAATGTAATGCTTTACATGTGTGGGTTGGTATGCACAAGTGTGCGTGTAAACTGGTTGTGGACAAGTTTGTGAACACTCTTGGAGCCTGCAGGTATGTTTGTAACAGCTGAGTGTGTGGACAGGCCCCGCCCATTTTAGACCAACACTCACTATTGTAATGGGTATAAGCTTCAGCATTTTGTTGCCTGTAGACTTGCAATTCTACTTTCTCCTTCCATTGGTCATCCTCTGGAATCTATACCACCCCCCCCCCTCCCCCCTCTCTTTTCCCCCTTTCTTTTTCCGTCCGGTCCAACAAAAAGAACACAAACAAAATTAATATTAATAAAGTTTCGTTGAAATTACAAAAGGGGCTTATACCAACATACATTTTGTGTTCCCAATGATTTATAACCCCCGATTGTAAGAGTAAAATCTGTCTAATGCAAGAGGCTCTCAGCTCATATCTGTTTGCTCAGCTGTTGGACAGGACAAGTTTAAAATAAATAAATAAATAAATAAATAAATAAATAAATAAAAAATAAAAAATAATACCTAGACTGTAAAAGCAGACCAAAAACAGTCCAAAAGCCTGCGTCATAGATTAATAGAAGATTCTAAATTGTTTATAGGTGTGTTTATGACATCATGTTGTTGTGTGGCCCCACATCAGACTTCTGAACTATTCAGCGTGTACCCCATGTTTGTTCAATGGTAGCTGGGATAGGCTCCAGCCTTTCCGTGACCCTGACAGTGATTAAGTGAGTTGTGTAAATTGATGGATAATCAAAAACCCCACCTCCACATGCCTAGTAAAGTGACTGTAGTAGTTATAATTGTTAAGTGTTTAATGAGGACTAACAGAGATTTGGGGGTCATGCTTTGAAAAAGCTGTGGTGAATCTTGGTTACACACACTCTTTGGCTGTAAAAAGCTGGAAGTTGTAATAGATTTAGAAAATCCAACAGTATAACAAATATGTTTTGCTGACATTCGTTTTGTTATGCAAAGAAAGAAACAATCCGTCCAGGCATGAAAAAATTCTTTATCTTGCCAAAAAGTGCTCTGGTTTATATCATGATAAAACAGACTGGTACTCAAAGTTTGTACCTAAAACATTTAAAAGTAAATATCTCAGCTTTTGTTTTGTAACAATTTAATCTTTGATAATCTCCAGAAAACACAGTTGTTTGAAGTGCCATATTTTTATTAAATCTAATTTTACCATTTTTACCGCTAACTATGACAGTTTATATTGATATTCTGTCTGTGGAATGTAGACAGTGTTGAGTCTTTGGTTTGAAAAATAAATGGTGCTGCATGACAGATTAAAACCCTCAAGCTTTCAGAGAGCTCGCTTGAAGAAATATTTATTGAAACATGGATTAATATGTTATACAGCTTGACGTCAGGAGGAGTAACAAATGCAAACATTCAAATTTCTGAACGCCCAGTTTGAGAGCTGTCTTATCTTACTGAATTTTTTTTAAACAACAATATTCAATGTTTCACGTAAGTGTCTAAGTACTCCTAAAAATTCTTTACTATTATTTATTTACATACTAAGGTCTAAATGCCTTGCCTAATTATAGAGGCTGGTTTTAAGATGTTAAACAAACTACAAAAAAATAAAAATTTCAAAAGCTTAATTGATACAAATGTCACATCATCCTCCTAAAGCCAGCATGAATTGAAATTAGTTTCTCATTTAGAAATTAATTTATTAATCTGCACTTAGACTCAAAAAGGATTAATAACTTTAAATCAATGTTAAAAACTGGATTAGACTGGCAACTGCATAAAATAGTTTAGTAAAACATGATAAAGATGGGGTTATGTAAATTCATTTCTTCCCAGTCCCTATCGAGCAATTGCTCAAACTGTGTTTGACAATCATTATATTTATTGGATTCTATGTGTCAATTTACCCAGTGTGACTCAGCGATAAAGACCTGCTACTGAACAGTGCAGGTGAAGTTTTCCAGATTCCTTGTATTTATTGCAAGATAATCAAGTGGAAATTAAAAATCTGTTCAAACAAACAAGTAAACAAGAATTAATGTTAAATCTATTGACATTTTAGTTTTATAAAGTTCATTCCACTGTTGTATTTCCACATCAAAATGATACAAATGGAAAATTATTAGAACCTGATTCCACACTGCATGGTAACGTCTTTGCAAAATTCATTGTGTCATTGGACTGTAATGATGGATTGATCATTTTTGGCTGCATTAACGTGTGTGCTGGCGGCTATGATGCACTTGGTGGTTTTTACATTATAGTAAAGTCAACTTACTTACTTTTTTCCAATACTGATATAACCGATTTATTTTATTTTGAAATAATATTAAAATGGTATAGGTTGATTCAATTAACAACTTGTCTCAGACAGATCGATCTGGTTGGATTGATTAATCGATTAAGTTGATTAATCATTATTCCCAAAGTGTGTCCTGTGTGTGTATGTGCAAATACTGTTTGTCTATTTGTGATGTGAAAAATATAGCATTTTTTTCTTTTAATTATTTTCTAATTAATTATTGAATCAATGTCTTAAACCAATTTTAGATATTTAAATTTATTTTTATTTTATTGACCTTTTTTTGTTTGGTTTTTTTGCTGAGAAGTGGATGAAATCAATCAATCAATCAATCAATTGCAATTACATGTTATCTGCTTCAAATCAAATTATCCAAAATTAACATTTTATGGCGTTAATGTTTGACCTTGAGCTTCAAAAACCCTAATGTGGCATCTTCTTGCAAGTTCTGAGATTGTTGGTCATTCCAATTTATGGGAATGCTGGTATGTGGCAATGTTACATACAGCCAAAATAACACCAAGCACTAAGTTGGAAAAAATACAAAAACAGACTTAAAATCAAGGTTTGTTTTACCCCTCCTTCCTTTCTGGTGTAACTAGCACTGTAATTGTGGCATCAAACATTCAAGTCTGTAGCTTCTATTTCATGATTCATTTGCTTACTTCTTTAAACCATTAGACCTAGTTTTTATGTTTATCTTTGTGTGCTTTAGACCTGAATACTCCTGCAGATTTGATTTTTTATTATTATTATGAAAGTCACATTCCTTTGGCTTTTTTCTTGTACAATTCCTTTTTAGAAGCAACCATATTTGCTCGTCTCAAACCAGTACTGCTATGACCAAAAAACATCTAGAAACCACCTAGAAATGAAACCCAGCTTATAGTTCTTTAATCAAATGTGAGCCAGTCCCTGCAGCCTCTACTGACTTCAAGTCGGCCCTTGAGACTCTGAAAATTTTCCAGACTTACGCTTCCTTGGATTAAAGCTTCAGATAAAGCAACTTTCTCCCACAGTTAGAAAAATATGCTTCCATACACTAATCAGTGACTGAATTTGTGAGTGTGTGGGGTTTTCTGTTTCTGTGTGGCCCTGTGATGGACGGGCAAACTGTTTGGGGTATTCTCCGCCTTCACCCAGCTGTAGTCGGCTCAGGCATTAAACATTTAGTGTTTAAATGTTTGGTCCCTGTTCAATGAGCTTTCACACCTTCCAAGAACAAACCCGACTATTCAAACTCTATGCTGAACCAAACAACCCCACTGTGAATGCTTCTTTGTCTTAAGTTGGTCCTGTTTGGTTTCTTTCATCTGTTTCCTTTTGTAGAAGTTCTGCCCCTCATATATCTACGTTTGCTTTAGTTACTGCCTGAAATTCATCTTGGTTCTGGTAATCACATGCGTCTAATCAGTTTCATAAAACATTGACCCCTTGTTTGTCTTTTCATACTTTGGTATCAAATGTCACTGTCATGCGTACGTCCCTTTCATTTTTGAACTTTCTTTTTTGGTTGGAGTTGGTGGTTTCCAGCCCTGACTGTATTTTTTTGTTTCTTGAGTTTATTTAAATGCACTAGTTTTCTTTGTGTTTTCCTCCAGGAGTGCTAAATTGAGCTCTTTCACCATAACCACCATTGTAACAAAAATGTAAACAAGCTTCAGTTTCCTAAAAAAGCAAAAGAGCTGTGTAAGAAGTTTTTGGGTTAGCAAAAGCGCTCAAAGAAATACAACTTGAGGAGCATTGTCTCAGAGGAGTAGCTGCAAAGAGAGACACTTCCTCTTTTGTAGATTAGGCATCAGTAGATGACTACCAACCATGTTTTTCCATATAGGGCATCAGCGTGTGTTGCACAGGTGAAATGCAATCTTCCTGCATGTCGTTAAATCATGAAATTCAAGCAAACAATCAGTTGCAAAAGCAAAGAAGTGCATGTTTTCCTAAAGTAAGCAAAAAAATGAAATGTAGTTTTTCTGGTGTGACAGCAACTTTTTATTTTACGCTAATGTGTTCATATTCTCTTAAGGACTTACACTGTGTGTAAAAGGCACAATCAATGATTGTGTTTAAATGAGTTTCTGAGGGAATTTGCACCCATAACAAACTGCCTTTTTTCGTGTATCTGTAAAAATATCTTCAATTTTACATTTAGTTGCCCTTTTATTAACTTTATGCTGTTTTGCGTTTGATTAAAGTTGATACCACTAAAGCTTATTTTGTGAGTTAGTTGAGGCACAAGTTTTCTTTTACCTCCTAAAACAGATACATGAGTCAGTTTTGATCATAAGAATGTTTTGTTGTTGATTTTGATATGTTATCCTAACCTTTTTAATTTAACTGAAACCGTTTTTCCACTGTTTCTATTGTTTTGTGCCAACAGACAAATTTTAATTAAATGAAAGTTTTTATTGACCTTAACTAAACATTTTTATAGTTATGACCATCCACATGTTATTCCATCTCATTCCCAACGTCATTGATTCTGCTAACTGCTTGTCTTCCAGCAATTAATAATAAGTTTGTACAATCTGAAGTTTCTGCTGAGCAATTATCAATCCGTGTGAGGTTATTCGGAACTGTCTATGAATGTGTGTTTTACATATTACACAAGTAAAGAGATTCTAGGAGTTTGTGGGCAGCTCTTTCTCAAGACTTTTAGTGGGACACCAGCTTTTCATGGGACTAATTGGAGTGTGCAAACCATCACAGCTAAAGTGCTCCCGTAGGGCATCCCTTTCTTTTATTTTTTTCCAACCATTACCTTCTCCCCTCCTCCAACACCCAGGCCTTTATCATCTTTCACCATAATAAGTAAACAACCTGTTAGAGAAAATTAGGGTCCAATGAGTGATGGAGCGACACATCCAACCTCTGCATCTCCACTGTCAGTGTGGTCCCCTCTCCCTTTTCATCAGGCTCAACCCATCCCTTTGAGCTTTTTTTCTTTTGTAACCCTAATGTCTGTACAGACTTGTTTGGCACACAGTCTTTTCAAAGACGTAGGAAGTGATGGCGGTGCTGTGTGGATGCATGGATGCAGGGAGGGGGGGGTTGAAAAGATGATTGAAGCAGACAAAAAAGCCTCTGCACAACCTTGAGGTGGAAATTAATAATGATAAAAATAATTACGACCCCTCTCCGCTCGCCCATCTCTCCCTGACCTAGTTTTCATAATGGAGAATGATAGCCCCCAGTTGCACACTGTGAGTGTGTATTTTTAAAATGTGTATTGGTATTATGGGGCTGGAAAATGACCATGGCGTTGGAAGAATGTAGAGTAGACCCTATGTGTTTTTTTAAAGAAGAGGTCACAGAGTGCAGACGCTTTCCATTGAATCCTATGGTAGGTCTTAGTTCCACCCATCATTGTCCTTCAGTTCATTAGGTAATACTTTTTCAGAACTTCCTCAGCTGAGGTTTCAATTGGCCAGTCAAAGAGCTCAAACACCAGAATGCTGGCTTTATAGATAAAAAACACCGACAAAACAAAATTATCTTAACAATGGCACGATTTTATGTAGGTTGTACCCATTGCACTAACTCAGCTCTAATGCCTAACATCCCACCAATGCACCTTCCTTTAAAAATGTGCCACCATAAAGGGGAATTTTCCAATAATATGAGCTTTATTGCCAAGATATATGACTAAAACATAATTATCTATCTATTTAACAAAAATGGTCCTTCTTTCTGAACTAAGTATAAATAAACAGGTTGTATTGGGCAAATATTATTGTAGTCTGTTTGTGTTAGAGGTGGAGCGGTCAACCTCTGATTACAGGATCTTACTTCTGTCTGCCCACGTGTGTCGAAGTGTCCTTGGACATGTCACCGAACCTCACATTGTTCTCAGTGGCCTAGTTAGCGCCAAGCTCCCACCCTCTGTTCTCAAATTTGATGCAAGCCAAAAAAAAAAACAAATAACAGGGAAGGAACTGTGATTTGGAAAACCTTTGGTCATTGCAAGAAGGTTGAAAGCGTTCTGGACAAATGCCTCCATGTGGTCAGTGTTTCTTAACCTTTTTTCTCGTACGACATGTGCAGTTCATTAACCTGTTTTGTTATACCATGTGTGCCTCTTCACTGATGTGTTCATGATACTTTCAAGTCGCACTCCAATCATATTTTGATGTAGTTTTAAAGCATTCCCAGTGTTATTTACATTATGATGATACCACTTTTAGCCAAAATTCCTTAAAAAAGCATTTTTTCAAGGACATAGTTTCTGCAAAGTGGTAGCAGTTCATTGGAAATTCCCCTCTGAGTTGTAGGCTGGTCCACTGAAACGTAGTAACCCCTTCCACACCCCGTTGCTGAGAACTCTCTGTTTACTCATTTTACCACTAGTATACAGCCCCTTACACCCCCAAACTAACATTGCCAGTGAAACAAAAATGGTAATCAATATTGGTGCTATCTTTCCATTCAGTTTTGAGCTAGATGCCACCTCAGACGAGGACAATGAAAAACATTTATGGGTCTGTTTTGCTACAAATAAGTGTATCAGAATGGAGCAGAGCAGAGAGCTTGTGGCCTACCCAACATATAACTATATAACAAATACAATCTCTTTCAAACTGGATTTTCTCCTTCTAATTCGTAATGATTTGAATAAATAAATACTCATTTTTTAGAAGCTCTTAGGGTCAAGAAATGTACCATGAACTCATATAAACTTCCTATTTCTAAATGTGGTCTTCATCTACTTCAACTGAGCAGTTATTTAAGTTGAGAATGACAGAAATGAAAGATTTTCCAGTAAACCAGTTTTCTATCATACTCTTTGTAGGACTTTGGTTGTTGACTGTTTTTTTGTCTGCTTAAAATTGTTAAAAACACACACACCGAGTTGTAATTAAATACACAGTTGTGTTGTTAAATGCTTTCATGTGTGCAGTATTTCATGTTCCTCATTCCCACGTACCTCAAAGGGTACACATAGTCTTGGTTGGAAATCTTTTTTTTGAAGTATCAACCCCTTAAGATTTAGAGCTGTTATGAGCTCAGAAGATTCTGTCTTTATGGAAGCCTGTTTTTCAAAGTTTTTATTATACTTAGGGAAAGGTATGTAGATTTTATAAGACCTCAGAAGAAGTCACATTTTCTATTATGCAAAAAAAATTCTTTTAAACCCAGAATTGTTTTTTAATCCCGAGTATTTTATAAAGTTTTACCAGCTCTAACAATATCTACAGTACATGTAGGCAACATTTGGAGAGGAAAGTGTTCAGAGCTTCTATCTTAAGCTCTCTAAGAAATCTCACGTGTGAGTTCCTGCTTTGAGTTTAATTAAAAGTGCTTAATTAATTCAACACAAAGCTGCAGCTTTGCCTCGTAATGGGTAAGCAGAGAAGCGAAAGAGAGCGATAACCTCAGACCCCACTCCTCAGTCTCAGCAGGCTCGTCCACCCAGCTGACCTCACAAAGCCACAAGGGAGAGCACAAAGTTCTAAAAAGTTTCTACAGTTCATTTCTCAGTCTACCTGCATTTTGCTGAGATAGCAGTTATGCTTTAATGTCATAAATTAGATATTGCATTCTCATTGATGGAATTTATGTGCATTTATCAATTTGACTTATTATTATTGACTTTCTGAATATACGTACACACTGAGCATGTCATATGCATTCAAGGATGAGCTCAACGGACATTCTTGATTGTGCGTCTTGCAGGGTACGTTTGATTTGTTTCCTGGGGACGCTCAGTTCATTCACAGTCAAGTTGACATATTTCTGTGCAAGTTAGAGGTTGTTTAATTAGAAACGAGACAAGAAAAACTATAAATGATTCATACAGTTTTCTGAACACTATTGTGATTGGTAGATCAAGATAAAATCTAATGTAGAAGTGAAACATGCAGCAAAGAAAAAGTATATATATTTGAAAAAGTCATCTAAAAAGAACAAAAGGGTAAAATGTTCAAGAGGACGATTACAAGTAAGGATGAAAATATACAAGCTAAAATTAGTAGAAAAGAAGAAAAAAATAATAAAATAGGGGTTAATTTCCTGCATTTATCAAGTTCTTCAGTAATCAATTTACTTTATCGATTTATTCTTCAAATAATCAATTATAAATATAATATAAATATTTTATAAACGCATAAATATGTTTTCTGCAAAGCCCCATCTACATTTTTACTTACAGTCTTACAGTCAAGATTTAGTCTGTATTTGTCTGTATTAGTGCTGTAATGACAATTCAATTCCTATCATAATTCTTGGCTGCCAATTTCATTCATAGTCAGTATTGGTTCATTTGAACGATCCAATACGATCACTTGTAACGAACGACCCGAACAAAAATCTACTTTCACCCCTGCTTGTTACTAATTTGAAATAGAAACACATGAATGATGACAGGAAGGAAATAAATGACAACAGATTTTTGCTAACCCTTAGCAGTACAGCCTGAAGATATTGTTCCTATCAAATAAAAAAACAAAAAACAAAGCCAAAACCTTAGGTCCTTCACAAGACCTTCATTAGTACCTTTGGTTAAAAAGTGTCTCCACTTTAGAGCACTTTCTCTCTTTTAGGGTTTTACCAACAACTCCAAAAGTGACTCGTATAAACCCAACTGCCAACCATAAAGCCACAAAGTAATTGAAGCTTCTCTTTTATCTTGCAGAATGTTTGCCTTTCTATCCAGCCTTTTTTGGCATCTGAAGTGTTGTCTGTGTAAACACACAGACTGGAGTTGGAAACAGCGACTGCCCTGCTAGGTGAATTATTCCGCTCTTGCCAAATATGAATCTTTCAGAGAGAAACAAGAAATGAATACATCTGCTACACTTTGATTTGTTGTGTTTATACAAACATGGCTTTGGCTTTGGCATGTTTGAGAATGTGGTGGTGGATGTGTATTTGTCCCGTCCTGGGTTTAAGCAGTGGTCCATGCATGACTTGCCTCTGCTCCTGTTGTGGGCCAGTCAAGCTTTTTGGAGTGGTTTTGAGTGTGTGCACACTTTTATTTGCCTTGGGAGTGTTTATGTCTATAATAAGCACTGAACAAAAAAGCTACAGCTAAAGAAGAACTACAGACCCTGATGTTAACAAGTTCCTTAAGATCCTCTTCAAAGAAAATTGTGTTTTTGGTGTTATTAAGAGGTTCTTGTAGAATTGTTCTCTTAATGGAGGACATATATATAAAGAACATTAAGATTGAAGTTGCATTTCTGAGTATTTCATTATATTTGTTGTGAATAAAGAGCAAATGAAAAAAATCAGTTGGAAAAAGTCTGAACTTGGGGAATAGGTTTTACAATCGGCAGGCCAGAAGCTCTCTGCTTCCCTCTGTTATGATGTATCCACTTGCAGACAAATAGATCCATATGCATCTTTATTTTCCTCGCCCAAGCTGACATTTGGCTCAAAACTGTACAGCTAAAAAGCTCCAATGTTGCTCCCCGTTTTTGTTGCACTCGTAATGTTAGGTTGGGGTTTTGAGGGGTTGTAAGGTAGCTGGAAAGAGTGTAAACCAAAGGATAACGGGAAATGAGAGCAGGCTTACTCCATGCCAATAGTCTGCTCACAACCCAGAGGCAAATTTCTGATGCACTTCTTCTGCTCTGCAGAAACTATGTCCTAGAAATTGACAGGTTTTATTTCTTTATTTTGGCTAAAAGCTGCCTAATTATAATTAAAAGACCACTGGGGACGATTTTACAATAGATCAAAAGAGGATAAGAGTGGAACTTTAACGAGTTTTTAAGTTTCTCTATATGTTCTTCATTGCCTTTTTCTCTCTGAATATCCTTTGGAAACATTGCTCTGTTCTCTGAAAAACCTCTTTTTTAAAATATCATCTTGTTCTCTGTAGGGAATATATTTTGAAGGTGGAGTTGAGTGGGGGCCAAAGTAAATCATTTACAAACAGAGGAGCGGAGACAAAATGTAGATGAAGAGGAGAAGATAGCGATGAAGGACACAAATACCTCTCTGGGGCCCCGGAGAAAGCAGAAATGTAGCTGGTGTCTGCACTGAAGTGGCAGATTAATGTAGAGCTGAGCGCTGGCACATGCTGCTCTGAAAGGGGGGAGAAAAAAGTTGGAGGGTCTTGTGGAAAATGAGATTCTAATGGAAAGCCAGTGAAAAAGGCAAGTGAGAAGAAGAGAAAAAAAACAAATCCAAGGATTTCTGAGGATGAGAGGAGGGACGGATACGTACAGGGTTGAGAAAAGAGGGGAGGGTGACCAAACAGAAGAGCAGCACGTTGAGCAATAGATAGCTTAGGAGCTTAGGAGTGAGGGAGGAAGGAGGTGTGATAGTGGGTGGGAGAGGAGGAGACTGTCTGGTGGATGGGCAGAAAGACAAAGGAAAGAGAAAAGAGTAAAAAGGATCTGTCAGAGGGCTGGTTAAGGATGAAGAAACTAACAGATGCACAGAGATAAGGCAGCAGAGGTCTCAGGAGAGGGGTACATGAGTGCAGCGTGGAGTAACACAATGTTTTAGTGAGAGGTAAAGAGGAGATAACAGAAGGGGCTGTGAGATTAAGGGGAAAAGGGAGAGTGATAGACCGGCAGGGAAAGGGAGGAGAAAGAAGTGGACGGGAAAGAGGAGGGAGGCCGTCTAGTAGAGCTCATACAGCGTGTGGATCTGCTGTCAGAGCGTAAGAGGGAGGGAGGAGAGAGGAAACAGAGGGAGGGGGGTGAGGTATTTAAACGCCAGAGCAGGACAGCACAGGCGAAACTCCCCGAGAGTGGAGGTAGGACAGGCGGAGGGAACAGAAGAACAGTTTTCATGACGGCAAAGCCCACACACCCGCACACATAGACACACTCACACACACTTTTTTGGACTTGGACTCATCTGTGGACTCCCATCCTGTCCTCTGGAGCACCCACCCATCACCCTCTTCACCCTCCACCTCCCTCAGTGCCCCACTCGTTGAGGGTAGATGGCCATGGCGCTGGCCTCTCTCAGGGGTCTTTTTGGCTGTGCCCTGTTGTCCCTAGTCCTCGGGAGCAGCACTGTGGATTTCGGGGCACCCCCTGCGAGTTTTTATCCCCGTTTCAACCCATTCTTCTTCCTGTGCACCCATCACGGGGAGCTGGAGGGAGCTGGGGTAGCAGAGGGTGGAGGAGAGGTGTTGCTCACCCTCCAAATCACAGGCAGCCCCACCGCCTACACCCCTGGACAGGAGTACCAAGGTGAGCATGCCTCCAATGGTCTCCACTTTTATTTTATTACTGCAGCATGAATAAAGAAATGGGAGGAATTGTTCAGGAAAACTGGTCTCACCAATGCTAAAAAACATTTAAAATGAATATTCTGAGTTCTTCATCACATTTTTGCACATTTTTAAAATGCATTTTAAGTTCCATATTATAAATTATTGTAAGAAATTAAAGAAATGCAGCTAAAGACGTATTTTCAAAAGATTGCTGGGTTAATAAACGCATAAAACAAAGTTATTTAACAGAAATTGTTGGCGTTCATACAGGTGTTTGAAATTACATGTGAGTTGTTGTTTTGTTTTACTGGAAACCAGCATTGGTGTAACTGTAACAGTAGTGATGCTTGGCAGGACTTGGTTGTTGTTGGTATTCCGTGTGTAGGTGGCTTCTCTACAGGACTAATGGCACAAACCTTCCAACTGAATGAGAGTGTGAAAGCTCAACATGCAAATGGAGAGTTAAAAGAAAAGCTTTAGCTCGAAGAAATAAAAAACGCAGGCAAAAAAGAAAGAAAGTTATTCTTTTAAATGATAACGAGGCAGATTATTCTTGCTTTGGCCGGTACCTTATTCCCGGAGAGGTTGACTCAGTCTCTGCTCATTCAAACCGCTATCACTTGCACTCACAAAGCCGTTTACAGATTAAAACAGTCTGTCAAAGCTCAAAATCTCCGAAAGTTTATTAGTTAGGCAATTGATTATTTGTAACAAAGTAAAGCCACGTTATTTTAGGATGAACTTGTTACCTTTCTTGAACTCGTTTATGTCGTAATATCTAATTTAATCTCCTAAACAGTGGATTTATTTCACTCAACTGCATTCCACTATTAGAAGAAACAAACCTTGAAATTTCAAAACGGCACATGTGGCAGAGTTTGTGTTTTTGTGTACAACAAGAGGAGGATGAAAAAAGGTCAAGAAAACAGAAGTGGAAAGAAGAGAAGTGTGGAATAGGCAGCATTATTATCTTTATGAAAAATAACAGCCCAGATCAACCCTCCAGTCAAGCACCCTTTAACTGGGGCTGGGCTTGTGAGGAGAGCGGGTGGGGAGAGATTTGAGTAACTCACGAGTGGATAGGAGGTTTACATAATTAGCATTAGAAATGTGGTGGACTGGGATTGTGGGGGGGGTTTAAATAGGGCCGCGGCTGGGATCGAATGTTGTAGGGGGAGATTTAAATGAGGATGAGGGGATTTAGCCGATACGATAGCGGCAGTGGTGCTTTCACTGGAAAATGACAGGGTATTAGATTGCTCACTTTTTCTCTCTTTTGTCACATGACAGCGAGTCGTCATTACATATTTAATATTAATAATTTGAATGAGGTTCCACTGATGCAAATAGAAAACAAGCAGGTTAGCTAGTCAAATGCAGACCATAATATATAATGTACGTGCTGTGTTTTTTGTTTTTTTCCACTTATATATCTAGGCATTTTCTTTCTGCAATTAAAGCATTTTGCCCTAATTTCATCCTTTTTTGATCTATTTTAAAAGCATTCCCAGTGGTCTTTTAATCATGATCATGCTGTTTTTAGGAAAAATCAACAAACCTTTGTCGTTTAATATATCATTTTATAGGACATAGTTTCTAAAAGAAGTTTATTGGAATTTTACCTCTGAGTTGTGGGCGGGACTGTTGGCAGCGATTAAGCCCACCATCATTTCCCAACATCCCTTGGTTTACACTCTCTCCCACTAGCTTACAGCCCATTACAGCTCCAACCTATTATTACCAGTGCAATCTAAATGGTAAGCAATATTGGAGCTATTCAGCCGTACAGTTTTAAGCCAGATGCCAGCTCAGACAAGGAAAACAAAGATGCACATGGATCTAGTCGTTTACAAGTGGATTCATGGGAATGGAGCTAAATGTGGCACCTACATAGCTACAGGCTTTCCAATTTTAAATTTTCATCTACTCCTGATTGATAGAAATTTGAGTAAAAAAAAACAAAAAACTCAAAAATGTAACTTTAGCTTTAATTTTCTTTATTTGGGTCCTTCATCATGTGAAAAAGCCCACAAGAACATGTTAAAAACACCAAAAACATGATTTTCATTTGAGTGGATCTCCAAGTTAGGTTATTGGACACATACATTATTAATGTAGATAATACTCTACTCAGCTCTGATACATGTAGAATGACAGGAAAAAGTAAACAGTAAATATTTTACCTGTAATGTGATGTGTAAAAACATTTCCCTTTTAGCAAATATTTTTTTTATTTTTCTTATTTTGCATTTTTTTTATGAGTTCTTTTAATGTCATGAGCCATAGTGCTACACTATTTTTTGGTTTAATATTCTAAGAGGGTGATATAATCACTGAAAAAGCTGCATGCACAAATGGGGGTGGAAAACATCTAAGAGTTTGTCTGTGTGGTTGCTCTGGAGAACTAAAGTCAGCCAGTGTAGGAAAAATGTTTATTGAAGGAAAGAGAAAAAAAAGAGATAGGTGATCCGATAAAAAGGAATCGCAGGTGTGGGGTCTCGGAGAACCACTGCGGTCTTTAGTTAAGTACAAGAGGAAGGTTTGGTGTCTGTATAGTAATTGAGTTTTTGACCTGACCTCACAGTTCCGTGCTTTTCTGTTGCTTTTTAATGATAAGACCATGTGTGGGCAGACCACTCTGTGTGTGTGTTGTAGACACGATTGCTGTGTTGGTCTATCAGAATGAAATGACCAGGAGAGCCTGTGTAACTCACAGGGAAATATTTGAGAGGGTGGGCGTTCAGAGGGTTCATCGTGGACAAAATGGAAACAGAAAAGCTACAGAGACGTTCTGAGCTGCTGGGAAACAGAAGGATGAGACATGAAAGGATTTGTGGGAGAATTTTCTGCCTGCATTCAATCTAAGGTCAAACTGTGGACCTAAGAAATAAATAAATAAATAAATAACAAGATTTGCTCAGCCACCTATCCACCTGCCCACCCGTATTCCAAGAAGATGATAGAAAAAAAGCCAAATGATTATTATTAATATAGACATTTTTTCAAATACAGTATTTTGTTATAAGATAATGTGAGATGTTCTCAAAAATGAAAAGCATTTTTTTTTATACCACACCATAAAACTCAAAGATCACGCTTCAAACTCAAGAAATGTTCCTTTTTACTGTTCATTGTTACAGTACTTTGAAAAATCCAGGCATCTTTATGTTAATTTTTTCCATATAATCCCATTGACTCCCTCTTATGTGAAAGACAGGCTGAAAACTCAAAGATTATGAAATATGTTATCTTCGCAAGCTCCTTTTCCAACCGGAAGTAAGGCAATTCATTCACCGAGGCTCCGCTTTTTGCTCCTTTTGGGTGTCAACCATTTCATGATGTCAACGTAGAGCTGGCCTGCATGTCTGCTTTTTGCCCACGAAAAAATTAAAAGGAAACTAAGATAAAAACAAAAATTAAAAGCTTTTTACTGATCACCGCTAGCTCCGCAGAGAAAGTGGGTGTGTGTGTTAGCCTGGGGGCGGTGCTGGCAGCGCAAACTCTTCCTGGAAGGGGCTGGTGCTTAGTGCATGGTTTTAAAGGGAATGCTCTGAGAATGGAGCAAAATACCACTTTGGTGTTGTTTTTTATTGTGAGGAATAATCATAATAATATACTTAAAACCTGAATAAGTTGATTTTGTGCAATATAGGTCTTTTAAAATATATGAGAAAGTTCTCAATTTACATATTTTCCATGGTAGGGCACACACTCAGCTCTTTTATTTTAATGTTAAGATTTTAGAGGTATTTTAGAGATGATAAAACAATTTCTCCATGGTGAAATCAGTAAAAGTTCTTTGTATCTCAACAGTTTAGCAACACGGTAGGGGCTCATAAATTATTCATTTGCAACTCCTACATAGGAAGAGTATTGGTGACTGCGCTTTAATGTAAGCAAGAAAAGATTATGAGCTTTAATACGACAAGGGCACATAAGAAATAAGTGAATTTTTTTCCCTACGATTTAGTTCGAACCTAAACTTTAAGGTCACAGGTTTGTTTCCTCTTGATTTAAGTTTTATGAAAACAAAAAATTCTGAAACATCCTTTTTTGAATTTGCATAAAAGCAGTTAGCAATGGAGAACCCTTCAGTTGGTTCACCGAGCCTGTTGTAATGTAATAAAACAATAAATAATAAGTCTTTCATAAAATTAACACAACACATTGACGTTTGACATTTTCTATGTGAACACACTGGTAGAGTAGAGATGCGAGGATTCATTTTCCCCACAATAGTGGGCAATAGTCTAACAAATGGTTCAGTTTTAAACTAAGAATTGTGACATCCCTTGTATTACTGAAAATACATAGAAATGACAAATCTATAAATGTATCTTTTTTTTTGTTCGATTTACCCAAAACCTTGAATGTGAGTAACATTTACAACTTGTATTGCATATTTGCACGTTTACTAGGGTTTTGTTTTTATTTCCGTCAGAAAGTTTGTCGAAATCATTGCAAAACAATGGGTGAAGCATTTCCATGAGACTCTGATTACACCACATGTCAGCCACGTGCACCATATGGTTAGCATTTGCTTCATATCAAACACAACTTCGTCTGGTAACATATGCCACAGCTAAACAACAAGCAGAAGTGGTGCTGAAAAATGCAATGGAGCAAAAATAGGGAGGTGCTTCAAGGACTAGTTAAAATCCTCCACTAATCTGTCAACCGTTAATACAGCAACAACTGCTGAACAGCCTTTGTCATGATGCACATGATGCGCATGATGGAAGAGGCCAAAGAAACAATCAACATTTCAAGGAGATTTGGACATTGCCACTAAATGACATTTTTAATGGGAAGTTGGAGATAAATTCACTCTCCCAAAACACCATCTGCTCATCCCATGATAACCTATCAGATTAGACATGTGAATTATTTCGGCAGTTCTGCTGCCAGCCAGCAGAAACAACTCAATGTGGCCTGCAAAGTGAGAAGCCATTATCTATCTGTAAAGTTGATTACTTGTCATGGTTGGGGATTTTTTTTTCTTGTCTGTGCCGTTGACTGATGTCTGTAGTAGAGCAAACCAGTCACATGTACAAGTGAAGGTCACAGACTCAACAACCAAGTAGGACTATAGCTGTGTAGCATAACACGGTAACAGGCTAGACAATCTGGAATTGAGTCTTTTAAGATTGGTGTATACTTATACAGAGCTTTTCTACCTTCCTTGAAAGCCCAAAGCGCTTTACAGTCACAGTCCCGTTCACACACACATCCACACACTGATGGTGTCTGCTGCTGAACACTGGCACCGACCTATAACCACCAGGAACAATGTGGGGTTCAGTGTCTCATCCAAAGACGCTTTGACACATGGGCGGGCAAAACAGAACACCATCTTAAATTTATTGTGACTACAGAAACAAGGGTTGTCCTCTTCACCACTTAACCTCTGACAACACTGTTGAGTGTCTGCGTTCTGACCTCTGACCACCTCATGTCAGACTTGCATTTTTGGGTGCTCTGTAACACATGAGATTAGATTTGGCTGGTGTAACTTTTTCTTCCTGTCCAACTTACACCTCTATTCAACTTAACTGTACGTTTATTTTGTTGTTATTGTACAAGAGAGACCTAGGACAATAGTTTAAAACGCTGAAATAAACATCTGGGCCAAAATGGCCATTTTCCTTGTTCTGAATCCGTTCATTCTTTACCCTCCCAGTTCTCTACCTCTCACTGCTTTGTTGAATGGGTCACTTTGCAGAGTAGAGAGAAGTGTGTCAAGCATTTTAGTCTTTGTGTGGGCTCACTGGGTGTTTGGGTGTCTTCTCATTGTGTTTGCTGAATGATGAACCATTTAAAGACCATTGTGTTCTCAGTTATATCCCAGTTTCCGTTCTGTCAAGGAGCAGATGGGCGAGAAATGAGAATGGAAATTCATTGGGAATCATCTCTTTGTCACACATGCACGCCTGGTTGTGCGCACTCCTCTCAGCTATTAGTGGGTGATCCATCATGGCATAAAGACAGGTCAGATGTTCCGCTGGCTAAACACAAATGTCCCGATCAGTGGGTGACTATAATTATTGGTGGCAGTGTTAAAGCAAAGTGTGACATGATAACATGAGGACAAGGGTTTTACTTTCCTTCAAACAGGCACTAAATGCCTCTGTTATTGTGTTTGAAACACAAGACAACTTTCTGACGCAGTACCGATCACACAATTCGGTAAAAAATGGCAGCAGTTCATGAGCAAAAAGTCATAAAGTTGAGTTTCCACCTGTCACCTGAACAGAGTATTTTCAGAAAACTGATTGGCAGTTTCAGAGTTTGTCGAATGTCTTCAGGAAGCGGGTGCATTGTTCGCCTCTGCCTGGTTGGAGCTGGGATGAAGCCAGCATGGTGCCAGGTGTGCTACAATGAATAGAAGATGAAGACAGTTAGCATTTCACTGCCAAGCAGAGGTGTATGCTGGTGCCAGACTTATCTGGGCAAATTACAATAGACTTTTATTGAGTTGGGTTTTCTCTAACTTTTCTGAGCAGGCAGATGAGTTGCTGTGAGTTGAGTGTGTGCTCATCTGTTTGGGGTTTGCCTGGTTTGCAATACCTCCTGCTGAATACATAAGCAACGGAAAAGAGCAACGCTCTTTAAAAACTAAGGCAACACAGAAGGTAGATTTTTTTTCCACATCTGAGCCATTAAATATCAAATAAATGCCAGAGAGATTGGCACTAATTGTCTTTAAAAACTTTGAAAAAAATGTTTAAGCTAAGAAAGCAATGTTTTACATTAGATGTACCAAAGTTACCAGTTGAAATTATTGATTATTGCATTTAATGATGACTTTTGGTGTTAATTACCAATTCTAATGTCACAGATGACAAAGTTAATAGAAGAATACTGAAAAACAACAATGTTAGCAGTAGGTTGTGGTTGACAGAATATCAAAATCTACATGGTGGATCAAAGGTTTTGGTACCCCCGTAAAATGTTATATTATTATGCATAAAGAACCCAAGGAAAGATTGAAAATCTTGTAAAGGCATCAGAGTACAGATGATACACCCTTTTAATATGTCAAAAATTAGGCTTTATTTTTTATCATTTACCCTTTCAAAATGACAGAAAACAAAATAATAGAGCGTGCAAATGTTTGGGCACACAAACTTTAACTTCTCTTCATTTTCATACATCAACGTTTGGGACTCCTAAAAATAAACTGTTATCGTGGAGAACATCATTGCAAAAATGTTAGCTATCATGATGCCAGCAGCAAATTTTGAGTTAATTTTAAGATAGTGGTTCATTTGACACATACCTAGTGGTGTAATGATTCATTTTAACAACAATTTGATTCATATCCTAATTTGTGGTTTCCAATTCAGATTCATAGTCATTGGTTAATTTTGAACGATTAATGACAAATCCATTCACGTTTTAGTTTCATAAAGTTCAGCCCACTGTTGTTTTTTCACATCAAAGTAATACAAACGGAACATTTTTAAAGCATTCTACCACACTGGATGGTCACATGTCTTTGCAAAATTTAGTTTTTTTAAGTTTCTCCATACATTGGACTGTGGTGATGGTTGATCATTTTTGCTGCATCACATGTGTGTTGTCCACTTGGTGGTTTTTATGTTCATAAAATAAACCAACCACGCTTCAATCAAAATAGTGTTTTTCAATATCGATATAATTGACTTATTTTATATTGAAACACGTCCATAATGTTATAGGTACATTTATTTTACTAACAATTTGCTTCAGCTAGGTCAATCTGGTTGGATTGTAGAAATATAAATTGATTCCTTGATTAAGTCGATTAATCGTAAAACCCCATGGCATGTACATTTTCGGCAGGAGAGATTTACTTTAAATACATTCGTGAAATAAGTTTTTTTCCTGATAAGGATAAAGCATTGACTTAAGGACTAATTAGCAGAAGTTAAATCATATGTAGATAATTCAGAATTTAGACCTGGTATGCTCATGGCACAGAAGTAGAAGGAACAAACTAAACAAAACATAAGCATAACTTGAATTCAACATAATAATGAAAAATAAACTTTCTTATTCAGTTCATTAGGAACATGATATGAAAACACAACAATAATTCAAAACCGGAAATGTATTTGTGTCATCCTTCAGGATAATACATTTAGAGGAAAGCAGAAATGGAGGAATAAAATAATTAAGACTAATCGATTAATCAGAAGTTAATCAAAAGATTCATTGGTATAATGTTTAAAGCCTGAACTTGAAAGTGATGGATATTTTAGCTCTCTCGGGGCCCTTTTTTGAACTGACTACTGATTGACATTTCTGTTTGCTAATGGCCTTGTCCTTTTAGATAATAGCACTCCTGTTGGAGGACAGCGTACTTCCTCCCCTTTTTTCTTCTCCCCGCGCTACAGATCCTCCTCCTGGCAGCTTCATTGAAAGAGCAGTAATCCCTGCTTGGGGGGTAGTGTGCCGTCTGTGCTGATAGCATTCAGAGGGACTTGTAACTTCCCAGTGGACCCAGTACAGAGGAGGCTGTGTGGTGCCACTGGCTGGGAGCTGGGCACGCAGCTCATGGTAGAGGCGGATTAGCAGCCGGGCCACCCCCCTCCAAGCAGCAGCGTTCCTTAAACAACCACCTCCTTTCTGCCCAGAAAAACACGGCAGGTTGGCCAAGGCAGATTACACACAGGCTTAAACTCAAGATCACGCATATTCTTTCGTCTGAACATTTTTAATTGGTCTGGTACCATGTGTCACACCTGAGACCTTCGGGTCATGTGTCTTCGGTGAGTTCTGAGTCAGGATTACGACCTCCATGAAGACTCCCTAAAAAACAAAACCTTACATTCTTTATTCAACTCCTATTGGTTAACAGCAGCATTTCAACTATAAAACTTTAAAAAGCTCACTTTTCTCTTTCTTCATTCAAATCTTAAGTCCAGCAAAGAATTAGCATTTTGCATGGCTAGACTTGAACAAGGTTCTAAGTAGAGCTTCAAAATGTGAAAAAAAAGACTTAGGAAGAAGAGGCTGATCATTTTCAGAAGCCAATTTATTTAAAACAACAATTAAATTGAAATGGACTGTTCATCAGCTGATGGGACTATAACACAAAACAAACCACTGTTACATCCTCAAAACAGAAATTAAAGGGTCCAAACAAAACACTCAGTAATGAGGACTCCTCCATTCTTGTTGATCACCACAAAAATTTATTTTGCCGTCCTTGATATAAGTTTTCTAAATGTTTTTTTGGAAAAGTTGTGCTAAGTGGTGATAATACATCACTAAGGGCATCCACCGTCTGAAACTGATGCCCATTTTTGTAAACTTTCCTAATCATCCATTACCAAATGTTCTCAATTGGAGAACACGCAGTATGGTCCAAAAGAGCGACATTATTCTCCTGAAAAATGTCCTTTGTCAGGCACGTTTTTCAAAGTGCATCATTATCCTATTGAAAAAGTGAGTCATCACCACACAGATGAGGATCTTCAGTCATGAAGGAGACCTGCAACATCTCCACATAGCCAACTGCAGCTTGACACCCTTACACAACCTGAAGCTCCATTATACCAGACCATGATGGCCACTCCACTGTGCTGCATAAAAAACATTTCAGGTGGGATCTCTTCGTCATACCAGACATGTAAGAAGCCATCAGGACCGCAGGTTAAATTTTCTTCTCATCAGAGAAGATGAGTTTCTTCCACTTTTCAATGTTTGATGTTTTCTTGCAAAGTCCAATTGAGGAATTTTGTGGCGTTGATGGAGACGTGGTCTTTGTAGACACTTTTTGCTTTTAAAGCCCTTCTTATGCAGATGCCATCTGTTAGCACCAGTGATGGTCTTAATTTAGGTCAAGAATTGTCCCATGTCTTGGTGGACAACCCTTCAGATCATCTGCAAGGTCTGCAACTTGACTTTTTTGTTTTGTAACTCTCTGGATCTTTTTTAAAAAAAAATCTCATAGACGCGTTCAACCTCAACAGTCAAGGCACGTTGTCAGAGGCCTTGCGTATGCAACTCGACAGTCCTGCCGCTTTCAAAGAAATTGAGCTTTATTACTTTTGCTATCAAGAGGCCTTGACAGGAGGGTTACATAGGGTACCAGTGGGTCAGGTGGATGCATAGGTCATCCGATGATCAAAAGGTCAGCATTTCAACCCCTTCTCTCTCCAGTCATTTCTTATTGTGTCCTTGGGCAAAACACTTCACCCTCCCTTTCTCCAGTGGGACCACCACTGGTGCGTGAATGTACATGAATAACCCGGTGGTCAAAGGGGTTGTGGGCACATCCGGGTGACCACACCTACGTCAGTTTCCCCCCAGGGTAGCTGCGGCTACGTCAGTAGTCTATCACCAAGTATAAATGAGAAGTAAATGAATAATGGAGACACATTGTATGTGTTTTGAGCATCAGGAAAAGCATAGAAAAATCCATTATTATGATTATCAGAAAATACCATTGAATACAAATGCTGGCTTTTAAAGGCTTTGATCTTAAACTTTTGATGAGTTGAAGAGCAAGTCCATTTGATTATTGTCCCTCTTTTTCAATAAATAGGCAGCTAAAAAAATCGTCTTTTTGCATTTTGAATCTCTATTTAGAACTCTGTTAAGGTCCAGCTGTGCAACTGGTCTAAGGATTTTGACCAGAGATCTATTTCCATTTCTTTGTAAATGTTCATGCATAAACCCGTCAACATTCACTGTTTCTCCGTGGAGAATTGCACTCATTTGAGTTTCTTTGTGCCTTTTTTTCATCTGTTAAGTGAAGTCAAAATAAAATAAGATAAATGCATGTTGCAATTAACAAATTGGAAAACTTTAAACCACAATCTGAAGAAAAGAAAATCTGTTTTCTTTGCAGGTTTTATATGTTCAGGGTCTTTGGGTACGGAGAATGTGACAGATTTTTCTTTGGCATCCTTAGAAGCAGAGGTCTGATGAAAATCTAAGGACAAAGGATGGCATGAGGAAGCATTAGTTATAACAATCAACACATTTTAGCTGAGCTGACCTCCTGTGAAGTATGAAGACTGGGTGTCAAGGGAGCTTTCATTGATTCTTTTGCCAATATGGACCAGCTAGCCTTTCATTATGACACCCAGCTTGTTAATTAGAAATCAATCTTTCTCCCTCTGTATATTCAGTGCTACTCCCTTCCTCTTTGCCCCGTCCGCACTTCAAACATTCATAGCTGTAGACACTTTTGACTTTGATTGATTCCAGTTCTATTTTTCTTTGTTGGCCATAATCTGGACTTTTCGTGCCAAAAAAGAGAAGGGGAACACAAAGGAAAGAAGTACGGCATTTCCTCTCCAAGTCCCAGGACATCTTTGTATTCTGAAATATTAACTGGCTGAAATGTAACTGGAGACCAGTTATCGGGCAGTGTTTCAACTATGTGCGTTGTGTAGCTTTTTTTTCTTTGTGTACTGGCAAAACACCTGCTTGGTTAGAATAGAACTTTTATTGATTCCACAATGGGAAAATTGGTTACAGATGTGGTGGTTTCAGAGTGCGGCTTACAATGAGTGACAGATGTCTCAGTATGAACATGCGAAACAGTTTTGTTGCTCTTTCAGCAAACTGAATTTTACTATTTTTGTTCAAATGTTTGACATTAGAAGTACTTATTTTTCATTTTTATATAGTAAAAAATAATAATAATGTAATGGCATGCAATGATTATAAAAGCAGGGAGAATTAGGGATGGTGGTTATAGTAGAGAGGCTGTTAAGGGGGGGCACAGAGGCAGTGTAAGATGAGCCAATATTTAAATTGACAGCTCAATTATTTATAAAGGCACTATCAGGGAGTGTGGAATCATTGCTCTGACTGCTGTAAGCTGGAACGCTGAAGCCCTCTTGAGCTTACATGCTTGAGTGCGCCGCTTTCTGTGCATATATATGTCTATATATGTTCTTTCTGCTTTCTAGTGTTGCAAGAACATGCTATCTGATTTTCCATGGCACTAGAATTCCATGACAGAGTAAAGACACAAATGGAATAAATTGGGTTAATTTTGTACAACAGACTGAAATTGAAATGTATTTTTTTCCTTCTTCATTAGGATCTTTAAATAAGGAAAGTAAAAATTCCTGATGGAGATATAACAAATTAGAAAAATTCTAACTCATTTTACGTGGTCACTGAGTTTTTGTACTGTTTAGGGAAAGATTTAAAAGTCCAAGCTGATACTAAAACAAGTAATTTAAAAGGAAAACTGCAGTTTAATGTGTCAACTCATGAGGACAGGTGTATGTGATAGTTTCTTACTCTCTTGTCTCAAGAGCATTAGTAAGTCTGGTTTAGACAGTTTTAAGTTTTAAAAAAAACAGCTAAGTTTTAAAAACAACAAGACAGAAATTGGACACTGGCTTTGAAAAAGACCATACTTTTTTGTTTTAAAGAATATGAACACGTTCACTTTTTAGGCTTTTCATCTCAGTTGGAAGTAATTCAGTAGAAGCTGTGTGTGTCGCTTTAATAAAACATGACCAAGTGGCCTCAAGACACTCACGTTTATTAAGTTTGGTCTATTTCTCTCTTTGAAAGTGGGCTAAGGTTTCTGTTGTTTTCTTGAGCAACAACCAGCCTCTCAACTAAAATAGTAAAACAAAAAGTGACTTTTGTTGTTGTATTTCTTGTTTTCAAGAATAGCAGATGTGATTCTCATAGCAGATGCAGTGTGATTGGTACACATTTTAAGTAGGTATCTAGACAAATTGGTGTTTTTGTTAAAATGCTAAAATGAGCAAACTACCATTTAAGAGGCATTGAATCTGTCAAATGTTTATTTGACTGCCATCGTAATATCTGTTGGTTCTACCAAGGCTTTCCTTTGACCTAATCCATCTCGTCTGAGAATTTTGAGTTGGAGTATAGTTGTATGTGAGTTGTGAAAAAAGTGGATTTAGGAGAACGATTGTATGGGAAGAGAATAAAGGTTTATCGCTAAACTAAACCTCTTGGACCCTGAACTGTTAATCAAGTTCAATGTCTTCAGCCAACTTTGCTTCTCTTTCCTTCATTGACCAGCAGAGATAGAATGGGTATGATTGTTGTTCGTTTCTGTCAATTACATGCACAATTATTAGTGCATTAATATTTGTGCTTAATTTCAAGAATGTTTAGAAAATTGGCTTTGCAGTTTACAGACAGAAATATCTTTTTGTAACTTAAATGAAGCCGATATGAATGTTTTTCTTTTCCATTTGAAGGATCTTACTTTAAAGTCTCCTGATTTGGGGGAGTGCGTTAACTTGTTCAGTATGTCTTTGAAAATAAAGCAAGAGAGTTTGATAGTCAGGATCTGAAAACTAAAAGCTATTTTCCGTGTGCACAGCTCATGGTGTTGATCATGTGAATTTTGATAAATCAGAGACTCGTATTTGGTGGTGACGTATGGATGGCGCTCGTTTTAAATCACGGAAGTGTCAGCCGTTTGAAAAGGCATCATTGGGGGAGAAATTAATATTAATAATTGCAGTTTGTGCACTGCCAGAATTTTACTACACCAAGTCTATCAAAATAGAGTTGAGAAAGATAAAGCCTGGAGCAATATTCGCGTTGACATTTCACATCAAGGCTCATCCAACTTTTGGAAGAAGCTCATGTTTATTGTTGATATTATTACTTTAGCCATAACAAGATAATTAACTGGCTCTTAAACTGAAACCTAAAGAGCTGTTCTTATTTCCAACTCAAATCAAATTTGTATTCCCATGAAAGACAATTAGTTTAAAAAAAAGGGATCATCGAAGCATAATAACTTCAAATCATTGCAGAAAATAATTCTGAAACTGGATCTGAGTGTTGTTTAAACATTTAATCTCTGAAAGATATTAAAACTCAACAGATATGATTTGGCTATTTTCATTTCCACATCCAATGATTTGATTAAAAAAGTTTTTATAGGGGTTGCGTGTGGTGGTAGATGAGCTTTATAATAGTGATGTTAATATTGCTTTTTGTCATGTCAAACTTGACTTTTTCATGTCCTTTACCATCAAAATGTGACCATAAACACTTAAGGTTATTCTTTCTGGCATAGGCAGCACTTGGGGCTTTCATACCTCTTCTCCAAGTTAAATCCTATTATACAAGATGCCATATTAATGGGAAAAACATTCAGAGACCCAAGTTCAAATCCCAGTTAAGGAGAACTTCCTTCCAAGGCTGTCTACATATGGATTCTGGATTGGTTGAAACTGTACAACAGCAACAGGATACTGCTCTTCCATCAGAAACTCAGTCAGCATGTAACAAACAACCTCAGAACTAAACTCCAAAAAAAATTCCCAAGTTCACATCAAGAGCGGTAACTACCAAATCTCCGCTGCTGTTTTACATAGACTTGAACCTCCTCACCCAGATCATCACCAAAACTGGGTATGGCTGGAACAACTGTCAGAAGATTTCAAGCTGCAGGCTGTGAGTAATGGTATAGTGGTGTGCTTAATGAATACTTCAGGCAGCAGAAACCCAAGGAGGAAGAGAGAGAAGAACAGTAAGCTTCATGGAAGGTCTTACCCTTGCATGGCAGCAAGGCAAGAATCCTGGTGTAGAGGCTATGCAAAAATACCATTCAGACAATCTAGCACACACCAGCAGGGTGAAAGATAGTAGCAGACAGAGCACACATGGAACGTCACAATTAAGTGGCTGACATAGTAAAAAAACACATGTGTGCCACATATGGGCTGGAATTCCCATGGTCAAGATGGGAAACACTTCCCAAGGTAGTTAAGAATGACCAAAAACCCTGTGGGACTTCCAGATACAGAACAGACAAAAATGGTTATGGCTAACAAACCGGTTGTAGTGGTGGTAGACAAGAAGGCCTATAGTAGTAGATGTAGTAGTCCCAAGAAGAAGGAACAAGCGAAGACGGAGAAAAGAGCTGGAAAAAGTATGGAGGATGAAAACCATAATGGTCCCTGTGGTGATTGGAAGACTTGTGACTGTGACCCCCAAAGTGGGAGAATGACTTCAGCACGTTTCAACAACATCTCTGTCCAGAAGAATGCAGTTTGATGAACAACTAAGATGCTGTGCAGCTCTGAGGTTTCTGGTAGAGGAACTAAACTTAAAAAGGAAACAAACCACCCACAGGGTGAGTGGTGAATTCATATTTTAGATGTATTTGTTTATTAATTTCATCTATACACCTATTTTTTCCCATTCTATCTGAAAAAACAAAAGATGATACAAACTGGAATAGTAAGAATACTTGACACAATTCTGTAAAAAAACTTGTGTAAAACTGTTAATCTATCAACCTTTGAACAGTAACTTGTGAACAATAATTCTACTTAATTATAAAAATTAGACGATTTTAAATGTATTAGGGAGTCTTTTTTCATTTAAATATTTGTATTTCTATCAGAATCTAATGTTCTTTTTCTCCATTATTTTGATACTTTTAGTGCGATTGGACAATAGACATTTTTCACAGATCTCTTTCACATCTTGTTTTACTGCTTGACCAAAAATGTTGACACATAGTCCTTAAAGATGTGGCAAAAATATGCTATTTTTTTATAGTCTAGTCTTTTTTCCCCACTTGTCACTACCAGAGGATACCCCAAATGTGAGTGTGTGAGCTTGTTTTTCTGCATGGTGCCATGTTACCTCTGCAGTATATACGACATACTTTCGTTTCCTGTATATTTTTCTTTTTCTTTTTTTTTTAATAACCATTTGAAGCATTGTCACTGCTTATAATTCTCAATTTGATAGGTGTTAATAGCTGTATGTTAGGGGTTGAGTTAGGGTTGGGTCAACATTTGCAACAAAGGAGCATAGCAGTTGTAGTTTTTCTCTTCTGTGTGCTTCCAAATAACTATTTTCAACATTTACGTCTCCCCTCCTCTGTGAGTAAAATGATGTGGTTTCTCCAAAAGCAGAAAAGTTTCATTGTTTCATTGTTTAGCACTTTCTTCTGTCTGCAATTATAATTAAATAAATTGACTTCACCTATAATACAAAGTCCACAAAAAGGGAAATTGCGGAAAACCAGTACTTGGTGGGAAATTTGGGGTATTTCAGAATACTTAGGTAAGTTTGTATTGAGTTTAGAATAGGTTTACGCTTTACATTTTCAATAAATATCTATTTGTCTATATGTGTATATCTATATATCTACAGTATACATGTAAGGTTGGTGGCTGACATGTTGTCCATGATCGAGTGTTTCACAGCAGCAGATGGCAGTGCCAGCAGGCCAGGAAGGTGCCAGAAGGTTATGCAATGGAATGATGCTTTCAGGACCTGACTTGAACACCACATGACACATGTATGTGGTGAAGCACACTTCCCACACACTCTGAAACCATCAAGTAGCACAAAAAACTTCAATCATTCTGATGGGTTCTTTGGCCATGACTCTAGTTCCATTTTTTTCATCTGTGAAAAAGCTGGACCAGTCTTCATGAGATCATGATCAGATCTGTTTAAACCTTTTTAGGAGGCTCAGAATGAAATGACACCCCAACACAGGCATTGCCACAGTAACAGATGGATTTATAGCTTCCCTGTAGTCTGGCCTCCATTTCCTGGTCCTCTCTGGGGCACGTGTGTCTGCCAGTGGGATATGGGTCAGATGGTCACTTATCTATGTCCAGTTAGCTGCCAGGAAAATCTCCATCCGTTTGGACACAAATAAAGGGAACCCTCCTGAGGATTTCATTGATAATGTACACAATCTCTGTGGACATGTTGCGCACAGATGACTCTGTCCTTACTGTAAACTTTGCTGCACCAAAATCTGATCTAAAAGACACAACATTCATTGAAAGTACACATTTTAGACTTCCAAATGATTTAGAAAGTTTGTACCAATTTGGATTAGATAGTCAAGTTGACAACACGTGCTTGTGGGATAACTGACCTTGACTGACAAAGCAAAAGTCCAATAAGAAACATTAGGCTCAAAACAAATGTTTTAAAAATTGTCCAGAGATCTTTTACCCATTGAGACAACTGTTGCAAATCACCGCAAAGATGCTTTTGTCCACGTCAGTATCCGCTGGAAATTCGTTAATTGTGTGAGAAGTTGGAGAGTTATGGCAGTCGAAAGAATGTAAACACTGAATCACCTAGAATTTTATAACAGGTTACATTAGCACATGCCATTTAGGTTATTGCTGGTATGTAGCCACAAAGTGGCCCAAATGTAGGTCTCCCTGTGCTGGTTTCCTGCCTGGATTTAACATAGAGTTGTGTCAGGAGGGGCATCAGGTGTAAAAAATCTCTGTCAAACCAAATGTAAGTATCAGTGAAAGCTGATTTGCTGGGGCGACCCAAAAGAGGATACGCCAAAAGGTGAGCAACATTTAGCTCATTGCAAGTAAAGCGTTTGCATTTTGCTGATCTGATCATGACAAGAGTAGTTGTTCTTTGTTTTAAGAGTTTAAACAGTAAAACTAATATATATATATTATATTTTGCATTTTGGTTCACATTTTATTGCCTCATGTTCAAATCTAATTGTATATAAAGAACAAAACTTGATTTAACAGTTTTTTTTAAGGCTATGATAACTTCAGAGGCACTTGAGTGCTAATCAGTGAAGTAAATCAGGTTTCTTGTTAGAACTCCAATGTTTTCTGTCTGGTTCTGGCCTTATCCCATAGTTTGTTTTTTTCTGTTTTACTCAGAATGAGCTCACTGCAAAACCACAAAGCAACCAAACCACTTCCATCCTTCCTGTAACAAAGCCTAAATAGAAGCATTTCTCGGTCTAACTCAGGTCTACCCCAACAGAGAAAAACCCCAGTGAAAAAGATTTAATGGAACATTCTAGTATATCATGAGATTTAGCGCCATAGTTAATAATTCTGTTCTTGATTACCATCCGTCTCAGACATTTAGGGAAAGAGTAAAATATGAATTCACAAATGTAAGATTAACGTCTCATGAGACATGACATGAAACATCATTTTCTGATCATAAATAAATGTTAATTGAAAATGTGTTATTATGGTTCAATGGCAAATGTGTTTTTTTAATTTCTGCAGTTGATTGTTGCAAAAGATTTATTTTGCATTCCACTAGGACCCCCCCCCCCCCCCCCCCCCCCCCCCCCCCCCCCCCCCCACACACACACACACACATGCATGCACACCCACACATTTGCTATGCATAAGTGAGCTCTGGGAAACTTCCCAGCAAAGCAAGTATTGTGTTTGCAAATGTGTATTTTGTTGGGTTGTGTGGTGTTCTGATACTTTGTGCTTTAACATTACTCTTGGCGGTTCCAGAAAAGTGAAGAAAGCCTCAGGTCCATCAATAGTTGAGTAGTAGTGCAGCTGTGTGTGTCTATAATGAGGCGTACCACACCGCTTCATCAATTTTACATGCTGGCTTTGAGCCAAGGGACGTGCCCTGTGGAGTGTTAAGAGTACGGCGGGTTAGTACGTGGGTATGAGCATTGTGCATACAGTGTAATGAGGGTTTTGCTAGACTGGAGTACCTGCCAGGTGACACTGAAACGAACAACTTGCCTCTAAATATTTTAAGTTTAAAGTCCTGTTGTACTTACTTAGACTAAAATAGTCCACAAATGCCAGGCCGACTTCTTTATGGACATTCTTAAATTCCGTTTTCCTGTGTTTTGTTTGCGCACTTTAAACAAAGAAGCACTCAGAAACCCAGATCGCACCAATTTTCTTTAAATGAGTCTGTTTGCAATAAATTTCACTCCCAATCCTGCCCCATCGCCCTCAGCTGAGTGCGCAGCGCAGAGAAATGAAGTATGGAGAGGAATGTTAAAGGCTACCATCAAAGGCTGTCCTCTGGAGGTGTGTATGTGTGTGTGAGTGTAGAGTATCCCCACAGGTGATACGATCGGATTTCACCTCATCTGATTGGCTCATCTGCCCCATGCGTTCCACGGGCAGGTGGGGGAGGGTGTAGGAAGGCATCCTAAATAATTTAGACCTTGGATTTGTATTGATCAGGTGGTGCGCCTCTCCGTGGGCCACTCCACCACCCTTATTTTTCTGCATCGCTTTTTACCCTTGTTCTTGTTTTTTATTGTAACCTTGTGGCCCCTAGATTTATCCGCCCCTCCACCTACCATTCCCATTCTCCCCCCACCCTGCACAATAAACTGGTCTCTTAAAGATTCAGAAGAAGCAAAATGAAGGAAGTCATGGGTTCAACAAAGCTGTTTAATGCTGGAAGCAGAAACCTGTTTTGTTTGTGTGCATTACTGTTATATATGGGTAACACTGGCAGCACGGGTCAATGGAAATGCCCTAATTTGTACGTCTTCTCTTACAAATACTAGATCATGGTGTAGCCTTGAATCAATACTGTATGATACAATGAAATACCTCAGCACAATGTGGAATTGATTAGTTGAGTAAAATGTGTTTGGGAAGAGATGTGGCTTAAATGAGGAGCCCATGCAAGTGTTGCTCGAATACGACAATTTACATGAGTTCTTTTTCTCTTATTGTATGGATGTTGGATCTGCATGGGTTGCATGAAACACAGCAGTGCCTCTGTTACCAAGCAAAAAATGCCCTTCCTGCAAACTCAAACTTTCCGCATCTTTATTCTTACTTTGGTTTTGAGAAATCATTTAGCATGTTTTTGAAAAAGTGCTAATGATTAAAAAAGAGAAAAAAAAGACTTTTTATGGGTGTTTTTAAAATAGAAGAAAGAAGGAATTGTCTGGATGCAAAACAGTGTTGTGGAATGAATTATTGAGGTTTTTTTATGGCAGGAAGCCAGTGAGTGAGGAGGAGAAGACAGAGAACACATACATGCAGATGAACCCAGAGAAAGCTGGGAGAATTGTGTAAGGTTTGTTAATGGAGTCACCCAGACAGACAGACAGACAGATAGACAGACATGCAGGCAGACAGACAGACAGACAGACAGCCACACAGGAGTCTACTGTGCCCAGATTCTCACCACAAAACACAACAAGCCACGAAGAAGCAACGCCCAGAGACTGACTGATTATGCTGCTATTCTTACTAAAAACACATTAAAACTGCAACGGCCTCCTCCATTCCCCATTCAGTTTCCCCCAGTAGGCATGGGGATTCCAAGGTCAGGAAATAACTCCACTTCCACTGCTGCAAAGCATTTGATTCCCCAGTACAGAAGTGTTTGGGAATGTGTTCCCCTGTAAGATCCAGGTTGTTCTGATCAGTCTAGCTGGAAACAGCCCAGTGGCAAAGCCTGGTTTCTCTGTGGGCCTGTCACTCATGGCTGTTTTTTTTACCGGGTAAATCAATAGTTAACTCGCTGTTGGATACAGTCAGCAGGAGATGTGTTCAGCTTGATAATAGACCTCAGGCAATTTGCAGATGTCTTGCTGTATGTAGTGACCTGTGATGAACACTGACTCTATAAGGCTATCAGGGATACAGCCAATTAGCTCATCAGTCTTATCTAATACAATTGTCAATAGGTGAAGGTCTTGTTTAGTGTAATTTACTCAGATTGAACCGAATGACATTTTACCACAAAGAAAAACACTTCTGGGTTCAAACTATTAATTTCTGTTAAAAACATTTAGGAACCACTCATATAGGTTTCCCTCATTGTGTGCATTGTGTGCTCGCTCTTAAGATACATTCACACTTAGCAATGTGTGCTCAAGCGGCCATGTCCCACAAAAAGTCTATGTAATTTCTTATAAAAGGGCTTTTTGGCCTTTTGCGTGCAAAACTCTCACATTTATGCATAGCTATCTGGGTTTTTACAACCGTTTTTGGGCTCTACGTACAAAATTTGTTGTTATTTAATGTGCATTGCAAGTTAAACCAGGTTGAACTTTGATCAGTTAGGGTAGTGATGTATGAATGGTGTCTTTTTTAAAGAACCAACTGTTCATCAAAAGGCCTGTGTGTAAGAAGTTTAAAAGGTGTTCATGTTTACAGCTATGTCTTGTTGTTAAACCAGGGCTGCACTCATTAAAATAAAAAGAGGGGTGCGCATCATGAAAAGCTGAAATCTAATTGAGTATTTGCTTTTTAATTGATATCCTTATTAATGAAAATGGCTCATTTTAACAGATCTTCCTTCTTTTCTCCTCCTCAGTGACCATATCCACTAGTGTGTCCTTTGATGGGCTGCTGGTGACTGGCCTCTACACCTCTACACCGGTTCAGTCAGCTCCTATTCCTGCTCCAGCTGCCTTTGGCTTTGGTAAGTCATTTTTCTTTTTTTAAAATGTATTTAGTGTTTTTTTGTGATTTTCTGCACTGAGGAAACTTTATACTCTGCAGACGGCATGTGAGGATAACAGGGTTTCAAAATGAAGCAGACAGATTAAGATCAATTCGTAGAATGAACATAAAACCATTTTTTTTCCCAAAATGCTGTGACAGATGAGAAGTGGAGATGTTATTGTCATGGGATTTGGTAAATGAGTTTTCATTGATGTTTTAAAAGAACAAATGACTTTATATGAATCATATGAGAGAAGACTGGAGAAATAGTAGAAACTCCATTAAACTTTGCCAGATCAACGTTTTTTTTCGTTTTGTCAGGTTCTGCAAAACGTTTTTAAGATGATTCTGGCTTCATCTTTTTAATGGTTGGTTGGAAAATAAATTCCTTTAAGCTTCTATTTAATATATCTGCTTTGATATTTATTTACAATTATAGTCAATACATTTTAAGTCCCACTCCAGCTTTCTTTTGAAATATTTTCAAAGTGGTCCCAGTGATTTTATTATTATGATTATAATATTTTTAGCCAAAAGAAAAAAAAGAAAAAACTTGTGTTCTAGAACATAGTTTCTGCAAATCTGCAGTAGTTCATTGGCGGGACTGTTAGTGTGGAGTAAGTCTGCCTTTGATCCCATCATCTCTTAGTTTACACTCTCTCCTGCTAGCTTACAGCCACTCACAACCCCAAGCTAACATTACAAGTGTAACAAGAATGGCGAGTAATATTTTTGAGCAATTTTGAGCTAGATGCCAGCTCAGACGAGAAAAACAAAGAGGTACGTGGCTCTATTTGTCTACAAGTGGATGCATCAGAATGGAGCGGAGCAAGGGTCTTGTGGCTTGCCATAGCAGTTTCTACATCACACCTACAAGCTTTTTCCAGTTTTTCGTCTGCTCCTAATTCACAAGGATTTGAAAAATTCAAATTTAATCTTAAACTTACACTACAATGTCTGGTTGATTCACCATTACCATCCCGTCCATCTATATCTGGAAGTCCAGATAGCACACAGGTGGAGCTCTTAGGGGCCAGAGCTGCTGCTCCACATGTTTGCCTGTACTGACTAACTCTAGTGTTCTTGAGTCCCTGACTTCACCCAGACTTGGCCAGCTCTTCTGTCTTGGCACTTCTGTTTACTAGGAACCCATCCAATCATGGCTTGCATCACCTTCTCTCTTACGCCTGAGACTTTTTTTGAAGAGCATGTCTGCATACCCTGATAGGTTGCAGCTCCAACGGTGACTTTCTGCAAAAAGGTTTGAAGCCTTATGTAACATGAGTGTAACCCACCAAGAAATAGTGACATTGTGCAGGACTCTTAAACTCATTCTCTCACTAAGTCTTCAAATGAGAAACTTTTTGCTCTTTGTGGCAACTCTGAAGCAACAAGCACACCTTATTTCTGCTCATGTAGATCATTTTGAAATGGCTGGTTGGTCTGCAGACTATGCTGTCACATCTGGAGACAGAAGATTCTGCAGCCTTGGGAGGAAGACAGCAAGAAAGAAAGAAAATTGATTTCATATATGAGCTCATGGAAACTGTAATGCTTTGAAGATACGAAAGTGGAACATTAATAAAATGGGATGTTGTTTTGTGTTCATAGATCTTGACAAATATTAAGGGACCTTAGAAGAAAAGAGGGTCACGCAACTCCACTGGGAAGTTTCACAAACATGATCTTTTCTGTAAATCACTTAAGATGGGGTGTGGCTTTAATTCTTCCCAAGGAGGCCTGGTGGTCGACATGGTTACCAGATGCACAGCAACATGTAGACACACAGAATGAGAAAAATGGAAAATGATTCACTCACTTTTTACACAAACGCAGAGCCCCTTTTCAAATGTACAAATACTGATGTTGCTTTCTGGGGAAAACATGTGGTTTGCAGGCACAACATAGGAACAAATATGAAATCCGGTTAGAGAAAAATGAAACTGAACTGGACTTCCAACACAGAATCACATTCTGGAAGAGGATCAGTTGTGAAGTCAAGTTGCTTTAATTTGTTCATTTTTTTGGCAGGAACAAGACAAGATGTTTCAAAGAACTAGGAAATTACTTGAAAATACGATCTAAGATGAAAAAAATCAGACTGAAGTTATAGTCATTATTGTTGGAGCCTAAAATACCAGATCTTTTGTCCTAGTGCTTATAAAAAAAAAAACCCTGCAAAGTTGTGATTTTTAATGCTTTATTTTTCCTATTCCTTTCACATTTTTTTGTATTGCACATCACTTCAGTCAAAACTTAATTGAATAAAAAAATACTACCAAAATTCTGTGCAAACTTTCTAAACAGATCACAGGATTTCCACAAATTCTAATTATTCACAAAAAAGGAAAAAAACAAGTATGAAGGGGGTATTAAATCATTGCCTGTTAAATTGTGGTAATAAATTGTGTCCCATAACAATATGCATAGAATGTGAAACAGTTTATTGTGATATTTTTTGAGTCACATTTTCATGGAATGTTGCAAAGATTGTGCAAAAATGCAAGGCTTTGCAGTCAGTGAATGGACTGATAAACATTCTAAATCGTTTAAATAAACTGCTCTACTATCCAATACTTCTTAAAGGAGTTTCGAAGTTATTTTTTGAGTTAAAAATGTAAAAACACATTGAGTTCTCATAATAGGTGATATTTTTAGTGTCAATTATTTTTTAAAGAGGGCATTCGATGGCTTTATGTAATCTTTCGTGAGACATTCTGTGCAAAATATGGTTATGTGAACAATTATTGTCTGCCAATGACGATGTATTAACTAGTTTTAAAGAGTCAGTTGCTACCTGTTATGGATACATTGTTCGCAGTATGAAAAAACTCATTAATTGTTATGTTAAAATATGAAAATATATATACATATACTAAATCACATTTTTCCTTATTTTGTCCACATTAAAAGTACTCAGACCACTGTCCAGTACAGCTAAGACACTAACTGCTCATAAATTCTTCACAAAAACCCACATAAGAAGAAAAATAAATACAGTGAAACATCCTTTTAAGGTGGTGAGAAAAATGTCTTGTTTTGGTTCCTGGGCTGAGCTGTGGTCACATTTGCTCAAGGCTCGATCCTTTACTGAGATCCCACACCTGCTGCTGAGCAGTTAACCGCAGACCTTTATGAGGCTATTATTGTTCTGCTATGCCTGGTGCAGACAAACCAGAGCTAAGAGCAATGCTTTGGACTCGTGCCGCCTTAAAAGAGGGAAAACACAGGAGTGCAAGTGACTGTGGTTGTCAGAAACGTGCGTATTGGAGGCTTAAACATGTCTGGATGATGCATTCTGCAGAAATATTTGTATTTCATGGGGTAAGCAGTTTGAGGTTGTGCTTTAGACTTTAGGGAATCACAGCTCACAGTGTTTGGTGTGTTTGAATCTATTTAATCTTAATGACACAGTTTAAATGCATGCTTAAATTATAATGTGTGGCATAGTTTTTTTTGCAACTCGCCCCTCTTCCCATCACCCTAGTGTGTTAAAGAAACATGTTTAGGAACTGACTGAGCTGTGGGGGAATTTCAAATGCTTTAGTAGTTTTTGTTTAACAACTTATTCCATGTTCTACCTCTTGGCTTCACAAAAGAAGATGTGAAGGGTGAAAACAATGCCAGATGAACCTAATAATGATTGGTCTGATGTCCCAAACAAAAGGATTTTGTCATGTTCTCATTTAAAATCACAGAACACTGCCTCAATGGAAAGAAATGTCACATTTGCTATGACTTGTTTTGCTTGTCTAATGGCGAAATGTCTCCCCCATCTCACAACTAAATAAAAAAACACAAAGACTAAAAAAGAGCTCACCCTAAATGTCTCCTGCTAACTGATAATTACAGAGATGAACCAGCATTTAAAGGCGGAGGGGAGCTTTCAGTACAGACGGGAATGGAAACAGATAAGCAAAAATGCCAACACAGAGCTGACAAAGTGCACAAGATTAAATGAATAAGTGCAAGAGCTGAGTGAGTGGAGAGAATTGGTGAAAGTGTGTGTGAAAAATGGCAGATAGGGACCAATGAAAGGAAAGACAGCATGTGAATGATATAGAGAGGGGGAAGGAGAGGAAGAAGATGAGAGGATGGCGTTCCATCACTCGCTTTGACGGAGTGGCTGATTACTGTTGCCGTGCCGCTGCTGAGATGCTGAGAAAGTGGTCATTGATGGATCACTCGTTTGCAGAGCGATGTTTATTTTGTCATTAATTTGCATATCTGTATGTGTTGGTGGGGTGGTTGGCTCCTGCTTGTAAGGATCAGGATCAGACCCCATCTCAATATGATGAATTTGGCTGTCTGACAAAATGGACAGCTTAGTGACAGGGACATCCAGCCGACACTCCTCTCCCCTGACGGATGGTCTCATGCTAACACCCTCGCCGATTAGAGATGAAATCCTGCTGCACCTTGACCTGTAGGGGAGGGGCGGGATTGGGTTTGCAGCCAGAAGTATGATCATTCCATGCAGATATATTTAAATGTGGCTACCTTAGTTTGGAAAAAATGATGTTGCTACTCTAGATCATTTTTCTTTCTTGAATTAAGCCTTCAGTTTGTGTTCATTTTAGCCTTTTGTCTTTTGATCTATTTGAAAAACGTTCCAGGTGTTTTTTTAATCGTGATTATGCTGTTTTTTTCCCCCTAAAACATAGTTCCTGCAGAGCGGCAATAGTTTGTAAGAAATTATTTGGCCGGACTGCATGGAGCAACTCTGTCCCCATCTTTCGTCACCTGTAGTGCTCATAGGGGTGGAGTAGTTCTTTTGGGACTTTCAGGTGTCCTTTAATGATGAGGTCAACTGTTTTGCTTGTACTGTAGGCCTACCTTCCTTTTTTGAGATTGTGAGAGATCGGGTTGTGCAGCTCCTGTTTTGTGTTATTTTGAGATAGCAGTGGTCCAACCAGGCTTTATAAGTTGGATGGTCCTTGTTAATAAAGTGACAAACACCGTTTGAGCTCCATAGATCTGTGTATTTGTGAGGTTATTTTTTGCTGCCATGTTGACTTTTTTCTCACTACTGAGCACCTGAGATCTTTTGCACAACCCGTGAACATGACTAACTACCAGTGCAAAAATAAAATGGTGAGCATTATCGGAGCTATCCAGATGTAAAGTTCTGAGCCATATGCCAGCTCAGACGAGGAAAACGAAAACACACACGGATCTAGTTGTCTGCAAGTGGATGCATCAGAATGGAGCGGAGCAGGGAGCTTGTGCCTTGCCCATCGTATTTTCTACATAACAAAAACAGTCTTTAAAAGCAATTTTAATTAAGAAATACTCAAAAATGCTATTTCAAGCTTAATTTTCTTTATATGTGTTCGCTATCATCAGAAAAATGCCACAAAAACATTATTTTTATCTGAGTGGGTCTTTAAGAGTTGCTGTAAACGGACAGCTGACAAGACAGTTCTGGAAAAATCTTTGTTTTCTGTTTTCTTTTTATTCTACATTTCAAACACACATATCCTAGATTCATTATTATAGTCTTGAAATATTGAAAAAAATTGTGAATGTAGTAGCAGTCTTTTCTTATATAGATGAGTGTACAAAGACAAGCCTAATGATCCTGATTCTCCTGATAAGGGAGAAAACAAACGTTCTTTTTGTTCATCACATTTAAATTAAAAAAAACCATTTAATTACAGAATGTTCTCATTAATTCTAACTACCTTGACTGTATTTCTCAAAGTGCATGGTATTCTACACTTCAAAGCAGTGGCGAATAGATTAAATTAAAAACGGAATGATTCTTTTCTCCATGACTAAGTATAAAGAAACACTAGATAATTGTAACACTTACTAAAACTGATGGATGCTATTTAGTTTCATATGTCCATTTATTCTTAATGAGAGGGATACTTGTTAACAACCCATGGTATAGATTTATGCAAGGAAAAAAACATGCATTAGAAGCCAAAAAAGAACAAAAAAAATGTAAAGAAGCAATTTTCCTTTAAATTATGTGCTTCTCTGGACTGGAATTCACATATGAAGTAACCAATCCATCTCTAGGCTGAAGGTTAGCTGTCTTCACCCTACACCCACCAAGCTAGATTGTCTGTCAGCCAAAATGTCAGACTATGAGAGATGGCAGCTCATCATGTCAGTATTTACAGAGACACTCTCTCAGGGTTGTTTCCTACAAAGCCTTGTTTTGAAATTTCCGTGTGCCTCCTCATAGGCACACGGTCCCGGGAGAGCTCAAGTGTGCTCCTACACACCCCCTCCCAATCAGTGGGATGAAGAGACAAACGGAGGAAATAGTGAGTGGGGAAAGATATGGAGGATGAAGAGAAATGATATAGGGAAAGGGTGGAGCATGGAGCAAAGAAGGGGTGAGAAAAGGGGCTCCCATGGGGAGAGAAGCTGTCAGTCCCTAAGAGACATCAAACGCAATGCAACCCTGTGATCAGCCTGCACCCTGGCTCTCTGCTGACAGCTCCCTGACTGCGCTGCTTAGACTCCTTCACTCACGCACACAAATACACACATGTTCTGATGCCTGCGACCGTAAGAGCTCTAAAACTCTTATCCATTCACATTCAAATTCCACCGACATACTCCCACTTGTGCTGACTCTCATGCAGAGGATGAACATCTATAGCAAACCATCTATGACACCTATCTTGGTAATAACCTTGAATGTGACAAAGTTCCACTGTTGCAACTCTTCCAAGGACGCCGCACACTCCCAAATGGTTAGAGTACGACCCAAACAGAGGTGGTGCTTGCAGCTATGGAGATGCTGATGATGATGATGACTTATCTAAGCCATTACTCCTTCTACACGAGTAGTTGGGGCACCAAAGGCAGATCCCTCCAGATGATGAATTCATTAGCACTGAAGATGAAATGAGTTGTCAGGGGCAGGGTTATGTATGGGAGGTGATTTGTGTTCTCTGCGGCACGGTGTCAGCTTCGTCTCAACACCGGGCGGGTCGGCTGGTTGTAAATTTCCCTGCCTTGCTGGCACAGGATTTCCCCAGCCCGCTCGCCCAGACTGAGCCACCGTTCTGTCCCTCCGGTTGCTTAGCACCCCCCCCCTTTCTGCAAGTCCTGGAGGCTGCTAACAGGTGGCTAAACATTTGCGCTCTCTCCGAGTCCAGAGGGATGCTCGGGTAATTATGCATCACAAGTCAAAAGAAGCCTCTTTACATGCACAAAACAGAAAGCAAGCCAACTTTACAGAGAAAAACTTCATTTAAAATTGTCATTTAAAGTGAGACATCTCCCAAAAGTATTGAACTAATATCTCTTGAAGTATTTTTCTGCATTTGATTCGCAGCATTTGCTGTTTTTTCTGATAAGGTCTTGAAAAGCAGTCCTTTCTTTGTGCTACAGCGGTTTCAAGATGGTTACTCCATCCATGCTCGTGATATTCAGCCCATAGTGACTATTTATACGTCTGTGTGTACATTCATATGCACAAGCTGACCTTTTTTTCCCTGTATTCTTTCTTTCTGCATCTAAATGTATGGCAAAGTGTGTCAGGGTAAAAAAAGAGTGTTAAAACAGGTGAAGGCAGCTGCTGCACCCACTGATAGAGATTTCAAAGCGGTGTGTGAGCTCTTGGGCAGTTTTTATTTTTATTTTTTATGCTGCAGGAGGAAGCAGCAGGCGTAGGTTGGTGCTCCCATGTGTGGTCTCTGTTGAGCAGAGCCATGTTATTTTCTGCCATGCAGAGAGGGTGGTTTTTATGCTACACACAACGTGAGAGAAATAAAAACAGATGAAAGACAAAGACTCAAACGGTGTTCAGATTTTTTTTTTTTGAAGCACACTAGTGGGTTTGCATCCTTTTGACATATCTGTAAGTTTCCTTTGTTTTTTTGTGATGGGAAAAAAACTCTTTAAAATTCCTACCTCAAAATGCACCTTGCAAGTGAGTGGTGTGTGGTTTTGGCGTGCTCTCTATAGGAGTGCGATTTACGAGTCTTTTCCACAAAGTGCATGCCAGCCTCTCAGCACTCTTAGGTCTATTCATTTTTTAGTTTCCCAACAGAAACCGTGAAAGAGCTCCTTATGACTGTGAGCTGAAAAAGCTTAGTGTTTTTGCCTTTTTTCCCCCCTGGTAGACTAGACTGGACCACTCTCTAAAAGCCTTAGTGCTGATCGAAAAGACCCCAACATGTGACCGATTTTTTTTTTTACGACAAATGCGAGTTGTGTAGGAACAACTCACCCGGAACCTCTGTGACCCACATTTTGGCAGTGAAAATAGTTACTGACCTTCTCAATATTTGCCCTCCTTATGAGAGCCAGTCTGTTGAGGCGATTTGTTCACTGCCTCCCAGCATCCCTCTGTCAGCTGAGGCTTAGCTCCAATCTTCCTCATAAACACATCTAGATGCACACACATGCTTTCACTATACACGCCCTTCGAGGCGTCGTGCCAAGCTTTTCCACGTTTTTCCACTGGCTCCTCACCTGTCGCCCCAGGACTCAATCTTTCTAAGTCAACATGTGTGTCAGGACAAGGCCTGTGAGAGCATGGCCTCACCAGTTTGTTTGTTTGTACATTGACTGGTGGTGGGAAGGAACATGGGTGGAAGAAATTAGCACAAGTCAAATCAGATTAATTAATCTCCGGCTCAAACCATTAGGCAAGAAGTCATGTTGAATTAAAAATCAAATTAGCCCCGGCGCCTGCCACTGACGCTGTGGTGTGCAACTGCCAAGCTACAGTAACACACACGTAAAAGGCAGCTGGTCATGGGCTTTGCTCATAGTTAGATGCATGGATGAAGAGTTGGAGGAGGAAGCTGTTGCTCAAGGACCAATAGTTGGTAAAGAGGAGTTTGGTGACTTTGCCACCCTTTGTGGGAAGCTGGGGGCATAAAGCTGGCTGTCATTCCTCTGTTCTCTACAGGCGTCAAACCACCACAGCTCTGTCGCTATACAATTAAAACTGTTGCTCAATGCCTTACCCTGACGTTTGATTTAAAAAAAAAGCAAAAAAAACAAAAACAAACAAACAACTCAGATCAGGACCAAACATGGGTTCAAGGAAAATCCTCATCAGCTTAAGTTTGTTTGCAACTTTCATTTTATTTTCATCAAAAAAAAGTTTCTTGGTGAATTTTAGCAATTGCAGTTAAGCCCACAAGTGAATCCTTCTGAGGTAAAAAAAAAAAACCAAAAAAAACCAACAACAACAAATGGTTGTGAAATCAGGATAACAAATAACTTACTTTTTATTGTAATTCTTATTGTAATAAGTTGTGAAATGTGAAAGAAATGTGAAAGAGACATTTGATGGCAACAAAAAAGCAATTTATTTGATTTTTTTTTTCTATGTTTTAAATATCAGATTTTCTTTTTATTGTGGTTAACCAGAGAACACCCTATACAGAACAAATAAATTGAATAATGGATGCCACAGCCTGTATGATTTTCAACCTTGAATCACAAAAGCAACTGTCTATTTTTCATGAAATATAAACATTTTCAAAAAATAAGTGCATGGGTCCGTCCTTCATTTTAAGTTAACTCAGAAACATAATTCCATCCTTTGGTTTCTAATAATGTTTCCCCTGCTCACCAGTACTGTATTTTTTTCCTAATTTCCCTCCTTTTTTACTGCAACATGGAAACATTTTTCCATAGAATTCTATGGGAATTTGTATTTTCCTGCCTCACATAATGAAGTCACTGCTGGAACAACAAACTCTCATAATGCAAGGGACCATTGTGTCGTGTGTGTGTGTGTGTGTGTGCATATATTTGAGATGTTCTGTGAAATATCAAACATATGTTCTGTAAAATTAGAGTCTGTAAAAAAAAAAGAGTCACCACTTTTGCTTTTAACTCTGTTCTCTTTCTGAAATAGATTGCAGATCTTTATAAAAAAAGCAAAAATCCCATTTAGCCTAACAAATGTTGGCAGTCCAAAACTGCAATCCCTTATTTGATTCAGAACCACATTTTGTTTCAGTTAGATATATTATGTTTCGCTAGTGTTCCTGTATCTATTTTGTCAATATTATTCAAAAAGTTTGTTGTTTTTATAAACAGAAAGCAAAAACAGTAACAGCTAAAAGTATCTACGCTTGTGTGAAAGGTGTGTACACCTTCTGTATTTCAAAGATTCCACACTTAAGGGCATAGCTAATACTATAATAGACTATGAGGAAATATTCTTACTATAAGGGACAAATAGAATAAAACCAGCAGAGGAACTAAACGCTGAAAGACTGACCATGTGCCCTGACTTTGAAATTAACTGATCCAAAAGATCCAGCTCCCAAAAAAGAGCCATAAATCCCATCTCTAGCTCAAATCCCTAATGTTTCACCAACACCACTGGCTTTTTATGTGAAGCTCAGTCTAGTAAGACACTTATCAATGAATATTTGGGCTGGAAAGTGTGTAAATTTTTTGTATAAAATGTGTGTGTGTGCAAAGCCTGTTTGTTGTGTTAGATGACAAATTGCATGGAAATCTAAATGAAATGACAACAGTTTTGTGGTAGAAATTTGTAGCGTTTGAACACAAGCTTCTGTACGCCGTTTATGTCTCTCACAGGGATTACCTGCAGAACATTTTATTGAAGGTATTGTGTAAGCTGGACTTTCTGCATGGATTGACTCAACCACGACATTTGAACACACAACGCTATTTATGACCAAAAACCTTTCACCGAAACTCAACATCCATGTGTAACGCTTCATAAAATGTTCCCACAGACTTCATAACGTTCCTTCCCAATTGAAGCTTCAGCCCCCCATATTACCCCACTGCTTTATCCTGGCATCACTGTGCCAGACCCCAGCCACCATTGCAACACTGCCATACCGTCTCCATGGAGATGTGATTGGCAGGTGCTGAGGTGGATCTCCGCCTCGGCCAATAGCAGATCAGAGTGTAGTTGTCATGTGATGTGAAACCCCACTGTTGTCGACTGACCAACTGAGGATGGCGCTGAAAAAGGGGTGAATGCAACATAACTGAGGCGCTTTCAGCTTCACAAAGCGTATGGGTTCCTTGCTGTGGCTGTCACTACAGTTGTGATGTATCATTTATGTCACCATTGTGTGGCCCTCTATTGAAACAAGCTGGCAGGGGCATTACTCTAGCTTTTGACAGATTCCCATACATTTGCTGCCTTTTAATAACACATGTTAATGCTCCAGTAGGCTTATGACAGGTATTAAGAATCACCAGATGAAATATGACCCTCTAATGGACTTGTGTTGCAAATTACATAGGGTAGAGTACTCTGGACTTCTCCATCTGAGCCAATGCGAGAAGGGAGGCTTGTCGCAAGAGAATAGTATGTAAACATCTAAAAATCATCATTCTTCATGAGCTTGAACCGATTTTAGGATTATTAAAGGACCTCAATAATGTTACCACCAATGCAAATCATAAGCTCACTTGAAAAAATGCAGTGATCTGTTTTTCCTTTTCCCTTTTTCTGGAAAAGTAATAGTTTTTGCTTTTGAATCACCACATCTACCAAGGTGCCAAATATCACTTTTTTTCTGTAATTTGTGTTTCCACACAAGCGTTTTTTTTTTAAAGTGCATGGATAGACATCTCTGTGTGTGTAAATGTACATGACTCAGTTTAAAACTGTTTTTCAGGAGGTTCTTGCTCTGCAGTACGTAAAACTCAGACATACATCATACAGTACTGAATTGAATAATTCAATTTTATTTATATAGCCCAATATCACAATACAATTGTTTCAATTGGCTTCACACTGGTATTTATGGAAATCACAACATTTAAACAAAAGCTGGGTGCTAGACTAAACTAAGTAGACTGAGCTAAACTGGCATCCCTGCCCTTAGACCCTCCTTCTGGGTGAGAAAAAACTCATAAAAGCCCCCCAATTTTCTTGGTAAAAAAATAAGAAACCTCGGGGATGCCCACCTAAAGGAGGGATCTTCTCCAAGGACAGACAGGCGATGTGCTAAAGAAGAAATAGCTTATCTAACTCTACAACTACATATATGAATAGTCTAGCAGATTGGATTTATCAAGATGGAACTGTACGGCAGCTGGGGGTACGAGACGAGCCAGAGGCGAGGTCCACAACCAAAGACAGGAACACAGACGATCCACCTGGAGTGGGAAAGAGGGACAACACATGAATCCCACTGCACCAAACAGAGGCATAAAGACCATGACAAGAGAGAGAGAGAAAAGAACAACAAAGAAAAAAGTCTTATACTCATAAAAGTACAAACAAAGCAGTGTAGATGGAACTTGGAATGTTACTTCAGCAGTAGTAATTGTCCGTTAACTGTAAAATAGATGTTCTTTTGTATAGATCAAATGATGTTATCAATCTGATGGCATGTAGTAGCTCATTCCAAGAATTTAGTGCAGACATAAAAGAATGATCGCTCTCCATAAGAGTTCTTGAAGGCGGGTAAAGGTAACAGTTCATTTGTGGCAGATCTAGTGGAATGTACAGAAATTGAACTGCGTCTTGAGTGAGTGATGTTGGAGTGTGACCATTCAAGATGTGATAACATACAGAAGCTTAATTGGCTTGTTGTATAGTTCTGGAATGGCAGAGCATTTGACATTGATTTCTCAAAATCACTTTTGTTCTCTGAAAAGTTTCATTTCTGTTTCATTAATTTGGAGTCCTGGTTTGGTTTATGGAATGTATTTTTATTTATATAATATATATATATATATATATATATATATATATATATATATATATATATATATATATATATATATATATATATATATATATATATAATTTTCTTTTGCTCTTTTGATATTTGTTGTGATCTTTAACACGTTTTTGCGTTGAGTAATTTGTTGGTGTAATTTGCACTTCAGTGCCACCGTATAGTCCCCTGCCTCCTGCCTGATAGCAGCTGGTATATGCTCCCACACACCCCCGATGGCTGGCCCTGTGCATGATGAAGTCGGTACAGAAAATGGTTCGATTCCTCTAAAGCCAGATGTAGCTGAAGGACAGTTGTGAAATAGATGCATAAAGCTTTGGCTTCATGCTACTGACCAGATGCTAAACAGTGACTTTGGGTTTTGGTAAATGTGCACATCAGTTCAAAAGCTGCATTTTGAATCCCAGCTCTGCTGTAATAAAGTTTAACTATTAGCTGTGATGCCAGCTAGAGCGGCTCCTGCCTGTCCTGTAGTGTTAGGTTGCTGGCAGGCTGTGCCACCGAGTGCCCATCTGCTGCATTGGGAGAAATTCTCACTCCATTTATTTGACTTGCTTTGAGCTTGGCTGTGGAAAACTCATTAGCTTTGGTAAGTAAGATACAGAAAGATGTTGAAAATGAAAGAAAAACTCTTTGCAGAGTTAAAACAAGACCACACGCTTTTTTCAAGACTGAGTAAAGGTTCCCCATAAGAACACCAATAATAGTATAAATTTAAATGGAAATCCCTCCAATTCTTTTTTTTATTTTGTTATTCTGCTTTTACAAGGTAAGCAAAATGAACAAAAAAGGTCAGAGGGAACAATTCTAATTTTTCTTTTGGGTGTAAGGAGCTTTCTAAATATGTTTTTCCTAAATGACACAAAGGTAATTCATGCCAGGGTGACGCTCCTACAGCCAACACCAGGTCCTTTAAACCAAAACACACCAATTTCCTGTCTGTTACTGTGTCATTTGTGTGTGGGCATGCTGATTTGTGTGTGGTTCATATTTATGAAACAAGCCTTGTCCAGTCATACCGTAGGAGTTAGCAGGTCATCTTTCCATGTCATTAATCACTGCTGACAGCTCATAAGTGCCCAATCTGCATGAGAAAGATCTGCATGTGTTTGCATCGGTGCACATTCATGTGTTTGCATTTAATGGTAGCCAGATCTCCCGTGGTTATTTATTGAATTAGAATTGGCTTCTGCTGATATTTATCGGAAATATGCAGTGAGTTCATCAGTGCTGGTGTTTCTACTTTCAACACCTGCTATCACCTAATCTGTTAAATTCTGTTAACTAATGTAAGGGCAAAGTGTCCCAGTTGTAGGAAAAAAATAGAACACAACCTCAAAAATTGCTATTATTTTATAAAAAACCACAACCTTGTGTCACTTGAGTAAAAAGGGCATACTTTATATTATAATTTCACACTGTTGAAATACCCTATCTTTCTATTTCTCCGCTCATTCCCCAGACACAACCAAGAATATTTTTGCTTTGTCCAGGTTCACTAAAGCTTGTTGCTTCACTGAAACATCTGGGATTTGGATCCCATTGAATAATACTAGGTTTTTTTTCTCTCTTTTTCTCCCTCAACACTCCAACATGAAAGGAATAAGGGATCGTTATTTGCATTTTTTATGCCTGAGTGTATTTTTCAAGTGGGAATAGAAATTCTATGAACAGTGTCAAGTCCCAGAGCTGCAATGTCCTGAAGTGCATCAGACCGCCTTTTCATCTTCACCCCAGCCCAGATGCTCTCTGCTTCCCCTCAGCCATACCCTCAGCTTACCTCTAACTTTTGCTGCTTTTTGTTTTCTTTTTATTTAAATATTATTTATACCTTTACATAATTTCTTTGGAGTTTCATGTTTGAAAAACTTTTTGTGAAATTTTTCACTATTCCAATATTTGCCGATGGGTTATACAACGAGAGTTGATCATCCAGAAAATGGAAGAACACTAACACTTGTTGCTGTTGCCTCAAAACCTTTTTCTTCATTTTAAGGAATATAGGACATATTTCTTAGGGAAACAAATGAGAAGAATCCAATAGTTTTGTAACATCTCTTTTTTGCTCTTCCTTTCAAGTAAATCATTTCAACTTGAAATCATTTCCATCTTTTTTCCATTTTTTGTGTTTTTATCTTGCTATGAAAAGAAGCAGGGTGTGTTTTATGCACCTGCAGGTATTATTAAAACTGTGCCATGCACAGAGAGAAGATTTTTTTCTCAGATTCTTTTGTTCTTTTTCAAAAAAATTCAATCCCTTGTTCCAAAAATGCCTTGCTTTCAGTACTGGATATGTGACATGTGCAAAAATGTTTTGTTTTGCCACTCTACCATTCTGTCTTGGTAGATGGGATTAAAAAATAAAGAAAAATGATGCATATTTAATTTCTTCCCACATTGATCATAAAAAAGTATAGACATTTTTCACTAAATGACAGCTTTTGTTCAATTGTTGTCGACCTAGTGTTTCCAAAGAATTACATGAATTTTATTTTGAAAATTAACTTCAAAGTTTTTAACTAAAGTACTAATGAGGGCCACTGCACACATTTGTAACAAGATTAAAAATGTTTTGTAAATCTGATGTTTGACCTGTTTCTGTTGCATTTTGTTTGCTGCAATTCTTTTCATGATATGTTTTTCTATATTTTTTATGTGTGTCAGATTATTTAGCCTGTTTGGCATTATTAAAAAAAAAAAACTCAACAATTCACTGTAATGCACACTTCATGATCATCAAGTCTCTACCCCCATGAATGTTCATAGTAGCAGACTGTATAATGCAGAGAGATTGTAGGCAAGGTGACTAGGGAACAGCCGCTCTATTAGAGGGTGATTACGCTGTGCTGTGTTATTACACACTAGGACCTCGTTAGCATAGTTAAAGGCTGCCTTTCTTGACACCTCATAAATCTGAGACATGAGGACCCCATATTACACGTGCATAAAAAGCTGTAACTGTTTCAGCTTTGGTGATTTTTCCCTCTGGATCCAGGACAAAAAAGATTTCCTAGCATGAAGCAAAAATAAAAGAACTATAAAAACTTTAAAATGAAATTTTCCTCTATTTATAACATATCATTGAAACAAAACATCAGCATACATAAAAAAAAAAGTAAATTAAAAACACAATGCATGCCGGCACAATTGCAAAGCCCATTGTATAGAAACCGTATATGCATTTTTATGGTTCATATTGATTAAAATTATTTAAAAAATTCTTCTGGAAAAATGATTCTTGAGGCACAATTCTGTCATATTAATTTGCACATTGATTTTTGGGGAATAATACATCTTTGATCTTATTCATTACTGCTGATTATATTATCAATGAGGGATGATTTTATTATGGAAAAGTAGTACGGGGAATTGTGGTTGCAGGTTTTAGTGCAAAGCCAAGCACAAACACCGTTTCATAGAAACTGGGGTTGTGCTTTCAACCGATATGCTGACATACTTGTGTCTAATCCTCCTGTACTTACAGCAAATATGCACAGTTTGGACTTGTCTTTGCTGACACCACAATGAATTTGGATGAAAAAAGTGTTTTTAATGCCTGCAGAGGGATGTCTGGTGGAGTTCTGGGCTTGCCCTCTGAGCTATAAAGAAAAGATTGATTGTCATGATGTCATTCCAAAGATGCAATCATAGCCGGACACAGATTCACATTAGTTAGAGCTGCATTATAGAGTCAAAAAAAAAAAAAAAAAACATGAGAAGGAAACAACAGAAGAAGACTAAGAATGGATCAGAGTATATATTAGATCAAATGAATTATGAAAAAAATACACAAAAGTAAAAAATATAAATAGAAGAAAAGAAAAGAGCAATATCATAAATATTCTAAATAAACCAAAATAATCTGATTTTTTTCTTTTCAGTGCAGCAAATCATTTAAAGATCTATTCATTTAAATATTCTGAGTTTACCTGGTTTGTCCTTCACCTGTTGCCTCTGTCCTCCAGGTGTGATGCCGGATCGCCATTATGCTGGAACCCAGTTTGTTTGCAGCGTTGTGGCTTCGCACGTCAGCCACCAGCCCTCCACCAGCTTCAGTTTTGTCTGGATCGCCCCCCCGCCTGGAACTGGCTGTGTCAATTTCCTGTAAGTTATGTTGCTTGCGTGTAAGACTTGTAAAGAAATGTTAATGCCAAAGACTGAACAAGACAGAGGGCCTCCAGATGTCTGGCTTGGAAAGCCCAGTTGGGACCTTCACAGCTGCTATCTGAGCCCCCACATGTAAAGATGTCATGCTCTTATCTGGTCATGTTGTTCATCACAAGCGGCATGCTCCCTCTTTGAGCCACAGCGTGGATGTTAGAGGGTCATCGGTCATCATTTTAACACCATATCTGGCTGTCTAGGATTGGTTTTTTTTGCTTTTTGTTTGTTTCTGGAGGAAGAGAAAAGAAAGAACACCTGTTAAAAAGGCTGGCTGAGGCTGTTGTGACGACGGTTAAAACTAATAAAGTTACTGCAAGCAAATATAACAGTCTTTATTCTAGTCAGAGTAGAGTGCAACAAGCATGGCCACTGCCATGGCAGGTGTGAATGTGTGAGTGCTGAAGATGAGCCCGCAGAGGATTAACAGAAATATCTCTATCCTCACATCTAACTCATCGCCCTTCCACTGGAAAATGTTTAAGCTGTGGGTCAGGTCTACCCATCCCCCAGATCGGGTGTGATGCACACAGACACCTTTCTTTGCACCTTATACTTCTTGATTCTTTTGCTTATACAGAGCTGCTTTAAGAGGCTGTCATGTTTTTTTCAATTTCACGAGTTTGATTACTTGTAAAAGTGAGACCAACTCTGTGTTGTTGTATCTGTTGATTCTCTGCCAGCTGTCAGTCAAACTATGCCACCAAAGCAAGAGTGGTATAATGCATCTAACCCTTTGACATCGAAGCTTTAGCTCCAGTGTTTGCATTCTTTTGACTACCGTAACTCTTTATCTGTTTACGCAACAAATTTAATTCCTGCAGATTCTTAAACAGAGAAACGCATCTTTGTGCCGTTATGCAACCCTTTATATTAGTAATGTCTTGCATATCAGTGCAAAACCAATATTAAAAGCCACTTTCCCCGCATCAGAATCAGTCGATTCACGTTTATTGCATTAACATTTGAAAATGTACGTTATGTTAAGGTGTTAATGGGTTAAAAACCTCTGTTGCATAAAAAAAAAAACAAGCTGCTAATAAAATAATTGAAAGTTTAGATTCTTACATTCAAACATTATAGTTTGTAAATATGGCTAGGTACACTATTTAAGTCAAAAGTGCTGTCCTTATCAGGAGAGTGGTGTGATTGACATTCCACCCTCCACACCTGCAGCTCCTTTTGGCGTGTTGGTGTGATGGTGTGATCTGCTGAAGTTCTACTGAAGCAAAAAAATGCTGTTATATTAAAGCACTTTGCATGCAACAGTTGTTTAATTAACTATATCAGTTATTATTATTTTTGCAATTACAAGGATTCTTATTGTACCAAACCACTTTCCTGCAGTATTCCTCTGAGCTCTGATCAAGGACCAGCCCTTTTGTCCAAAGATATAATAATAATTAGGTTGATTTAGGGAATAAATTATCAAATGCAAAGAGTACTGGTAGCATTTACATTATAGCACAGTAATAAATTAATAGTTATTTAGCAATAAGGAAGTAACACGGGAATACAGTGTAATTACAAAATACTACTTATTCTTACAACACATTATATTTTACCTTAACTGCAAGGAATAAATAAACAAAATCTGCTTTCATTACTCACTTTACTATGCTGGGAATTACATGGTTAACCAAATTATTACTTTTTTATATACTACACAATTCCTTTCTTTTTACTGCCTTGTAATATCAAGTGTTACTAAATTAGTTTGAAAGGATTTTAAGGATGGAACACAGAAATTACATTTTTTATTTCTTGCTCATTTTGTTCAGATGTACTCTTGTAAAAAGTTGCTCGAAGTTTCAAGCCATTGTTTCCCACAAACTAGAACTAAATGGAACATTTTGGCAGCACTCAGAGAAATCCCATAATGAATTCCTGGAGAGACACAAAAGCCCATCCGATAGACTTTTATAGACTGACTGACAGAAAATGATTCAGCGGGGGGGACTTTGCTGAATCTGAGACAATATCCACTGAGGCAAACGGATTTACTGGCTTTTTAGGCTGCCAGCAAACACATTTACTGTTGTGTGTGCGTGTGTTGCTTACACGTACTGTGTTTTGCGTCTGTGCTTGCATGTGCTGTGTTGTCTTGTGATTGTAAAGCACAGGGCCGACGTGTGCCAACGCTGATGACAGTGTGGCTGGCGGGGGGCCACAGTGGTATTACAATGAGAGCCCCTGCGGCTGACCTTATCAAAGTCAGCCAGTTGCACTCCAGCTGGCTTAAGACTCCTCTTCACACACAAACATACAGACATCTATACAAACATCCTTACTGGTGGCTGTAACAGCTCCCATCTCCATCATCCTCCTCTGAGGTCAGCAAAGGAATTCAACAGGCCTTGACCGCTGTGTGGTTGGGGCTTGATTGTAGATCTCTGTCTCACAACATCTTTCAAATCTTCTTTATTTAAATAAAAATAATTAATTGATTATAGTTTTCAAATTAGTGCTTTTAAGAAACAGAAAAAACATTTATATTACATTGGTTTTGCTTGTAAAACTTGCTCTTTGCTGATTTATTCAAGGACTCTTTTAAAGGTGTGCGTTTAAATAAAAACCACAGACATTTTCTGTCCTTCAGACAACTAGAGCTGCGTTAATATGGGCCCAGAACAAAATTTTATGGCCAGCGTTGCAGGAGTGTCCCTGGTAACACATCACCATCAAGAGTGTGATAAAGTGTTGTGACGTGAGCATCCAGAAAAACTCATTCCCCGGTGGGCTGTAAATTGCCACCCAAAGAGATGGGAAGGCCTTGGAGTAAGGGAGTAGATGAGGCGCTGGCGGAGTGGGGAGAGCGTACGGACATGGTCAGAAGTCACAGCACTTTAACACCACACTGAATCAAGATCTGATCTAGCTGCAAAGGGCTGACATTTGTCATGATTCGTCTCTGCCACGCCAGGTCACCAGATTTAAAACAGCACAATATCACAAAGAAGATTCATAACGTGGAACGTGTCATGGACTAAAAAACTTATTGGAATATCAGCAACTTAAATCTGTAATTACTAAAAAGTTTAAATACAGTGACAGATATCTAAAATTACCTGAACTAGTTACCTCTATGATTATTTTTTTCAATTAATACATCTCTCTTCTAAAACAGGTATGTTTGTAACATCTGAGTGTGTGGACAGGCCCCGGCCATTTTAGACAAAAATTCACACCTGACTGTAATGATTATAAACTTCCAGTATATTGTTGCCTGTTGTATTCTGATTCTATAACCCCCCACCCCCAGTAATCATCCTCCAATTTCTTTAATCCACCCTTTTTCCCCTATCATTTGTGCCATTACTCCCCCTCTCTAACATCCCTCTCTCTTCTTCCCTCTTCTTCTTATCTCTCCGGTCCAACAAATAAAGGGCACAAACATAATCAATATAAATAAAGTTTAGCCTAAACTACAAAAGGGGTTTATACAAATATACACCTTGTGTGTACGAATATTTATAACCCCCGATTGTAAGTAAAAATTGTCCAACACAAGAGGCTCTCAACTCATATCTGTTTGCTCAGCTTGGACAGGACAAGTTAAAAGAAAAAAATAATTTAAAAAAAATCTGGACTGTTGCAAAATACCAGAAAACTGATTCTTAATATTCAGAGCACATGCAAAATGATGGGCTGCTTCTTGTATTTATCACAGGTCAGAGCATTGACTCTAAGAGCCAACCTATCTTACCCACCTTTTGATTTCTACTGGCATTTGTCTGCTCCACTGATTTTTGTTAGCATTCAAGTCAATGAATAGAGTATGTTTGAACCTAAAATTGTTGGCTAATGAACTACCATGTAGTGTATATATTAAAGTCACAGTGGCTTACATGCTATAGCCTAATAGGGATAGTTGAAGGCATTGGACCCATGAATTATTTGTTTAAAGTCACCATGTATTGGCATTTTACACACAGAAAAATAGGACTGGGTTTCATGTATAAAGATAGCTACACAGAGCAACTTTAGAGTTTTAAGAAATCTGCAAATCAGAATCATTCCAATTTCCAGTTATACGTTCACGTAAGACAAGTGTATTTTTTACAAATACATGTCTAGGCTGATACTCTAAAATATTTTCTAATTGTTTTTTTTGGAAATATTGACTGCTTTCGCACTAAGCTGCCACTATGTGTCTCTGAATCCATCAATCTGAGTGCATCCGTGATTCACCATCATAAATTTCCATTAGATTGGTCAAATCAGGAAAATTGTCTTGACTGTGTGTTGGGAGACATGAATGGAGTTTGTTAATGGTTGTTATGCATGTCAGCTCAAAAGTAGCCCACAATTGACGGTTTATATTTTTAAAATCACAACTGAACCCTTTCTGATAGACCTGGCTTCAGTGCTTCTAAAGAACAGAACTTGGCTCAGCACTCACCTTGGATACCGTACCTGATCCAGGTACTCAACGGCAGATAGGGCAGGTTTTTTGAAAAAAGAAACAAAACCGCAGGGGACTGGACCTTGATACCTGGAGTTGGAAACCACTGACATTTTATGGTCTAACTGTGGATCATTGTCCTAATGCTTAAACAGTCAAACTCTTTGCATTGCTTGAGCAAAAAAACACTGCTTGTAGTTAATAAACCAAGCTGTGGGCGGTGATACCTGGGAAAGGGAAGAGACTGTAAACAAACACTATATTTACAGAGTGATTGAATGACAAAACTTCAAAATTTCTAAACTGCAACTGAAAAACAATTGGGAAAATAAAAGGGTTTGGTCTGGCAAGCATTGCGTCATGAGCTGGTGAGCACTTTAAGTGCACTAGTCCAGTTTTATACATAGATAGTAGTCTGAGGATTCATTATAAGTAGGTTTTTGTTAGATGTGTGAAAGTCTTCACAGACCAACCCATTTTCTTGTTGCTGTTCACCATAAGGCGATCTCTTATTGATATTTCCTTATTTCCCCAGGGATGAACCATGACCCCTGCAATCATGCATTGAACCCTGTGTGCACATGAGGACTCATCCGCACTGATGTAAGCGTGGTGCACATCAGGGCTGTGATTACTGTCAAATAGGGTCCACATTACACACATCACACAGTCTCATTATCAAAGGGTCACTGTCCCACCTGCTGGAGCATGGTTAGCAGTTTAAGATGAAACAATACCATAAAAGGAAGAAGCAAATAAACGGAATTTGGTCAGCGCTCTAGCATTTGAAAGCAGTAGTTTTTGTCAGACTGTCCACATTTTTCTTAATTTTAGCAGACGTGAACAGATGGGATTATCCTTTTTTGTTGTACACTCTGACTGAACACAATTTCGTATCTCATTCATTACAATTTTCCTGGTGTAGCCCTCCCTGTTGTTGTGTAACATAAAATGTGTTTTTCTTTTTTAATTAATAAAATCACTGAAGCTGTGTGTTTTTTTGTAAAAAAAAAAAATCAATGAACTGATAAAAAATCAATCTTTATGTTGAAAAACAATATTGAATTATTTGCACATTTAAGGACATTTTTGTCATATTTTTCATGCAAGAAATTTCCTTCATCGCAAGAACGGATCATTTTATAAATAAAAGCTCCACATCTGCTTAGTTTGAATTACTAGTTATCTGCAATCTGACTTTTAAAACCAAACCAACTGAATTGAGTTTTGAACTTGAGAATGAAACTAAAATTAAATTGATTCAATATTTGAAATGTTGAAATACATTTACTAAATCAATCTCTGTGACTTAAAATTAACATTTTTCATCAACACCGATTATTGTCTGTTCACTATTGTCTGCTCATATGTTCAATCCTAAAAAGCTAACATTTTTCTAATGATCACCCACCCACAGTAAACAAGGTCAACTGCTCTTCTCTTTAAGCCATATTCTGAGTAATCGCTGCACTTCTGCTGGCTGTATTTTGGGCTATAACTCTCAATGACCCTGTGTTAACAAGCAGGTAATTTGCCGAGCAACTCCCAAATCCCTCGTCTGAGGAGCTTCATTAAATTTGTATGTTCTTCAAGAGCCTTTTTCAACTAATGAATTTAGAACAGGGTGATGCAAATGTGTGGAGCAAGTCGTACTTTTACAGCAAAGAATGAAGTGAAGCTGTTTTATGTTTAATCATTATGGAACGCAGCTTTGGAGTCTTTCATTTCTGTGGCTTTGTCACCCGTCTGCCTCTCCGCTGTCCGTGAATGCTGTGCCATGACCACAGCTGGTCCTTAGTCTGAAAGATAAATCAACCAATTAGGGCATATTAGTTTAAGGGCCAGGTCCAAATGAGCAAAACTGGTGCTAGGACCTGAAAATACACTTACCTTTTTTATTACTGCCAAATGCTCAATGGGCTGTACGAGAAAATAGGTTTTTGGATTAGAGAATAAGGCAGTTTTGTTTAGCAGGGAGTGAACAATAACCTATTTCGCTTGCTTTCAACCCAAATTTTGTTTCACAAATGTCCTCTTGTGTGAGACTGTTCAACACTGTTTCTTAAAAAAAAAAAACATTTTTTAATATCAGTTTTGCTTCCGGGTTAACCAGCTAGTAGCTTATTTCGTGTATTTAAAAATAAATATGTGTGTGTGCATGGTTGGCAGGCAGATGTCAAATCATCTCCTGCAGGATACTTATGGCCAACAGCAACATGTAATGTAACATGCAGGACACGCATGGTAATTAAACACTCCCAGGCCTTTTGGGAGCTCTTTGAGTGACAACCTGTCCATCTACATACATGTTAAAGCTGATTTGGGACTAAAGGAGTGCTTGTGTCTCTGCGTTAATGCACCAGCCTTGCTTCTGTCAATTGAAAATCAAGGCCATCCAAGCCCCCAATCTGTATTTTCTCTGCCAATTTTTTTCACTTTTTTATTTTTTTTTTCCTGTCTCACACACTCTTTTTTTCCCAAATTAATGGCAGGAGAGAGGATGACATTTATTTTAACAAGATGAATGAGTCCCTGTTTACATCAGAAGAAGGAGAAGTCAGCAATGCCTTCAGGCTCTCATTTACCCCACCTAGCATTCCCATCAGAGGAATTCAAATGAACCTTTAGATGCTCGACACATGCTTTCCTGTTCACTTGTTTCATGTGTGTTTGAACGGCAGTGAAAGATACTGAAGAGTTGTGTTAGGAACTTTCCTTTTCACAAGTCAATTGAAATAATGTAGAGTACTTGGAAATAACCTGTGCTCTTTATTGCATATCAACAGAAAACTAAATGTTGATCCTACACTTTTAGGTTATATCTTTGTAACAAAAGTGAACAATTAAAGATTATAACGTTTGTTTGAACTCTATTACTATTAACACACCAAACTCCCATAACATAAGACAACAGTCTGGATGACGTGCTTATATCTCCACCTGTTCTATTCCACATGATTGTTTTTTTTTCAAACTTTCTAAAACTTTCACAACCTCTTTTGATCTACTTTTATAAAAAGTGCCGGTGTCAGTGGCCGTAGCATTAATTTTGCCACTGTAGCGACTAATACATCTGGAAAATAGCACACTCCTGCTCTTCAACATGTGTGTTGATGGGAAAGAATGTGTCAAACACACCATGCTACTCTGGCTTTCACCTTTTGATTGAATGAATTCTGTCTCTTGTGTTTCATTTCCATTTGTGCAGATGTAAAGCAACAAAATATATTGGAAAAAGCTGGGTGTATATTGGCCTTTTTTGGGGGGAAGAAATTGACATGTGTTAACCCTATATCTCATTGTAAATGATCAGATAACTTCAGAAATCAGACAATAATTAAGTATTTGGTTTGTTACTTGAAGGCTTATATCCTGGGGCAAAGTTTCAGGACAACTAATTCTCTAAGACATAAGAACACTTAAAAACAAGAACTTACCAACAAGTTAAATACAATGTACCTAATGCATCTGTGGTTGTATAATCTGTCTAAACAGAACTCTTGTGGTGTTGGGACTGCATCCCTGAGCCTTCCGTCCCCTCGGGTTCTATAATGTCTGTTAAGTAAATTTAAGCTGTTTGGTAAATATTTAAGGATCTTGTTCCTACATCCCCACAAACTGTTCGTTACGCTCCATTTTTTATTCATAAATACCAAACTCAGATTCTGACATATGAGTGTAATTAAGTGTGTTTTCTCCCCACTTCTGCGCAGAGACAAGAGGTCGTAAGTAATTAATAAAGGGTCTGTTCATTATTCATGATCTGAGATGAACATGTAAATGCCTCCACACTTGGAAAAAAAATACGGCTAATTTTACATTACTGAAAGTGTTTTGTGACTGCAAAGCAAAACCTACATGAGTCTTAGTAAGTGGAGAAAAGTGATGCAAAAGTTGGAGAGCATTGGAGCCTAACTGATGCAAGAAAACACTATTGTCAACACTTTAAATTAGAGTGCACAAACACACATATACACAGCCAACTTCATAGCCTCTGTGGATTTTGACGCACACTTGATGCAAAATGGACAACTTTAGAGCCTCCAACTTGCATCTACTCTGGATTGGATCTCACTTTGCTCTTTTGTGGAGTCTACTGAACACTGACAAAAGCTAGCAGTGCAGAATCACACCCAGGAGTGTCGCTCCATTAACCTTTTTTTGAAAGTTTGAAGAATAAAATAAGTTGTGCATCACTGAATTTTGGAATTCAAAAGTTCATCAGTCAAAAAAAAAAAGACAAAAGTTCAAGGAAACAAACTGACAGCAAAAAGAGAAAAATAGGAGCATCTCCATTTAAAACAAGAGCTATTAAGGAAAAGGTTGGTGCAATAAAAGAATATTAGCGGGAGAGTGTTTAGAAGGTCAAACACGGTTACAAAATAAAGCAAGAAGGAAAAACTGCTGAAGAGAAGAAATTTCTAAAGAAAACAAGAACACAGACCGGCCTCCATTTAAAAATGCATTGCAAAGACTTTGCCAAAGACATCACTGTACTCAGGTTCTTTTGCACACATTGCAAAAGATCATTCATCTCTTTAATTGCTGAAGCTCCATTTAGTCCAACGAGGGTAGCAGCCTCCTGCTTTTTTTCTATTCAGGGGGAGAGCCCCAAAAATGTGGCGTCTCTTGTCCCACCAGTGGTCTTGCTTTGTATCCGGGTGTATTTAGGGAGGAGGTTGCTCAAATTTACAAGCATCATATAATAATAGCAATCATTATGAAGAAATTCCCAAAGTGTTTTTGTGTCATTTTGGAAGACTTGTTTTACTGCCTTTCACTGAATAGAAACAGCTGTTGTATTTTTATTTGATGCTGTTGACCTCAGTCTGATAGTTGTTTTCATGCAGTTCGTTTAGTGGAGGAATGTTGGGAGTGAGGTTGTATTGTTCTTACTGAAAATTTGAACCGTGTTCAGAGTATTTTTTACTGTTTTTTCCAGACCACTTTTTTCATTAAATGGCATACATTCAAAAGTATTTTTTCTTTTTTTCTGTTTTTATTGTTTTAGGTATTAAAACAAAACAAAATGAATTTAAATAAAGTATAGTTAAAAAAAGTTAAGACACAAATGTGAGTAAATGTCCAATCTAACTGTCCAACTACCATCTCCAAGCACTTTTTTTTTCTTTTTTGCCTGTTTTTACTTCAGGTTAATTATTAGATTTTTTCCATTTACTTTTAATTTGTGTTTTAATCTACAGTGTGATCTGAAGGGTGTATGGAGCAATAGTGTTAAGCATTTCTCATGTCTGTTTCAAAGATGTGTTTGTGCGTTAAATGCTTTTAACATGCCCTGAAAGATAACTTTCCTTTTAGAATGATAGCTTACCTCAAAGACAGCTGTAAGATTATACATATAATGATCTAAAACATGGTGCTGTCTAGACTCCTTTGCCCTTTAGGCTTTAGGGGTCATTACAGCAAATCATCTGCTGCCATATAATCCTTTCTTACAGCATCCTCCTCGCTCACACCAACCCTCATGTCTTTGTTGGCTACATCCATAAACTTTTTCTTTGATCCTCCTTGTAACCTCTTTCCATGAATCTCCAACCTCAACATTCTTAAACCAACCGAATCACTGACCATCCTTTCAATGTGTCCAAACCATCTCAATCAGGTTCATTTATCTTTAAAAAAAATCTAACTGTCTCTCTGATGTATTCTTTCCTTATTCTATCCATTCTTGTCTCTCCCAAAGCAAAGTTCTACATCTTCATCTCTTCTACCTCCAGCTCTTTCTCCTGTCAGTTTCTCCACATGACTGCTCTGTCCCCAGTCTTCTACACATTTTCTTTTATTCTTACTGACATTTTTTGGTCACACATCCCACCAGAATCCTTCCGCCACCTGTTCTAACCTGCTTTCACATCCCTACTGTAATTCCCACACCCTCCATTGGTCTTGACTGTAGACACCTACCATTCCTTTACTTTCTCTGCCTACGAGCACGCCTTTCCTCCTCTTCTTCTGCCAAAGTCTACTGGTACCATGTAGGTCAGCATCACTGGTGGCAGTCAGTGTTCTGGGGTCACAACCCTTTCAGTTTTAAAGTTCTTTCAATAAATCACATAATTAATTTATCTTTGGGTTTACCGTTCCCTTCCTGACCAGACCTTCTAAATTTCACTGAATTTGGGACAGGCACCTGATTGTGTCCCCGTGTGTTTGCTACAAATTAGGATTTAGTGGAAAAAATAACCAATTTTAATCAAATATTTTACCTTTTGTCAGACAATAGAACAGTTTTTTGTTTATTTTTACCTTGATACTGTATGTTTTCCATCACTTAAATTCAGAAATCCTATTTTTTTATGAACAGTAAAAGAAAAAAAACTTAGAAGTAGAATTCCAAAAAGCATAGTCTGTTCATTGTTAATTCTTATTTGCCACTTTGCCACGTGTTTAAAATGTTAATGTTTTTGGTGAATACCATGTTACAAATATAAACACTGAATTGATTGCAAGTAATTATTCATTCAAAAAAAGATATTTTAAGAGCAATCATGTTTTGACCAAATTACAAATGGTATGAACTCTAAAATGCTTTTTAAAATATGTTGGTGTGTTTTAAATGTTGCGATTTGGTAAATCAAATCAACAATGCTGTTTAGGGACATGAAGTTTCTGCCATATTTTAATGTTTCTTTTTCTGTCTGTTTTTTCATTGCTTCCCTCAGGGCCACAGCTACTCACAGAGGACAGATCATTTTTAAGGATGCGCTAGCACAGCAGCTCTGTGAGCAAGGAGGTGAGTAATACACTCATGCTCATCTTTCCTGTCTGTGACCTGACACGTGCATAACGAGCGCGTGCTCTGCACTCGTGGTTTTTCATATTTGTCATATATAGATCCATACCTGCACATTAATGCAAACATAAACACATGCATGCACAAGGAAACCCTCACCTCACCCCCTGTCCCTGTCTGTCATATGGATGTCACAAAGCAGTCAACATGCTGCTCACTCACCACTGTGCTGTTACAGCACTCCCTTGGCTTTCTTTCTGCTTAATGATGCAGTCAGAGTTAGAGATATTTGGACGTCCTATATTGCCAGCTTAATTTCAGCTTATGCTAAACTGAGCTTTCTAGCCTCCCCTTCCCTCTCCCTCTCTGTCAGAGATTTACAATTTTTGGCCAACAATTCTTACATCCACTTTCAGCAACAGCCTTAAGTAGCTATTGACAGGCAGTGCAGTCGCACTCTGTTTGCTGAGGGTGTATAATTGCTTGTTTACAGGAGAGAAGCTTCCTTCCTTCCTCCTTGTAGATTACAATTTGACTCTAATGCCAAAAGTACAGAAGTTGTCTAAATGCTGCTGCAGAAATCTTCTGGGAGCAACACTGCAGAACTGGTTCTTAGAAATGTTTTATGCATTAAGTAAATTAAATGTTGGTCTCCCCCAGTTGTGAGTGTCTGAAGGCTGCCTGAGTAGATAATTGGAGACTCTGCTCTATGACACATGCCAAGAGAGAGCTCCAGCTCCTGCCTTCCTGACACTTGGAGTTAAGGAGAAGAGTTGAGGCACAGAGCCCAGTCGGTCCTAAAAACAGTGACAAGGAGACATCAGCTCTTCTTTCCTTTGTCTCCTAGCCCGAGTGCTCATCCTCTCACCACCTCTGACACCCTGATTTGGTTTGCCCCTTCGGGTCAGGAAACATCTGCAGCCAACTACAGTCACTCAGTTAAACCCCTAAAGACAATCCCAGTGAAGGACAGCTACCTACAGCTAACACTTAGGACTTTTAAAGGCCCACTCCAATCATCTCTTTAACTATTTTAAAAGCATTCCCAGTGGTCTTGATTATGACGTTAGCCAAAATCCCCAAACTTTGTCCGTTTTTTTAGGATATAGTTTCTTTTTGAGTTTGTTAAAATTCTTTGATGGGGAGCAACCCCGCCCCTACTCCCTGTCATCGATAACAGATGTCAGAGAACTCTCTGTTTACATGTTCTCCCGCTAGCTTACAGCCCTTCACACCCACTACCTAACATTACCAGAGCAAGAAAAATGGCGTGCTATCCAGCCATACAGGTTTGAGTCAGATACCAGCTTAGACATGGATCTAAATCTGCAATCAGAATGGAGTGGAGCTAGGAGCTTGTGGCCCACCAATTGTAGCACCTATATCAGAGCTACAAACTTTTTCAAACATTTTTTTTGTCTGCTCCTGATTCACAACAATTTGAATTAAAAAATACTCAGACATGTAGTTCTAATCTTATTTTTCTTAATACATATTCTCTGTCATAAGAAAAAATGCTACAAGAACATGTTAAAAACATTTAAAAAATGTGATTCTTGCTAAAGTGGGTCTTTGAGAAATGCACTCATTTTTAGAAAAAAAAATTGTACGTGTTTCTATCTGGGTTTAGAGAGGTTAAGGAGGTTGTTGTGATATAGTTTGTATGAATATATAGAGCAGGTAGAGGATTACTCTTTTTGAATTACAGGAGCTGTTAATGACTGTTTCATCTTCGTGGTGAAGGAGAATAGAAGGACAAATGTGACAGAGGAGATAGTGATGATGAGCAGCTTTTAAGTCCTACATTAATTAAATGATTATGATTGAGTTATAGTTTTTAAATCATCATTACCATTCGTCATTAGCAAAACTTGTGAAGGAACTGCGAATGTGATGAAACTGCTGGCTTTAAAGGGCCTATATCATGTTATTCTAAGCCTTTCAGGGTAAACTGTATCCATATATTTGATAATACATTACCTTTAGCAGACTAATTTTTTTTTTTTAAATTAAATATAGTTATTTTTGTAAGCTCCTTTTCATAATCAGAAGTAAGACATCTTAATCTCTGAAGCACCGCCTTTCGCTCTCGGTGCATACGGCCAATTTCATGGCGTTAACCTGGAGCCGGCCTCTGCAACAAGCCAGTGTTGTTTCTGCAGCTTAGATCCAAGAGGAACCACTTCTTCTCAGAGTCGATGCTAAAATGAAAGCTTTTTGCCAGTCACCACTCATTCCCTGGAGAAAATGGGGGCGCATGTCAGCCTGGAGGGCGGTGCTGGAAACAGAGACTCTTTCTGTAAGAGGCTGTTCCCCCACGTTCATACGATGAATGTGAGAACCCGCTTGCTTTTGTTAATTGAGATGGGGCTTGTCCTCAGAAAGCAGGATTTTATAAGGAATACTCATAGATGATTGAATGGTACAAAATACAATTTTGGGTGGTTTTTCATGAGGATTTAGCATTTTAATACGCTTAAAAGCTCAAAAAGTTCATTTTGCACAATACATGAGGAAGTTGGTATAATGTAACCATCTTGGCTGAGTCGAATAAGGAAAATGTTTTTAAAATATTGGTTAGAAACATTAACTGTGTATGAGAACTGGGCCAAGTGTTTGTGACATCATCCATAGAAAACGACATACTTCCGGCTTCAACAATATAAAGTCAACGCAGTTACCATTTTTTGCGAGACAGAAGTCGCCACGTTGGTACGAGAAATTGTCAGTAAGCTATGATTTGTCCAAATTAGTCTGTGAACACACTGAACACACTCCTGACCTACTTAAAAGTAGGCTAAGCACGGGCAGTCGGAAGAGAAACACTTGTTGCTAGCTTAAATTTGTTTAAACTTTTGAAAAGATTTCCTTCCCATGATTTTTTTGACTGCATTAATACTTGTAGGTATGTTAATGTTTAACAGATAAAATTAAAAAGAAATAGGCAAATGCACAGTTTAAATTTGATGTTTCTCTTGTTTGCGTGTCTTAGCAAAGACATGCATTTTTTTCTCTATCTTCAATCTTACTTGGTCTACGCTCAACTGCATACACATACTCATACTACAAACTCACAATTATTCACTGGCATTTTGGGGCCATAGACTTCAATCATGTTAGAATTTGAAAATAAAATACTTTATGGTGGTAATTATAACTCCATAAAGAAGTAGCAAAAAAATGATACATTTTTAAAATCGTATCACTGAAATTAACCATGTTTAAACAAGTGATGTCAAAATCTGATTAATCACACTTTTGGATTGTGTTCACAATTAATCACAATGTTTTACTAGGTAAATTTTATACAACAATATGTGGCTTTTGAACAAAAAAAAGGCCGGAGGGAACATTTCTCCTTCATTTTTATTGTCTGAAATGTTTTAATTTGTAAAATGCAAACTCAGATATTCCAGAACTGTAATTTGTGTAAACAAAATACATCATCAGTCAGTAAAATAAGCAGAACTCTAAAGAACTGGAAAGACTTTAATGTCTGCAGTATTACTCCAAGAAAACAAAGATGCTGATTTACAGTCAAGAAACAAACATAGTTTCTCCACTTTAAATGATCTGGGTGAAAACTCAATCTGATTGGCTGCTGGGTGTTCACTCACACAAAAAGAAGTTTCAGTCACATAGCCCAAATGTTCTATATCACTGCAGAGGCTTCTTTAAGACAAACTTTTGGTTTCATCTTTTGAACAAAAACAAGCGAAACTGATGCTTTGTTTCACCTAAGGTGGCGATCATACATACCACATTTTACCCTGCAGTATAGGTGTTTTTGTGACAACGGGCCGCATTATGTACCAAAAAATCAGCTTTTTGTGAAAAAGCAATCTAAACTCAAAAGATAACAAGAATAAAATACAAAAAATTGATTGAATATTTATTTATTTTGTAAGTGACCATGGAATAAGCAGGACAGTGCCCGACGAAGTGTGCATTTTCAGAAATTAATGCACTCTGTGGAAGTCGTCCAAAGCGAAGCGGAAGACGGTCTCTTCTAACATGTAATTAATCTGCATTAATAAACATTAACACGTTCTTTTTTTTAATTAATCGTGTGTGTTAACGTGTTAACGTTGACAGCCCCAGTTTATACCCTAGTTTCTATTTTAGGATGTGAGGAGTGAGGACCTGCTGACCTTTCCTTCTCTCTTCAAGCAAGTCATTTACCATTCCAAAAGTTCTCCACTCACAATAAAGAAGTGGTTTAGGCTACTTTCAGCAAAGGTTTTTCTAATCTAGGTATTAGCATTCAAAGTGAGCTTGTAGATATGGAAGCCAGTTCAACTTCAGAAGTTCATATGCTTAAGACTGGAGCTTTGAAGAGCCGAGGAAGAGAAAGCTATCTAAAGCTGGGTTATGATCCATGCAGGAGATGAAGGCGAGGTTAAGAGAGAACGGAAGGATTGAGACAGAGAAACTGAGGGTGATCAGCGTGAATGAAGACTTGAAGAACAAATGAGGAGATTAACCAGAAAGATTGAGGAATGACATAAATGCATGACTTAAGTGACACAGAGATAAAGGTCAACCCAGATTTTTCAAATAAATTCATGCAAGATTTGAGGAAAAATAAAACTCAAAGTAACTAAAAGATGCAACGCTTTTCTTATCAGTAACAACAAAAAAAAGGGCCTTAAAAACACAAGCGAGGCTGTAAATGTAATGGTCTCAGATGCATTCCTCCTCCCTATTTTCTCACAACTCCTTTCTGCTGTGCCAGCACACTTTTCAACCCAATCCCTTCCATTTTCCTCCAATTTTCAAATCCTCTCCAGTTTGTCATAAGCCATATCCCAACAAGCTGCACTTCAATTCAATGTTTTGTTTTTACACAGCCTTAAAGATAAAAATAGCGGGAGTGTGGAAAACAGAAATGTCAGGGATGCGTCTCACCTCAGACCCTTAAAGAAACTCGTACTACGATAGGACAAAAATACAAATGAGCTCAACGGTTTTTGAATAAGTGAATCTCGTCTGTATTGAGAGGACATAAAAAGACCATAAGCCAAGATGAGAAGAGCACAAAGGATGATTGAAGACACTGGCAGGTCAGGAAAGGGTGTTAAAGGCTGAAGTCGTTGGGAGTGTTGAATGGTGCTGGAGACGGTCCATCAGCTCTACCTGCTGACAGCTGGGCCAGCGCGCCCTTCTTCAGGCCTCAGCATCACAGGTCCTCTCATTTCCAGCTGGAGAATAAATCAGACCTTTATGGGCCTGGCCAAGTGTAGTGTACCCTAGATGGATTATTAAAGGGGCATATAACTCAAACAGGCCATCGCTCCCTGAGGGATGCCTGATCACAGCACAGCGTAGAGAGGATGGGTGGCCCACCCGCTCCCACCTCCTCACCCCCCACCTTGCAGTCTGCCAGCCAGCCTCCTTGGCTGGCCAAAAGCCATCCGTCTTTGCTCACAAGCAAGAAATCTTTACTTGTTCCTGTGTCTTCTCAACTGGAGATCTTACGATCTGCAGCAGTCTTTTTCTTTCTTTTAATCCCTGTTCCAGAGATCGTTTTTGACTTTTAAAGACCCATTCCAATGAAAATTGTGTTTTTAACATGGTTTTGTGATGATGGCGAACATAATTAAAGACAATTTAACTTAAAACTGCATTTCTGAGTTTTTCTTAATTGAAATTGTTGTGAATCAGAAGTAGAAGAAAAGATGACGTTTAAAAAAGAGCTTATTTGTGATGATGGGTGTGGATGTGAGTGTGCATGAGTGTGTGACTGTGTGGCCCCTGCGACAGACTGGCGACCAGTCCAGGGGTGTCCCCCGCCTTCGCCCATGAGTAGCCGGGTTAGGCTCCGGCAGCCCCGTGACCCCGAAAGGGATAAAGCGGTTCAGAAAATGAATGAATGAATGAATGAATGAACTTATTTGTGATGTAGAAAATACGCCAGAGGGGCACAAGATGCCTGCTCCTCCCCATTCTGATGCATGCATTTGCAGAAAACTAAATCCTTGTTATCTTGTTTGTCTTTGCGTCTTTGTTTTCCTCATCTGAGCTGGCATCTGGCTCAAAACTGTATGGCTGGATAGCTCTAACATTGCTCACCATTTTTGTTGCACCGGTAATGTTAGGTTGGGGTGTGCAGGAAAACATGTTTGTTAACATCGGGATGACTTTGGGATATGATGGGAAGGGGGTGGGCTTACTGTGCCCTAACAGTCCCATCTACAACTCAGAGGTGAATTTCTAATGAGCTGTCGCTCTGCAGAACTATGTCCTAGAAAACTGCGCAGTTTTTTTTTTTTTGCCTAAAATCATCATAATCATAATTAAAATGCCACTGGAGATCATTGTACAATAAATCAAAAGATGGTTGGAGTGAATCTTTAAGGCTTGCTGAAATGTTAGACTTTTGCTTTGTTTTTTTAAAGCATCTCAGATAAAATGCATGGAAATTGGAAAACACCAACAGATCCATGTCTTTCTGTCTTTCACTTACCTGTGATTATTGTAATAGTACCTATTAAAGTTAGCACAAAGGCGTTGTTTTTTGCCAGGAGGAGGGAAGTGCTTCCAGTCTGACCTCGGAAAGCCATCTCTTTTAAGTCGGCGTAGTTGAAAAACAACAGCTTCCTGCGCCCTGGAGAGCCAGTAATTGCAACCACCAGTTAGACAAGAGCAACTTGACTTCAAATGCAGTTCTCTTCATTGAGGATGTGAGTCAGACGGAGGGAAAAGTGGCAGACAAGTGGAGAACAAAAAGAGGGTGCAGTGAAAAGAGGACAGTGAAGAGATTAGAGCTGGAAGAGGGGAAGAAGATTTCCAATGACTTGTTCTCTTTTGTGCCCAAAAGTCTGAGTTTACGCTCATTTGCCAGTTCTGCTGCCCAGCACCCATCCGATTTGAGGCCCGGTGCAATTTACCCAAGCATTTGTTTATTTTATAACACACAAGTGTGGAGGAATTGGCTGGGTTTCCAAGGCAAAGCTGCACATGTGTGCATTTTCACACACACACAGCCATGCTTGTGTGTTTAAGCCCTGGCCAGGAAGATACAGGCATTAGTAGAGATGAGCTGCTAATAGACGAGGCAGTAATTGAAGTCTTTAAGTAAGTGAGAGGGGATTAATCCAAGTGAAACCAGCGCCTCTGTCTGGTCTTGATGCACAGAGGGTGAGGCAGGGGGAGGCGAAGAAGACGAAAGTAGAGAATGTGATCAAGCGTTTAGAAAGATGACTGCAAATGAGGCCTTTTTGGAAAAGATTACATTTAAAAGAAAGGAAGAATAAAACTAGGCCTTTCTCCAGTCTAATGGCAATTTTTAAAGCCAGAGAAGACCACGGAGAGAAGAGTTTTCAGCAAACTAAGAAGTCATGACTGTGCTTGAGTTTGTGAGGGCGGATAATCCAGAAACTGACTTTCATTTGAATATGTTAGATTAGCATTCTGAGTGAGCTCTATGTTGATATTTTTTTATGATTCTATTTATTAAAAACTAAGTGATAACGTTAATTATGAGCATGAAACATAAGAGATAGAGAGCTGCTCTAAACATATTCTGAATCAGCAAGCAGCAGCGGATTAGAGGGAGGGGTAAAGCTGATGGTGATGGAGAAAGAAGGCACTTTGATCTGCTTTTAATGGGCTCCACCATCAAGCCAGAGCTGATCTTCATGGGCCATGGCAACAGTGGCAGCCATCAAAACCTTTACAGTCAGCATGCAACTTTAGTTTGGGGAGAAACGAAGGGTTTACAACAAAACTGAAGCTTGACACGAAGTATCTGATGGAGAAAACCTTTTTAAAATAATCCATCTTTTCTTGATTAAGAACCTTTTGTTTATAAGGAGCTTTAGGTTCCTCTTTTAGCCCTCCCAAATGTTTGAATAGCAGTCTGAAATAAGCCAGGGTTAAACTTTTGCTATCTCATCCTGGATTAGGAACACTGTGACAGATTACCTCTCTTCAGAGTTGGAACTACAGCTATAATATAAAACCTTGTGAATGGAAAAAGATGATCACAGACGCACAATAAATCACAGAAGTTACTAAAATGTGGGTTTGTACTGGAAAATATGTAGAAACTGCAATAACTTCTAAGATACTTTAATATTTTGTATACTTTTTTGAACGGTTGTTGGTTCATTCACTAGATTGTTCTGTTCGTTTTCATGTATCTACTCCTATTTAAATTAACTCCATCTGACTGCTGCCACATTTTAGTTAAACCTGCTTGAGGCTTCAGAGCCACATGTAGCTCTTTTAACCCTCCATTGTGGATCTTTTGTTTTGAAGAAAGTGCAAGTGATTTTAATTGAAAAATGGGTTGGTAATTTTGTTTTTTTAAAATAACATTTTCAACATAACAGCAAATTGAAAAAAATAGCCAAAGAGTTTACATTACTTTCAGTGTGGTTTATTGTTGTTTCTTTATATACTTTTTGTGTTTTCATGTTTTTTTTTTGTTTTATTGGACACTGCAGCAATGGTGTCATATTAATAATCAAGAGCAAAATAAGAAACAGGATGAAGGCTCACTTAAGTCATGATGTGAAAAATTTTTTTTTTTTTTTTTTTACTTTTTTTGTTTAGCCAAACAATCTTATCTAACACAGTGTGTACTTTATTTTGAAAGGAACTTGCATGGGCTGGTGTCAAAAGTAAAAAAAGTTCAAATGATTAAATATAGAAAAAATATAGCAGTTATAATTCAATTTTTGTCATATTTTAAAGTTACATTTGGCAAATGAATGGCTTAATGACCACAAAAGCATAAATAAAGTGTGTTTTCAAAACGCTGAGGTGAGGCTCTTGCTGGCCTTTGATTGGTAAGAAACTGGTCCAAATGGCTCTTTTTAGCATTAAAGGTTGCAGACCCCTGAGTTTAACAGTTAAATGTTGACTCTATTCCTTGAAGTGCATTGAGTAGTTAAATAGAGAACAGTTTTATGAACATTTTCACTTTACTAATATCTCACCTTCCTCTTCTTTTTCCTCCTGGGAAAGCCTGATGATTGAGATTGTTTGCAAGTTGGCTGCTACAGATTTTAGCACACAAAGCTCTCTAGAGAGGAGGATTTTTAAATGCCAATGAACCATTAATTATAGATATTTGGTCTTTCATCATTGAGAAGAATTAACATCAGCAGACTTCAGCTATGTCTAGTCAGGACATGGAGAAAGTTTGTTTCACTTAGATATGACGGAATCTGTCTCTTTTGTAGACTTTCTGGTGAAAACAATACATCTTTCTTAGGAAAACTCTTCATGTGTAAATGGGATTGCTCAATATGCCATCATGTAGCTCTTTGAACATAAAGTTTTTAAACTTTTTTATTGATCAAAAGAAAAGAGAAGAAAGTTTTGTTTGTAAAAGTAAAGTGTTTTTTCTAATGTTGTGCTTTTCATTTTTAGCTCCAACTGAATCCCCACTGAGACCTAACCTTGGTAGGTCTGCATGATTTTATGTGTTTCACATGTGAGATGACCCGATGACATGAATCATGCTGATTATGCTTTTTCTGTCATGCAATGTGTGTAGTGGAGCTCCATGGCAAACATGTTGTGCTTCGGGATGACTTTGACTCCAACCTCCAAGCAGAGTTGGACCCCAGCATATGGTAAGTCCTCCTTTCGCAGTCACCACGGTTACAACTTTAAATTGATACCCTTGTTCTGGTTGAAACTGGGTCCCGCCTCTCTCTGGTCTTCTGGCAGGTCTGAGTGCAGCAATTGTGAGGTCGGAGAGCAGTGTGGCGTGCTGATGCACGGCAGAGCGCTGACTTTCTGTGAGCCCTTCGGAGAGAGACAGCTGGTAAATACCACCCTTGATCAAACATCACCCATTTTATGACCTGATTACCACAAACAAATGTCCTGTAGCCACCATTGATTAGAAGGTTTTAGGCATTTCTGTGTAAAGCAGTGGCTCAGTGAACACTTAAAGAAATCTCAATTTTGAATCAATACTTCCTTTGAAAATAAATATAAATTAGAGCTGGCAACTTCTATTTAACTTAAATATATGTTGTTGACATGACTGACTTGAAGGACCAGTTCAGGAAGTGAGGTGAAATGGGGAAACAGGTTAGGTTCCCTAAAACCTAGATGGACCCGCAAAGCAGTTTAAATGGGGGGACTGGACAAACTAGAGCCGTCTCAGAGTCTGTCAAGCAGCTGGTTTGACAGATGATTTCACCCAAGCAGGTTGCCAGCATGGCAGACAACCCTGTTGGGGTCATCAGCAGAATGAATGATGACAGGCAAAACCCCTCTGGAGTAGACACAGATTGGCAGGAGGAGTGCTAATCTCTGCCCTCCCATTCTCAGTCAGACCTTGGCCGTCACAGCTGAAGCTGAGCTAGAAACTTTTACTGTTGTGGTCTAGCATGACTCCCTGGCACTGGCTTTAGCCCTGCTGACACTTGTAAAATGTGTCTTCCTTACTAAGTGTTAGGAGAAATCACTGCCCATTAATGAGGACAGAAGGACAAGTGCTGGTGGCTGACTCCTCCCCTTCTCGATCAAGGAAGATTTTGCAGTCACACATACTTCTTTGAAATCAGTCAATTGCAGGACATCTTCTTGAGGTGCCATCCCTCATTCTGGACATTTACCTTGTGGATTAGGGTGGAACACTACGGAACACTAATAAAAATGGACGACAAAATAAGGAATTTTTAGAAAAAAAGCTGGAATGGCAGAAGTTTTCTGGGTTGGTCAACTCGTCATTTTCATGGACATTATTACATTAGACAAGACTTTTGACCCCAGCCGTAAATGTATGTAGATGAGTTTATTCTCTAAATGTAATTTAAAAAAGTAACAGTAAGATGCAGTATGGAAAAGATAAAAGAGGAAACACTTTGATAGGTGATGCCAAATCAAGTTGACAAAATAAACTGAAGACAAAAAAGATTTAAATATTGTTCAAAACTAAAAAAACAAAATTAGCTCTAGTACCTAAGTTCATTTTAAAAAGTCTGCATACATCGTATCTCACGTTGCTCACCTTTCGGCATATCCCGTCAGGCGTCGCCACAGCGAATCAGCTTTCACCGATTCTGCAGAGTTTTACGCCGAATGCCTTTACTGAGACAACCCAGTTTTTTTTTTCAGGCTGGGGACCGGCACAGGGAGACCCAGATCCTTTCTTCAACTGCACCATCAAGCCTGCTCTACTTTACTGCTACCTATAGTTAGAATATTTTAAAATCAACCAAACATCGTCTTGATCCATTAGACTACGGATCAAAAAAACTCTGTTTGTAATGTAGTAGTGAGACATTTTTTTTAATGAGCAGTGGCTCTCTAGCGAGATTTAGCAGAAAAAGTCGAGCCTTTAGAGACCAGTGCTTCGCTAATCTGCTTCTCGTGTAATCCTCTACTATCTTCTGTAAACGTTTATTTGAAATTCACACTCTCCAATTTACTTCTATGCTAACGGCCTTTAAATTTTAAATGTTTGCATTTCTTTTAATACAAGAAGATGTGGAAAAACATTTCCTTTATGATGCTCGTACTTCTTCTGGCCTTCATGTTTTTATCCTTTCAGACAAAAGGATTACCAGCACTTTGCCGCTTTGTCTTTCATTTGTCTGGCAGTTATCTGATTTGCTTCAATGCTGAAATAGTTTGACCTTCATAACTCTGTGGTCTTTATCCATCATTTTCTGATGCAGCAGCAGAACAAAGATGATCATGAAAGGCATGAATCATGTTAAATTTAAAGTGACAACTGCAATGAGCGTGCACATCTGAAAAATGTCATTGTGACAACAAAGACGTACAGAGGTTTCATGCACAGTCATGCTTACACTTTCACAGTTACTTGTCCTCTTTCTAACCCGTCCAGCTATTGGGATTCAGTTTACGTCTTTGGCCAGGCTTTTATTCTTCTTTCATTCTGCCAAGTGTTTGATGTTGTTCCCTGGCAGCTTTTCAAATGCATCCAAAGAAACTGTAAAGGCAAAAATGGGCATTTTAATTAAACAAACGAGCATCATTGTCTGAGGTTAGACTTAAGAATAAAAGCACTTTATTAATAAAAGATAGATTTTTTTATTCATATCCAAATTAACAGTTATCTGATGACTTTATCAGATAACACTTTTCATTAATACCTTTTAATTAATTAATACCTAACTACAAACTTATTATTTAATCAAGCAAACTTTGCTTTTTGTAGCATCCTTCTGATGCCACTTAACAGAATTAACAGAATACGTTATGTGGTTTCACATTTTTCTGTCTCTGTACTTTAATTTAAACCCTTTTTTTTTTTTTTTTCAAAATAATACATTTTGTTACTTTCAAACTGTTGGCTTTAAGTTGAAGTTATGTTAGAGTATGTATCTGGTGCTCCTTTGATTTAGTTGTCCATCTGTGTGGCTTGATGACAGTGGCAGAGCTACAACTTTTTATATAGAGGTGCGGAATTTGGAAGAGTGGCAAATGTGTCAAACCACAGTTCTCTTAGCTGAGCTGATATTACTAATAATGCTTAAAGGAGCTGGTATTGATGATTTCTTAATCTTATTTCTTAATCAATAATGATACCAATTTAAAATGGGGGGGGGGGTGCTCCTTGCTTTTTTCTTGCCCTCTCCTGCTTGATGATGGATTTCAGAACAATTACTACAATTACGTAAGAGTGAGAATTTCATGCATGGATCCCTGACTAGAGCTAAAAAAAAAAAGACATAGGATGTGAACATATTAGGAATGTGCGCTTGGTTAGCAACAAATTTTTGATGCTAAGGAAATCCAAAAATGTACTTTTGCCAATTCTTCTGAAACTCGAGTCGATCTGTTTTGTACCTCCAGGTGAACAAAACATAAAATGGTTTCTATGATGATAAAACCAACAAAAAATTTAAAAAAAAAACGTTTTTTTACATCAGTTTGTCATATCCAGCTCTGACCATCTTGACATTAGAAGGGGGGAGTCAGTGAGATTTCAGCATTACCAGCAGCTTAACAAGTGAAGTCGGGTCAATGGTGGGTGGCGAGGGCGAGGACGGGGAGCATCTGGCTATACGGCATTATATCACCAAAAAAAAATTGCGTGGCAGCTTTAATTTCGAATTAGTTTTACAAGTTTGAATGTTTCACACATAAAACTTTGTTTTAACTTATGTTTCATGAAAAGGGCTCATGCCAAGACTTTTACTTTGATTTATTTTGTCTAGGAAATAAACCAATAAAAGTTTTTTATAGGTTTGTTTCAGACCATAAATTGCAGGAATTGCAGATAACTTCCTCTGTCTTATGTTTCTTCCCCAGACCACTGTAGCGCTCAACACCAGCACAGCCTCAGTCCTGCAGTTCGCTTTGGGTAAGTTTTCAATCTCTACAGGGTTTTCAAAAGACAAGACATAACTAGAAACATCTGAATAAAACCTTTGTGAATCTTTACTACACATTTGCATACTACAACAACTTCACAATGACTATAATGAATTCACACACCTGTATTACCTTCTATTGCTGTTTTGTGCTGTAATAATACAATTGTTCTTACAAAAACTGCAAAAGGCCTCAGTTGTGTGTTTGGATGTATTTTTTAAGTTCTCATGGGACAGCAGTAGGGAAAAGTAAGGGTTTACATAATGCAAAGGATACCCTCTCCCACTCTTTTGTCTTGCTCTGTGGTCGTGTTTGAAGATCATTCACAAGAGTTTTGCTGGGGCTTTATGTAGAGCCGTTTAGTTCAGTAATGCACTGTGGTGTCATCAGGTTAATGCACACTATATTCGGTGGGGGTGGACTACATGCAGTGTAACAAGAGCGTAGTACATGTAAAGCTACCGTCCTCCACCATTAGCAGCCTATGACCCCACTGGTCCCACAGCACTCACAGAACAGCACATTTTAACACAGGTGATGACACACAAACGCAAGCATGTAGCTGCAGAATCCAGCCGTGACCAACGACGGCCGTTTGACTGTCACTTCTGCTGCTCTCACTCGTATTCATGCACCCCCCCCAACAAATTCTGGGAAAAGTCAGGATGTTGAGGCTTGTTGTTTTGCCTCTGTAGCATGGTTCTGAAAGCTGCCATGTTCCTGATGTATCTCTGTCATGTTGCTTTACACTTTAACAGATGCAGAAAATAAGACTGAGGGTCTAGAAGTTCCTTACATGGGAGAGCATTTTCTTAAAAATCAAAAATGCTGCATGATAGTAGATCTTCCAGCATGCACATGGAAACCTCAACCAGTCTGAATGCAACATTCCATGCTTGATCCATCGATTCTTTGAAAAATACATCACTTTAAAATAGCAATGGCCACACCCAGCTTCCCTTATTGTATATCTTCTAAAAGTAGCCCCTGAGTTTATTTCACAAATTTAACAGCCGATACGGCATTAATTAGAGACCTGCCAGTATTAAAAGATATACTGTAATAAAATAAGTGTCACTATGTATGGTGAGATCAGTGTCTGTGTATTGTTTTGCTCTTAGGTGTGTTTGGGCCAACTTCTAAATAGTGAATGGAATTGTGTCTGCTGTAAAAAAGCAGTTATTTCCAACATTCCCTAAAAGTCCCTCTCAGATCATATTTTTATCTATTTTAAAGCATTCTCAGTGGTCTTTTAATTATAATTATTAATTATTATTATTATGATTATGCTGTTTTTAACCAAAGTAAAAAAACCTGTGTAATTTTCTAGAACATATTTATACAGAGCAGCAGGAGTTCATTAGAAATGTGTCTCTGTTTTGACCAGGATCGGTAGTGCAGAGCTGTTTACAAGCTCTCCCGCTAGCTTACAGCTCCTCACAACCTAACAGTATCAGTACCGTAAAAATGGCAGTCGTACAGTTTTGAGCCAGATGCCAGCTTAGACAAGAAAGACAGAGACGTACCTTTGTTTGCAGGACGATGTCTCAGAATGGAGCGGAGCAGGGAGTGACAGAGTGTTATGTTTAATTCGATAGAACTTTGTTGCCTTTATTTGTATATTTTGAAATGAATCTAAATATGCAGCAAACTCTTTTTTCAAGTAATTTTGCTATCTATGTCTTTTAAAAATTAAAATCATTATTTCTAACAAGAATTGAACTGCACTGCTTAGTGGGAATGTGACTTTTCTTCAATTAAAGCCTAACATTTTGTAGAGCAACTTTTACTCAGCAACCTGCTGGAAATGTCCTCTTACCTTTTGACTCAATGGGATATAATATAATTATTTTTTCAGTTTTACCTCTTGATCATCTGAGTGATATCCCCAATATCACTGAAATCTAGTTAAGAATCTGCATGACACCAATGACAATTCATTTTCCACTTGGATGCAGGTGGCAGAGTGGGAGTAGTATTGGAAGAAGCCACCGTATTGTGTCTGACTTCTCTGAGTTTATTCGTTTTTTTTCTCTCCATCTAATAGAAGTTTAACTGTTTTTTGAAAAAAAAAAAAGATTGTTCTTCAGTTAACAATGGCTTTCTCCTGCCTTTTTTGTATTTCCATATTCTCAGGCTCAGGCTCCTGCCGCTTCAGTTACTCAGACCCCAGGATCACTGTGTCATACAGTCTGATCAGTAACACCAACACCTCAGATGACTGGATCACACTGGGGCAGATCAGGTCTTTCTTCTCCTTTCCTTCCCTATGATTTGTTTTTCTCACAGACCTTCCATCTGGTACAATCTCCCTTTTGCCTCATTCTCACCTCCCCCTCTTAATATGTCATTTCTCTACTGTTGGAGTCTTTGTGATCCACCTTTTTTAACCTATTTTACCTGCTGAAAAGTTGATGTTTGTCTAGTTCTTTTCTAGACTATTCTCAAAGTTGTTTTTTTTAAAATCTTTTGATTATTTCTAGTTTTTGCAACAGGAACAATCACATTCAACAAAAGCCTTGTTGTCTCCTTTCCCTCAGAGCTCCTACCAACAGTAGCACTGTTGTTCACCTGCTTGCCCTCCCTGAGTCCTCTAAAGCGGACTCTGTTCGCCTCCGATGGTCCCAGGAAGCCCCCCATGGACCTGAAGGCTACGAGTCATGCTGGGGGCTTGACAATGTGCTGCTGGTCAATGCTGCTCACAGAGTCCCCTTGATGGAGGACAACTTGGATCCTCCAGACACCGGGAACTGGTTGTTTTTCCCAGGAGCGACTGTGAAGGTATGTACTCTTGTGTGTGTCATCTAAAACTCCAAAATCTAGCATACTTAGCTTTCATGAGGAATTATAATTAATTAAAGAGCTAATAAATTAGAAGAACAAAAACATTTGTTAGATTAGACAAAACACTTGACCCACCAATAAAGAAAAAGGTACAAAAAATATGGTTTGTGTGATGTGTTTTGTTTCGATGAAGAAGAGGTCATTGATGAGGGTAAGACAGAGCCTCAAGGTTTATCATCACATACCAAACCAAAGTATTTCCAGCATATGTTGATTTCCACTCAAGAGAGAAAAAATGCATGGTTTTAATCCCAATAAAAGTGTCAAATGTGTGGGGGAAAAAAAGGAAACATTCCAATTTTCTCCACCAGCATGCCTGCCAGTCAGAGGGCAATGCACTGTACTTCCATGGTGGTGATGGTGCCGGTCACAGCTTTGCCTCCACCAAGGACATCGATCTTCACCGGGAAGAGGGAAGAAGCTACTGGGAGGAAGATTTTGAGAGTCCCCCTTCAAAGTAAGTGAAGGGTAACTGTAGTTATTTTCTACAGAATGTTAAATAAATTGGATTTACCCAGAGAACCACAACTTTTAATATTTGTGAAATTATAGAAAATATTAGAAACTGAAATGAGATCAAAACTTGGCTGTACTTTTGGGATGTTACCGTAAAGAAAAAATATGACATTTCTGAAATTCTTTATAAGGTTTAAAGAATAGTGAGAGCATCTTCATCTGAAATTGGCCTTTGCCTGTTCTCCTTTTGGATGAGTGGGTACTTAAGGGTGAGTGTTCCCCGAGTACTCCGGCTTCCTCACATGATCCAAAAATATGCCTCCCAGATTTATTGGTGCTTCTATATTGTCTGTCAGAGGTGAATGTGTCATTGTGTAGCTCTTTGTGGACTGGTGAACTGTTCAGGGAGTAAATTGCCTTTACCCTAAAGCAGCAGGGATAGGCTCCAGCAGCCCTGGTGACTGCACAGGATAGACGATAGATGGATGAATGGATGGAAGTTTTGAACTCTTGTTGTAAAACACACTAAAAAGACTTTTTGCTGAGACATGGCACATCTTACTTTAGGTTTTACACAGAAATGACTGTGCGTCATTGTTTTGCCTTCCTGAAGCATACAGAAACATTGGCAGATGCATTAATCAGGTATTAGTTGTGACGCAGGTGATTGCCATCACTCTGACTGCTTCCAAGATGGCGGTCCATCTGTTCAGACAACACACAAACACACACATGATTACACATAGGTCAGTAAAAAGCAAAGACGCAGTTTGTACTTCAGGATATGGAAAAATAATGATAGAAAGGTGTTAAAAGAGGACCAGGTTTGACAATGTGCTTTAGGATTAAATTGAAACACTCTGAACTGCTCTGCCTGCATTTTAGCAAACCACAAGCCCTCACACCTCCCTGTTGCATGCCAACATGTTGCTCTGCATGCTAGCTCTCACCCATCGGGCTTCACACTTGGACTGACACTTGGATGAATTTCGGTGGCAATGCTGCACTTCAGTAAGTGTCATTTAACTCAACACTGGCTGTGACACAGAAAACAGGAAGAAATAGTGGGAAGGGTAAAGAAAGACATACAGAAAGTTGGTTTTCTGCAGAGGGCTGACACACTGGGCTAACTTCTGTCACAACTAATGAGAATCCTGTGTCTGCTGTGCAGAAAAAAGTGTCTGCACATGTGTCCGTCCTGTGTTTTCTGTCCAGGTGATTCCTGCAACAATCCTGGCATGTTGTTTGTTCATCAAATCAAGTCATGCAAAAGAAAACTGTTATCTTACAATTTGAATTATAACATTTCTTATATTAAAACAAAACAATAAAAAGATTTTTAAAAGCATGCAAAAAACAACCAAAACGAACATATTTTTAATTAAAAATACAGCCTTTTTCATTTTTCTGTTGTGCCCTCTGTGATTCATTTTTAATTTCTTCATTGATTTTTCTGGAGCCGCGTTTAAATCACTTTTTTTTCTTCCTAATGTCATTCCTTATCAGCTAGTTCCTTTGTTAGTTGCATTTAAAAGGGGAGTTTTATTGATAAAAGGTGAATAGTGACCATTGACAGTATATTGAGATGGACAAACTGCCTGTTACACTGTCCACAGAAAAGTCTTACCTCCAGTCCCACTGAAATGAAATCAGTCGCCATTTTTCTATGATACAGACGTTGCCATGTTGGAACCAGACAACGTTAATAGCGGTTATTGGTCCGAGTTGGTCTGAGTCATGATTTCTATGGCAACCACTCTCACTAATCAGGAGTGAGCTTTGCTGAAAAGCCACACCCCTTTAACTGAAAGCGGGCTCAGGAGAATCTGTCAATCAATGGGGACGAGTGGGCACCACATGATTTTATTGAGGCATCTGATTGGTCAGCTTATAACTTGAATAACTTGCGATTATCAAAAATGTATTGTAAAAAAAAAAAAAAAAGATTTCGCAAGAATATGTATAAAAGAGATATCAGGGCCAAAATGGTTATTTTAGCAAATATAATGACAGAGTAATGGCTGTTTTTTTCTCTATAGAAGTCTATTGGCTTTCTGAGACCAGCTGGTACTTTCTATTTGGAATGCAAAGGGAGAGGGGCTACTGTGTCCAGTTCCCATAGTCTATCAATGATAGTGACACAAGTCTGTGTCTTGTCTTTTTTTGTCATTTTTTTTATTATTCATGTGGAGGTGTTGATTATTGATATAATGTGAGTTAAAAATCTTTTACATGTATGCATTGATCCATGCTGTCAGCTGCAAGCAATTGATAGATTTATATGATAGTTGATCAATCATTCCGTGGGACTTTTTTTTTTTTTGGAAAAATTTGTCATTTCTGTTCACAATTTCTGTTTTTCTTTTCACAGTTGGGACATAGAAGGAGCTGTCTATGGCATCAAGTGTGGAGAGATTGAATCGGGTGCAGCATTAGTGTTTGAAAAAGAGGGGCGGAGGAGAGTGTGCACTCCCTACATCGACACAACAACCTACGGAAACCTGCGTTTCCACTTCACCATGGGTATATTACCTGTTACATAGTTATTGACATAAAAACCGTGACTTTTTTTGATTTTCTGCCAGAATGTCTGCATATCTTGCACTTTTGTGCAGGCGGAGGTGACTGCAATCCAGGAGAGTCACATGAGAATGATGTGATACTGTTTGGGAGGTCGGAGGGCAGGAGGGAGCGCGTGGTACTGGACACACTTCCTTACTCCTCTTACAGGGTGAGATGATGTACAGCACGCTCTAGAGCTGTAAGATGAAACTGCATTCATTCAATTATGAATTCCTGAGCAGAAATGTTCTACTTTAAGACAGAAGACAAACCTGTCAGTTGTAGTTTTATCCTTTAGTTTGCTCTAATTAAACAAAATAGGCAGATTTGTTTTACTGAATTTATAGAGGAATGACAGTGTGATCTTTGTTTTGTCTGGCTCTCAGGTTCCTGCAGTGGTATCGGTGGCGCTGCCGTTGGAGCTCCAAACACCCATCACTCAGTTCTGTCTAGAGCAGCGCTCACATGGTGGTGCTAACCGTCATGTGTGGGCTGTGGACTTCATGCAGCTGCTCCCTCTGCTGCCTGGAACCCTCACACATGTGGCCCAGTTCTCCATCAATCTTGGCTGTGGCTCCTACCAGCCAGCCAACAGGTGTGAGCCATACCTATTTTTATTTCATATTCCTGGCTTTTTGTGTCTTGGAGCTGCAATCATTTTGCAGAACAGAATTCATTGTTTGAAACAAATTCAATATTGACAGAAACTTGTGATTACAATTTTAAAAGTTTAAACTGTTGAAATATGATGGACCGTCACCTCTTTTCTTCCACCAGCGTAAGCCTGGAGTTCTCCACCAACCTTGGCCGCTCTTGGTCCCTGCTCCACACTGAGTGCCTGCCAGAACTCTGCACCGGGCCACATCTGCCCCACAGCACCATCTATTCCTCTGACAACTACAGCGGGTATGACAAGTGTGCACGTTTCTGGGTTTTGTTTCTCCTTGCAAACCTATCATTCTTTAATATGCCACCTTAGTTGGACCAGAATCTCCATTCCTTTACCCAACGCTGCCCTGACAGAGACCACCCGCTTTCGCTGGAAGCAGTCTGGCACTGGAACTGGAAATATGTGGGCCATAGACAATGGTATGAATTATCAGGGTGAAAAAGAGGAATAAAGTGAAAAGAAAAGCTTTCTTTAGAGTCGGTCCTGAGTTTCATCACTGCCGTGGTTTTCTTTTAGTTTATGTCGGGCCAGCTTGTCTTCGTTTCTGTTCTGGGAGAGGACACTGTTCCCGCACTGGCTGCAAGTGAGAATCTCTCATTATTACATCAAATACATTTAAAACGACACTTTCCTGCAAGGCAGTGCTTGATAGCACTGACCATTGTTCAGAATTTATCAAACTGAGATATCATTATGACATATGAATGGATTTTCATTATCTTTGTCTTTAACTCCTCCTTCCCCCTCCTCTCTATCAAACAGATGTGATCCAGGTTTCAGCGGTCCAGCTTGTGAGCTCGCATCACAGACTTTCCCAGCGTTCCTGTCCGAGGGTTTCTCCAGCCCACGACTCTCCTCTTACCACAGCTTCTCCTCACTTCGGGGGGCTGAGGTCAGCTTTGGCTGCGGGGTGCTTGCAAGTGGCAAAGCCTTGGTGTTTAACCGGGACAGCAGGAGGCATTTGATCACTGCTCCACTAGACAGTTCGCAAGCCCGGTTAGTGTGGATTCTAAAAGCAAGCGTCTCACACAGAAGTTTGTATTTATGTCTATTCTAATAAAGATTGCATGCAAATGTTAGCATTCATTTAAGTGTATTTTGAGATTAAACGGTCATTTGGCGATCCCAATGTTACTCATTTTGTATTTTCTTTGTGGTGAAGACTTTACTAAAAAATTAAACACAGCGTTGAGAACATAATTGTGCGATAGAGGCACAACGACAATGCTTTTGTTTTTGGCATCTGTCTGTAGTTATAAGTTCAGCAGGTTGCTGAACTTATTGCTGATCTCCAGCTGGTTGAACGAATGGCTTCCTGATGCAGTTACTGCAGATGAAAGTTCAAACAAGGATGGAGAGATGGAGCATAGATGATTGAAAACACATTAGGTGATATGCAGACGTGATTTGACTGCATGAATGTTGGTAAATACGGAAAGATGAAGATTCTTGCTTGGTCCGGAGTATTTATGTCTTTTTTTTAAACTCCTAATTGTGTCCTTGTTCTTTTAATCATCTCATTCATCATTTGCCTTTCTCCCATCTCTTTGCTTTGCACCAGAGCCAGTTTTTTTTTATACTTTCAACCCCTCTGCTCTATATTTTGAACACGCTGCTGGTCAGCTTGCATTTCTTTCTTCTCATTTATCAACATGCAGTTTCTTTTTGACATGCGTCACTGACACTCCATCTGTCTTCTCATTTTTTCACCCTTTGCCTACCTGTACTTTTCTCTCCATTCAACCATGTGCTTTTCTTACTTTATTGCTCCGCAGGTACTTGCAGTTCACCCTCCGTCTGGGCAGTCGTAGCATCCTGAGCTCCTGTCCCGCTCCTGACGAGCCAGGTGAGGGCGTCCTGCTGCATTACTCCTCAGACAATGGCATCACCTGGACCCTGCTGCAGCACTACGCATACCAAGGTTTCCATGAGCCAAGGTACGATTGTAAGCATGGTGTCGGTTTGTTGGCAAATGTAGTTGTCTGTGGATTTTTTTTTTGTTTCAGTCAAAAAGATACCCTTTTCATACTGTTTTTCCAAACTGTGTACTTATTACTCTAAAAACATTGTTGGAGCGTACATGTTTTACTCCACAAACAACATAATTTAACATGTGAAGTTACATCGAGAGCTGGTTTGGGAATGTGCTTTTCCGGGGTTTCACTTATACATTCTAAAGACTCTCGGGTCCTCTTCTTTTGCTTTGAACAGGATTGTGTCGGTTGAACTCCCGTCAGGAGCCCGTAAATTTGGTGTGCAGTTCCGGTGGTGGCAGCCGTACCACTCTGGGCGTGGCCATGACGTGTGGGCCTTAGATGAAATCAGCATGACCTCCGTGCTCTTCAACACTATTAGTCTCGACTTTAGCAACGTGCTGGACGTCACCCAGAGTCTCGGCTTCTATCTGGGCCATGTTCAACCCTACTGTCAACATGACTGGACTCTTAGGTACAGCAAAAGCCAACTAGTTTGGCTTTGAGAAATTCTCCTCCAGACAGTAATTTGAAAGTAAATAAGTTATTTTAAATGTGGTACGTCTCCCACCTTCCATGGTTTTCAACAGCTTCTCTGGTGAGCCCAGCCCTGGTTCTAGTATCCGCTATGTGGAGACTCAGTCAATGCAAATCGGTGCATCCTACAGCCTGCAGTTCTCACTGGTCATGGGCTGTGGACGGGAGCCCTCCCCTCACATTGATACCCAAGTCCGTCTGGAGTTCTCCACTAATCATGGCCTCACCTGGCACCTGGTCAAGGAGGTGAGACATTACCGCGCACTGTGTATTTAGACTTGGAATGAGGTTCATCCCGTAATAACAAAGAAACAGTCCATATCATCGAGTTTGTCTAGTAATTTTATTTAAATAAGATGCATAAATCTGGTGTTTTATTATGAGAAATTATCATATTTAGCTGCAGTGACTCTGCAATCAACAAATATATGACTGTGTTTGTATTGGTAAACAGACAAGCTACTTAAGCTATTTAAGAACTTTTTTCTTAAATAGCAACTGGCTCATGCATATTCAAATTGAGTCAAAGTATCTGCCAAGATTTTTATTAGATTTGAACTTGAATAAATGGTAATGAATCCTTCATCAGTGAGTGTTCATGACCCTGCCGTGTGCATACAAATTCAGCAAGTGTTGATTGTAACTCAATGAAAGCCCTGTATTGTTAATCCTCTCTTGTGTTTCTGTTTTAAATGTTAAAGATCTTCTATATTTATATGCAGTTTGGTGTTTCTTCAAACAAAAAAAAAGAATTTACTACAGAAAACTGAATACATTTTACATATGAAGAGAGGATCTTTTTGTTCTGTTTATATGTGTTTTTTTATGTTTATTGTCCCCAGGCCTGTCTTCCTGGCATGCCTAGCTGCTCTGAGTTTACAGCTCCCAGCGTCTACCACCCATCAGAGTTCAAAGACTGGAGACGCATCACTCTCTCCTTGCCTCAGAAGACTTGGTAAGTAGCACATGCAAACAACAACAGCCCAAAAATGCAGTTTGAGATTGACCGTTTCCTGGCCTCAGCTGGTTTTTGCTGTTAACAAGCAAGACAAAAATGCTTGAACAGCAGCCAAACCTCTTACTTAAAAAGCATCTACCAGACCCACCCACTGTCCTGAACGCAGGCGTGCACTCTCCTACATTAAACATGAACGTCAGGACAGGCTTTGCTCAAAGCAGGGTGAAGATGTTACAGTACCTTGTTTTCCACTCTGATCACATCCACCTAAATCCATTCTACTTCATCGTCTTCAAAATGGTCTAATTTTCGACCCACCTCCCCCCACCAATGTCAATGGCGCTTCTGAGACAGCCTCACCTTTTGCCAAACACGACCCTCATAGTGAGCCAAGCAGGTTCAGGTTTGATGGTTGTATATCTCTTGATTGTATTACCAGAAATTGAATAAGACGTGTTTAGTTTTCTAGAATTAAAGAACTTGTTGTATTGGGTAGTCAGGCCACATTCTCCAGAGAACAGTCACTAGTAAGCACAGACACAGTAACCCCGAAACTGGAGGAGATCCCTGGAAAGACCTCAGACATCCCAGTACAGAATTGCAGTGCTAGGAACAGGTAAGATACTCCGCAGGACCCTCAAGTTAGGGTTAGAGGACCCGAGCTTGGAGTGATGCACCACCCATGTGAGAGTGAGAGGGGCTTTTTATTTTATTTTTTTTAATAAATATATACAGTGGAATATGTTAAAAGAGAAAACCTATTCTACATAATTACAGATTCTGAGATAACATTTGATTTAATGGGCTGGAAGTTCCTTTATGAAGTAATGGAAACATTGGCTTTCATAATAACTTTATTAAAACTACAGCATCAAAGACATGTTGTCGTAATAACTAAAGTCATGAGGAGTCTCTCTGGGACAGTTTGTTTGCTATATATTTTTTGTTTGTTTTGTATATTTAGGAAAAGATAAGAAATACTTTGAAAAGCAATGGTGGCAGCAAGTAAAAGAGTCTTAACCAAGGCATGGCTCCCATTGTTAGTGAATGGACAGCTATAATCAACAATAAGTACATCATAGAACACCTGACCTTCAGCTTAACGCTGCAAAAGAGAAAACGATTGAAATCTGGCAAAAATTTAGCAAATCTTTTTAGCTAAAATGTCAGCTTACTATTATGTTATTGCGATGATATGTTTTTTTTCATACTGGTTAAGTTGATTCATGAGGAAAAAGTATTAAAAATGGTCTAATCTCCTGCACAGTGGCAGGGTCAAAGGGCAGACATAGTTAATGGTAATAAAACTGTTGTCTGTGATGTGGTCTGAGCTGATGTGGCCCCAGGGGAGCAGATCAGCTGACCTCTGTGGATTTTAATCCCTGATGATCCTGACTATCCCAGCCAGCTTCTTTGTTGTTGTTTCCATGGCGCGCAGCAGGCAAACACACACACACACACACACACATTAAACCTTTAATATACAGTGTGATGGCATTGACCTCTCACTGTTGTCATTTTCCACAACTGCACTTTCATGCAATAAAGATAATCTTTATCTTCTAGAAAATTAAATCCTTAATAATCTGTCTCTGTAAGCAAAGCAATGGGGAGCTAAAACATGGGGGCGTGGCTTAGATATACGTCATTTTGTCAAACTTTTTCTTTTATATTTTAGACTTAAAAAGACATTTTGAGATCATTCTTTGAGCAGTATGTCCTTGAAGAATATTTTTAAATTCTGAGTTTCATGATTTTGGGATATTACTTTAATATTTGCTTCACACCAGTAATTTATCACTTTTTTTGTTTAGGTCTAGTGCTACCCGGTTTCGCTGGATCCAGAACTACTATGGAGAACAGGACGAATGGGCTTTAGATGATATCTACATTGGGCAGCAGTGTCCTAACATGTGCCATGGACATGGCTGGTGTGACCATGGACACTGCAGGTTGAACAAACTGAATTTTTTCCTTTGAAAAATACATGTTACGAAACAGGAGGGGGAAACCCTAAATGCTGCCCTCTGTTACAGATGTGATGATGGTTTCTCTGGGACAGACTGCCAGCCTTCCTCCCCGCTCTCCTCTAGTGTTCTCTCTGACTTTGAGTCCCAGGATGCTCTGCTGGCCACATGGCAGGAGGTAATTGGTGGAGAGGTGGTGTCTCCTGACATGGGCTGTGGGGTGGTCTCCTCTGGGTCATCGCTGTACTTCAGCAAGGTAAGAAAATAGAAAAGTTTTCATAAAAGAAAATTCTTAGATTTCTAAAACAGGTTTTGCTAAAATATCCAGTAATTTGCTAGTTTGGGATTATTCAAAGTTTAATTTCTTGGCAATTAATATATTTGTTACAGTCTTACAATACTGGAATTTCAAGTTTAACTTTGTCCATGGATGTTTTAAATTTCACATGAAACATGTGGTTAATTTGCACCGATAAAATAAAGTTTAGAGGACTATCAGACACTAAACATTGCCTGATTACTATCCAGTGTGTTCTCCCAAAAACTGATTGCCGCTCCACTGAAAGTGCCACAACATTCCAATGTAATGCACAGTTTTGTCTTGATTGTTCCGTCTTTGTTTATAATTGTCAGGCTGGGCTGAGGCAGCTCATAACCTGGGATCTGGACACTGAATGGGCGGAGTTTGTGCAGTTCTACCTGCGGGTGGGTGGAGACTGGGCAGAGTGTAATCAGGCGGACAGCAGGGAGGAGGGGGTTCTGCTGCAGTACAGTAATGATGGAGGCATTAGCTGGGGCCTCATTGCTGAGATGTACTTCACAGATTTCACCAAGCCCCGGTAAGAAGGCTGCCAAGCAACCCAGCAGAAAACTATCTATTCAAAGTCATTCATTGTTTATTGTTGCATTAAAACCTTTGTCACCCTTTCAACTTTTTGCAGTTTTGTCCACTATGAGCTTCCTTTGGCCTCCAAAACCCCTTCCACAAGGTTTCGTTGGTGGCAGCCTCTTCACTCTGGGGAGGGTTATGACCAGTGGGCGATTGATGATGTCATCATTTTATCAGAAAGGGAGAAACACATCATCCCCATAGCCAACCCTACACTGCCACAGGTCAAGAATCTCAACATTTTTCATAAATCTTTCCGTTTTAAACAGTGCTTTTAGAACACTCCCATCAAAACTAACCATATTCCAACATACAGAGAGTTGCATTTAAGAACAAAAATCCTGTTATTTTTCTCTGAATAGAATTTTTACGAGAAGCCAGCTTTCGATTATCCTCTGAACCAGATGAGCGTCTGGCTGATGCTGGGAAATGAAGGTATGGAGAGGGAAAGCAACGACAGCTTCTGTGCATCAACTCCATCAGCGATGGTGTTCGGTCGTTCTGATGGAGACAGAGTGGCTGTGACCAGAGACCTAGCCCTCCGTCCTGGCTACACGCTTCAGTTTAAGGTGAATCAATATTGCACATTAGTAAACACTGGTTGATGTATATAATTCTACTTAAACAAAAATCTTTTTTTTTTTTATTCCCTTCAGCTGAACATTGGCTGTGAGTCAGAGTTTAGCGGCTCTGCACCGGTGCTGCTGCAGTTCTCGCATGATGCTGGTCGTACTTGGGCTCTGGTCAGAGAGGGATGTTACCCAGGAACCCCTGGGGCAGGGGTGTGTGAGGGCAGCAGTCGTGAACTCAGAGAATCCACTGTGTATTACACCGGTGACTATGAGCAGTGGACCAGAGTCACCGTTGTCATTCCACGTAACGTTGCAGCCAGGTATCTATGGTAACACACAAGCAGTTGAATTAGCAAGGATTGGCCTTTTTTATGATTAAATCAGAGAATTTTGAGGCAGATACTTAATCCCACTGTTAAAACCTTGCATTATTCATTTGTTTTTCCTTTCATTTTTTCAGTAAAACAAGGTTCCGCTGGTTCCAGGAGAGCAGTGTCTACCGCGATGCCCCACCTTTTGCCCTGGATGGGGTCTACATCTCCGAGCCCTGTCCAAACCACTGTGGGGGACACGGTGACTGCATCTCTGGAGTCTGTTTTTGTGATATGGGATACACAGGTACTATACAGCGAATGCAAGGAAAACTGACGAAATGACCAATGTGCTGCAGCTTTAATAATTCTGTATTTATTTTATAGTTGAGCAGGATAGCTGCGTTCCATCTGTTGCGAGCCCAACAGAACTGACAGAGGGTTTTGAAGGAAAGTTGAGTCCTCTCTGGCAGAGCATAAGTGGCGGCCAAGTTGGAGGTGGCTGCGGCATCATTAGTGAGGGCAAGGCACTGTACTTCAGCAGCCCAGGACGGAGGGAGGCGCGCACCGTGCCTTTGGACACTACAAACACGCGGTGAGGAGATTATTCCATTTTGTTCTACAAATGTAAGAGCTGTGCTGAAGCTGAGGAATTATAGAACTCAGTTTTGCTGTCCTCTGCACACAGGTTGGTTCAGTTCTACATCCGGATTGGCAGCAAGAGTTTGGGACCTACTTGCACCAGGCCACGCTCCCGTAATGAAGGTAACTTTCAAAGGACCATGTGTTGTTTGCAACCTATAATCAAAAAGCCAAAGACACCCAATTTCAACATCTGTTTTTTCAGGTGTTGTTGTCCAGTTTTCTACCAACAATGGAGTCCAGTGGCAGGTTCTTCGAGAACTGGACTTCAGTTCTTTCCTGGAACCTCAAGTGGTGACCATTGAGCTTCCCCCTCCAGCAAAAACGTCTTATACAGTATTCAGGTGGTGGCAACCACAGCAAGGTTAGTCAGTCACTTCTCAAAGAATCATAAAAACAGTTTTCTTACAGGATGTAAAACGTCTTCTTTTTTATCTTCACAGGGAAACATTCAGCCCAGTGGGCTCTGGACGATGTGCTGGTTGGTATGAACGACAGCTCCAGAACAGGTTTCCATGACAAGTTTGATGGCACAACCCCTCTGAGGCACAACTGGTACCGCATTCAGGGTGGGGAGGTGACCGTGGACTGTTTATCTCTTGACACCGCTCTGACCTTCAACTCAGAAGCCATCGACAGTGAGTTACACTAACCTGCTCACAGACTCATTGAATGGAGGGACGTGTGGTTCGTGTAAAATAATGCAGAAAAAACAAAAATGGGAGTGGGAAGGAATTCCTTCTCTCTCTGAAGTTATTGCCCTTCCTGAATTAAAACCTTTAACACTATAAGACCAAGATTTTCACTGCAAAAACCCTACCACAGTGACAGTGATATTTACGCTAAACACAATAAAAAAAGACTAAGTGAAGAAACAAAAGGCAACAGCATTCATTTGTTTAATTCACCCTTCAATTGCAAGCCAACATTTTTTTTGTCCTGTGCAGAGACAACAGTCTAAATCTACTATTTATAAGATACATGTTGTCTGGAAAAAGGCCACTCACACATGCACAAACAATCCCCAAGAGTAGCTGCACAGGTGCATCCAACCTCCAGAGTAAAAAGACTGAAATTAAATCAGCCATTCACTGTGGCTCCATGGATCATGCGTTATTAAGGAGATCCATTCTGATTGAACATATTGCTTGATGTTTATGTGTCCATCAAACTGAGATCAGATTAACTTTGTGCAAATAGTACATAACACAGGGGCAATTCATTAAACAACAACAGCAATTGGGCAGCACATCAACACAGTCGGGGCTCGCACGTATGTATGTAGTCGTGTACGTGCAATTCAGCTGTACTGATTTTAGTACTGTACTGGTTTTAGTTTGCATTGTAAATGTATGTAGATCAAATCGTTTGTATATATGCAATAAAAAGGTGAACATTATTCAAAGATTTTGCTATTTTCTGCTGTTTTCACAGAGAAGCCCAGGTATGCAGAGAGCTGGGACTTTGAAGTGACAGGCTCATCATTTCTGCAGTTTGAGTTGAGCATGGGCTGCAGCAAATCCACTTCCTTTTCTCACGGCGTGCGGCTGGAATACTCCACTGACTGCGGACGGCACTGGTCTCTTATCACCCCGGAGTGTGTGCCACCGGCCATCGGCTGTGCCGGTTATACCCAAAGCTCCATCTACACATCCACCCAATATAAACGCTGGAAGAGAATCACTGTCTACCTCCCCAGTGCAGCCAAGTACGTTATCAGAAACAAATATCCAAATAAAAGTACTATTGTTCTGATTCAAATTCTTTTAACAGCTTTCTTTTCAACCTTTCAGTTCCCCCAGAACACGGTTCCGGTGGATCCAGACCCACTTCACCCCAGGAGCAGAAGGTTGGGCTCTAGATAACGTGTTACTTGCTCCTGGTTGCCCCTGGATGTGTTCCGGTCATGGTTTATGTGACAACGGGCGCTGTGTGTATGTGAAACAATCTTTTCTGCATGTTCAATAATTCAAACGTAGATCATTTTGTGCAGTTAAAACTTCACTTTTTGATGTCACACAGATGTGATGAGGGGTATGGAGGGCCGCATTGTGTGCCTCTGGCTCCGCTCCCCTCTCTGCTAAGAGAGGACTTCAACGAAAACTTGCAGCAAGAGACCTGGGCGGAGGTGTATGGAGCTGAGAGAGGAACTCTGAGTGGAGAGCCTCTCAAGTCTGGAACTGCCCTCATCTTCAAAGGGGTAGGAGTTTCATGCTATGTACATACCAGGAATGTGCACGTTCAAGAACACTCAAACCAGGCACTTTTAGCATATGGTGTTCACACTGGACTGTTGACATCTGATACTAGCACATGTACTCACATTTGGAAGAGGCTCTGGCTTTTTCCTCATAGCTCTGTTCTTCATGTTTTCCAATGGTACTACCGCAAATTGAAAAGAATGCCACTTATGCATCATTTCCAAATCCGAGTCCCTGATTGGTCAAAGTTCAACTGGCTTAACTTTCAACGCCTGTTCAGTCCTGCAAGTTTTGTTCAAATATCCAAAAACTGATTTAAAAACTTGTGTAGCAAAGCAAGATCAGAAGAGTTTTGATTGTGGAAGCGTGAAACATGCATATACGCGTATTTACATGGGTTTTTCAGTGGAAGTGGTCGCTTGAACAGGGTTGCTGAACGTAGCTTTAGGCAAATCATTTGAGAGACAGATTTTGTTTGCTGACATTTGTCTCTTCTGTCTGTGTGAAGGACGGTCTACGAATGATAGTCTCCCGTGATCTGGACTGCACAAACACACTCTACATTCAGTTCTCCTTTAAGTTCATCACCAAAGGTACTTGCATGTCAATCGACGATTGTGGCAAAATCTTTGTGCGCATTTATGCTCAAGTGTAGTAGATCATCTCATGGGCTTTTCCAGGTGTTCCGGAGCGCTCCCACTCAGTGCTGCTGCAGTACTCGGTGAACGGAGGAATCAGCTGGCTGCTTCTGGATGAGTTTTACTTCCCATCGTCTACAGACTCCCTGTTCCTCCACTTGCCTCTGCCAACCAGCGCTCAGACCAACGCCACCCGCTTCAGACTCTGGCAGCCCTATAACAGCGGTGATTGCACACATTATGTGACATGTTTTATCCCTATTTTCAATAAAACTTTGTTTATATATATACATATATATATATATATATATTTTTTTTTGTCCGGCATGGTATGTTCTGTAGGTAAAAAGGAGGAGGTGTGGGTGATAGATGACCTCATTATTGACGGCAGCTCCACCCATAATCCACCTGTGCTGATCGACAGCTTTGAAGAAGGTCCCAATGAGTCAAACTGGCTGTTCTATCCCGGTGGAAATACTGGGCTTTACTGTCCATATCAGAAGTCTGGCCTGTAAGAATGTCTTTTGCATTTTCACCAGTGCTGTGTTTGTTGCATGTGGGAAATCCTGAGTGATGACGCCTAAAAAAACTCATCTTACTTTTGACGTTTTTTTTCATGTGTGTAAATGATGCAGAGAGGAGGATGAGTCAGCCATGGTGTTCGTTTCCAGTGAGCTTGGAGAGCACTCCATTACCACCAGGGACATTGATGTAAACGAGAACACCATCATCCAGTTTGAGGTACAGAGATTCCCAAACAAACTTTAAAAGATATGTATACAAAAAAGAAAAAAAAAACTTTTTATTTAGTTTTTTTTCCCTTTGTTTCATCTGCACAGATTAACGTGGGCTGCACGACTGAAAGCACCTCGGCTCACCCAGTGCGCCTTGAATTTTCTCGGGACTTTGGTGCCACGTGGCACCTTTTGGTGCCCATGTGTGCCGGTGGACCTCAGCCCTCCTCGCTTTGCTCCACAGAACTTCACCCTGCTAGCATCTATTTCCCTGGTACTACTCAGGGCTGGAGGAGGGAGGTCATTCACTTTGGCAAGCTTCGCCTCTGTGGGTAAGCACCACATATGTCCTAGACAAGAACTCAATACAATAAAACAGTTTTTGACATCTCGACACCATAATTGTCTCTATTTACTTCTTCTTTTCTCCACAGATCAATTAGGTTCCGTTGGTATCAGGGTTTCTTCTCAGCTGGTTCAAATCCCCCAACCTGGGCGATAGACAACGTGTACATCGGGCCCCAGTGTCACGACATGTGCAATGGTCACGGGGCTTGTGTGGGGGGCTCTCACTGTGTGTGTGACCCAGGCTACTCGGGAGCTGACTGCTCTGTCCCTGACACCCCCAACCCGGATTTCCTCAAAGATGACTTTGAAGGTACAATTAACAGGTTTCAGTTGTTAAACTGTTTAAGCCGAGTGTGTAAACTAACTTAATTACAGTCAGTCTCACTGGTGTAAATTTTTGACTATATATCTATACAATGCATAGCTTGAAGTTGGATTTATTATGTGATTTTGTTTTATTTTTGTTTGTTAATCTAATTACATTCCAAATGTTGTTTTTTAAGGTGGGGCAGTGGACACAGAGCATTTCCGACTGCTCAGCGGAGGCAAGCCATCCAGGAAATGTGGCATCATGTCGAGTGGGAACCACCTGTTCTTCAGTGACGACGGCTTACGCATGTTAGTCACCAATGACTTGGACCTGTCCAATGCTAGGTAGGCTTGCATCAAGCGACACAAAACATCTACTTTTATAGTTTTGCTGTTCCGTTTTATTTATTTGTTGATATTTATTTACCATACACACTTTGATTTTACAGTAAATTCATATTTTGTGCATCAAACACCTTTGAGCCGAACGTTTCATTCTGTGTCATGGCTGCCCTCTGCAGGTTTGTCCAGTTTTTCCTGCGTCTGGGTTGTGGCAAAGCGCCTCCGGACCCTCGTTCACAGCCTGTTCTGCTGCAGTTCTCCGTGGACGGAGGCCTGACTTGGGGACTCCTGCAGGAGTTTCTTTTCAGTAACAGCAGTAATCAGGCTCGTCTGGTTGCCCTGGAGATCCCTCTTCGTGCCCGTATCTCATCTACTCGTCTTCGCTGGTGGCAGCCTTCAGAGAACGGCCACTTTTTTAGCCCTTGGGTCATAGATCAGGTACTTTAAAGGACAGCAGCATACATTTCCCAACATTTATACCATATTATTTTCTCCACGGACAAATTCCATGGGATTCTGGTAAATAGTAAATAATAGTAAATAGCTGCCATACACCTAAGTGTGTGAAACTTGTTCTGCAGACACAGCTGAGCTCTGGTGGTTTAACCTCCCAATATAACCCCTTAATGCTGATGGCCGGACACTCTACCACAAGGCCACTGAGCTGGTTTGATGGTTCTGCAAATAGTAGATTAAAACAGTCCCCCTTTTCTCCACAGGTGGTGGTGGGTGGCAGTGCCAGTGGCTGGGGACCACTAGAAGATGATTTCTCCTCAATTGATGGGCGTTCTTGGCTCCTCCACCCCGGTGGCACCCGAATGCCTGTTTGTGGTTCTGATGGACCTGCTTTCGCATTCATAGAGAAGTCCAACACGCGCTACGCTGTTACCACTGACATCAGCTTGAGTCCAGACTCTTTTATCCAGTTTGACTTCTCCGCATCGTGCTCTGTCACAAACTCTTGCTATTGTAAGCGTTTGGACATCTATGTATTTTTTTTTCTCACATCAGAAAATCCGTCAAAAACATGCAGAACAAACGTGGTGTGAGATGTCTGAGGACGTTTCTTGTGATGTTTCTGCAGCGGTGGAGTTGGAGTACTCCCTGGATCTTGGTCTGAGCTGGCAGCCTCTGGTCAGAGAATGTTTGCCAACCAGCCCAGACTGCTCCTCTTACACTCTGCAGCGGCTGCTGCTTTCTGACACCTACAACAAGTGGGGCCGTGTTACCCTGCCCATTTCTCCACATGCCAGGTCAGCAAAGCTCAGTTCTTTCTCAGAGACTCGAATGTATCAAGACTTTTCAGTTGAGAGGCTATTCGTGTTAGAGTTTTCTTAAGCTTTGCCTCCAAACTGGTGTTGTGTCTTCAGATCTCCGGCCACGAGGTTCAGATGGTTCCAGCAGGCTCCCTTTGACAAGCAGCAGACCTGGGCTCTGGATAATCTCTACATCGGGGACGGCTGCCCAGATATGTGCTCGGGACACGGACGCTGCCAGCAGAGCTCCTGCCTGTAAGGAACAACCTCAGCACACATCTCACAGTTTTACTAGAGAAGTCTGGATTGTCAACTCAGCGCAACAATACTTTTCATATTCCATTGTTTCATGTGTTTGGTTATTGCTTTTAGTGTTTGGAACTTTGGTTTTATTGCAGCCAACCTGTTATTGTGTTTGAATCTGCTGTGGTTTCACAGGTGTGACCCTGAGTGGAGTGGAGAGTACTGTGATGAGCCTGTGGGTCCTCTGCCGTCACAGTTGAAGGACAGCTTCAGTCGACCGCCCTCCCTCAGTCACTGGCAGACGCTCACTGGTGGTAAACTCAGTGCTGTGTGTGGAGCCGTGGCCTCTGGAGCTGCACTGCACTTTAGTGGTGTATGTACTTTTGCTTTTCATGTTTTTGTTCTGACATTTCTTTCTTTCTGAAATAATTTTCTGGTGTTTTTTTTTCCTCACAATACCACAATGTTACAGAATATTTACAAAATAAAAGGCTTTCAGAATATACAGACAGTACAGATTCAATCTGATAAAAATTGTGGTTTTGCCGTTTTTAACATGTTCTTGAGGCATTTTTCTGATGATGGAGAACATTTATAAAAAAAAAAAAAAACGTAAAATTGCATTTTTGAGTATATCTCCATTAAACTATTGTGAATCAACAGCAGAAAAAAAATGTAACTGGAAAAAGTTACAACGACAAGCTCCCAGCTCTGCTTTTAAAATAGATCAAAAGATGAATGGAGTGGGACTTTTAGGCTTTGAAACAATTTTTAATGCAGAATTTATTGAAGTTTTTGCTTTAGAGAGGATACATCATGAGATTTTTACATTTCTTAAGAAAGTCAACCTTCTTTACATCTTTGTGCAGGGCTGCAGCCGTCAACTGGTGACAGTGGATCTAAACCTTACCAGTGCAGAGTTCATCCAGTTTTACTTCATGTACGGCTGCATGATCCCACCCAGCAACCGCAACCAGGGCGTCCTCCTGGAGTACAGTTTAAACGGTGGAATCAACTGGCATCTACTGACAGAAATCTTCTACGATTTGTACACCAAGCCTGGGTGAGTGTCTTTGTCCTGTATGAAGCAGGTTTTGCGAGGTAGGTCATCTGAGAACCTTTGCTTTTGTCTCTTCAGATTTGTGAATGTTTTGCTGCCCCCTGCTGCCCGGCAGGAAGGAGTGCGTGTCCGCTGGTGGCAACCACAGCACGACGGTGCAGACCACAGTGACTGGGCTATAGATAATGTCCTCATCGCAGGCTCAGACCCCCGAGCTCAGATCTCTGACACATTCGGAGGAGTGGCTTTGCCAAATCATGAGAGAGCCCCTGCAGATGAGACTTCAGGACAGATAGGTCAACCCAGCGAGCTGGAGGAAACCCCTTTAGGTGTTTTTATGAGAGTTAGTTATTTAAGTCGAGCAGTTTCATCTCCTGATGGGATATTATAGTTTCATTTTTCTTGTTTCCAGTGAGTGATAACTGGTTGTTCTCGGAGGACTGCTCGGTGCAGCGCTTCTGCAACTCTCCTGACGGGGTGATGGTTTGCGGAAATGATGACGGGAGAGAGGTGTACGCTGTCACTCATGATATTATTCCAGGCAAGGGCTGGGTCATGCAGTTCAAGGTAAAATGTGGGTCTAATATCATCTACTGAATTTTGAGTAATAAAGTATATGTAGGAAAAATAACTAATTTAAAGTTTAAATTTAATTTAAACGCTTATGCAGATATAGAACCTCAGGTGACCTGCGGCTCCTGAGAAAAAGTCAAAATATTCAGGAAGAAATCCATGCAACATGCAAATCATTATATTTAGAAACATGACCTTTTTCATTTGAGCTGGCATCTGGCTCTAAATTGTTCGTCTGGAGAGCTCCAATATTGCTCCCCGTTTTTGTTGCACCACTAATGTTAGGTTGGGGATATGAGGGGCTTTAAGCTAGTGGGAGATTATGTAATCTGATAGCTCAGTTAGAGGTGACGGGAAGCGGCGAACGGGGTTGCTCTACGCCCACTGCTGCTGCTTCTGCAGAAACTATGTCCTAGAAATGGACTTTCAGAAATGACATCATCATAATTAAAAGACCTCTGGGAACACTTTTACAATTGATCAAAAGATGATTAGAGTGGGACTTAAATGACAAACTCTTCTATGGTCCAGTGGGTACAAATCAAGCCCAAACCATAACACCTCCACTGACATGTTTGACAACTGTGGTGAGATTGCTAGGACATGCAGAAGGATTTTCGGCAAGCCTGGTGGTGTGCTTTAAGACCAAATATCCCCACTTTGCAAGGATTTCTCCAGGATACACCACCCTGAGAGCATTGTGGTTTGTTTATTTTGAGCCTAATTTAAAGTTCTTCTGCCAAACAAGCCACTCTATTCTTGAGATCTTTTTCTGTTCTTGAATGTCCATTCGTTTGCTTGAACTCTTTAACATGCCTTCTGAAATCTTTGGAGTCTCAGACACAAAACTGGAATCATTTCCAATAAATACAGTAAATGTCTAGCATGTCCATATCTATAATCAAAAAGATAAAACACAATCCTCAAGATAGATTTGCTGTTGTTAGTTGACCCCTCCACACCTGTTTTGTCCAGATTGCTGTGGGCTGCAGTGTTTTGGAGCGCCACGCGGATCGGCAGGTTCACGTTCAGTATTCTATGGACTTCGGAGTTACCTGGAAGTACCTCGTTCCCCAGTGCCTCCCTGCCGACCCCCGCTGTGGTGGTCAGGTGTCCCAGCCGTCTGTCTTCTTCCCTGAGGGCTGGAAGAGGGCGGTCTATCCTCTACCCGACAGCCTGGCTGACACGTGAGTAGTCCTGGAAATGTTTGACACACTATAGGTTGACTCATGTAAAAAAGAAACTGTTATTCAAGCTGATTGCTGTTTTTGTGCTCTAGGGCTGTGCGGTTCCGGTTTTACCAGCAGCACTCTGATATTCAGTGGGGAGTGGAGAACTTTTACATTGGACCAGCATGTGACAGCCATTGTGGAGGACATGGGGACTGCTTGGATCAACGCTGCCTCTGCGACCCTGGATTCACTGGACCCAACTGCTATGCCAGCACTGCTCTTAAGGTGGCTTTGCATTTACAAAGGTTTCATTTCTGCCAAATATTAGGAGACACCATAGGTAATAGCTGTTTTTTTCAGGCATCTCTAAAGGAGCGTTTTGACTGGGAGGACACAGCAGGCGCTCAGTGGGAGGTGCTTGAGGGCGGTAAGCCCTGCACAGACTGTGGTGTTCTGGTGGAGGGCACGGCCTTGTATTTTGGAGGAGCCGGTGCAAGACAAGCCGTCACTGCTGATCTGGACCTGCGAGGCGCCAAGTTAGTACTGAACTGGTTAAACCAGCAGCAGGGAGGATTTCTGTCTCTAATCATTTTTTTGGGGTTTCGCTGATAGATTTGTGGAATACTGGGCAAGGATTGGAAGTGAGGACAACATGACCATGTGCCACCGTCCAACCTGCCGCAGGGAGGGGGTGCTTCTAGACTACTCTGTTGATGGAGGTGAAGAGAAAAGTATACTCATCCTTTTTTTGAGTATCTGAATTTTCCCTTCATGCTCTTCATGTGATTGCTCAGGCGTGTCCTGGACTCTGCTTCATGAGATGGACTATCTGAAGTATGTGTCAGTGAGGAGAGACTACATTGTTCTGCCAGAGGGAGCTCTGACTAATGCCACTCGCCTGCGCTGGTGGCAGCCTTTTACTATTTCCTCTGGGCTGGCCACCCCAAGCCTTGAAAGAGCCCAGTGGGCAATAGACAACATCCTGGTGGGGGGGTCAGACATCAACCCATCCACGCTGTTCGACACATTTGACGATGGTAGGCTTGAGTACGTTTTTTTTAACTCAAGTTAATAGATATTCTGGTTGCTAACTGTGAAACTTGCTATTTTCAGAGGGGGTTTCACATGAGGAGAGCTGGAGTTTCTACCCTAATGCTGTACGAACAGCTGGCTTCTGCGGGAACCCCTCGTTCCATCTGTACTGGCCAAACAAGAACAAAGACAGGACACATAACATCCTTGCCACCCGAGAACTTATAGTCCAACCTGGAAATATTTTGCAGTTCAAGGTAGAAAAATGACTTGTTGTTGCAACAGAATCTGTCTTTTACAGGCACACTGAGAGCCTGTTTTTTTTTTTTTGCTGTAGATCGTCGTTGGCTGTGAGGCAGATACGTGTGAAGACCATCATTCTGTCCTGCTGCAGTACAGGAAGGATGCTAGGTGAGGAAAACCAGGAACTACCCACGGCTGCAATGTTTTAACCTAATTGAATTATTGTTAGTATGGTATTCTTCACACATGCCGTTTACCTCGCTGCTCAGGTCTGATTCGTGGCAGCTGGTGCAGTCGGAATGCCTTCCGTCTTCGATAAACAACGTGGGCTGCTCTCCCTTCCAGTTCCATGAATCCACAATCTTTAGTCCAATTAATAGTTCAACATGGACCAGGGTCACCATCCAGCTTCCAGACCATGTCTCCTCAGGGTAAGGACTCCCCACATCCAACCTGAGTGAACGCCAGTCAAACAAGTTGATTTGGCAACTTTTGTCACCTATTTTCACGTCATTGGTTTTACCCAGAGCCACTCAGTTCCGCTGGATTCAAAAGGAAGGGACAGGAGAGAGGCTGAGCTGGGGAGTGGACCACGTTTACATTGGCGAAGCTTGTCCAGGCCTGTGCAGCGGCCACGGCTACTGCACCAGTGGATTAGTGTGCATATGCGATGAAGGATATCATGGTGGGCCAACAACTAAGCAACAAGACGGCCCAATTCTGGTCCTGTTGCGCTACCACTCTGCTTGCGTTCTGCTGTGCACGCTGAACACAACCATGCTAACCAAGCTAATTAGCAGGAAATATGTGTTGAACACAAGCAGGGTGATAAATCTTTGGGACAAGAATTAAGCTGTCTTGCTATAAAAGTCATCCATATTTGATGTTTGAGGAGTTTTTTTATGATAGGAAGCAAATTGTAGTATTTATTATTTTTTAATTGTGTTTTTTATTTAAATTGTTTTAGTTATTTGTGCTATTTTTTTTCTATATTCAGTTAAAACAATCAGTTGCTTTTCGTGCTACTTTTTTGTTTTTCAGGCTTATTTTTTTCCATGCTTTTTGTTCAATTCTTTTGCGATTTTTGTGCTAATTTTTTAAACAACTCTTGGTTTTTTTTTTTCTTTTTAATTAATTTATCCACAAACATTACAGAGCAAAACATTAGTTACATTTGCCAGTGTGAACTGTTTTTGTTTGGGTCAATACTGACACCAACATTGGGCACAAAACATGGAAATCCCCGTCCCCAGTGCAACCAGGATGCTCACATTGTGGCTATGGTGAACTTTGTGGCACACAATCTGTTTTTCAAGGTATTGTTTTTTTCAACATAATTTTCTTTTAGGTACTTACTCTAATTTTTGATGCAATTTTGTCTTTTTTTTCAAGATGATTTTTTATGCATTTTTTTGAGAAAAAAAAATGTAAATTATTTTCTATGAAACTTTTATGTTTGTAATGATTTTTAAAATATTTTTTGTGTTTTTTTATATTTTTCTCTAAATCGTTGATATAATTTTTCTATTTTTTTATTTTTTAAACTTTCTTCTTTCTAAAACGAAAAGATAAGGACATGTCTACAACTTGCATTATTCAATCTCCCTGGTTCATTTAAGAAAGAGTAATGATATGATGGATTTCTGTGGATTTTGTTTTAACAATAATGAGTACTTGTGACAAGATTAAGATTATTTTTGGTGAGTTACTGAGAAATTGCTGTTGTTTATCTGGAGTGCTTTCATATTCACGGTCCTCACCTGCCTTTGCAGCTTCACATGCATCAAAATCAAGGCAAACCTCAAAGATCAGAACAGGAAAATCCTATTTATCAAAAAACACTGGCAGTAGGCCTAACTCATTATCTGCATCACCACAAAAAAAGTTCACACTGGTCAGTCTTTAATACTTCGAATTCATGTTCTGTAATGTTTGTGGATAAAGTGAGTAGGAAGAAGAAAGCAGACTGGCGACATTGTAACAAGCATTGAAGCGGACACATTGAAGCTATTAAACTTGTAATTGCAGGTCATAGTTTTCATGAGAGATGATGTTAGCCTAAAAAATAGCACAAAAAGCATTAAAATTTAGATCCCAAAACAAAACATTAGAACAAAAATACAATTTTTTTATTGAATGCAATATCTTTCCAAAATGATGTACTCTTAAAAAAAAAAAAAAAAGAAAAAGATCACATCCTTTTTATATTCCTTTTTGCTGTTATACTCAACAGGAGATGACTGCTCCCTCTCCAGCACTGACTTACCCAGCTCTATCAAGGATAACTTTGAGTCTGGTAGTGTGTCTCAGGAGAGCTGGCAGCTGATCCAGGGCGGGGGAGTGGGTAGTGGCTGTGGGCAGCTGTCCCCACATGCTCACGGAGACTCACTTTACTTCAATGGCTGTAAAATGAGGCAGGCAGTTACCAAACCGCTAGACCTCACTAGAGCCAGGTACAGGTAGTACCACAAGACAAACCATGCAAAGTTCCTGGTTATCTTTTAGAACAATAAAATAATTTGGAATAACTTTGTCATCATTTAATGTCCAATTTTCTTGTAATCCTTTCCTGTCCTCCTTGCAGCAAGATCATGTTTGTGCTGCAGATCGGTAGCGTGGCGCAAACCGACAGCTGTAACATAGCTTTGGATCAAGCCGACACGGTGGATCGAGCCGTCCTGCTCCAGTACACGGTCAACAATGGAGTCAGCTGGCATGTAATTGCCCAGCACCAGCCCAAAGACTTCATAAAGGCTCAGAGAGTCTCCTACAACATTCCACTGTGAGTGATGACGACACAAAGGCGTGGCTATGGTTCATTCTGAGGCTGGTATCAAACAAAACTGGGACAGAATCCTTTAGGGGGCTCATCAAGCCATTCCTAAGGCATTTTCTTTGGACTTATTTTGTAAATATTTAGCTCGTAATTGTCAAAGTCCTGAATGTTAGGATTTACGTTTATTTAAGTAACATTTTGTCTGTTGGTGGTTTCAGTGTGACAATTTTTGTAAGCTTTGGTAAATGTGGGTTTTCTTACATGAGTGCTGTTTAAGGGATTTACCAAAGGAAAATTGTCTTTAGTTATTTGTTTGACAACCTTAGGAATTCCCCATAATCTGTTTAAGTGTTTTTAATTATTTGCAAAATATCAATATATCATGTTTCTGAATTCAAAATATCGTATCCTTGTCTTGTAAAAGCATGTGTTATCATTGAAAATATGGCAAGACTCTTGCCACATTACACCAAATCGGTATATCATTGACTTCTTTATGTTCCCATGATTTCCTCAGTGAAGCCAGAGTTAAAGGAGTGATGCTGCGGTGGTGGCAGCCACGGCATGAAGGTGCGGGACATGACCAGTGGGCCTTGGACCATGTGGAAGTAGTTCTGTGAGTACCCAATTACAAGTTGGTCCCCGGCTCCCCAGACTAGCCACAACAGAGCCCTGAGCTGCCAAAGTCTCTACCTCTGCCTGTCCTCAATCCCAATGGTTCCTTCCAGTCCACACTGACACAGGGGTACACACACAAACACGCTGGCACCAACTTAGTGGCCAAGTGGAAGAGTGTCTGTCCTGGGACTCCTTAAGATTCTAACGTGGGACCCAGTGCCTACCTGCTTAACACTGCTTAACACAACCAACAACAATTCCTAGAACAGAATCTTTCTCCAGGGTATTTGGCTGCAGATCAACTCCTGCTAGTTGATAGAGACCATGCTTCAGTGTACTTTCCTTCACTTTAACAAAAAGTAACCCATTTTAAAAGCTTCAACAGGAACCTTTTGTTTTTTCATTTTCATTGTTAGGTTATTTTTGCCTTTCTGTCACAAAGCATCTGGTAACTGATGGGCTGTAATGGCAGATAGGCTGCATTGCAAGGTGCTTTCTAATGGCATTTAAGGGCATAAAAAAAGATCTCTTCAATACAGTTATTTCTGCGTTGTCCCGAGCTAAAATAAATGGCAAACCAATGGTTATAAAGACTATTGCTCAGCAGTGAGAGTGCAACTGACTTTTCAAGAATTCTTTGATAGTTGTGGTCAAATTAGCATATTTTCTGCAAAAAGGCAACAAATATTAGAAAAGTTTGCTAAATCTGACAAAACTGTATTATTTTTTTCTGATCTTTCACATTCAGCGCCCCTTGCTAATCTGAGCTGTACCCGAGTACGTTTGACAGAAAATATGATTCATTTGGCTAATGTGAACACCTCAGTTTACACTGCTCTGGAATGATGAAGAAAAGCATGCCGAGATTTCAGAAGCAGGTTGCAGTTCTGCAGACTCTGATGTGTTTCAAATGTAATGTGACAAAACTAAAAAGTTGTAAGCCAATCAGCAAACAGCATTCCATTCTAAAGACAAACCATTTTTGAAAATTTCAAATATCCATTTAGCTCGACCAGACTTTGTTTTTCTGTGTGGCCTTAAGGCCTTTTTATTTTTATAAGAATTTTGTATACTTCATGTCAAACAATAGCACAACTTAACATGTTCTCCATATTTGTACACTATAATACCAGGATGAGGATTTTTCCTGAGGTGACATGAGTTGAGGAGCTAAATCATTTAACTTTCTAAATAAAACAGTGTGTTTAGCTGAGTTGATGCAAAGTCAGAAACACACCTTTGCGCCTAACCTGAGCTGTCCCTGGCCAACATGGCCATGACCTGTCGCACACCCTCCCTTGCATTTGCTCAGTTTTCAACAGTGTCTGCTGAAGTGTGACGTGACCCTCGCACTTACTCTGTTGTCTATTTCTCTGTTCACCGCTCCTCCGCACATTCTCCTCTCACTGTTCCTCCTCGACCTTTTCTTTTGCTCCCGGCTGCTTTATTGTTACTAATGTGGCTACACTCCCCTCTCTGCTTGTGCCTCATCCTTTCCTACCTTCGTCCATCCTCCTCCTCCTCCTTTGCCTTATAACATCTTATCCCCACAACTCCCTCCTGACCTCCTAACCGTGCCCCTCTGGCACACAATGGATGGATATCTGCTGTTCATCCCACTTTATCTTTGTTACATGTCTTTACTCTCTATTCTACAACTATCTTTCTCTATTATTTTTTCTTCCTTCTTTCCCTCTAACTTCCATTTCTTCTATGACTTCTCTCTTTTATTCCCACCCTGCTTCCCCAGGCTGGGGCTCCTTCCTCCCCAGACCTTTCTCCGAGACAGCAGTCCCTTCCTCCTCCCGCCTCCCCCCTCTCGCGCTCTAACTTCTGCTCTCTTCTGTATTCTGCTCCCTCTGGCATGGCTGTAGTGTCAGGTAAGTCCTCCGCCTCTTCCTGAATGCAGCCCCACCTCCTTGCGCACCCCCCCACCCCTTCCTTAACCTGTTACACCGCAGACACCCCTCTTTTGATTTATTTTTTTGCGCACACATGCAGCCTTCTTCTTCACCACCATCCGCCATCTCCATTGTTTCTCTTAAATTTGCACCCCAGGCAGGTCAAAGGGCAGATCAGCGGTTTACAGTGTTCAGGTGGAGGGTTACCGATGAAATGATCCAAAGTACAGACCTTAACTCACAAAATAAGTCATAAAAACGGTAAAAATGCAGGTACAGAACTGAGAACAGGGACTGGAAGAGTTTGGAAATGTTCTGAGATGCCTCAACATACAGATAAAATCTTTGATTTGCACATCAAAATGTACTTTTTACGTTGGAATTTTCCACACACAAATGTCAGTGCTTTTGTGTTTGTGTATAAGTGTGATGAAATTCATCACTATATCTGTATTTGTTTGTGTTGTTCTGAATTCTGCGTCAGCTGCAGCCCGCTGTGGGGCTTTTTGCTGCTGTTTGAGAATCTCCATCCAGCATTTTGTCGCTCCAGCCTCAGAAGTGAATGGCTGCTTTTTACTTGAATGTCAGCTATAGTTGATATTCAGGGAATCTCATGACATTAGTTTCAAACCAACTCCCATTAGACCGTTTTTTTTTTTTCTCACTTCCTTCGTCTGCGCATGGCTGCAAGTACAACTGCTGCTTCCTCCATTCCTCATGGCTGTTTGTTTGTCTTTCTCTGAGGAAAACAACAACATGTCTTTGGTCCAGGAGCCTCTCCTTCATCTCAAAAGTCAGAAACCTTTGAGCTCGCACATCTTTTTTCACATCCCAAGCATCAACCATTAAATCCCACACATGCGCAGCCATTCCCTGCCTCCCCAAGCCCTTTTTGCCCCTCCCATTTCACAGAGATCCCTGCCTGCCCTGGCTGCACTCCTGGCTCACTGGCACCGCTGGATGGAAGAGGCTATAAGCAGGCTAAGCAAGAGTGATCTTCTGCAGCTTTTCTATGTTACCAAAAACAAAAAAAAACACTTTCCTGCTCAGGACCCTGCACTTTTGTGGCCTTTTGTGTGTATGTGTGTGTGTGTGTTATCTCTGCCCTCAAACACTCAGAGTCTAGTGTACCATTGTGTTTGTTTACTTGTGCTGTGTGTAGTTTGTTGAATCCGTGTTGACCATAGCTGCCTGTTTGTGCAGAATGCAAACAAACCGAAGTGTATCCAGTAGATCCGGTCATTTGTTATAGAGATCTGTTGAGTGTTTGAGGTTACATGAAAACTCCAGCATGAACTTAGGTGTGATAGAGCTCCATTTCATTGGTCAGCCCGTGCGCATGGTCTGGAGCGTGTGTGGACCCTCTGTGCTCTTTACCGTGTCACTCATACTCGCACACCTCCTTTCTCCCCTCCCCTTTTCTTATCTTTGCACACCTGCAGCACGCGTAAGCAAAACTACATGATGAACTTTGCCAGACAGACCGGCATGCGTCACTACTACAGTCGCAAGAGGCGGGCACTGCAGCAGCAGCAGCAGCGCGCCTGAATGAGTCGGGGGGACCTGCCAATCACACATCAACATGCCTCGTACATCCTTGTCAACCTGTTGAGACCCGTCCACCGGTGGATTCCAATCAGCCTCAGACGCCCCCTCACCTGTCTCCGCTCGGCCAATCGCTATTGCCAAACCACGCCTTCCCAACTACACAGATGGAATGAAACTAAAGGAGTAAAGAGGCCATATTGTCCCAAAGGATGGTCAGGGCTTTTATTTTGTTGCTGTCGTTCCTTTGATTCCCACCTTCTCCCATCTTTTTTCCTGCCACACTGTGAAACTAAAGAGATAACACATCACTGCTGAACTGACCAGCCGATTGAGGAGAAACCCCCCAGTTCCACCGGGGCACTGGGAGGGGAGGAGGAGGACCACTCCACCACCGCCAAACCAGTACGCCAGGAGAGAGACACACAGTGATGGTACTGGCTATTAAGTGGAATAACAGTGATGAAGATATAAAAAAAACAAAAAAGAAAAAAAATACTGTGTTCTTGGTGTTCTGTGTGTCTGTGGGTTCTTTTTGTGATGAGTTGACAGTGGTGTTTTGTTTGTTTGTGTGTTTGTTTATTTTTCTACTAATTTGTATGCTTTTAAAGGGGGGAGGCGCGCGGGGGGGGGGGGGGGGGGGGGGGGGGGGTTGGTTTCCTTTCCCTGTTTGTTGGATCAGGAGTGGGCAGGACACAAGAGGCCCAAACAATACACGGAGGAGGGACAAAGGAAAGATTTGCACAGAGGCGGAAAAAAGCAAAATATATCTAAAGAAAAAAAAAAAAAAAAGGAAAAAAGGACAAAACGATTTTTTTAAATCTTTTTTTTATATATGTTGGTTCCTGAAAATACAGATATTTATGGTAAATGGTTCTTCACGTAACCTATTTAAGATGCACTGTGTGTGAAATCTGTGTTTTTTTTCTTTGTTTTGTTTTTTTTAGTGTTAAGTTATTAGACGGTTGAGTCGGGCTCTCGGACTGCATCATCTCCACTCTTCTTTCACTCTCCTCCTCTCTTGTGCTGTTTCCCTGTCCTTCCATCCTCTCTGCTGATTTTTCTGAAACCTGGAGGTGAGGCTCTATTAGTGTTGTTTTTTGAAGTCTGTGTAATATGGACCCTCTGCCCTCAATGTAACTCCAGTATAGCAATCTCCTGTAAATATATATACACGTATATCCACTATGGGGAAACCCAGCAGCCTTATTCAAGGGAAATAAAGAACTGTCCAAACCTCAAACTGTGCACACTGTGTCACCACCTCTTTCATTTCTTCTGAAGCTACGTTCACACCGCCTTTGACAACGTGCGTTGAAGCCTCCCTTTCAATAAGAATGTTGAATATCCGGTCATTTAAAAGAATATGAGGAAGGACTTTTTAAACAAAATTCAAGTCAGTTGTGAGTTTAAACTTATTCTAATGATAAACCACTCTGACAAAAGATCAGATGTTTTACCATCATTTGGCTTAGTTATCTGACATGCATTTTGGAGGAATGGTAAAACTCTTGATTTAGTGTATGGTCAGCCGTGGTTAAAAAAAGCTGTTCGTTTTTACTGATGCAAGAAGAAGAAGCTTTGAAAGTTACTTTTAAATTAAAAACAACCTGCATATTCAGTTTTATGGGTTTCTTTTCCAAAAACATTTGCATTCAAACCATTTCCTCTGGATGATTTTAAAAGCAAGACAATATAATCAGACTATTTTCAGTTTGGAGATCAAGATTTTATCTTTGATTTTTATTGAATCCAGGTTATGATCACAAATGTATTCCTGATAAATATGGTTCTTGGATGGCTTTGAAAAAAAGCAAAATGTTCTGGTAATAATGTCTCCACTTTATTAGAAAGAATTCACAATGTCTAATCAAACTGTGATTCCCTCACAGTCTAACTGTTCTTGATGGAAATAGCTTTCAATACCAACTTGTCCACATAACTTCTCAATATAATGTAAACACGTTGTTCCTAAATGATCGAAACACACATTTGGACTTAAAAATATCCCTTAAATATTAACTGCAAGACCTCTCTGGATAAAAACCAGAAGGAAAATTACATCTTTTCTTGTAAGTAGTTCTCAAAAAAGTCACATAGTGAGATCTTGGCTGGATTGAGCCTGGGAAGCTTTTCAAAAATATGACTTCCTGCTGCAGCAACCATGGAAATGAAGTATTAGCAGATTAATGTGTGCACTCCAGTTATTCATATTTTTACTGTCTTACAAAATAGAATAAAAATATTCACCAGCAAAGCAAGGAAAAAAGCATGTCTCCTTTTTATGCAGAGTTGTCTGCTGCTTATAACACCCAGAAGCAGAAGCTCTTATTAAACTATTTATTTTTACTTTTCTTAAAAAAAAAAAAAAATGACAACACTTAGATAAAAAAGAATTTTAAAATCTCTTGTCTTCTGGCATCTTGGTTTTTGCCTCGGTCTGTTCAAACTGGGCATTCACCACTTTTGTTTTCATGTTTTAGTCAAAAACTGCAGGCCATCACAGCAGCAGCCACCAGCATGGCAGTGAGCGGCTCCAGTGAAACGCCCTGGTTACAGTACGGCCATTCACAGCAGCTGTAGCTCATGGCGTAGACGGTGCCCATGAGGCGGAGGCTGTGCACCTGACTGCAGTCCTTCTCCAACATGCAGCCCCTGGCTGACAGGGCAGTATAGTTGCCGTAGCGACCCAAGCCCTTGAAGCACAGCTCATGCGGAGGGCACTCCGTCACAATGAGTTCAAACGTGATTTCTTTCTCCAGGAGGGGGCTGTAGTAGCAATGCAGGTTTTCACAGAGCAGCAGAGGAAGGAGAAGGTACAGCCACAACAAAGCAGCATGGAAGAGCTGCCTGCAAAGAAAGGAAAGCACCACGGCGTCAATATTCACTAAGAGAAGATGCTTGCACCAAGAAAATAACTTTGAAGGGCTTGACATAACAGTTCTAGGATTTTACTTTAAGGAAAGGTGTTAATTGTGATGAAAAACAGGTTATGTCAGCAAATTTCCTGAACAAAAGTCAAACATGGAACTTTTCTTTTATATATATTTGAACAGAGACAGTGCACATTCATGAACATTCTGGAAACGTGCCATTGATAGCTGCAAAGCTAATTTTCAACTGTAGTCCTTGAGGAAGGTGTAAGTTGGCCAACAAACACCAAAAAAACAAACAGTAGAAATAATGCAAAACAGAATCAGCAAGTTTGAAAGTTAAATAAAAGTAGTTTCTACGGTTTATCAAAAATGTACATGTAAATTGATAAATTATAATGAAACGATTTAAACTGTCAAAATGTGATATGCATCCAACACTGGCAAACAATATTTACATTTGCAGATTTATGCAACGTAGGAAACAGACCATGGCCTCTTCAAGAGCACATTTTAGAGTTTATTCTTAAATGTTTTAAAAGTTGGACAGTGTTACGGTGGAGTACACTATTTCAGATGTTACAGCCCTTTACAGAACAAATTCTCCTGAATGTATTCGTCTGTAGGGCGTCACAGTCACCCCTGGCTACAGACCTAGTGGGTGCACCCACTGTAGTTTTCTACTTCATATATTCCCCTAATAGAGCAGGTGCAAGTCCATGAAGTTTCAATAGGCGAGACCAAAAAAAGCATTCTTTTGCTCAAACCTTTTTTGTAAACTAGCCCTGACGAAATAAAGTTTTTCTCATGTGATCAGTCACAGGTGCCAGTAGTTTGCTCCATAGTGTTATTCAAATATTTATGGGAACTATTTTAGTGGAAGACAAAAGAATAAGAGGAAAAACTTACCAAGTCATTTTTAAGTTTAAGAGTTAGTCAAAACCGTTGTCAGGGAATCGAATGTCTCACAAAATCAGAGAATCTAATGTTCTGAAGAGCTTAATAGACCACACCTCCCCACACACCTGCAGGTAAATATCACAGACCAACTTAGAATTAAACTTTTAATTCAGTTTCCATCAAGTGCTTTAGAAAATGACAGCAATCACATTATAGCAGGAGGGAGGCTTACAAACCCACCTTATTCTCTCTGAACTACAAATGTTTCACACCAAAAATAACTAACTTTCTCCCCTATGTTCTTTATAGCAAACACAAGAAGCAAAGCGTGCAAACATTTGACTAAATGTTAGTCCCTTTTTGAAGACTTAGATGACTTCCTGTAGGTAAACAGGCCACCCTTCAGACTCTGACGCTCATCTATGCTTTGACGACAGGAGAAGCAGTCATTTGTATTAGTGTGTTGTTTGCAGACACATCCAAAGGCTTCTCCACAGCAGCCTCGGTGTCATTTGCTTTAATCTTGATCATCTGCAGCAGCTCCTTCAGTGTGCTTTTGGATTCCGGCGCTTCGTTACATGTGTTTTGGGAGCAGCAAGCGTGATGAACTTTATATTTTGTTCCTCTGAAAGTGACCATCTCATTGGAGCCACAGAGGTCGGCACTGACGCAGCCCTGAGCGGACAGGACGTGGAGGGCACCGTAGAAGCCTCTGGAGCTGGTGCAGCGCTCGCCCGGCCGACACTCAGTGGTGAAGTTTGGACACAACTCGGACTTTTCATGCAGAGGGCAGACGTTGCACAGCAGATGCTCCAGAGCAGCAGAGGCAGGACCAGGGACCAACAGGATGGAGGCGAGGAGCAACAGAGGTTGGCCCAAAATTGTGCTGTTCATACAAACATAGGTAAAAAGGACAGATACAGATTCTTAAATCAGCATTAGTTTATCATTCACCTGGTCCTCAGTGAGCCCATCCTTCTCCCAGTGGAAGCTGCTGAACTCCAGAAGGTCTGTTCACATTATTAAGGCCTCTGATTGGCAGTTAGGGACAGGTGTGTGCTTTGAAAACTCAACCAGACATAAATAAAACGTTTAAAAGGAAAAGAAACTTTAGCAGAGGATTGTAGCTGTGAGGGTTTATCGAGGATACATTTTCCTCAAAGACTCTTAAACACAAAAAAAAAGGAAGAATTAAAGGGGAGATGGAACTAAAAGTGGACTTGCAGTGCCATCTAGTGTCTGATTTTGGACATGAAGCAACTTTGTGTAAAAAGGTTTTAGTTCGTGAATGGACTCTTCTCTCCTAATCTCCAGGTCATTTTCTGTTGACTGGGGTGAAGCTGAGCTGTGAGGATTTGCACAGTGGTTCCTGCAAAAAAAAAAAAACAAAAAGACAAGTTTTCATTGGAACACAGTCCCAGGAAAGCAAGTTGAGCTAAATTGCGCAATCCATCTCATTCGCACAAGAAACCAGTACTATTTTTTTAACTCCTGTGTCCATTAAGGGATAGATTTAGAAAAGATTTACGCAAAAAATGTAGCTACAATTTGATTTCTTTTTTTATCAGTAGAACATCAATGTTTAAAGGACATTCAGAAAAAGGTGAAAAAACTCCAAAGTTTTGAATGGTACTAAATTAAACAAAAGAAAGTTACTTTTTCTCATGTAATTTTCTAAATACATGCAGCCAGTGCTGAACTTTTTCTTGGCTGCACAGACCAGAGGAAGAGGTATGGTTAGGTTCATACATGCGACCAACAACAACATTTAGATGCTCTTAAAATGTGTGCGAGTAATGCAGCAATGTCCAACATGAATTTCCATCAGTTTATAACATCAAACAAATAAAAGAAAAGGTTCATACGTGTTTGAATAGGCTCCCCTTCCCACTATAATGGGTCCTCACACTATTTATTGTATATTACTTTCATGAGGTCACAATCTTGTTTGGTTTGATGGTAAAAGGTGATCATTCTGTGGCTTGTTTGTCTTATCACTTTAAGCACAGTTCCTCTCAGACAGTGTTTAAAGTAAACTTAATGCTTTGCTTACTGTCAGCTCAGCATCCTCATCCTCCCTGCCAGCATCGCCCCACTCTTCCTGCTCCTCTGCAGGGTCGTAGCTGTACAGAGGAATCAGCCTGTGGCGCAGCTCCTCTAATCTGCATTGCAAAGAGATCAAAGGAAACTTGAATAAGAACATTTTTTAAGAAAGACTGCTTTAAAGTATTTGGTTCAACCAAAATCCTGACCTACCTTGATCTCTTTTTGATATAAAAAACCTAAAACAGAGAACAGAATTAGAAACTTGAGCTGATATGAAAGTTTAAACTTCAAGGAACTGAAGAACACTCTTGCCGCTGCCAGGATAGATCCAATCAGGATTAAGAGGACAAGTGGAATGAGGGCATAGTAACCAGGAAATCCAGGTTTTTGGTCCACAGGGGGCATGAAGTCAGTTGTGTCGTTCTTGTTCACCTCCATCCCGATCATCACTCTTTCATGGAGGCCCCCGGTCCGGTCCGTGCACAGCTGACGCCTGTGTGACACATTCAGTGGAGAGCTGTCGCTGTCGCTTCCACCGAGAGCTTCCCAAGAGCTGCCTTCCCCCTCGCTTAGCTCATAGCCTCAGAAAATGAAAGGCACACTGAGGCCTATGATCTAAGAGGATGAAATGTAATCTTACCTTGTGTGTTAGAAACAGGGTACGGGGGGGTTCACCGTGACATGAGACACACAGGAAAGCAGCCTGACATCTCAACCTGCTCCATGACATTCCTGAACAAGGAGTGGACCAACAGAAGCTCAGTCATGATTAACCTGGGGATGTTTTAGATAAATGTAGTTCTATATAAAACCAAAAAATATCTATAGCGGATTTATTTGTTGTAAATACATTTTGTTTCATGAAAATAAAAAAAAGTCAAATGAATCCTGAGGTGTAATGTTCCGTTTTGTCCAGCAGAGGGGAGGTTTTTGTGGACAGGAAGGTGACGTTTGTCACAGGCTGGGCTGTACAGGTCTGACTTGCTCTGCATAGGCTCATTGAAAATTGCCCCTTCAAAGAGAAAGGCGCTGTAGTGAGCAGAGCTGTGTTGGTAAGCTTTAAACAAACCCTTTTATAAATCATTGATGCCAGTATTTAGAACGAATCTGTTGTCAGCAGAACATTCTTTTATGTTTTATGCTTTGCAGGCATTTACGGTTTGTTGCATTTCTGTAAAGTTTGAGTAAAAAATAACCATTTTTAGTCATAGTGCTGGGATAATAACGTTAATGAAGGTGTTTGTCCCGTCCTTCTCGGCTGTATAGGTACTTTGCTTTCATTTTACTGTCAGTTTTGAAAGTCTGTTAATCATTAGACCTTTGTAAACGACTGGTTTCCCTGTGCTCTAACACCGTGGTTGAATCACTTCATTTCTTTCTTTTCATGCCCTGATCAAGTTCCTTCTATAAAGTCTTTTTGAAAGTGGTGGAGACTTCAGACCAGACGGTTTGCTAGAAGCTCATGGATCCCTTTGCAAGACACAATGGGACCCTGCAGGGACAGAACGCAACACAATTTCCACAGTCTGTGAGGGATGATCCAGGCTACCCAGAGCAGCCCTTTGACTGTGCTCGGAAGCCTCAAGATGAAGCTAACCCTCAAGGATATTATTGGAATATTGAACATCAGGAAAATGGGCCTCCGCCAATTCCACCCAAGAGTTTTAGGTTTCGTCTTTTTAGTGATCCCGTAAAAACAGAGCCTGTGCCCCCTCCCATTCCACCCAGGAAAAGACCACCACTAATCCACAACAACAGGAGGATGTCTGTGGACCCCATCCCTACACCTAGAACTAAACTAATACGTTCCCACACACAAGTGGAAAGTCAAGTAAGTGCATGAAGTTTCTCAATGGAGACAAACATTTCCGTTTAGACAGCTGTGCTACACTAAAAGATTCTTATATTCCCTAATCCTAATTTTAGGATCCATGGGCTGTCGTCTTAACTAAGTGTCCAGAGGGCAGCACTAAGGCTCTGGAAGTTTTTTGCAACGCAATATTCCAGTAAGGCCGAGAACACACTGCAAAAACAGAATCTGAAGAAAGTATACATTCTTTAGTTTCTAGAAACAAAAAAAAAATTATTTTCTGTCTTGTGAGAAAACTAATTTTATCAAGAAAGTTTTTCAAAAGCAAAATAATCTTAGTTTGAGAAAATGTGTCTTAGTAAAATAAAATAAGAATTCTTCATAAGGCTGTTTTTCTTACCCCACTAGCAGATTTTATTGCTCTTTTAAGTAAAATCTGTCAATGAAGTGAGAATTTTTGACTTATTTCTAAACTGTTTTTTACAGTGCATTTGGATTATCAGATTAGAACAGCACTTTTTTTGTCATTGCTTATGTTTATTACCTGAAGTGAGTGTGATGCAATCTTTCTAAATAAAGCTTCTCTTATTTTTGACATGCACATTTCTCGTAATATTTTGTTTTCCTGCCGTACTGGTAATTTGTCATTCTTACAGGCTGAAGTCACAGTACAAGCACACAAACTTTGATCAGAACTCCGGTGTTGTGTGGGGCCGACTGGCACAAATCCACCCCTCCCTGCTGCACAAGGTGGAGGTGGAGGTCACCATCTCCACCGACGAGGACAACTGCCAGCTTACCCTCCCCACAGAGGGTAAAATAGCTTCAAAATAAGAGCTATCTTATCAGCGAGTGTGCAAAACCCTTTGCTTAGCCATTGAATTTTAAAATAATAAAAATGCCATTTAGTCTTAAATAATCATACTATTTTAGTTTGCTTACATAACCTCCTAAAAATAATTGGATGACTGCAAAAAAGTCAGTTTAAGTGGGTCATTTCAATTGAAGTAACTTTGAAAAGTGATAATAACAATAAATAATTGAATTTTAATGATGTATCTAAAAGTTTAAAATGTATTCACATAGTGAATAAACAAAAAAATAGTTTTTTTTTTGAGTATTCACAATACAAATAAGAAAAAATGCATTAATGTTAACAAACATAAATGGTCGGTTTGAAAAAGGGTCAAGTTTCTTTTCTAAATTCCATCTTTCAAAGCCAAAATAAACAAATTTGCCCAAATATATATATATATATAGATAGATAGATAGATGGATAGATATCTATCTATATATATAACATTTTATTTTGTGAGTTTGTATCTATCTAACTGAGCAATTGTCATAAAACGTTCAAAACAAACTTTCCTGTGAGAAGTGTACAGACTCTAATTTTACTTTCTTTTTTCCAGCAAACAAGCCAGTACAACAACTGATTGATAAAGCTTTAGAGCTGCTTGACCTCGACCCCGGCAGAGCCGGGGAATATGTTCTAAAGTTTTGTGACTCCGAGGAGTATCTGAAAAGGTGAAGGTTCCTGTTTTGCGTCAATGCTGCAGATCCTGAAATTCTGGATCCTTTTCACAGTCAGTGGGTTTTTTTTTGTTTTCGTTGTTGAAGTTGAATCACGTGTCCATCTCCCTCTGCTTCTGCAGTGATGAATTTCTTGCTGTGTATGAGAAAGTACAGATGTGCCACAGGTTGAAACAAGTGATCCACCTGCGGCTAATCCATGTTGGGAAGCTGAAACGCAATCTGGTCAGAAATGTGAGTCTGTTCAAATTCCTCCAGGTCACCTTACAACAAACAGGGTTGGCCTCATCTCCACCCATGTAGCGCTGCTGTCATAAGCGGTGTTGTCATCATCGGGGCCATTGTAGTTGTAAAAACACCCAGAACCCTCGACTTTGTTCTGTTTACACACACTGCTGCCATTTGGCACCTAGAGTGAAAATAGATAAGGGTAAAACATGCTCAAGAAAAAGCTTTTTAGATTCTAAACCCTCTTTTTAATCATTGTAAAATTGTTGCATTCATGAAATCTTATTACATTAAGCAGTTTGCATTGTTTTTTTTTTGTATTGTAAGGCTGAAGATGACATGACAGAGTGTCACCTGTATCCATTCCTGGGTTCTGTCAATATCTACAACATCTCCAGGTAGGACGAGGATTCACCCTCATACCTGTCAGGCTGTACAAAAATCTTTATTTACTTGGCATTGAGCTATGGGAAGAACTTCCACATGCTCATATATGTTTTAATGGGTCTGCGTTTTGCAGGCTCAGCATGCAGGAGGTGCTCAACAGCTATAGCAAAGAAGTGGGCGAGCTTATGAAAAGTCAAGTGAGTGGACTGAGCACTCTGTGCCCTCTGCTTTACCTCTAATAAAAGCGTTCTTCCCAAACGATTCTCCTCTCGTCACGTCTGCAGTCTTGGCAGAATGTCAACTATGTGGTGAAAAACGTTCGCACGATCACCAATCTGCTGTTTGGACTCACCAGCCTAGAACTGGATGAAGCCATTGGCCGGCTCAACGGAATCAACTTCAAAACTTTGGTATGACATCATGTCTCCTCTTTAAGATTTCTGATGTATTGCATTTATATATTTAATAAATGTGTCATTTTTCATTAAACAAAACTATGTAAAACACAAAACACAGCAAAAACACACACACACAGAAAAGCAATTCTAGGTAAAAAAAAAAAAAAAAAAAAGAAAAACTATACACATTTCTCTCTGTTGTACTATTATTCTTTGGAAAGAAATTTCAAGAAGCAAATACTTATTAACTCTTCCTATTTTACCAGACTTATTTATGCTTAAAGTATGAGAAAAAAAGAGAGTATCACTAAACAATTAGTCAGACCCTTTCCAGCAAATTAGATTTAATAGAAAGATGTAATCATTTCCATAATTCCATTCAAAAATTCAACTTTCATAGAATACAGATTCAGGGCCCGCTGTTTGATTGATTTATTTAAGTATAGATCCATTGATTATTATTGGTTAAACTTATTAATTAAAATGTTTATTGGTTTACTTTTACAAACATTGGAGTTCCAGCTCATAAAACCCACAAACAGGTTTTCAGGAAATTCTAATAATCTGGAGAAATCACCATTTACTTCTCAATTTTTGCAAATATGATATAGACAGAGATTATGATCACATCAAATCTATCAACTAAAGTATTTTTCGAATGTTTATCTGCAATACTTGGTTGGGAATCCCTTTGCAAAGAATGCATGTGGAGGTTTTTAAAGCTGTTCCTCCACCTCATTCCACTCTTTCTGGATCTTGTTCCTTTGATAATCCGCTGAAGCCCTCGGCCGTCTCTTTTGCTGCTGCATCTTGTCCTGATGCATTTTGCTTTTCTATTAGACTTTCTGTTGATCTGCTCGGACACAGCGCTCTGTAAACTGCCAGCCTCCTTAGCTACAGTATGAACTTTAGTGGCTTACCCAGACTATGGCTTCCGGCTGGTTGTCAAGTGTGGAGTCTTCCCCATATTGAACCAAACTGAACCAATTTAATGACATGTGGAGAATCTGAGGAGGTGCTTTGAGTTTAGTACATGATTACTGAATTTGGGTAGATTTCTCCACAGTCTTTTTTTGAAATCCTGTTTTTGTGGGTTTTATGAGCTGGAACTCCAATCTTTGTAAAAACAAACACATACTTAGAATTAATCAAACAGTGCTCCCTGAATCTATAATCTATGAAAGCTGAATTTTTTGAATGAAATTATCGAGATGTATACACTTTTCCATGATATTCTAGATTTTTGGAAAGGGTCTGTATTTATCTTAATCCATCTATTGAAAGGGTATTTGGATATACAAGTAAGTATATGAGTAAGAATAAATGAGTTTCACCCTAAATTTACATTTTTTTGATCATTCCTATACTGTTTAAGAATTTTCTTTTTTTTTTAATGGACTCATTCACACATTTAATTCACAGAATCACCACACACATTAAAATGTGAGGGGTGATATTCGTTTGTATGTTTTAATTGCCCTAAATTAGGAAACAGAAGAAAAAAATCTGTTTTTTTGTGTGTTTTGCAGAGCAATGATGAGATGTTTGAATGTCAGTCTGGTGAGTAGCAGTAAAAGACATTGTTTAAAATAAAGTTTATTTCAATTCTAGATTTTTGTTGTTAGAATTGTGTTCATAATTTAACTTGAATTCCAGGAGACAGTCTCTCCATCTAAGAATAATCAAAGTCTGCTCTCTTTGGTCAGCTTTTGCCAATTTAAGTCATGGTTTGCATTAAGCATTCAACAATTGTGAGATTAAATTGCGTGAAACCTGTTCAAAAACATTAGTTAAGAAAAAGTTCCGAATTTTAGGTCAATTTTATTTTATTTTTTAGATCTTTTTATTTAATTTTCAAAAATCATAAAAGGAAAAGTGCGGTCACTGTCTACATTCAAAACTCTTCATAATAAAATATGTTTATTAAGCACTGTTTTAATGCTAAACTACTTACAGCTGCATGATTTTCTTTGGTTTTTATTGTTTTGCCACACAGTAAAATAACCCGTGGTGTGTTCATTCTTCAAAAAGAAAAACTTTTTTTAATTGTGGCACATCTTTTATTTATATAAGTATTAAAAGTAAATTACTTTAATGAGCATGAGTCACAAAGATACATCTTCAATGCTTAAATAAATTGTTTTAAAATTGATTTCATTGGCTATGCAGTTAGTGGTATTTAACCGTGAACACCCACAAGGCTTTTCATTATTTTTTTAGTTTAATTATTTTATTATATTTTTTCTATGTATTTATTTGGCTGCTGTTAATGGCTGCTACCCAAAATGAAAAAAAAAAAACCAAAAAAAAGTGTAAAATTAAATTTAAAAGTCTAGAAAAAATGTTTTTGAGTTTTCCAGGGTTAAATATTTTAAGTTACACAATGCTAACATTTGCACAATGCACATGTGTAACTACGACATCAGCTGTGTCCAAGAAAGAAAGCTTCAGTTTTCTAAACTTGTGTTTCAGTTATGGTCATGCTCCATGGGGTCCTGCTGAAACTGCTGCAGATGTATTTTGACAACTTCCAGTTTGACTTTACGGGTCCGAGAATAATCAGCAGCCCGCAAACCTGCGACGTGGACAACAACCAGGAAATTCTGCAGTTCAACATCGTTTCTTTTTATAAGCTGCTCCCCTCCTGGCTGAGGTATGGGTACATTTACACGTTTGCATTCTCCTGTCTGCGCTCGCACATGCTTACAAACTAACACATTGATGTTACATGCTTTTATTTTTTTCCCCCATGAATTTCAGTTATGACAGTTTTTCCCTTTCCTGTGATTTGATATATGGAGGAGTTTCAGTCTGCGACACTGCCTTCTCTGAAAATATCAGCACTGCTTTGTCACATGGAAACAAGATCAACTGCAGCCGAACGTAAGAGCAACGGGATAATCCTAAATGGAGATATACGCTAGACAATGGGATTTCTTTACTCAAATCAGGCATTCAAAGGCATATTTAATAAACCATAAGTAGTGAAGACAAAGGAGATCTTAAATAAGTAAGGGGAAGATATCTATGCCACTGTGTGTCATTTCCAGGATGGTCTTCCCTGTTCCGATCAATCAGCTTCCGTACGAGTGCATGCTGAGATTCCGCATGAAAGGAGCAAAGAAAGGGAAAACCCTGGAGCTTTTAGCCTGGGTTGTTCTACCTCTGTACAGTCACAGGTTTGTTTTTCTGTTTTATCAAGGTAGTTGTTGGAAAAAAAAAACTTGCGAAGCTTTTTCAAGTTTCTCTTTGGTTCCTAATCTGTATGTCTATACTTTTAGGACTCTTGTAAGAGGAACCGTTCTCCTAAGTATGTGCACTTTACCCGAGTTGCCTTTTTCTCCAAGTCCTGCACTGTCTGACATCCACAGACAGGCTGAGGGGGTCATTCTACAGGTCAGCAGCTTCACACAACTCCTGGTTGACCTATAAACCTCAAATTCCTACTGTGTTGTTTTTCCTCCGTCTTCCAGCTTGAATTTCCAGATCAATACCAGTGGGTTTATCAGAGACCCGTGGCTCTGCCTGGGTCGATCTACTTCTCCGAGCCTTGCGTCGAAGTTCGAAAGAAAATGTTGGAGATTTCAAAGAAGCATTGCCTCTGCTTGTGAGTAAAAGAAATCTCTTCCAAAACTTGGTGTTGTGTGGGAAAAAAGAGCTCAAGGTGTTTCCTCCGCCACCAGTCTGACCAAAAACGAGAAGACTTTCCTGTGGAGCAAACACTACTCGAGTAACAAAGAAAGCACCTTCCTCCACCTGCTGCTGGGCGGCGTGCCCCAGTGGCAGCCGGCAGACTTGACAGAAATCTACACGGTGGTTGACAACTGGCCCATCTACCTACCTGAAGAGGCTCTTTTCCTGCTCACTGACAAGTAGGCCACAGAGAGTCAAGTTATGAATTTCCCTCAATCATTAAAAGCAAATTCATCTAATCTATTATATTAAATACCATGGTAGCACTAGTTCAATTTTATTAGATTTCATTGTTTCATGTGCTTAGTAGAGTCTAGTAAATTGGACCGGGAAGTTTCAGCATGTCATTTTTCTATGGATTATTGTTGCAATGATGTGAGGTTTGTTTGATCGTGTCACTTTATAATAGTTCACAAACTGAAACTTGTCTAAAAACGTCCAAATTTCAGTGAATGAAAGCTTTGCTTTCCAAAAAAAATGTAGCTTAAACTGACACATTTTGCTGCTCTGTCACTATTACAACCACAGTTGGAGTCAGAATTTGGTTTGTTTACTCCAAACGTTTTGCCAGGATTCCTGATGAGACCGTTCGAAAGGCTGCAGTTCACTATTTTGAACAGATAGCAGATGGAGAGCTGGAGATGTTTCTCCCACAGCTGGTTCAGGTAAGAAGACCAAACACAGCCCAGACATTTCATTTGGTCTCCGACAAAGTGGACTAAGCTCTGGATTTGACTTAAACCCCAGACCTTTAGGTGCCACTCTGATAACAACCATAGAATAAATGGCATGACTTATAATTCAGATGCTGAGTTTTCTTTCTGTTCGACAGGCTCTGAAGAATGAGTGGAAGTTGAATTCACCTTTAGTGATGTTGCTCTTGGATAGATCTCTGAAGAACATAAGGATAAGCCATCAGCTCTACTGGTGAGTTGCACTTAAAACACTTAAAGGTAGTGTAGATTTAGTTAATACATCAACTAGTTTGAACAGATTTGAAGTAGTTTATAACTTTAAATCTGTAAATATAAAAATGTTTTGACTTTGTCATGTTTTAGGAATTTTTACATAATTTTTCAGCTGCCGCTTATTCCAAACATCTGCAAAAATAATCTCATGCAACAAAGTCTAAAGATTTAGGGTTTTTAATTATTATTATCATCATTTTGATATACTAGCAAAAACATCAGCTGTTCATTATGTGTGGACAGGCTCCTGGCAGACGCTCATAATGACCCATACTATCAAAGTTGGTTCAAGAAGATCCAGGCAGCGTTGCGATGCTGCTGTGGTCAGGCATTGAAGAAGGAACTGGACAATGAAGCTCAACTGGTGCAGGTGCTTGTACATGTGGCTGAGACAGTGCGCTGTGCTGACAAGACCCAAAGAAAGGTCTGTAAAATCAAAGTTTTTAGTCTTTATCCAGTCAAAACGTATTACTAAGACAGATCATTGTCTTTTCTTTGCCTCCAGAGTGTTTTGCACTCATTAAAGTGGAACATTGACCAGTTCTTCAAAGGAGGGATGAGCTGTCGTCTACCAGTGGATCCTGCCGTCTGTGTGAAAGGAGTCAATCTGGATGTAAGAAGTATCTTCAGTTTCTGCACAGCACAGAGTATCCAGAAAAACAGAGCTGCAGCACATGACACATTTTGTCAATATGCCTGCCATACAGTATACATCTATCCATTATATTTGTATTTATTAACAAAAGTGTGAAACATAAAACCTGAAAGACAAGCCAAAATGATCACCCCTATACAACAGGGGGGTTTTACACAATACCTAGCTGAGTTAGGCTTACAGGTACACCTTAAAAAATTAGAATATCGTGAAAAAGTTCAATGATTTTTACTATTTCAAAAACTGAAGCTCATAATTTATATAGATAGACATACATAGATTTTCCAGCTTGTTTTGTAATTTTAGGGATTTTAGCTCATGGGTAATAAAAGAAGAAAACAAAACTTGTTTTTGTGAAATTAAAAATTTTGTGAAAAAGGGAAAAAAAGTGATGTTGGAGAATTATGGTGTCGCTCCCTAATTAAATCATTCATCCCAAACGCCGCCAAACGTTTCCTGAGTCTTTAAATGGCCACTCAGTCTAGGTCAGTAAGCTATGCAACCATGAGGAAGACAGCCAACTGGTCATCAGTTCTGTGTACTAGGAGGTAAACCCATAAAAGACTTTTGTTAAACAAGTTGATTTCTCTTAGAGTGCTGTGTCCAAGAATATTTACAGGAAACTGGGAAGAAAAAAAGTGTGTTAGGAAAAGGTGCTCCAGCAGCAAGGATAACCCACAGTGTTGAGAGGATTGCTTAGCAAAAATGAACAGACATCACACACAGACAAATGCTAAACACTGACTAAACACTGGAGGCAATGTTAGAAGCATCTTACCTGGGTTTGTGATAAAACAAATTATTGAACTGTTGTTGAATTGTCCAAAAGCGTCTTTTCAGATGAAAGTGTTTCTTGCATTTCCTTTGGAAAGAGCAGAGAATCCACAGTGGGAAAAGTCCAGTGAACAGCCTCCCCAGTTTAATGTGGAAGTCCACAGTCAATGAAGCCAATACCAGAACATTCCAGCTATAAGCTGATTTTATTTTCCAGCAGGACTTGTATTCTCTGCCAAAGCTGGTTCAATAACTGGTGTTTCTGTGCTTGAAAACTTATCTGACCAAAACCTGATAGAAAAATCTATGAGCTGTTGTCAAGGAAAAGATGAGAAACACCATTCCCAACAATGCAGATGAACTGAAGGCAGCTATCAAAGCAACACGAGCTTCCATTACACCTACACATCCTGCCCACCACACATTTGATGCTGAAATTCCTGCAACAGGAGTATTGAGTACAAAAAAATGAACGCAATTTACAGAAAGCTGACATTTGTCTTTCTTGTCATTGTGAGATGTTACATGCACAACAACACTGGCCATAGTCATTAAAATAAAAAGGAATAAAGGATTGAAATATTTCCATTTGTAATGATCCTTTAGAATCAGAAAAATACCTGTGTCACTTTATAACTGGCTAAATATCATCAATTTTTCACCAAATTAAAAATGTTTTTAGATGTACCTGCATTTGTCATTTATAATTTGATGAAAACATTTTATTTTTTCTCAAATGAGGAATGAACACTGCCTGCTTACTTTGTCTTTAAACATTAAAAGTTACAACTGATTTTTTTTATTTACTGCTTTCCTTCTTGTTTCTTTAAGGCCTGTAAGGTCTACAGCTCCAATGCGGCTCCTTTGGGAATCTCCTTCATTTGTAATGACCCTTTGGCCGAACAATTCAGTGTCATCTGCAAGGTAGACTTTTATATTCAAACCTGTCTGTCATCTTCAGGGGAATTCAAACTACAAAATAGCGTGCACATACAAAGACGGAGCTCTTTTCTGTTTCATGTCTCGTTCAGGCAGGAGATGACCTGAATCAGGACATGCTGGTGCTTCAGATTGTCCGTGCGATGGATTCAGTTTGGCTCCAGGAGGGGCTGAATTTGCAAATGATCACTTACAGATGCATCTCCACAGGAAAAGCTCAGGGTAACTGCACACCAACTGCTTAAACATTTTATTTTTTAACTTTTAGAATGAGCAAAATCAAATAAAAAAATGTGTGTGTAATTGTTAGGGCTGGTTGAAGTGGTTCCTGAAGCAGTGACACTGGCCAAGATCCATCGAGAGTGGGGTGTGGGTGGAGCGTTTCGGGATGACTCACTGGAGAAATGGTTTAACATGTTAAACAAAACTCAAGATGGTTATGATGAGGTGAGAGCCTTCCTCTTCACTTTTCTGTGTCCTCGTATTTGTCAGCTTGTGTTACAAACGTCTGCTGTGTTTTTCCAGGCTGTGATGAACTTCATCCACTCGTGCGCGGGGTGGTGTGTCGCCACCTTCATCCTGGGGATCTGCGATCGCCACAATGACAACATCATGCTGAAAAGAACCGGACATATGTTCCACATTGACTTTGGCAAAATCATGGGCAACGCACAGAAGTTTGGAAACCTCAAAAGGCAAATCCCACAAAACAAAATTCCAAAAATCTAAAATCAAAGTAAAGATGACTCAGCAAAAACCTTCTGCTGTTTGATACCAGGGACCGATCCCCCTTCATCTTCACATCTGAGATGCAGCACTTCATCACAGGTGGTGGGAAGACTCCTCAGCGCTTTCAAAACTTTGTGGAGCTTTGCTGTAGAGCTTATAACATAATCCGAGGACGCTCTGCACTAATACTCAGCATGCTGGAGCTGGTGAGGCATTTTCAAACAACATTCAAACTGTTGTCTAGCTTCCATCTAAAAACAGGACTTGAGGAGTTTGCATTTCTGATCCCAGATGCTTCGGGCAGGAATGCCAGAGCTTAAGGACTCTAAGGATCTGGAATATGTCCAGAACAACCTCAGACCTTATGACACGGACCTGGAAGCCACTGCCTTCTTTACAAAGTAGCCGTCACTCAAGCGTGTGCATAGTGTTTGTTAGCACTTCACTTGCATTGATTATGTGCTTGTATTGCAGGAAAATCAAGGAGAGTATGGACTGTGTTGTACCCAAGTTAAACTATGTGGCACATATGTTGGCTCAAGACAAGACAAAAGGGTCACGGTTCCGGGAGAATGTCCCTGCTCCTAACAACAACATCCAGGAGGCTGTCATTCAGCACTTCTCTATCAAAGGAAAGAATGTGGTGAGGCTGCGTGCTGCTCTTTATTGTGGGGTGACTTAGAAAACATTGACCCTGTTGGGCGCTTTTGTAACAAGACGTCCCTGAGAGTCTGCCTGATGCGCCACAGCTTTGTGAAAGACTATAATGGCCTTGGGTGCTGACGAAATACTTGGAGCTGACAGCACGTTCACACATTTTTGGCTCTGTGGAATTACCCTGAAGCACTCAGCTGTCACTTACGGCCTCTAATGCCGCAGTGCTGAAAGTCTTTGCTGCTCTCCCATGAGAAAAGGTGCAGTGAGTTGGTGTTGCACCGCTCTTTGATCAGGAGCAGATCATGGGAATTTGATGGTTTCTTCAAATCCCTCTTGGATTCGCGTGAATTGGATTTCATGTTTCGCTCAAACTTGAATACTTTTCGGCTTGTCACGTTCATTCACTCACTCTGCAACATATTTGTTTTGTGTGAACTACAGATTTATGAGCTGCATATACAAATTGACGACGGCTATCTGACAAGTGAGAAGACGTATGGGGATTTTGAGCGGATCCATAAAACCATGCAGAAGCACTTCATAGAATCACAGCTGCCTAAGTAAGGAAAACATCAAACTAGCAAACACAACTCTTTCCTGCTCTTCCTCAATGAACAGAAACTTCATATTTTTGTTCACTCCTTAGGTTTCCTGGGTTGTTTCAGATATCGTTCACTCCACGAAAGAAGATGCATGAGCTCAATAATTACCTGAAGGTGCTTTTTGAGGGACCAGGCAAAGGGGTGAGTGTCTTTCCCTTGTTGCTCCAGCCTGCTTTCGTGTCACAAACCCTCATGTTTTTGTGCATTGAAAACCTGCAGAATGAGTACGTGTGCAGACTGTTCCTGGATGGTCCAAAGCTACAAAGGCCAAATTTGCAAGAAGGTTAAACAGAGCTGAGGATTGATTGATTTCTTACAAATGCTGGGATGGTTTTTGCGCTGATCCTGTAACTTCTTTCAGGAGATTTCCCTCAGATCCAGCTGTACATTAGCTATGCAGAAAAAAAGCTCTCAGTATTGGTGAAACACCTGAGGAACATTGTGAGTGTTTTTATATTGTCATCTTTTACAAAATAAAAGGATGAAAGTGGGATTATGAAGAAACAGAAGAGCCTTTTTTAACCAACGTCTGCTTTCTATCTTTTCTTTTTTTTGACAGAGACAAACAAATGGGTCCAGCCCTGACGTCTATGTGGTCACACGTCTGAGACCTGACCCTCTGCAGACCTCCAAGAGGAAGACCAAGGTGGTCCGCCAGAATGACAACCCCACCTTCAATGAAATGGTAACTTTCAGCCCCCATCCACACACAATATGTGGTTAGTAACTTGTGAGATCTGACACTAAAACAGTTAAACTACCACAACAGGAAAGAAAGAATGCTATTGCACACTTTTCTCTTAGTGATGGAGGTTTATCTTCATCCAAAAAGCGGCAGAAAACAATAGCTGTTTTTCTTTTAGCACATGCACGTTAAAGTAATGGTATCATGGTAGTTTGTTAGTTTTTGCAGTAAAGCTAAAAAAAAAAAAAACAAAGCAAGTTTTAATGGATAGCTGAGTATCCAGTATATTCTTTTGTGAATTTTATCTACTCATGCAATTTTAAATGTGTTCAGCTTGCAGTTTTCTCTTGACTTCAGATTCAACGTTATTTGACAAAAAATTCTTTTTCATGAATATACTATATAATGACCAAATTAAAAAATGAATGTCCTCTGCAGAGGACATAAACTAATGAGATGCTTCTCAGGAGGATATGAAAGCTCAAATTCTTTCACTAGATTGTGCAGTAAGTGTATGTAAGTGATCTCCTGTATGTCTTCTTCTCACAGCTGGTGTACAACCATATCCCGCTGCTGTTTGGGATGGTGCTTGATGTGAAAGTTAAGAATAAGAAGCAGAAGAATAAGGGCCTTCTGGCTAAAACCGTAATTTCACTTGAGAGTGAACTGCTTGACAAGGACAGATGGTTTATTCTTGACGATGCATCAAATTGATCCTCCTGCATTGTAGGGATTCTACCAGCAGAGGGAGCCACCCCATTGTATGAACATCCAGTGAGGTACATGTACAGAAGGGGGGAAAAAGTATGTATTTACTAACAATTGGGCAAGTTGTCATATAAAAATGAGAGAGGCCTATAATTTTTATCAGAGATACACTGAGACAAAATGTAAGTCCAGAATGATCACATTGTCAGATTTTTGAAGAGTTTATTATAGTGGCAAATTATGGTGAAAAATCAATATTTGCTCAAAAACAAAATTGTATCTTAATACTTGAAATGCTTCTTCAGTAACCACTCCTTTGCTGCCCAGGTGGTGTATTCAGGATCACTGTCATGCTGAAAGTCCCAGCTATGTTTCATTATTAATGCCTATGCTGATGGAAAGAGGTTTTCACTCCAACCACAGATCGGTCGTCCTGTTCCCTTTACAGGAAAAACAGCCCCATAGCATGATGGGAGTTTGGAGTGTGACTGTTTAAGGATGTGGACAGGTGTGTTTATACCGATAATGAGTTCAAACAGCTGACATTAATATATATAACAAGTGGAGGAGTATAAAAGCTTCTTAAAACAAAAAAAAAGAAGAGGAATCTTGCTTGTTTGCTGGTGAAAAAAAAAATAATTATTTTACTGAGAAATGTACCAATGGTTTCATTTAAAAAGTCCTATATTTTGATTACAGGCCTCTCTCACCTTTTTAAGTGGGCAATATTGCACATTTGATTGCTGACTAAATGTTTGTCCCACTGTATGTATGGGTGTGCGTGTGTGTGTGTGCGTGCGTGCGTGCGTGCGTGCAAATATATATAAATAAATGATAGAAGGAATTATGCACTTTACAAAACAAAAATACAAACCTTCAATGTCTTCCTTTGACCTGCAGGTTTGTTTCAGTGTACTGTTAAAAGTTACACATCTGACAGACAAGTGTTTACCTTGTTAAGGAACTTTCATCTTTTGTTATTTAAATGTCTATCAATTGTAGATTTTATCTGGTGAGAAATGAAGAAAAACGTTCAGCTTTTTATACTTGCACTTTGGTTTGCACCCCTGCTGTAACCTTGAATGGCAGACAGACATTTGATGTGACAGATTAGGGAGGAGGTGATGTTTTAGAGCTGCTTGAATGCTACCTGCAAAGCATGGGTGTGTTTTTCCTTCAGGCGGAGTCAATTGAAGGTCCTTGACCAGTGGAATTGGGATTAAAAAAAAAACGGGGGCAGAGCGTGTGAGGATAAGTCAATGGCTCTGACCCGAGGGGCCGATTCGACAGTCTCCTCTTCATTCTGCTGTCTTATCCATCAGTGGTGTTCAGACACAGTTGTGCTCACGCATGCACAAACATGTAAAGACAGACAAGCAACATGAATTTAAAAAAGGAAAAAGAAAACCTACACACGCTCATCATTTCTAGGCCAAACCAAGTCTTCATGTTATCTTAATTCCATCCCGTCCTGACAGGCCTGCTGACCCGTACTTTCCGTCTCCTCATTCAAAGGAATCTAGTGATGAACGAGGATGGAAATAGACTTCTCTGGACTGGATTTGGTTTAATAATATATACCTCTCTAGAGGCTATTTTTTGTTATTCCCTGATGGGGTTCATCCAGGGAGATGAAAATGACTGCATTCATCAGTTTCAAGGTTCCACCTGAGATGATTGTGAAGGATTTTAATTGGGTGGCCAACTTAAGGAAAGCTTCAGGAATTGTTCTCATTTATTAAACTTGTAACCCTGATATTTTACTCTGTGTCTCAGTTACTTAAGAGATGCAAGCAGAGAAATATTCTCTCCTTTCACTTTCTGAGGAATCTGGTTGTTCTTTCCTCTGCACTACAGGCAGTAAAACAACCAAAAAAAAGTGTCTATTTTTTGACAATAAAATGATATTTATATCAGAGAAACTGGTTCTGTATGATTTATTTATCCGTGTCGGTGTAGCTGCTGGATCAGCCACATTTCTCTATTGGGAAGCGAGAAGTTGATGTGTGTTTGTGTGTGCGTGACAGATATCGAGGGCAGTTTTTAGGAATACCAGACAAAGATGAAGAGGGAAGCTGGATCCAGGCTGCATCCGTCTCGGGACCGGAGAGGCACCCAGCGGTAGCCTGGAGGTGGAGAAGAAAGACACTTGTGAATAGAAACGCATTTGTTTGCTGCACACAGGAGCAGTGCGTTGACAGAAAATATCGTTTTCTATGTAAAACAGGAAAAGAAGAAGTAAC